>OZ037777.1:5401995-5579495 GCA_964035525.1 Porites cylindrica | reverse complement strand
TTCTTTGAATCTGCTGGTTAACAAATGGAAATTTGATAACCCATAACAAAAAAGATTCGATAAAATCAGCCCCGTGAAAACGATTTGGGAAATAGTTTGCCTTGATTAATTTGGAAAACTATGCTTACTTCTGGAAGAATTCTAGCTCACCTATCAAATTTCATTACCAACATAAACTCCACACGAGAATGTTGTTCTTCGCTCCAAATCTGGTCACCTGTTTTTTTTTTTTTTTTTTTATCTGAAATAACCCATCGATCCTCTCCTGCCCTTCTCTCAAAAGGGTGATCCATCAGCATTTTTCTTTAGCCTTTGGAACCTGGAACAGGCTTTTCTTCTTTTTGCCCTGGGCAATGCAGTAAAAATGATCCATATGGAGAAAAAGAAAAGTCAGTCTTCTCGAACTTTCTTTCTTCCCAATTCTTAAGTCTGTACCTACCTGAATTTTCTTATCCCCCAAATCCCAAAAATGTGTGATCCCATTCTGAAAACTCTAATGAAAATGAAACCCTATCATAGTCAATCCAGATGTGAAAATGCAACCCTATCCAGTGGCACATCCCCATTAGGCTATTACTGCGAAGTACCACCTCCCCCCGGTGTGAATACAATGGTTGAATGAAGGGGAGCTGGCAGTGGCCTTTGGGAGTTGCTTCTTTTCAGCTTTCCAAGATCGCCGCAGTTAAGAAATCTGTCAATCATGTGAGAACTGAAAGTACCACTCTCTCCCCCCATCCCTCGGTTGAATGACTTGAATCAATGAATCAAGCCTTCCAGCAAATTTAACTCAAGGGTGTAGGGTGGAAAAAAATGAAGTTCCCTTTACCTTCCCCAACCTCCTGTGACTAGTTTACACCCAAGTTGACATCTTGCTTAAAGCTAGGACGAACCAGAAAGGGACCAGCTTATCTGAGGTCCAGACCATGCTTTTGGGGCAAAATTTTAAATAAGAAAGAGAGAAAAGAACCTTGAACAATTTATTGACCTCTTTCTGAGGTTCACTAGCTGTTGACGCAGATATGAAAGCTATTTGAGGTAGGCAGCCATCTGAGATCATATTCTGACAAGCATTAAATATGAGTCAGGGCAAAGTAGGAAGTCACTGAAACATTAAAATAGTTTTGTTTCTTGCTAGAGGTTTAGCCAGGCAAAAGCTATGAAATAAATCCAGAGAAAGTGTTTACCTCTGCTTTAGTCAATTTAGCTCTCAAAGCATAAAATTACAGCCTTACTCATACACTGAAGAATCGAAGAAGGACTTACGTTTATCCGATGACAAACTTACTGTTACAGAAAATTTTTTTAAATTTTAAGAGTTCTCAGCGGAAATTTTCAGACCATAAAATATACTGCACTTGCTTGCTACAACCCTTAAGCTTTTTTCTTCATCGTTTACGTTCTGAATTTTCGCAGTATCTCAGGTATAGGCCACTGATAGTCCCTTTCATTTCTTTCTTTCCGGAACTCGGAAGTTTTTTCTCTCACTTCTGCCAGGCAGTGTCCACACAGATGATTAGCAAGCTTGTGATTTCCACATACAACGCAAGTCTCGATATCGGATCTGTTTTTCAGCCACTTGTGCCGATTTCGAAGCTTCTTTTTGGAAGCCGAAGTCCTCTTTTTAGGAACCGCCATTAATAAGAATCCATCATCTTTGCTTTCACTCAATCCAGTGGATTGGCATGATTCAATATTTGTTACTAGGGCAGCACTTGGATTTATTCCTTCGTAGATAAGCCTCAGATTGTAAGTAAGTTGCTCTTCTAACGCAAGGAAAGTTCTACAAAACGTTCGACTCAAACAAGTCAACGAGGTCGCCATATTGGTTTACCAGTTGGAGACTGGGACCAACCTCAACCCAGTGACTCCTCGGCATTTTTAAAATAAAGGCACAGAAAGACATTGCAAAATTTACATTAAGCAGTTATGTGTTTGAAAAATTTATAAATAGAGTTCTTTTTTATGTTATGAATCTGATGAGCATATAAAACAGATGAAATAAATTTTTTTCGAACATCACAAAAGTGGGGCCCCACTCACTTAGCAGTCCCTTTTCTCTGTTGCACTCACTTGTTACGGGGGATGGCGTACTCAGCCTGCGTCATAAATTCGGTAGCGCATTCCTTTCGTATTTTTCTTGGGAGTAAAAAATTCCCTTGTTATTTGTAGACATATTAAATTCTGCAAGCAGAATACTACAATGCTGATCGTACTACGTGAAAATTAATTCTGCGGTCCTTTGCAGTCCTTTGTGGTTAATGTTTGTACTTTATGTATTCTGGGGCCGTAGATCTTTTATAGATCCGATATGCCGTAATTTTTGCATGGTTTTGTCCATGTTCCAATTTTTTATTTTCTCTGCGAGACATCAACTTAACACTTGGACTCTTGCCCCCCAGAAGACACGTGGTGTGGCGTGATTCTGTGGGTGTTGAGGGTTCTAGGTCAGGGCTTTAATCAGAGTGCTCAGATATTTTCACCAGAGTTTTCTCTGGTTGTTACGCCATACTGACGAGCCCCAAAGAGGGCGAAACAGCTGTCTATGGCTACAATCCCGCTCTGTTTTGAGTTCTTTTCGTGTCGTGTTGATGTCTTGCAGAGTTAATTTTCACGTCGTACGATCAGAATTGCAGTATTCTGCTTGCAGAATTTAATATGTCTACTTTTCATTTTTGCTGATCAGGTCTTTATAGATCCTACTTTCTCCGGCATATTCGTTTGCGGTCCTTTGCAGTCCTTTGTGGTTAATGTTTGTACCTTGTTATTTGGGCGGCGCCCAAATAGAGTATCAAGATCACTTGTTTTGATTCAAAGTTGCAACAGGCACGCAATACGTGCGAACGTAAACAAGCTAAGTAAACAAGCCAAAAGCCTGAGATCATGCCCTCTCCCTATTATCCCTTTATCTCGAGCCAAAGAAACAAAGAAGCAAAAAATAATAATAATAACGCCTGATATCAGGTTAACAAGCCAAGCGACGCAAAAGTCTGCCGCAGGATATGCCACGACACAGCATTTATCCTCGTTACAATATGTTCCACAGCTAATGCACGGTAAGCAGATCAGAAATAGAAAACAACTTATTGCTTTTTTATGAACAATGAAATCTTGATTCATTATTTATGTTTTTATGCTTTATAAATTATTCTACACTCACAACAGTACAAGGCCGTTGTTATGGAAGAGATATATCGATGAAGTGTTTTCCTATGGGACACTAACAGAGAGGAAATTAACAACTTCATTGAGCATGCAAATAACTATCACCGTACAATAAAATTCACTGCTGATATTTCTGATAAAGAAATCATCTTTCTTGATACATGCATCTACAAAGGAGCAAGATTTGAAAAGGAATCTATCCTTGACACGAGTACTTATTTCAAGCCTACTGAGACATTCCAGTGCACGCACTTTAAATCCTGTCACCCACCCGGAGCCAAAAAGGCTTCGTAAAAGGTGAAGGCCTGAGACTTCTAAGAACTAACTCTTCAGAGGAGACTTTCGTAGAAAACATAAGAATATTCAAACTACGCCTTCGAGCGAGAGGCTACCCGAACAACCTTATAGACAAAACACTATCGGAAGTAAAATTCTCTGACAGAAAGAAAGCTCTCAAGTATAATACAAGAATGCAAAAAAAAATATTGCCCTTTGTAACCCAATACAACCCATCTGTGCCTGCTTAAACGCATTTTAATGGAGAAATGGCATCTTATAGAATCACAACCTAAACTTAAAGAGATGTTTAAAGAGCCTCCTATTATTTCTTATAAGAGAGGCATTTCATTAAGAGATATACTGGTTAGAGCCAAACTGTAGTTAATCTCTTTAACACTACGTGTAGATAAGTAATTACATTCATGCGACACGCTTGCGGGATCTGTGAATAGCCTGTCACTATTTATTTACCATACACTATACAGTGTATTATGTTGTAGGTACACTAGCTGCAATTTAAAACAAAAGCAAGGTTCTAATTGTCTCCTTTCAATAAGAAGAAAGTGATTTTTGTTTTTTCATATTGTGCCTGGTAATATTGTTGATTTCTGAAACTCAGACTTTCTGAAAAAGTCACGATTGAACCTTCCTTCTGCATGAATTTTTTTTCTTGGCATTTTCCCTTGCGTGAATTTTTTTTGGTTTTTTCCCCCAACCCCCCCCCCCCCCCCCCCCCCGCCATCAATTTTCTAATGGTCCGTCCCGTACGCCGAGTGATACAAACGATAATAATTTAAATTTTACCTCTGGAAAATAATAGTCCTCGCAGCACACAGCGTGAGTGTCCCTTGTGTCCCTTGTGTCCCTTGTGTCCCCTGTGTCCCCTTGTGTCCTCCTGTTTCCCCTGTGTCCCCTATGTGCCTTGTGTTCGCCTGTGTCCCCTTGTGTCCCCCTGTGTCCCTTCTCTCCCTCTGTGTCCCTTGTGTCCCCTGTGTCCCCCTGTGTTCCCTATGTCCGCTTGTGTTCTCTTGTGTCCCTTGTGTCCCCCTGTGTCCCCTTGTGTCCCCTGGTGTCCCCTGTGTCCCATGTGCCCCCTATGTCCCCTGTGTTCCTTGTGTCCCCTGTGTCCCCTTGTGTGCCCTGTGGCCCCTTGTGCCCCCCCGGGTCCCAAATACCCCTTTTCACTCCTGTGTCTCCCTGTGTTCTCTTGTGTCCCCTAATGTCCCCTATGTCCCCTTGTGTCCTCCTGTTTCCCCTGTAATTCCTGTGTCCCTTATGTCCCCTGTGTCCTCTTTTGTCCCCTTGTGTTCCTTGTGTCCCTTGTGTCTTTTGTGTCCCTTGTTTCCCCTGTGTCCCGTGTGTCTCTTGTGTCCCCTGTCTCCCCTTGTGCCCCTTGTGTCCCCTTGTGTCCCCTTTTCCATTTTAACAAAATGAAATGTTCGGCGGCGCTGCCCTTGTTTCTCATATGGCGCGAAAACTTTGATGGGTTTCATTGCTTTCATGTGACAACATGAGGGGTTTTTTGACGCACGCTCAGGAGGTCAAAGGATGTGATTTTTCACGAAAATAAAAAATCAAAACACAAAGTTCTGTTCCAGTTCTTAAGAAAATAGTTTGTTGAATTTTTAATAATCAACTAACAGCTTACTGTTTTATTAATTTGGGCGACCAACTTGGAGGCCTGGGCACCCCAACAAAGGAACCCTTATGTGTATCTCATCTTCTAGTGTATTTAACAGAACATCTACGTCTCTCCTGCACACATTTGTTGTTGATCCCCGGCTCAATTTTCCAATGCCATTCAACATAATTCTTACTTACACCAACACATCCCGCGTAAGCGCTTTCAGGCGTCTTCTTGTTTTGTATTCAAAACAGAAACCCATATTCCCATGACCCGTAGAGTGCAATCCCCATACTTAGCCTATATACGCATCGGCGTTTTCACGGTTCCGTATAATTCTATCATCATTTTGGAGAACTTGTACATTTTCACATCTGTCGTATTGTAAATGAAAGAAGGACAAAAAGGTGCTATCAGAACATCAGAGAATCTATTTTCTGGTGTCCACCTTCTTGCTGACTCATTTGTAAGGCTTATTAGTCAAAAGTCCCTCATGGGCTTTCGGGATTGTTTCCAGAATCCAGATCAGAATTCTTGGATAACTTGGAAAACTAGAAGATATTCAGTAATTTTCCTCTAGTGTTATTTTATAAGCGCCCACGAGCAAAGGGACAGGTTTTACTCTGTGAAAGCCCATGTCAGAATCGTCTTAAGGTGACTCGACCCAGTTTTTTTTAGGGGGTACCATCCTACTTTGAAGCTCTCTGGTATCCCCACCTTTACTTTTATCGTAAGTCTAACACATAGAATGGATAACATATAGATCAATCTACAATATGACATAAAATTTTTGGCGATCGGAGTAAATGTCACGTGGTTATAATGCCACGCCCCTTTGAGGTCTGAGTCCAAAATCTGCTGTTGCCAGCATTTTTTTGTGAAAATCTCTCGGCTGCACATAGTGCGCATTAGTGCCTTGCGCTGAACAGAGTTTCACCAAAATCGCAAAGACCCAATTCGAGAAATTCAGCGGTTTCCAAATTTAGGTCATAATTTATGCGAAAATGATAAGCAAACTTTACACGGATTATATCTAATAAACTATGAGATTCATCCCTGTATTTTGGGCATCCTTATAACAGATGGGTCCTTGCAAGTCAGCAAAAAGCTTTAGGGCTTGTAAATGGGCGCGATTTCGAGCAAAGCAAACATATAGAAATTATAGTTTTCGCTATTTGTTGACGTTTGTCGGCGTTTAAGAGTCACTCTCACGAAAAAAGCATTTTCTTAAAAATTCGTAGTTTTTTTTCCTTCAAATTTTTTCAGGGCCACAATTGATTAACTAACTACCCGGACTCTGAATTTCATGGTCATTGAAAAACTGTGAGATTATCTTCTATAAGCTCAAACTTGAGTAAACATTGAAGATTTTTAGCGTTTTGGCTGAGTTTGTGCTTTGGGAGTTGTCTATTGTTTCTAGTCTGTCATTATACAGCATTCTTGTTCAGCACGCGTGCAATGACCGCGCTTGGCTGACTTCCGAATGCTCACCGAGATATTATAAATTTGGTACAGTGAGACAGGCCATCGCGTGATGCATAGAGGTTTAACTAACAATTTTTAATCAATTCTCGTGCTTCTTGTGTCTTTGCAAAAAAATCAAGAAGTGCTACACACTAAGTCTACTTACTATTACAAAAATATCATTTTTTCATAGGTTTAATGCAAGCCAATAATTAAAACAACTCGTGACGGGAATATCTCGGTGAGCATTCGGAAGTCAGCCAAGCGCGGTCATTGCACGCGTGCTGAACAAGAATGCTGTATAATGACAGACTAGAAACATTACAACTCCCAAAGCACAAGCTCAGCCAAAACGCTAAAAATCTTCAATGTTTACTCAAGTTTGGGCTTATAGAAGATAATCTCACAGTTTTTCAATGACCATGAAATTCAGAGTCCGGGTAGTTAGTTAATCAATTGTGGCCCTGAAAAAATTTGAAGGAAAAAAAACTACGAATATTTAAGAAAATGCTTTTTTCGTGAGAAGGACTCTCAAACGCTGACAAACGTCAACAAATAGCGAAAACTATAATTTCTATATGTTTGCTTTGCTCGAAATCGCGCCCATTTACAAGGCCCTAAAGCGATTTGCTGACTTGCAAGGACCCATCTGTTATAACGATGCCCAAAATAAAGGGATGAATCTCTTGGTTTATTAGATATATCATTTTCGCATAAATTATGACCTAAATTTGGAAACCGCTGAATTTCTCGAATTGGGTCTTTGCGATTTTGGTGAAACTCTGTTCAGCGCAAGGCACTAATGCGCACTATGTGTAACCGAGAGATTTTCACAAAAAAATGCCGGCAACAGCCGATTTTGGACTCAGACCTCAAAGGGGCGTGGCATTATAACCACGTGACATTTACTCCGATCGCCAAAAATTTTATGTTACATTGCAGATTGATCTATATGTTATCCATTCTATGTGTTAGACTTACGATAAAAGTAAAGGTGGGGATACCAGAGAGCTTCAAAGTAGGATGGTACCCCCCCAAAAAAACTGGGTCGAGTCACCTTAAACACTCCGTTTTCTGGAGAAGGCACGCACAGTAGAAATGTGTGACCAATTAATGGGGTACTCAGGATCTTCTCTCAAGCAAAATGAGTTATAAGTGGCTTAGTTTTTGCCTAGTCCCTAGGCTTTATTATTGCGCGAGGCCGATGCGTTTCGGGTCACGTGGTCTGAGCGAGTTTTTGAGGTTAGGGAGAGGTTAGGAACGGAAATGTATTGACCGAGAAGGCCTGGAAAGACGCCGCAAAGGGACTAGGCAAGCTTCATTTTAGTAGCATTCATTCTTGGCGCTTTCTTCTAATGCGCAAATCTTTCAGCTCGCTTAACCACCACGTAGAATTCCATAAGGGTCAAGGAGTTGGGGTGAGTCCATCAAAGAGGGAGGGCGACAAAAGACGTATCAAGAACTAATCACAGTTATTCTTCACAGTACTCGGTACAGGAAATAAAATCACGGCTTGACTCGAGGACGACCAGCAATAACGTGCCTAACCTCGAGGCTTGACTGACAAATCAGATCAATAACAATAGTTAAATACCAGCGACTAGCTAACGACACAACTCCCTTTGCCTCTGAAGACTGCACAGGTTTTCGAAACGTTAGCAAGGAGCTTAAGCAACAACGACGGCGAACGGCTACAAAAACGTCACTTGAAAATTGAATTCGCGCTGCCTTAAACTTTATCGCTCTTATTCGATCTCGTTCAATTCTTCAAATGTTGGCAAAATTTTTCTGCAGTTGAATTCTAAAAGATTTTATCGAAGTGCAGGAAGAGAAAAAGAAAGTCGTTGTCTCCTGTTTACGTCCTCCAAAAAACGTGAAATTAAGAACTTTTACGTTGTAGTCGTGCAGTGACGGCAATGAAATGTGCAAAAAAGCCGTGATGCACGTGCTTAAGCACCCTAGCCTCTGTCAACAGCGCTATTCCGGACTGCACCCGAATGATGTAGGCTGAAACCTTTAGTCTGTAACAACAATATAGTTTAAAAAAGTTCAGTATGAAGTTAACTAAATTTCTTGATTTAAAAATCATCAGTTTTTTTACTTCCACGAAGTTTTTAATAATATTTAGTTTCTCGATACCAGGCCATTTAAGGCAAAGACAACCAACTTATTTAACCAGGCACTAACTATGAACCAGGTTAAGAAGTGTGGAGAGACATTTGGAAACATGTAACTTTTTCTAACTGCAAAGTCTGTGCGATGAAATCCTATATGAGAACGAGACCATCCACATGAAACCTTTCGAAACCCCACCTTTTTTTTTCTATTATTTCCTGTCCTCATTGTTCACCTGCAACACACACTACTAGGTGTATTGCAGGGCTCCCGGTGTAAGGGGACACTATATACCTTGTTTTCAGTTATTTCGGCAAATTAACTTTTTCATCTCGTCAATCTGTCACTTAATAATCAAAAATACTTTGGCTTCTTTTTAGAAAGAATTTGAGAAAAAAAATACAAGATCTGATTTTAACCTGATTATGCGAAAAAGTTAATTCTAATTTCAAATTCAGCTTTGAAGCAAAAAAATACCTAAACAGACGAAGAACAGGCCGTTTCCAGCTATTTCCCCGCCTTTTTACTTTCTATATTTTAATTACCAATTCACTTGCTTTGGTTTCAGAAGAAGCTAGTTCGGATTTCATCAACCTCTCCTCCACGGTTTTTCACTCAGAAATTGGAAAGGGCCCTGAAACACTGTGAAAAAACGCGCTGACTGACCCTGGTCGTTTCTTTTCATTTGAAGGTGGTCATAAAACGGTTGCCGGAGACTATCACGGGAGACGATGATGAGAGACAAGAGAGACTATTAGGAACGAGTCAGGTGACAGTATTGCTGCCCTTCCCAGTTTCTAAGAGAATAGCCCCTGGCCTGCGAGCAAGCTCTCCGAGGCGCTCTGGCGGCGGGGCGGGAAAAGGAAGGAGAGCTTGTAACTACGTACTCTCTCCACTCTCTCTCCAATTCCCCTGTGGCTTCCCGTCGACTGAGCTGCCAGATTCCGCCAATCAGCGCAAAGTGGGAAAGAGGGCAAATGTAAACAAGCATTGAAAAACACGAGAAAGCACGCGCCAAGGGTAATGACATCATTACTAATGTCATCTCCGCCAATCAGCATTTCGCATTGACTTTTTCGACGCAGATATTCAAATTCCAGAGACGTAGTTGCAAGCTCTTCTTCCTTTTCCCGCCCCGCCGCCAGAGCGCCCCGGAGAGCTTGCTCAGGCTAGTTTGCCCCCTGAGAAACCACGTGACATTGCTTTTATCCCATCAGTCCTCGAGCGCGTGCAAAGTTGGTGGGTAACGTGATTCAAATGCTAATTGCGCCAAACAAGCAATAACAGTTATTATTATTAATTATTGTAGGGTCCAATGGCTGTATTTGATGTTAACTTGTTGTGCTTCTAGGCTGGATATGCCTTCCAACAACTCCGAAGTTAGGTTCCGCAGTGTTGCTGTGAGAAAATAACCCGGGCATAACAGGAGCTACAACAGAAGGCGGCGAATCAGTATCAGGACTATTGTCGGGGCTGTGTTTGGCTTTAGATGTCACGTCCAATAGATTCGGCCTCGCGCCGTTAATCATCCGCTCGTCGGGGCCGAGGATTTTTTGAAGAATTGCGAATAAAACTAAAACAACTAAACTGGCTACTCCGTATAATCTGAAGGTTACATTTGTGCCAAATTCGTGGATTAGCACACCTCCTAGTATGGCTCCGCAGCCCCTCCCTAACCCGTGATGCAAACCTTGCAAAATCCCTTGAGCTGAAGTGGCGTATCCGGGGGGTGCGATGCGGCCGACGTAGCTGGTACAAGCTGCCCAAACTGCAGCGTGAGTTACTCCTTGTAAAATCTCGAGGGGAAGGACCAGCCATGGATTTTCGAGAAACGAAATGTAAATAAAGCGAAGGAAATTCCCAAAGAGGCCAATGTACAGCACGCGTATGTGGCCGACAAAACATATTAAGCGACCGACGTTGAAATAACAAGCGATTTCCGAAATGTGATCGATCAACGAAGCTATTCCGAACAAAGTCGGTGGGCCTCCGAGGTCCTCGAGATGCCAGAAGAGAAACGTGAAAATAAGGCCAACTCCGAAACCCAGGAAGAAGGTCACGACAAAAAAAGTGCCGTATCGAAATGAAAAGAGAATGCGATATAATCCCGTTCCTTTCTGTTGTTGCGAGTCGCTCAGTTCAGAAGTTTCTTTGTTTGGGAAAGAAAAACGGGTGGCCACAGTTAACGCGCATACCATGAAAACAAAAAAGAAATAGAAACCAACAGTGTAGTTCTGGCTAATTATCTCCCCGCACACCTCTACCCCTTTGATGCTGTCTATGACAAATCCAAGAAGGAACATGGCGGCACCCCACCCTAAACTCCCCCACATTCGTTGTCGGCCGTACAGTTCTTTGTTTTCTCCAAGCAAACCAAGGGTCGCTGAGTCGGCAAGGGTTATAGCTGGAGCCGAGAAAAACTCTCCTACTACAGTCAAAAACAGAAGGACTAAAAAAACTTGGTGAACGCCTTCACGATCAAAGACCAAGGAACTTTTGGCTTTGAATTCGGGCTCTTTTTTGTCCGGAGTATTGGGTGCTAAGAAGTCTTTTATCTCGGAAGTCTCACCCGTCACGATCTGCGAGACGTTTTCTGTGAGAATAAAATATTTCCTACATGTTACGGGTGCCGGCTTTATGAATGCCAGAGAGAAATTAAAAGATATCCAACAAGCCAGCGAAAATAACATCAACAGCTTTCGTTTGTTAAGTCTATCGGCCAAGGATCCCAGAAGAGGCGCGCTGAAAAACTCCACCATCGGACGGCAGCCGACTAGAATGCCGCTTAGATATGGATTCATTCCTAGCTGCTTGAAATATACTCCCAGAAGCGGGAAAAAAGAGCCAACAGCTCCCCAATAACAAAAGTAAAACACTTTCGACACCAGTAGCTTCCTGTTCAGGCTCCTAAAATTGAAACAAAGTAATTTCGTCCTCATGGCTTCGTCCTCTTCTTGTTTTTCAGGCAAAACTTTTTCGGTCGCCATTGCCAGCGTAGCGCTAGATTCATGTTCGTTAAAGAAGCATAAGTTTCCAAGTGAACGTGGTATTTTAAAACAAAAGAACCCCAGCAAACTTTTTAATATTTAAACCTTAGGAGCCATCTTTACAAGTACCGGTACCGAGTGAAACTGTATCATAACCTTACTGTGGCTCTATTGTCCGTTCAAAATTGACCAAGAAAGGATTTGAAACCCCCGGGGGGAGGTACCCAACAAAGTTTTATACGGGGAGGTTCCGCCCCAAGGTCCAAGCCCATAATTACCCGTTTTATATACCAATTTTGACAAAAAGGGTATCCCTTTCATATACCTTTTAGTGACAAAAGGTACACTTACCTAGTTAAGAACTTTCCATCACTCTAACTGCTGTAAATTCACTGTCACTGAATAAGTCACAAAACCAGAACGTTTTCTCGCCTTTGTAACAGCCATATAATGTATCTGTTAGTCCTTTTGGGACTTTTAGGGACTTTTGAAATGAACTTCTACGGTGGTACAAAAACGCAATTCGAGAAGGGAACTGGAACCGAAATGTGTCCCTCAATCTTTGTCTGATTTTCTTCTCCTACTTTTTGTCCGATCTTTTATCCGATTCCTTGCCCCATTGTCTCGTCCAAGTTTTTGATCGATCTTTTCCGATCTTTCGTCCGATTTTTTTCTCCGATTTTCTGGTCCTATTTCTTGTTCGATTTTTTGTCCTATAGTTCGAATTCCTGTCTGATATTTTGTGCGATTTCCTGTCGGATATTTGTCCAATTTTTTGTCTGATCTTTTGTCCGATATTATTGTCCGATTTCTTGTCGAATATTTTGTCCGATATTTCGTCCTATTTTCTTGTCCGGTTTTTTGTCGGATTTGTTTGTCCGATTTGAACTTTTCGGTTCTCGAAAACGGCGTGAACGTGTGTGAACGGAAGGCTTAAACGGATAATGCAAATCTCCGATCACAAAAATATCCGCCGGATACTTTTGGACCGGCCCTAAATACCAGATCACGATTGGATTCGTCATGCAGTTAGAGAACCCTCTTTAGCCCTGAAAACAATACGGCATGAAAGCAAAGAGTCTGGCATTTTCTTACGAAGACTATTTCCAAGGTGTCCTTTTTACGGGTCTGTAGCCGACAAAATGCGTGGATGATACCTTCTGCACATCTAGATTTTGTGAAGCGTCTCGACAGATTAGAATTTGAGTACGGATTCTTTAGATTCATAATCCATTTTGATATTTTTGAAAAGGGACGCAAAATCCAGATTCGAGAATCCGAAATAATGTAACAGTCAATACCAAAACCGCCCATCCCTCCCGGCGGGGATACCCAGGGCATTTGACTGGAATATTGCTCCGTACAGTGGGGAATTTGACTCACAATGAGCCCACCCAGTCGGGCAATTGACGTTCGTGACAAAACGCTTGTCATCGTCGCAGGCAAAGATTTTAGTAATTCTTTCCACATTTAGCATGTGCCCTTGCCTGCGAGCAAGCTCTCCGGGGCGCTCTGGCAGCGGGGCGTAGTTACAAGCTCTCCTTCTTTTTCCCGCCCCGCGCCTAGACAGCCCCGGAGGGCTTGCTCGCGGGCCACATGTGCACAGGGTCCACAGGTCATTGCTCCTGTATTTACTGTTTTTTTTTTGGAGCATTTGAGAGCCTTTGAAAAAGCCCCTTAAATGTGGGCTTTCTGGAATACACAATTTTAGCGGAATGATCAAACCTCTCTAAGACAGCTTTCTGAGACTTCAGACATTTCGGTTGTGTTTAGTAGGATATTTACATTTGAATAAACCGTTTGACGCATGGGAAAATTTTTCAATAGTTGCTAGTGGGTGGGGGATTTGACGCTTTTTGAAGCGCTAGCCGGTGGGACATTTGACCATCTAAACTGCCCACATACCGGAGAATTTGACCAAAATTTTTCAAAAAGTCAAATGCCCGGACAGGGTAGGGGAGGGCATGGGCGGTTTTGGAATTGACTGATACATAATTGCTTTCCTCGAAGAACCACGCCTTAACAGTGAAGTTAGCATTATTGGCAAAAACATTACTATTGTGCTGTAAGTAGCATTTTCTGATATTTATACTCTTCAAGCCAATACCTCTCCTATTACATAGTAGTCAGATACATTGAAAATAGACTACGAGCAGTCTCTCTTTCTTCTTGGTCCGTCGAGCAAAACGCGCGACACACGCAAATAACCACGCACGTGACTGAAGGTGAGGCTCAAAGCTTGCGCGCGCGTGCACTCCCCTCATTAAATCTGAAGAAAAAGAGAGACTGTTCGCGGTCTATGTTAAAAACAACTATAATCAAACCTCCATGTGCGACCACCCCTCTTAAGCAATCATCCAACCCAAAACATCAAAATTTTCCCGGTGAGAGCCTTTCAATTGCAACCTCTTGTAAACGACCACCTCCAGTGAGGGACCGCGACAACCTGTAACCCTTTAAACCTCAAAGTCAAAATTCAAATTTTTGTTTGTTTTCCCCATACATTTCTTGTAGAGCTATAGTGGGGAGAAGTTGTCGAAGTTTTGACCAGATTCATCTTCTGTGATCACTTCCTTAATTCTCATTACCAATCTGTTTTATAAAGCGTTGATTTTAAAAGGAGAATTTAAATGTTGATCCTTCTCAGGGCTTAAAGGGTTTAAGGATGATGGTTTTATAACTTTCCGTTGTTTTTAACCTCTTGTAAACGACCACTTGAAGTATGGTCTGATCTCTATGTTCGCTGTATCTACTGTGCTGCTTACAGTATACGAAGAATGTTGGTGACAATGACATGGAACTAAACATATCCTGACTTAGAAATTCAATGAAATAAATTGTCTTCAATAAATTGGATGAGTCCGGACCTCATCTTAGTAGAAACCCCCAGTAATTCGATTCTCTTAAGTAATTGCCTCCCATAAGGAAGACAGGGTCCTGGCATTTTTGATTGTCGCTAGACGGAGGTTTTACTGTATTATACAATTTAACAGAGAATTAGAACATTAGGATGTTATAACATGTGCTAAGACACCGAATGCAAATGTCATGAAAACAAGGATGATTACAGATGCCGCACTGAAAAGATGTCTGTAGTAAAAAAATCCATACCAACAAAGCGTCAGAATTATTGCTAATATGGGAAGAAATAACTTAGACAAGTCCAAATCGGCTTCTTGGTGATAAGTTGTTGATTGTTCGTTCTCATCTGTTCTTCTTACGTCAGAAATCTGGGCATGAAGTACTGAATAGTTCTCAATGCCATAAAAGGAGATAGGGGCCGTGTCATCTTGCAATAAGCGCCCACTGTATATAAGCCGCACCCTTTGTCCACTGTTTAATTCATTCCGAAAGCACAATCTGCAGTGGATGTAAGATAAGATACACAAATACATTAAAATAGTTTGCGCACTTTGTAATATTAAAAAAATATATGAATACAACATAAATAGATTGTAGGATTTTTCCTAGACTTTACAAGGACTCAGGTATATTTTTCAGGATTAAAAAATGTGTTTTGTGTTTTAGAATTCTTCCCTGGATTAACTGGAATTTTCTATCTACTTTTACTACTTGATGGCCAAGTACAAAGCTTTCCAGTGCTTTTCAGGGCCTGCCAAAATTTTGCTTGACTTTCTAGCCTTGGAAAATGCCACAATAAGCGGTGACAGGCAACCCACCCCTCCCCCAGTCTGCCCTACCTTCTGAGCAATGTTACCTTTGTTTGCTAGAAACAGAACAAAATGTAATTCTTGTAAAAATGTGATCTGCTAACACACCTTTTCACAGCCACTTGCCAAAGTAAAAGAATGTTAAAAGTGACATTTGTTAAACTACAATCCTGGCCAAAAGGTTTTGGGACACCTCCCCTTTTTCATGTGTTACTCTGTGGAATTTACAGCTAACCCGCGATACACACTCATAAACATGGCCTTACCAAGATTTTCCCCCCACCCCCCTGAACAAAGTTGAGGTCCTTGATGTATGCAAACTATGCACAAAGTGTTTGACTTGTAACACCCAGGGGAGAAGGGGGGTCAACTTGAATTACATTTTCCTCACCTGAAACACTAATTGTCCCAAGCGTTTTGACCAGGATTGTAGATATATTAGATAAAACTGCAAGGTGTATCTGGTTATCAAGCTGCTGCAAATACCTTTTCAAATCTCCTACTTTTATTGTCCTATTTACTGATAAAGTTCTCTCATTCTCCATGAATTTAACCCGGATTGATATGCTCTCTCCTGGGGTGCTACTTGTATTAGGGCTGTGTGAGTCTGGCATGCTTTCATCCCCTCGCCAGCGCACACCATCTGTAGCACTGTCCATCTGGGGAATGCTTGCATTATTAACTTGCTCTGACGTAGCTTCAGTATCATTTTGGAGTGGTTCACTGCCTGTTGGGTTTGCATCTATCATTGAACAACAAGAGAACATTTTAGTTCATTCTTGTGAATGAGAAAATTGGGACTGAAATGACTGTCTTAAAGATTGCAGGAGTCCTTAAACTACAGCTCCTTACCTCTATATCTGTTTTGTTTTTCTGCAATTTTTGTTAAAAGAACCCTGACTCACTGAAAAGTGAAGCTAATCGGTAGAGAGCCACCTTAAATGGGATAGGTCACGTAACTTTAGTCAATTTGAAAGGCTAACCACTGGGTAAAGAGTTCACTGACACACAAAAATAACATTGAATAATGAAATAAAAAAAAGAAAAATACAAAAACAAAACAAAAGGGAGTCATAAATATGCAAAATTGGACTGAAAACCCTCCCCCCGGAGGGCTGGAGCTAATGGGGATGTGCTGCTGGATGGGGTTGCATTTTTATGACTGGATTGACTATAATGGGGTCTCATTTTCAATAGAGTTACTAGAATGGGGTCGCACATTTTCGGAGTTTTGAGGTAAGAAAGTTCTTCATATTTACAGGTAGCAAACGTGCCAGAATGTTTGTACTGTAGGTGAAACGTTAAGTGTTCTTCATTCAATTTAAAAAATGGCTCAATTCATTTTGGGATGATCTATTTAAAGGATTGAAGAGGTAGATACATAAATAGAAAGTGACTAAGTTGTGATCGCAAAAATTACATTTGCCCAAAAGCTAAGTGACTATGATGAGGTCTATAATTGGCCACAGAGTAGCCTATAATGGGGTAGGGGTTCTGAGAGGCCAGTGGCACATACCCAGCAAAAATTAACCAATGTAAGTATGTTAGTATGTTAAGGTATGTTAGTTCAGGGAACTTGGTTGGGAATTCCCTGGTTGGGACTTGTCTCACTTTGCCAAATTTGGGATTTTTATGGGTATTCTTTAAACACCCTAAAATATCCAAAAATGGGAATCCGTTATTTTTTCCTGTGTTGTAGAACTGTGTGTCACTAACATTGGACTTGTAAGCAAGATTCGCAAAACTAACGGGTCCTGGGGGGATACGAAGAACAAAGTACATAAATAATAAAAGACGATACAAGCCTTATTGCAATACATTATTGACATTTTCCTAGGCAGCTGTTTAGCCTACCTGGTCCATTCGATGAACCTCCTTCCGAGTTTTCCTCAGATGGTGAAGAATGCACAGAGCCTGATGCTGTGTCAGGAACATTCTGTCCAGCATTTAAGTTAAAGCTTGGGCCTGAGATTCCATTCGAGTTATAAAGGAAATGGACCAAAAATATTGCCACAAATGCCACGAACACAGCAAGAACAAAGAGAACTTCGTTGTCGATTCCTTCGATAATAGAAGCAGCCATTTGCGAGGGAGACTATTTCCACGGCTGTTTACGTTTAAAAAGACATCGAGTTATCCATCAAGTTGATCCGTTTAAGCCCAAATTACGGAAAATCCGCGGATCTTTTTCGTGCAGGTGTGGAAATGAAAGACATCCTTCTTGGTGCAACGACACTTTAATGCCATTACATGACAATCCTTTAAAAATGAGATTGATGACTGCCCATTTACGGCAGGCTCAAGAGGAGTGGTGTGCAATCTGTGCAAAAATTTTTCTTGATCAAGATTAGAACGTCAGCCGGCGAGTGCAGGTGAGATTTACCGCTTAGCGATTGAATTAAGTACTTTTAGACAACCATCAATAGTTAACAAAGAAACGAGAAACAGTTTGTTGTTTTTAAAACACTTTATAGCTGGAAAATCTTCACTGGCTGAATTTGATCCGGAAACGGGGCTGTCTTGGGAATGTTATTGAGCGATCCCTTCGGAATTTTTCTTAAATATAGTCTGCACGCATAATGTGACAATTTCACGAAGCTAAGGCCGAATTCCTCACCCCAGACAACAAATACTTGGCAAGCTAAAGCGCTATAAGTAGGATAAATGTTCTTGATCAGAGATGTGGTCTCTGGAGACCCCACACTGTCAACTACCCTGGGGAGGGGAGTGACCCACTACACCCCAGCGTACACACCGGCAGGCTGTTGTGGAACCAGAGTTGTCCCCGGGCCAGTTGGTGGGGGAAGCCTTTCGAATTCTCCTGACTAGGCTTACAGGTGACATCACATCCAAAATCACTGAGGATCATGATCGGGGAGAAGGCTGATGTGGAGTATTGTACAGTAGACTTCATTAAACAGGATTTAGTTTCACCTGTCTACAAGACCTTAGCCTATGTAGCAGGTATTCAAAAGGGAAGGGAGTGTGTGAGAAGTGCGAAGAATGGACAAGGGGATTTCCTCTTCTCCCTTCTTCCTCGCACACGTGCACCCAAATTCCCTTTCCCCTCCTGTTTGAACACTTGTCACGCAGGCTAACAAGTTATTTATATACTGTTTTGTACTATTCGACAGACTTGATTTCACCAGAGTGTAATATATTCAGCTTCGTATCATGAATGTAGAACATGAAGTGAACTTATTGGTCCAGGAAATCAAGCGCCTAGGTGCACCCAATGCTGATGGACAGGTGTCAGTCAAGTTTGGAGTGCTATTTAATGACGATCGTTGTGCAAACATATTTGAAGGTAAAAATTATCTTAGTGACTGTCAAGTTGCATATTACTGGTAAGCCCAGTCCTCCTAATAACCAAGTATAAAAACTTGCAATATTATCATAAACATAAGAATTTCAAAACGCCGTGTTCTTATAGCGCTTATGCTTATATCAACATTATTTCCATTGAGGAGTAGTCTCCAGTCAGGTTCATGCCAGGCTCCCCACTCCCCACCATGTGGGGATGGGGAGCATTGCTTGACTCTGGCATGGGCAGCTACAAAGGAAACTAAGCGAGGACAAGTTCAACAAAATGCATAAGCTCAAGCTTAGTAGCACCTTTCTGTATGCTTTTGCACGTTAGGTTGGTATCCCTGTGCTGATGACCAGTTCGAACACTTTCCAAGTTTTAAGGACTCTCAAGAGTCTGTGTTCTCGTACAATTTTTCGTATGTTCATAAACCTGCACGACTTTCAGCAAATGAAAAATGTCCACACTTAATTTTTATTCCCATATAAATCACCAAATGGGTTTTGTTTTTATTGCAGCCCTTGTGGGAACCCTCAAAGCAGCTAAGAGAAAGAAGATAGTGAACTACAGTGGTGAATTACTTCTTCAAGGTGTACATGACAATGTGGACATTGTGCTGTTAAAAGATGAATGATCAGACTTTTGCATTTAAATTTTACACATTACAGACTGATTAAAAGTTTTGCAATTTTTAGATTGAATATCAATATTTCACAATTTTTGTAACTCTTTGTAGTAAATGCATAAGAGAAGCAAATAAACTATATTTTATAGAAGGATAACATATGTTGTGAAGTACATGGGATATAAACTGAAGGGTTGGCCTCAAAGAAAGTTTAGTGACTATTGAGGAACTGCTGATTTCTTCTTCCCCATTGTTTGGATTGACACGTGAAGCAAGGGATTAATTCAAGAGTTAGTAACTGGGCACCCTTTTTCTGTGCAACTCTTCATAATGAGTTATGCTCATCCAAGAAAGTTTCAAATATGGCTGACTCCCATGAATATTGTGGGATCACCTGAAGTGTGGTGGGCCAAGTTTACTGGGAACTCCTTAATGAACTGCAGTTACACATCCTCTAGGGCGGACATGACGCCAACAAAGAAATCAACCAAATTGAGTAAAAAAACTAAGAAATCAGAATGGGACCAGAAGTTTGGGATAAATGCCTGTTAGAATCATTATGATAAACATTGCCTGTTCAAGGCATCTAGATGTTGGGGAACAAGTTAATCATATGTGCCTGCACTCTACTGAAAGCCTGGAACAGGCTTGAAAGATTAAGAACTTCTAGTTTAACTCCTAACATTAGCATGTATACTCTCCATGCTTTGCTCATGGTTGCATTTCCTGTACCTGGCAAGGATTAGGACGATATTATTGATTTATTAAACAAAACCTTCCCCTTCGTTGAATTGTCTTATTCTCATAACTTTTCATTTGACTCGAAAGTGATATAATTTATTAGAAGTAATTAGCATCTGGTCATTGTTAGGTCTTAAATTTTTAATAACATTCCACACAAGTTGCTTTAGCAATCAAAAATAACATTTTATTATAAATTTTATTCAACAGTGCTTAGACAGTGCCTACATTCTGCTCACATCTATCCTTGCTTGCAAATGCACATGTATGTCCAACTGTGTTTTCCCTCTCCCTGGTTTTTTGCCAGGGGAGAAGAAAAAGCCAGAAATATGCCTGTGTTTGCAGGCTAATCTTAAGTTTTCATTAAATAATATTACTATAACAATATTTGATATTTTTCCTCCAGGGCAATACACAGTAAATTGAAATAAGTTAGTTTTTATAACAACATGATTTTAAATCTACTAATTTAGGCTGCAGCTGCCAGATTGGAATTCATATTTTGTTTCCCCGCACTACTATTCAGCTAGAGTGTAAAAGAAAAAAATTATTGGTACTGGCATCGATAAACACTCTTCAAGCACACACTTCCTTCTGGTTTTAGAATGCGCCATCATAAAAAAAATGCACTAAACATTTAACAAGTGTTTCAACACCAGTTGTGAAAAATGGCTATCTCCAATTTCAAAGAAGAAATCATAGGACCACATGCACCATAAAGCTGAAAAATGCTGAATTCCTGAAAAAGTCTACTTACTCTAGCTGCCCCACAAGGATTTAAACAATAGCCAACTATTGAATATCTCAAGATGAAGGGAACACCCCTGAAAAATGGACCACGAAATAGAGATGATCCATCACTGTTCTCCAGTTGTTTTTAAATTTGCTGTGTTTAGGGGAACACATCTGCCGGGGGGGGGGGGGGGGAACCCACATGACAGGGGCAGGGATGCTCGTCTTTTAAATTTTGAAATTTGATCTTACTTAGGGTTTCCGGGGCAAAAAGCCATCATATTTAGCCACAAAGGTCTCTTTTAGGGTTGCACGCGAATAAATATAAAAAAAATTATATGATTTTAATTCGTTTTATTTACTCGATTCATGTAATCAACGTTTAAAATGGTCTCTTCATATGATCTTTTGGGGGCCAAAAAAAGTTGGGCCATGCCCAGATTAGTTTCCTTTAGGGGTTTAATTCAATTCCCGACGAGCATCCCCGCCCCTTTCATATGGGAGTCCCCCCAAGACCCATCTCTATGAAAGCAACTTAGCGCCACTCATCCACTTTAACCCTTTAAGCCCAAATATCCACATACAAATTCTCCAGACTGATCTCTATACATTTCCTTAACACTTTAAGCCCCAATATCCACATACAAATTCTCCAAACTGATCTCCATACATTTCCTTCATGAATGAGTTGAGAGAATTTGATAAAAGATCAAGGTATTTTCCCTTAGGGGATCATTTTATTAATTCTTATAACCTAATCTCTTGACATTGTATGGATATTGTTAGGAGAAAATTGACGTTAGTCACTATTTAAAGGGTTAAAGAATTAGTTGAGAGAATTTGATAAAAGATCAAAGATTTTTCTCTTTTTGATCATTTTATTAATTCTCACAGACTTTGTTCTTGACAATCTATGGATATTGTTAGGAGAAAATCGATGTTGGTCACTATTGGGACTTAAAGGGTTAAGAGCAATTTGACTATATTTTTTGTTGTATACTGCTGTTTTATCCCAATCCTTGTTAATATCAGCACCCTATTAATATAGTGCTCTGTCTGTAGTTTGATGTAAACGAGTTTAACTATCCAGTAGTCTCGAATGGAAATGGAAATCTATGAAGCTGGCAGTTGAGCTCCAAGGGGGAGTATAGATCTTAGAGAAGAACAATCTCTGATGCCAGCTTTATATCTTGGCAGCCATGCATAAGAACCAAAAATTTATGTACAAGATGGCATTTGTGGTCCTACAAAGTGCTCATTCATTGAAAGGGGTAAGCCAGTTTACGACGATCATGTGACCCTCAACTCCTGAGACCACCCTGGTGGCTTACAGTCGTAAGTGAACTGCAGTTCCTCAAAACTGCAGCTTGCTTCTGATGCTCTACTCTCCTTTGGTTCCAACTCTATGTTGTCACTGTAAGGATTTTCAAGTAGCTTTAGGACTTGCTGAACCTGAAATAGTGAATTATGAGTATCAAAAAAAGGAGCAAGCCAGTAGATTAGACATAGAGGAAACTCTTCTCAGAATCCTTTTGAATGCTGACGACTATGTTAAAATATCAAAAATATATCTTATCTTCAACAATTTGTGCTAAGGGACACTTACATTTACCTAATAATTAAAAAGAAGTAACTGTCTTTAGTTCTGTCTATCTATATTATAATATAGTTTATTTTTATTTTAAGATACTGCTTTAGTATGCTTAATATCAGAAATGGCAACAGAGGCCACAAACCGGTACCGACTTTGAACCATTAGAAAATAATATTATTAATTGGGTACATTTCCGATAACTGGGTCCCTGATGGGATATTTGGACGCATTCCCTTAGTTGGCTGTTATTGGTACCATTAGAGTTGTAGTATTTTCCACACCTTTCTGTTTCCTTTTTCCTCCGCCACCTAGATTAGTTCATAGCTATTTTTGTGGCTGGAGTTTCTCTGTAATTTATTATGAATTAAAAGAATAATAAATTAATTTTGTTGTTGTTGTTGCTATAAATTACCTCTGAAAAGTCTCCTTTTTCTGCTGCAGAAATGGCATTTTGTGCAATGTAGTTTCTGAGAATGAACCTAAACAAAACACAAGCAAATGGTCATAATTTGTGAAGTTTTACTTTTTTTATCAGTAGTACATATGACTTAGCTTTGAATATTATTAATGTATCTACCTTGGGTTATTGGATTTCATAGCTTTAACCCTTTCCATGCTGGCCTGCAAGATGAAAGTGCAAAAAAGTTTAAACAAAATAGACAACATTATTTCACCTTCACAGAAGCTGCAAGTTGGATTGAATACAGAGCCTCTAAAGAATAAATTTGGTAAAATTATAAAATTATTTGTATAAGTAGTATATCTTAAACAACTGCTGTATTTTTATTTAAAAAAATAAATATAATGAATGATTATTACGATATAAATGATTAAATTTCATTTATTGAAATTGGGAAAACAAACCGTCTCTTGATCTTGCACATTTTGAAAATCAGCATTTAGTCTGGACCTAAAAAAAAAAGTTGATTTGACAAAATTCTTAATGTCAAAAACCTCAACTAGCATAAAGATGCAAATAGTTTGATGCTTTACCTATATTTTTCAATCCATTCCTGCCACAATTTTCGATCTTTTGCTCTTTTCTCCTCTGGCTTTAACTCCTGCAAAATGGACGTTTACTAGTTAACAGTTGGACATTGACAGAGAACCTTTAAACAGGTGTTAGGTACCGTACTATACTAGAAACTTACAGACAAAGAAGATGTGCTATATTTGGGTCTTAAATCAGTGAGCCAGATGTGTTTTAAAAACGTGTCTGCTCAATTCACTGTTTGCATATCTCCCATTATACCTGGTTTGCCCCCCCACCTCCCTCCGGCAAATTTTGCATAACCACTTCTCTTGGGTATTACAGTCACCCCAAGAATAACTGAAGACAATGCTTAAATGGAAAATGTTGGGGGGCAAACAAGGCGTATTATGGGAGATGTGCAAAATACTAGAGAATGGTAGTGTCTGTTTTAAAAGGATTGCACTGTTACTACAAAAAAACAATAGCAAAAACCTTCATGTGACATGTGCTAGCTACCATCTTGTGCATGGGGAAATAAACCAGGAGATAAGGAAAATATCTATCTTACATTCATTTTCTCCACTTTCTCTCTCCTTTCCAGTTCTTTCTGAATCAACGTTGCTCCTCCTCCTAGCTGTTCCAGGAGACTGGGGCTATTCTGAAGTAACATCATCAACATCTGGAACTCTCTAATATGGAGAAGAATCATAAATTATGTTGAATTTAAGATTCTTACCTAAATCACTTGAAAAATGTGAAATTGGAAAAATATGACCTCACAAATTCTACAAATAAAGGACAAATTGAGATAACTTTTAGTGTTATTTGACATTTCAAAGCAGCTTCAAGAATGAAAAAAAGTTTAATATACCCCTTGACTGATGATTCATCATCGCAGGGGCTACTCAACAAAGATTTCTCTACCCATTCATATACTTCACCTCATAAAATCCCAACCATTTCATACACCTGAAGCCTGAAAAAGGTACCCCTTTTGGGCCACACCTCCCAGTATTGGACTTTATAGGGAGTACCCCTCATCCTCCATCATTGGTATTACCTTTCACACGAAACCCCTTTGGCAGATCTTTTGCATTAGTAGTACAAATAATTTAGTTCTTTGGATTTTACAAAAAAGAATCTTTCTTATGTAAATTCTACTTTGGCCACTGTTAATCTTAAAGGAGGGTTAAAGGACTCAAAATTAAATCAAAATCAAGCTGCACCTTGCTCCAAGGAAGGGTTTTGTTGACTTCTTCAAGTCCTCCACTGTTTGACACTGGGAAATCAGGTATTCCAAAATGTTTTCATCACTATTAGAGATAAGACAACAAGAATATAGACCTAATCAAACTTAACAAGTACATCTACTTATACATTATTACCTAATATGTAAGTTAACAATCCATACTAATGGCATACAATAAACTGGTAAACTAATGTATCAGTGTAAAATTTCATATAGGTACTTGTCTATGGTGAGAATTTTTCTACCTGTCTTTCCCAGATAAGGTGTTTTGTAATGATATCCTGTGGAGACATCTGAAGCAATTTGTGAAATCAGCTCCTAGGTGTATGAAAATTAAAAATTCATCAATAATAAATTATATTACTTGAACGAAAAAATCAAAAATGCTTTTGATTATTTTGCTCTCTCATGAATACCCAGTAATAAAATTGATTATTATTTGTTATTATGCAGGTCTTCTGCTAAATTTTATCAGAGCATTCAATACTTGAAAACGGTAAATGACTGGAGCAAATTATTGCAACATAGTTACCTGTCTGATGCATTGTTTCTAAAAGGCTCTTAACAAGATCTCTGCAAGTGCAAGATAAAATAATGAAAGATATGTTTATTTTCATTTATGATAATATTAATTTTAATACTCACTTCCTTAAATATTCCAACTCAATTAATTTCTAACCTTGGATGACATGAGCAAACAGGGCTTGCAAAAGAAAATAAAGGAAGATGAAGGAGGAAAAAAATTTAAGTAGGTGGTAAAAAGTTAATGGTTTCATCCAATGAAGTGTTGAGAAACAAATATGACAGATTTACTATCCTTCTTAAAAATAATAATTTTATCTCTGAGTAACTGTCACATCTGTGATGACCAAGTGGTGATTACTGCTGGCAAATGGAGCTTTTGGAGAACCCTAGATGGAAAATATTTATACCTGCGCTTGATACCCTTTGCAAACTGTAACTGTATCTCATCCAGACAGGAAGAGGGGTTGTGGGTTGGGAGGGTAAAAGGAGCAGGGAGGGAGGGGGGGGGGGGGGGTTACCACAGAAACTCTCTGTGTAATGGACTTATTACATACTCATCCTCAGGCAGCTCCTTTTGCAAAAGACCAAGCTACAAAATAAACATGAATAATAATAATATTATTATTATAATAATAAATACTATATTCACTACTACAAATCAAAATAATAAAGCACATGCAAGTAGGATGTAGAATATTATGTAGCATCAGAGCTTCTGTGGGCCCACATGATATGACTACTTGGGGAAGGGTGAGGTTGATGTTGATATGTTGTGGGTGAAATCTTTTCCCACGTTAAACCAGTATTCAGCCTAGTTTGAATCAGAGTTAATTTTCCTTTGTTCCCTAGCCTTTAAATGGTTTACAGCAGAGAATGGAAATCCAATGGATTTGACCAACAACACATTATTTACTAATTCACTCTGTTAGGCAATCAACTTTTGCCTATACAAAACTTCACATAAAATTACAGTCACGGCAGCTCAAGCGTACCCCCCAAGATTGCATTAATGAATTGATTATTTGAAAAATGAATCCATTAGTAACTAATGGATTCATTTTTCAAGACTGGTTGTGGCAACAACTGTTGTTGCCACAACCAGTCTTGAATTCAAATTTGCCTTCCTGCATGCATAATGAACAGTGAATTTTTCACAATAACTCCTCTGTATTTGGTCAGATTGAAAAATCTTTGAATGGATAAAATAATTTTATTGACATTTTAAAGACATTTACATCAAATTCAAGGAAACTGAGCTGGCAGAAATTTCATGTCCTCGAGTGTGAATTCACTGCTCGTTACGTATGCAGGAGTGCAGAGATGAAACTGAAATCTGCAACTACAATGGAACCTCATTAATATGGTCACCAATGGGCCAAAAAAATTTGCGGTATTAACGGGGTGGTTGTATTAACGAGGGTTTTTTTTTTACGAGAAAATGTACAGTGGTTTTTGCCAGGTGGCCAAAAAAAGTGGCCGTAATAACGAGGTGACTGTATTACTGAGGTGGGCATAAGGCGGGTTTTCACTGTACCAATGGATTCAACCTTTAAATAATAAATTCATTAATGCAATCTTTGGGGGTACGCTTGACCTGCCCTGACTGTAAGAATGAAAATATTTGCACATGATGTTGCTTCAAAAAAGGAAAACCTACCTTGAGCCTCATCTTCTCCATGTAGCACTTTTGAAATTCTGCATCATAGCTGAAATGCAAGTAAATGATACTAATATGAGTACAGAGCAGTCATAAAATATCTGACCTGAAATTAAATACATTTAGCATTGCAAAGAACTTATTAAAAAAAGGAATCATGTCTCTATAATTAATACTGAATTTGACTAAGAAGTTTGAAAAATAACATGAACCTACATCTCTTCTACAGCAGCCTTGGATCTTTCCAGAGGTAGAACATCCTTGATGGCCTCTGCTAGCTTGATCAAATTCCATTTGCAGATGCTTGGCTGAGCCTCATAGCTATACCTTCCTTGGTCATCTGTCCAGAGACAACAACATTAAAGGGGCTGTGTGATGGCAGTACAGTTCATTTTGATTAAGTTTGCCAGTTACTCGCCCTCAATCGCTATGGAACTTAAAGTAAGCTACGAAATTACATGTAAATGACAAAATCAGGGTTCGGAGACAAACAAATATGTCTCCTGAGCATTATTTTTGAAGTTGCAAGCAGCAGGGATCAACTTTGAAAGACTGTTAGGCTGAACAGTTTTCAAAAATCCTAATTTCAATCTGTTACAATCTTCTTCAGTTTTGCCCATCCGTGGCATCTGTTGTTTCTGTTGTGTTATTTTAACCTTCCTTTAATGTTTTAAGCAGTTATTTTTATGTTTCTCCTAATTTGACAGGCATTTTGTAATTTCCTAATTTGGCTAAATTTCATGACACAGCTCCTTTAAGCTTCAACTGACCTTAAATAGAGTAGTACATTTCATGACACTAGCACAAATATATGGGTACAAGTTATCAAAAATAAAATATTATTAGCAACAATGTCTTGTTGTGACTTATGTCCCTGTACCTTCAATATCTGTTACAGGTCAAAATTAAATTCAGGTTAAAATGTTTTAACCTACCGTAAAATTCCGAAAATAAGCCCTGCATGGGACTTACATTTTTCAAAAGGCCCTTTTTGAGGGGCTTTTTTTGGAGGGGCTTATATTCGGAGTGCCTTATCCACAGAGGGAAATTTGCATTTCAAAATCGATTGGGCTAGCCTTTGTAACGCCTTCCCAGTTGTTTTGTTTAACACGTGACCCGGTCACGCGCATCCGGGTTTTCAGTTTTTTGTAAGCTCGACTAGAGAGCGGAGTGTTTTTGGCAACGTCGCCCAACGCAGTTCTTTAGGCTTCGCACGAAGCATGTTGTAATAGCCATTACAGTCTTTGACGGTCCCTTCGGTCCGTTAACATCTTGTGAACCAGCATTAAACGGAACTAAGGATCTTGTTAGACGTTTTGGTCATTGTGGAGTGAACCTTTCAGAATTTCTGCAACGCATGTTGCCCTCGCGCCGCCTTCACCCAAAGCGGTCGCTACAGTCAAAGACTCGTATTTACCTCAAGGAACTTTGAAGACTCCTGTTTAATCTGAGGAACTCTAACGAATTGTATTTACGCCGAGGAACTTTACCATGGATTCAGCAAAATTCGATGATAAACACGAGGATACCGGACTCGGGCTAACCTTCGTGTCGAGACCAGAGGAATTTCTCATCGAGAAGAGCGCAAAAAAACACACCTCAAGCCCAGCTCACGAAGAAATCGTCGACTCAACAAAGACTGAGGTTAGCTCATCTGTTATTTTACCGGATAATGTGTCTTTACGTCCAAAAATAGAGGAAATTTCATCGATTACAAATGCCGACATTATTGTCGATTCGAGTAACACTAGGCCCAGGACCCTCACGGCCAAAGGGCGGGAATACAAATGTGGCTTGAAGAGAAGCGCTGCGATAGATAACGACCGTCAGTTTCGCTCTAAATTAGACACTTTTAAAGAGCAAATCCTCTCAGGCAAAGATCCTAAGGAAATTAAGGAAGATATTTCAGCTTTGATCAAGGAGTTAGACATTGTCTTACAAAGTTTTGACCAATGGATAGAGCTATCAGATGATTCGGATGAAACTCATCAGGCCACAAGTAAACAAACTTATCTGCTTGACACATGGAAAGCAGTTCATGATACAGCCGTGAAAGAAATTGACAAATTACAAAATGATGCAGCCTCTATCACATCTCAAAGGTCCCACCGTTCACGAGTCTCGAAAGGGTCGGGATCAAGTAGAAGTTCTTGCAAGGAGACCCTGCTTGAATTTCGAGCTAAGAGAGCAGCCCTAGAAGAAATGTTGAAGTTTTCAGCAGTTATTGCCGAACAAAAACAGAAACTGGAACAGTTGAAAATACAAAAAGAACTTGGAGAAGTCACTGCACAAGAGCAAGTCTACCAAAAAGCAATGCAAGAAGAAAACTGTCTGCAGTCGCCTGCACTGCCGACAGAAACCTATGATCCAATTTCCACCTTTATTGCCAGCAATAATGCTGACGAATATACGTCTACACCGGGTGCGCCTGCTACAACGCCCTTTGACACTAGAACACCAGTGACTAAAGTGACAGTGACGTCATCGTCCACACCACTTGACGTTGTATCTGTATCTTTGAATCAAGGCCCTCAAGGATCAACCAATCGAATCTCACACTCTACCACTGCAACCACCTTCAGCTTAAGAGGACAAGCTCCTCCAGTTTACACATCGCCTGCGTGTACTATGTCCCAAATTGGACTCACACCTCCAAGAGGTTTTTGCGGAAATTTTCCAGCGTTTGTACCATCGTCATATACAGCCTACTCCCCTGCACCCCAAGATTATTCAGTGCAACTAACTGACACCCTAGCCAAGATCAGTCAGCTACAACGCCTCCCTCAAGCCACACCAGATGTTTTTAGGGGTGATGAGACTGACAAGACTAAATTCTTCCTGTGGGAGAATTCTTTTGATAGTCTGATTGATTCAGCACCAGTGACAGCCCAACAGAAACTACACTTCTTGTACCAATATTTGGATGGCAAAGCCAAAAAAGTGGTAGAGCAGCTTCAGTACTTAGTGCAGAACCCTGAAAGTGCGTATCAACAAGCCCGCACAATCCTCAAGGAACGTTTTGGCCACCCAGCAATAATCAGTACCAGTTTTCAGAAGAAATTAACAACCTGGCCAAAGGTGGGACCGAACGATGCAGCAGCCTTAGAAGAATTCAGTGACTTCCTTCAACAGGTGAAGATTGCAAGCGAACACATTTTGAGTCTCCAAGTCCTTAATTACCCGTCACAGATTCAAAGTCTTGTCGAAAAGCTGCCATCGTGGTTCAAGCCCAAATGGTCTGATAAAGTGCTGAAACTTCAGAAGAAAGAAGGCAAGGACACATTCCCTTCATTTGCAGACTTTGCTCAAGAAGTGCGTTACCACGCTGAGCGTGTCAACATACCTCAAATTGTTCAAGCTTCAGGTTCAAGTGGTACACCACAGACAGACCGTTTCAAACCTTTGAACCGCCAACCCCGCCTGCGTCCTCCAGCTGTTAATCTGACCTCCACTTCACCCCCCAGTAACAATGGCGAGACAAATGCTAATCACGAAGAACCAATAGAAATCTCCAATGTGCTTTCAACCCATGCTCAGCAACCGGACACTACCAAAGCTACTGCGGCTAACACGTATTGCTTCTATCACAAGATGAAGTCTCATAGCATGAACGATTGCGAACAGTTTCAGAAATTAGGATACGAAGAACGCAGAGATTTCCTAATGAAAAACAAAGTCTGTCTCAAGTGTGTTAATTCCAACAAACATGTTGCCAGAGACTGCGAACAAGACAGGCTAGATTGCAAGATATGTCGACAGAAACATGCCACTGTACTGCATGACCCATCCAGGCACAAAGTGATTAATGCCAGTGAAGCGAGGTCTGCTTGCTCACGAGTCTGCAATCAAGGGCATTCTGCTCGTTCATGCGCTAGAATAGTTCTCGTCGAAGTCTTCCATCAAGACAACCCTTCAGCAAGGATGCTGACCTATGCAGTTCTGGATGACCAGTCAACAGATGTCTTCATCACAGACACTCTTCTCGACCAGTTGCAGGTCAAAGGCCAGGAAGTTAACCTCAATATCAGTACGATTGCGGGCGTGAACACTGTGCGTACTCAGAAAGTAAACGGATTGCACATCAAGGACACAGACAGTCGACACAATTCTATTAAGATTCCGTTTGCATACTCACAAGAGAAAATTCCAGCTAGCCATCAGGACATCGCCACGCCTAACATTGCCCAACTCTGGCCGCACCTTAAGGAGATCGCCCACCACATCCACTATCATCCCGGAGTAGAGATAGGATTGTTAATCGGTCGTAACATCCCATCTGCCTTTCAGCCATTACACGTTATATACGGCAAAGACAATGAGCCGTGGGCTGAAGAGTACAAGTTCGGCTGGACGATCATCGGTCCAGTTTGTCTAGACAACCAACAAGACAGTACGGCTTGTGCAACAGTTAACCGCATCACCGTACGACGAGAAGATTCTCACAACCTCTTCAATGTTCCAACGAGCAACAGTTCCAGAGAAGAGGCCGTAGCCTCTTTCGCTTCCAAACATCAATCTAAGGATGTCACTACGCCCCAGCAGATAAGAGAAATGATGCAATTGGATTACAGTGAACTACATCATAGCCGAACCATCCGAGGCACTGAGAACACCGAGTCTGTCGAGGACAGACGTTTCAATGATCTTCTTACCACAAGCATCCATACAAATGAACTGGGCAATTGGGAAATGCCGCTACCACTGAGGACAGACAAGTTGAGTCTGCCGAACAACCGAGAACAATGCCTAAACAGGCTACTAGGCATAAAAAGAAAACTTCTCAAGAATGGCAAGGTTTTGAAGCAATATACTGAGTTCATGCAGAAAATGTTTAACAAGAACCACGCCAGTCTCGTCCCATCAGATCAACTCAAGACTGCCACAGGAAAGGTGTGGTACTTGCCTCATTTTGACATTTATCACCCCAAGAAACCTGACCAAATTAGAATCGTTTTCGACTGCAGTGCCATCTTCCACAACGAGTCTCTCAACAAACATCTGCTACAGGGCCCTGACATGATGAATGCCCTCGTTGGTGTGCTCTCGCGGTTTCGAAAGGAAGAGACAGCAGTGACATGCGACATTGAACAGATGTTTCATAGTTTTCACGTCAGCCCGGAACACAGAGACTTTCTACGATTTCTGTGGTTCAAGGATAACAACTTAGAGAGTCAAATCGTAGAGTACAGCATGAACGTCCACCTTTTCGGGGCAGTCTCCTCCCCAGGAGTTGCTAATTTCGGTCTCAGAATGACAGCAGAAGCCGGCAGAGAACAGTTTGGCAATGAGGCCGCAGACTTCTTGAAGAACGACTTCTACGTAGATGACGGGTTGAAATCTTTCGCCACACCAGCTAAAGCAATCAATGTCATCAAGAATACCCAAGCCATGTGCGCAGCAGTCAACCTACGCCTGCACAAGTTTGCCAGCAACAGTGAGACTGTGCTGGAAGCCTTACCTGCTGAAGATCGTTCCAAGGACTTGAAGGACCTCGATCTACGTCACGATGTCTTACCTGTCCAACGATCCTTAGGTACCTATTGGTGCATCCAGTCTGATACCATTGGATTTCGAATTGAGCTCAAGGACAAACCTCTCACCCGTCGCGGAATTCTATCAACTGTGAGTTCAGTTTATGATCCGCTTGGTGTCATTGCACCTGTCATCTTAGTCGGAAAACAGTTGCTCCAAGAACTGTGCCGCGAAGGCATCGACTGGGACGACCCAGTTCCTGCCCACATCCGTTCACAATGGGAAAAATGGAGATCCGAACTACCTCTTGTGGAGACGATCAAGATAGCAAGGTGTCTCAAGCCACCTGATTTCGGCGAACCAGTTGCCGTGGAGTTACACAGCTTCTCCGATGCCAGCAACACAGGCCTCGGCCAGGTAACCTACCTACGTCTTGTAAACAGTTCAGGCCAAGTACATGTCAGCTTCCTGATGGGCAAAGCTAGAGTCGCGCCACTAAAGCCAATGTCAATTCCACGCCTTGAACTGACCGCCGCCGTGGTTGCTACTAACGTAGCCTCCATGCTCAGCCAAGAGCTTAACTACAGTAACCCAGTGAAACTGTTTTACACGGACTCTTCCGTCGTTCTAGGGTACATTCGAAATGACGCGAGACGCTTCCATACGTACGTCGGAAATCGTGTTCAACACATCCGCGACAGATCAAACCCACAGCAGTGGCATTACGTTAGCAGTCCGAACAACCCAGCTGATATCGCGTCAAGAGGTGCCACCACCAAAGAGCTTTCTGAACACGAACTATGGTTCAATGGCCCTGAATTCCTATGGGAAAGCGAAGTACCGGTGATCAGCCTAGACCAAGTTGCGGATCTACAACACGAAGACGTTGAAGTGAAGAAACCTAAGTCCACCGTCTGCATTTCAAGCCATGAAGAAACCAAAAGCGAGGAGAAGGAGAGCTCTCACAGTATTCTAGAACCAGAACGCTTTCGCCATTCATCTTCCCTCATTCGCCTAAAGAGGAGCATTGTGCGCATCCAGAGAATGATAGAACAGAGACGCCCTAACAGGCAGTTCAACACAAGGCCCAACACCGGCCCCCCTTCAGTCGAAGAATTACGCTTAGCAGAAGAAGTAATTCTCAAGTCAGTTCAGTTCGAGCACTTCGGCAAGGAGATCCAAATCCTTCAAAATGCCAACCACCAAGATGGTATGTTCCAGGATCGCCACAGTGCTCATACCAGGAACGAAACGATCAAGAAGACAAGTTCTCTCTACAAACTGGACCCCTTCTTAGACAGCAAGGGAATCCTCAGAATTGGCGGACGACTCCTAAAAGCCGAATTAGATTATGGCATAAAACATCCGATCATATGTCCAAAGAAGAGTCACGTGACGAATCTCCTCATCCGACACTTTCACAGCAAAGAGCACCACCCAGGTTATGGGATGACCCACAACTCCATCAGGCAAGCAGGTTATTGGATTGTGAACGGTCGTTCTGTTGTCTCCCATCTCCTGTCAAGCTGTGCCATTTGCCACAAATTGCGCGGACGAGCACAAGTCCAAAAGATGGCAAATCTTCCTGAAGAACGTGTGACACAAGCACCGCCCTTTACCTACACGGGTATGGACGTTTTCGGCCCATGGTATATTAAGGAAGGCCGAAAGGAATTGAAACGTTGGGGCATCGTCTTCACGTGCCTCTCATCCCGGGCGATACACCTTGAAACCTTGAACACTATGGAAACAAGTTCATTCATTAACGCGCTCAGAAGATTCATCAACAGAAGAGGCAAAGTGCGCCAACTAAGATCAGATCAAGGAAGCAACTTCATCGGAGGAAGAAACGAGCTCAATGCAGAGGTGAACACTGACACAGTGAAGAACTTCCTATTAACACAAGAATGCGACTTCATCGAGTTCAAGATGAATTTCCCCAGCTCCTCACACATGGGAGGTGTGTGGGAACGCATGATACGAACAGTACGCTCCTCTCTATCTGGCCTCCTCGAAGATCAGTCAACGCAGCTAGACGACGAAGGGTTACGTACTCTCTTCACTGAAGCCGAAAACCTCGTGAACAGCCGCCCGCTGACCACCGACAGCTTGTCAGACCCACAAGCACCTGAGCCGATCACACCAAATCACTTGCTCACTCTGAAGACGAAGGCAGTACTACCTCCGCCTGGCAACTTCTCTCGACCAGATCTGTACACCAGAAAGAGATGGCGCAGAGTTCAATTCTTGGCTGACCAATTCTGGCTCCGATGGCAAAGAGAATATTGTCTACAGCAGCAAAAGCGTCAGAAGTGGAACAAGACCGTCCCTAACGTCCAAGTTGATGATATTGTTCTGATTTGCGAAGATTCTTCCCCAAGAAATGAATGGCCTCTCGCCAGAGTCACCCAAGTCTATCCCAGTGATGACGGACTCGTTCGCAAAGTCTCCCTCTTCTATACTGAATCCGGAAATAAGAAGCTTCTGGATAGACCCGTACACAAGTTAATCCTTGTTCATCGTCCGAAGGAAGAGACGACTGATGCAAGTTACAGAAGGAAACTTCGATAGACCGGAGTACGACCCCGTCGGGGAGCCAGCAGAAAGAATTACCCTCTTGAACACTAAGAACACTAAGTTTATTTTGACATTTATTTTATTGTTAAGTCATACATTTCACAATGTATGGGGGAGCCATGTAACGCCTTCCCAGTTGTTTTGTTTAACACGTGACCCGGTCACGCGCATCCGGGTTTTCAGTTTTTTGTAAGCTCGACTAGAGAGCGGAGTGTTTTTGGCAACGTCGCCCAACGCAGTTCTTTAGGCTTCGCACGAAGCATGTTGTAATAGCCATTACAGTCTTTGACGGTCCCTTCGGTCCGTTAACATCTTGTGAACCAGCATTAAACGGAACTAAGGATCTTGTTAGACGTTTTGGTCATTGTGGAGTGAACCTTTCAGAATTTCTGCAACGCATGTTGCCCTCGCGCCGCCTTCACCCAAAGCGGTCGCTACAGCCTTATAGTTGGAAGGAAATTTACCGTTTTTGCTTTGTTTCACTTTGTATTTGAGGGCAATTTCCAAGTACAGGCCCCTGTGGGGCTTTTATTTTGAGGGGCGATTTAACGGAGGGTTTTTTACGTTACGAGTTTGGGAGGCTTATATAATATGATGTTTTATTTTACCTGAGGCATTGCAGATATGGTTAGGATCATAGTGATCCAGGAAACCAAATGGTCCATAGTCAATTGTCAGGCCTAGAATACTCATATTGTCTGTGTTTAGCACACTGCAGGAAGAAAATAAATAAAAATTTTATGAAGTTTATAATTATCGTATTCATTGAAGGAAAGGAAAGCACATCCTAATCTGAGTTTGTGGGAAGAACAAATAAATTAAAATATTATTTTGTGGTGACTGCAATTTCCATTTGGCTCTCACCATGGCTTTTTTCCAGGGGATCTAGCAGCAAGGAAATGATACCCACTGCTCTATTAGTTGGGTAGCTTGTCACGACACCTCAGGGGCACCCAACGGGAATATAGTTCAAAACCACTTTAACGTAGCATTGTTGAACGTATTTTAGTATTTAAACGGTAGATATGAGCATATTTTTATCCCCTAAAAATTTTCCATCTGTTCGGATTTCCTAGCTGAAAGTCTAGTGATGCGAAAATTATAGGGATCAAAACTTACCTTTTCGAAAATTTCAGCCGGAAAAAAGGCTCTCGAAAATTCTAGGTGACCTTTTCAGGGTAAAAATCAGATAAAAATGGGCAATTATACCATTTTTTGGATGTTCAAAAATTCCTAGGAGAGGCAGGCAAGCAAGAAATTTTACAACAAATGTTCCGAAAATTCTAGATCTCAAATCGTCTTCCGAACGGATATTTTCCGAAAATTGACGTTGGGTGCCCCTGACACCTAGCCTCATCAAGCACACCTTTATCTGTGATTCCCACAAATTTTAACAAGGCTGCCGGATCGTCATTCTTCACTTCAGTATTATCAAGGTTGTGCTCTAAGAAAGATGCTCAGGGTCCCAGTAAGAAAAGGTAGGTTGCCTGGTGTCACTGGCCACTGCTAGAGCACAGGCCTGACATTTTTAGCCACTTACCCATGACAAAACCCAACACACTGCCACAAGGACACCACCTTTGCAGTAAGTCTGATTACTTCTTTAAAAAATGCCAGGTAAGTCTCTTCTTTACTCTCTGTGATGACCTTAGAATAGCAAGAAAAGGAAAACAAAGCTAAATATTATTCATGACCTGAGAACAACGAAAGTCATTTCTGGCTTTAAACTACCAGATACACAGTCTGAGAAGAACCATGTAATGATGACAATGAAGATGATGATGACAATAATGGTGTTGATGATGATGATGATGGTGATGAGAATTATGACAGTAACAACAATGACAAGTTACAAGGGCAGTGACAAAAGCATGATGATGACACTGTGGTAATTAATAGTAAACACAATGAGCATGATAAATAAAGTGATTTCAGTGATGATAGTTCCAAGAGTGATAGTAATGATGCAATGATGACATCAGTGACTGGCATTATGATCTCCGTATCAATCTGGATGCCTCCAAATTTTATGACACCATAGGTCCATCACGAACTCGTAGGTACCATGATTTTAAGCTAAGGCCGCAGCCCTTTCATAATAATTATTTTACGTATTCTTTTTTAATTGTTATGTCGGTGATTGGAATTCTCTCCTGTCTAATGGTATCTGTGAAACTAGCCTTAATTCTTTCAAAGTCTCCTTTAACAGATTTCTTTAATAGTCATACCCTCTACATATTATATTTTCATTGATTTTATTTTATGTCATTATTATTATTATATTTCTTATGTTGTCTTGTAAATAGATTTATCTTGTTATCTTTGTAATATATTAGCCTAAGTTTTTTTAAATGTGTTCATGTATATGAAAGGAGAGTAGCCCTAGAATGAGAATTCAGTTTCCCCCTGCCGCTATCCCGCCATCTTTTACTGTAGCTTTTTAATATTTTTATTGTATAGTTGGAAAAGCACTATTAAACTTTAAACTTATGCTAAGATGAAACCATTTTAACCTAGAAAATTGACATTACCTCTGGGAAAAATGTCTTTACAGTATAGTCAAGGAGCTGGCTCAAAATATCTGTGCGTCCTTCACTTGGTCCTCTCCGTCCAGTCATAGGATCAGTGGGTTTAAATATTTCAAAGGAGCCAAACCTTTGAACAAATCACAGAATAGAAGACAGGTAAAAAAATAGCCTGAAAAAAACAGCTGATGTTTTACAATACCAACACTGGTTTCTCTCCTCCCAATGACGTCTTAGGGATGAGTGCAAAAATTCCATATTGATGACACGTCACTACCTAGACCTAAGTGGTGCTTCTGATTGGTTGAGGCAAATTTCCCACATGGCACGACCAATCAGAAGCACTCCCAAGATCTCGGTAGTAACCAGTATGGAATTTCTGTGCTCATTTCTCAGATGTCAATTTGTGGGGAAACCAGTGGTGGCACTGAAAAATGCTGGCTGTTTTCTCAGGTTAGTTAAAAAAAAGACACTTTGTAAGTTCTATTATTAGCCTACACTACTGTACACAGGCAAACAGTAACATAATTTGAATGCAGTGTACCATAAATGATTGATAATCTATTTACAAATTAATGCCCCACCTTTGTTGAGTGCTTGATATAAAAAGATATCAAAACTATATTGCTTGAGAAATAAGACCTTGACCAGCTCTTGAGTTCTAAAGTTTTAATGCAGGGAAACTCTTGAACACTAATTGATCATTTACCATACTACTCAGAAACTTGTAGTCACCTGATGAATGTTGGAGCGATCCTCAGTATGATGGTACATTTTTCTCTTATGGGATTCCCATCATAAAATATATCTCTGATTATTCTTGTATCTGAAGTCACACAACTGCCCGCTGAAGGAAAAGAAATTGAAAGGATTAACACCATGGTCAACTTAAAGGAAGCTTAACAGAAATGGGTAGGGTTGAAAGAGTATGGCAGGTATTTAACTGATATTTGTACTCCTTGACATGATTAGGTCCTTTACCTCGTGTGGTTGGGACTCCAAGAAAGTGCATAGCCTATAAATCATAAACGCAGGTTTTATTAGTTATTGCACTACTGACTATGTATTATCATGAAAAAAGCCAAATTCAATTTCAGACTAAAAGTTTTTAACCCAGGCTGATTCTTAATTTCCTTTGTCTCTTAGGGCTAGGAGACAAAGGAAACTGAGGCACAGTTCAGAGGCCGAACTTTTCGTGAGCCAAACCTAACACATTGAATTAGGTTCATGAAAAGTTTGGCATCTGAATCAATTAGGAATACCTCATTCAATTTGGAAGGGCTCAGCCATTCTTCCCGCCTAGCATGGCTGGGAATTTCGCCTTTGGAGTGACTCTGGAATGCCTTTGATTCAGACGACGAACTTTTCATGTGCCGGACCTAGTGAATACATTATTATGACTTATTTTGTAAGCAGTTAAACCGAAATCAGCATTTCATCCTTTTGAATTTAGTTCCGCTAGAATTAAGATTGGTGTCTAAATCAGAACAGCCGGTCTAAATAATCTGGGTTGACCTTATTTGAATTAGGCTTGGCTCATAAAAAAATCAGCGTCTGAGCCGGGGCTAAGAATCAACAAAGGTTAAATCAAAATAAACCTGAAATCAAATTTGACCTGGGTCTTAGGATCTTGGGAAAAAAAAAACAACAACAAAACAACATTCAGGGCAAATCTCAACAATCTGGCCTTTCCAAATAAAAGCTGAAAAAAAAAATCAGATGTGCTTGGTTTTCTGTAGTATCCTCAAAACATACACCCTTGATAACTTAGCAGCAAAACTGCTTCACAAGTACAGTGTTTTGAGTTTTAACCCATTAAGCCCCAGTATCCACATACAAATTCTCCAAACTGATCTCCATACATTTCCTTTAAGAATTAGTTAAGAGAATTTAATAAAACATCAAGGCATTTTCTCTTTCGTGATCATTTTTTATATTCTCACAACTTATCTCTTGACAATGTATGGACATTGTTAGGAGAAAATTGCTGTTGGTCACTATTGGCACTTAAAGGGTTAAACCCAATAATAATGCATCATTAGTCACCTCACTGCAGAGGAATTCCCTAATGCTTGACCGTAAAACTTTTCGGCCATCTGCGTGCCTTGAATAAGGTGTTAACCCAGCACCTTTAAACTGTATTTCCCATCGCTCGCCTTTCTTATTGACTACCTCACCAAGATACCTGCAACAGGCAATCAAACAAATAACAACTTATTCTTTCAGCATGCCAACAAGATTAACATGTGGTTGATATGAAAGAGGTGCCAAATAAATTTTTATAGGCAACCACTTCAAAACTACACACCTACCTAAAATTCAATAAAAAAAACCTTGTATACCAAAAATAATTTTTATGTGAAGTTTAAGACAGCAATATTGCTAAAGCATTGATAGAGAGAAATGGTCACACTATGGCAGTTGATGTACTCAGAGTTCCTTAAGGTGCTAATTGGGACCAGTTATTTACAAGAGAGATTATCCCAAAGTTGTCAATAAAAACTGGAGAGCTTCTGTGGTCTTCCAAAACCAGTTCCAAAAGCATTTTAATACTATATACTGCTTCTGATTGGTGCGAAAATAGGCCAATGAATCATAAATTTAGAAATTTCACAAATTTTATAATGCGGCATTATTTTCGTAACGGCAGAAATCCTGGTGGGTGAAATAGCAAACTACTTAGTTGTGAAGTAGTTTGGTTGATCTTGGATCAGCATGACGCAGGTGTTTTGGGTATAAGGTACATGTACTGTATCTTTCACCTGGTAAATAACAAGTGATTTGCAGTATGCTGGCTCCTGATAGCCTCCCCGCAGACATCCTTTGGGGCTCGTTTGTCACGCATTCGTGACAAACGAACCCCAAAGGACGCCTGCGGAGAGGCTAGTCTCCTGAAAGCTTGGATATACTGACAAAAAAGGTGGGGAAATTTTGGGTATACTGTCTAATATTAATTTTATTCTGGGTATAACGGTATATTTCTTACAACTGACCTATGTGTAGCTGTAACCTATATCTGGGGAGAAAACAACAGGGTGAGGGTATGGCTACACAAAAGCTAACTAACCACCTGGCTTCCCTGCTAGCGGAGGTCTCTCATAGTAAGAGAAAATGGTGAGGAAAGAGAGAGACCTATGCCGGCCTCCGATGTGTTCTTTTAAGTAGCTGCTGACCAATTTTGAGGCCAAATCTTACTTATTTTCAAGACTGGTTTCGTTTAATGTGGAATGCGCATGTCTTGTTTAGACTGCTCGCTGGAAATTTCTGAGCCTACAGTTGTTATTGCACAAACCAGTTTTGCAAGTTGTGTTGCACGTGATTAAAATGTCTTGAGTGGTTATGTGCTGCTCAAGCCTAAGAATGTGGAAACAATCTTAGAAAGAGTTTGCATTCAAAATAGTGTACATTATTGTCACATGACATCACAGTGGACATATTGGTGGACCACAAAAATGGAATGCCAGCCATGTTAATGTACCAAAAAATCCTGTGCGAGATTGAACACTTCTCCTTTACTGCCCGCTTGAGTGAAAATAATTTATCAGGGCTGTGCTCTGGCAGAGCCTGGTGGCCCCTGGCGCCTAACTTTTGCCCTCAGGCGACTAGAAAATCTCAGATTTTTCATACAAATCATATGCTGGGCACCCTAGATATTACAGTTTCAGAGCACTCGGCTCTCTTCAATTTTCCTTAGAGCACAGCCTTGTTTATCACATAATTTCTAAAAGAGACCGGCTTAAATGCCCTTCTTTAATTAAATATGTTATTTTGCAACTGATTTTTGGAACTGTTGTGTGTATGAAATACTATAATCCATTTGAAAATCATGATCCCTTTTGGCGGTACATGCATAGGTATTTGGGGTGATACATGGTACTACCCATTTCCCCCTCACCCCCCCACCCGGGAATATGATTACATCATCTTTACTTGAGCTTACATGGCAGCCCCATCTCCAAGCTGACCAGAAAAATAACCGAACTGATGACCACAGTAGCAATGTGCTGAGGGCTCCGCACCAGGTAAAAGTTTATTGCCACTGAAATACTCGGGGAAATCGTCGCGTTTCAACTCCTCTTGGGGCAAATCAAGGAGAGACATTGCTTGAGAAGAATATGCAACTGTTCTTGCATTTTCCACAGGCGTAGGTTCAACACGTGAAAAACAAGCTCCAGATACCTGTCGTACATAGTTTTTGGTTTCCTTGTCTATGGGTAGCGTTCTCAACGCCAGATTGTCGAAATTGAGGGTTTCCAAAGTGACGTTTCCACTCGCCATCTTGAAATCACCAAGTTCCTTTTCAAAGCTCGTGCAGAAAAACTTAAAATGTACGTGCTTGCAACATAAGTTTAAGGCGTAGGAAGAAAGTAACAATTTCCTTTTCAATGCGAGATTGTGATTTAAAGTCCACCGCCAGGAAAGTATTCTCTTCGAGCAGCTAAAGAATGACATGTACCTGATTGTGAACCCAGTGACCGGCAAGTGCAAAGAAATCCGAATGATTCCGAATCCTTCCGATTGCTTCCAACATTTTCCGACTTTCTCTGACCCAGACCTCCGACGCTCGTCGTCTTTGGACCGAGGAGCGGGCGAGAGGTTTTAGGAGCGTGACTTTTATCCTCGTGCTGCATACAGAATTCAGTTTGTGTCTGTGTGAACGGTTGCTTTTTGTGGAAAATATTGTAATACAATGGGCGAAATAACGTAAGGAATAAGCTCCCTTAGCATCGCTTTTCCTTGATTTTGTACTTGCTTAATACAGTTTTATTTCTACGTTTAGGCCGCTTCATCCAGCTACAAAATGGGCTCAGCGAAAAGACAGATTAATGCTCACGATAGAATTGTCCGATTGTCAAAAACCGGATATTTCTATTACTTCAACACATCTTCATTTCAGGTAAGGGGTGATGTTTTTTTCGTACGTTCCACAAATTTCTAACCGTCTTTGCAGAATTCATGTAGATTTCAGTGACACTCTGATTACATGTACATTTTTGCGAATTCGGTGGTAGCAATACCAAAGAGATTAAGCTTTTAACATAAAGCCTTCCAGTACCTTGGAAAATTTGTGCTATTTCTCTGAGCAGGCGTATTCTTTTTTTTTCTTTATTATATTTTTAAACATCGCAGTGCGAAAGGAGGAAAGGAACAGAAAATTTATTCGTTGGATTTGGAATTCCATAAAGACGTCGTTCCCGAGGTAAGCCAAAAATGTAATTCCGGGTGTACAGTATAAAATAGTTGTACAAGTATAAAAGCTTACATGTTTCACTTTTTGGGTCTGCTTTGTAAGTTTGTGGATGGTTTGGCCACTTTGCGACTCTAGGATTAAGATTATTGATACTTGATTGAACATCAGTGATGGACAACCCTGTTGTGTTTGGTTCAGAGAGTGACAGCTTTATTTGTCAGGGCCATCCTTGCTGTGGATATGCAGTTAATAGGCGGGCATTGAACAGCCAGGAAGTTATTTTGGTTCTGTTTTCCTTTTGTTTCTATGAAAGTGGTTGGGGTTCATGCTCAAAAACAGCCTTTCATGAAAAACGGCCTTTCATGATGTGGCTGATGGTTTCCCCATAAAATGACGTCTGAGAAAAGAGCACAAAAGACACATCACGTCACAGATCTGGGTAGTGCTTCTGATTGGTTGGAAATTTGCTTCATCCAATCAGAAGCCCTACCCAGATCTGGGTAGTTACGTGTCATCAGTATGGAATATATTTCTCAAAGACTAATGGATGCCACTACAGCTCCAGGGGGGCCAGGTGAGGGGTACTCCCATATATGAACCTGATAAGTATGTCCTGCCCGATAGGGTGTGGTTTTTGAGGGTCTCCTTCCCTAAGTAAGGTATCATTTTTGCCCTTGTTGGCATTGTGTTTCCGGTGCCGGTGTGATCCTTAGATAGGGTACCATTAGTATATCAGCTAACATCCAGGCGTGGAAATACCCAGCTACATGAGACACAAATCATCTGTTAAAACTGAACTTTACCATAAAGTATGCTGTGTGTTTCCATTGAATTCTTAGCTTTTGTTTTTTCCTTTAATTAGGTATCACTTTTCAGGTTTGGGCCTTAAATAGGGTATCAGATCAGGGTTTAGGTTTAAGACCCTGGGTGGCACACACCTATCCAAAATTCATGGGAAAACCCATCCTCCTACCCCTCCAGGACTTTAGCACAGTTTACATAAAGACAATGACTCAAAATTGTGGTGGCCAAGGTGCTCAGTAATATAAGGTGTGTCCTGGCAGCACTCAGTAGTCTCTATGTCTGCCTTTTGGCGACAAGAAAAACAAATATTTGGTTTGAAAAAAAAGGATTTTATCCTGGGCTCCATGGCTTTTTATGGTTGATAACTTGACAACAACAACAGCCTTTATTTACTTCACATAATATATAGGATACTACTGGCCCACAAAGTAGCTGAAACACTAATCAAGGTGGGTCTCCATACTGTGGACTCCATACAGTTTTAGAGTATGCAGCCTAAATGAATTCCCATATGAAGAGCTGAATTTGTGGTTATTTCCCTATTGTTAGGAGTCTAAGCAGCACGTCACAGCAAGAGAAATTTCTCTTAACATAAAGAAGAAAGAGGAAGGACCTTATTGGCCAAGACTACTCAAAGACCCAAAGAAGGTACCCTAGAATGAAGATGATGTGAACTACAGAAATAGAAATTAAAATGAAGATATGATCATCCAAGTGGTAATTGCGTTTTACAAATTAGCCTGAAAAAATTTTGGGACTTCAATGGGATTCGAACCCATGGGCTTTGCATTAGTGCTGCTGTGCTCTACCAACTTTGCTATGAAGATGCATTCATTAGGAGCAAGCCGATTTCTTGAGTTCAATTTTGGGTTAACTATTGCTTGAATTTGAATTACCACTGTGATGATCATATTTTAATTTAAATTGGAATTTATCCTGTTCATAATTATACCTTTCCATTATTCTTTCACTGGAATTATGCAATAAAGTTTAAGCATAAACAAAAAGAAAACAATTGAGTGAAAAGTACTAATTGTTGACAAAATTAGAAAAGTAAAAAACATGGTATCACTTTGCATTCTCCTTTGTTGCTGAACATGTGTGAAACACAATCCTTTGATTTATGATCAATTCCAGTAATGTGCTTATCGCTTTTCTTGCAGCCTAGTTTCCTTCATACAGATTTCAACAGATGGAGGGATGAAGATGACTCTGAAGAAGAGGACACAGCAATGGATGATAACTTTGAAGCTGTAAGTAAAGTGATTTTACGGGCTCTCTTAAAGTAACAAATTTCTTTATCTTTTGAACCCTTTTCACCTAAAGAACATTTTTCTTTATAAGTGCACCAGGAAGCTTGCAATAATTCTGTCCTCAAACTACTTTTTAGTAAAGTTTTAAATTTTTAACCAAGTTAAAAGCATGTTAGTTAAGTATCAAACAAGTTTTGAACTGTGAATATGACAATCTTGACTTTCAAAAAGTTATTCATTTACACTGTAGTTTTTGCTAATAAAATTTCCCTTCTTTGACTTTGGGCAAGGCTATAAAAATAAGCTGTCTCCATTACTTTGCAGCTCAATCATAGGCTATTTGCATTACTTATCAATCTTATACAGTGGAACCCCATTTTAATGAACCCCGCTCTAACGAAGACCCCATTATAATGAAGAATATCTGAAAGTGGCAGAGTTACAGTAAAATATGTGGAAACAAACCCCGCCATAATGAATGATTTTGACGGTTCCAAAGCACAATTTACCCCACTGTAACGAATGTTTTGTCCAGTCGCTCACAGCAGTCAGTAAAAAATGACCGATTTGAGTAGAAATCAAGCTTGCTTTAATTTAAAGTGTTTTTGAATATGATGTCTTGATTGTCAGCACTTTACACGTACAGTTTACAGTATGAAATGAATAAAAATAATGTTTTCTACGTGCAGTGTTGAATTTTTGGTAATTGTTCTTTATTAAATTACCCCACTATAATGAATATAGTATGGAGAATTTACTCCTGGATATTGGACCTTAAAGGGTTTAAGGATTAAAAAATATTATTGTTAAAACATGATTGCTTTTACTTTTAAAGATGATGAATCAAATGGGTGCAGCTGGTGGACAGGTGAGTTAAACTAAAGGAAGCACTACAAGTATGCACTTAGATAAAGATGCTGTAAAGCAGACCCGGGTTACAGATAATTTTGACATTATCTACACTAAACAGTACATATGTGGCCCGTTTTAGGTTTGCCTTTTTGTATTTTTTCATTAGTATGGGGATCAACGTGCAAGGATTCTAGGTCACTCTTGATGTCTTACAAACTTTTTAACGTGCTATCTATAAAACACTAATATATACTATAGATGCACATAAATGAAAGAAACTCAACTAACGTAATAGAAACGCATTGTTGAACTTTGTAGATGTATAACCATTATAAGAGTGTATTAAAGTACCAACATAAACGTATTTACGCACCATAAGAGCATACTTACGTACCAACGTACGAACAAGGTAACAAGTACTACTACCACCATACAAGCGTACTTACGTACCAGTGCTTAAGAAAAAGGTACAAAAAAGTATTACCACTATTCAAGTGTATGATGATAGTGATGATGATGATGATGATGATGATGATGTTGATAATGACATTGATGTTGGCATGGGCGATAACAACGAAGTTGATGATGATGATGGTGATAGTGATATTGATGTTGGCAGGGATGATAACAACGATGTTGATGATGGTGATGGTGATAATGATATTGATGTTGGCAGGGGTGATGACAACGATGTTGATGGTGACAGCCAATGGCTAGAGGGACATTTTTAGACAATTTTTGTGTGAATTATTCAGCCTACTCATGTCATGACTCTTACGTTCAAACCATTATAAAACTAACTTGTTCATTGCTTTTTTACAGAGTTTTGACCCAGGAGATGCTGGTGAATCAGATGACAGCGATGATGATGGTAAAATTCTGTCATCTCCTTTCCTCTAAAAACTTTACATAGCCTGTAAAACAGTTGACATTTTGCAGTACCGCCACTGGTTTCCCCATGAAATGACTACTGCAGAAATTCTATACTGATGATGCGTCACTACCCAGATCTGTGTGGTGCTTCTGATTGGTTGAAGCAAATTTTCTGGGTAGTGACATGTCATCAGTATGGCCGAATTTTTGCGCTTGTTCCTCAGACATCATTTCACAGGGAAGCCAGTGAATATTGGCTGTTTTTGTGGGCTAAACTTCAATAATTGAAGCTTTTTTTAGTCAAAGCTAATCAGGTACATTTTGAATTTCCATCTTTTGCAGATTTACCTGACCTTGAGAGTTGAAAAGAAAAAAATAGTTCATTGTATAGAAAAAATCCAATAGAGCCCATCAAGGAAGTCTCCAGCAGCCCAGCTGTACAGCTTGTGGTGATATTTCTGACTTTACTCCTGATGGTCATGCATGCAGTGTTTTGCTTCGTTGTTGTGCTTCATGTGTAATGTGTTTTACTTGTTAATTGTCTCATTAAAAACTGCAATGTCATTTGTTTGTCTGAAATAAACTTGCCATTTATGGCTTTTCTTAAAAGAATGGTATAATGTACATATGTTTTTTAAGGTTTCCAGGGAATGGGAGCAGGGATGTTGCTAGGGGCCAGCACTGCAGAGCTTACCACTGGTTCAAATTGCCCTGGAAAACAAAGACAGGGGGTAATTTGAAGAAGCAGTCAGTGCTCTCCTTATCAGGCGTTAACTGGTAAAATGTACAGGTACCACCTGAAGCAACTCTTCTTATCAACTGCAACCACTTGAAGGTTTACTTTAAAAAAAAAAGCAAGTTGTGATCCGATCCAATTCTCACTAGGAAATGCCAGAATGAATATATGGAAAAGTAATAAAGTATACACCGCTTTTCTTTCTATGGGCCACACATTTTGGAAAGAGAACATTTAGACAGAGTAAAATTTTTGAAATCAAACGTTTTGAATTGCTGTGTAAAGATAACAATGGCCGATTTGCTTAACATACTCTAAAATTCTGAAAATAAGTCCCAGGGCTTATATCTTTCAAAGGCCCTTTTTGAGGGGCTTATTTTTGGAGGAGCTTATATTCAAAGGGGCTTATACACAGAGGGAAATTTGCGTCTCAAAATTGATTGGGCTAGCTTATAGTTGGAAGGAAATTTATGTCAGTAATTTGCCCGAAGTTTTTACCTATGGAACTCGCTGTGAGGACATGGATCTTCTTAAAACGCAGCCATGCAAACTTAAAGCACAACCGCAAATTCTTTTATTGAAATGCGACACTCGGTTCAAATGTAAAGTAACATCATTGATAAAGTACGGAATACTGTTCACCCAAAAAAATGAATCTTATCAAAAGGAAACCCAAGCCAAGAATGAAGAGTGAACTATGCAAACAGTGACAAATTGTAACACTTTTTGACTGTAATCACTTTGGCGCACATAATAGTTCTTAGGCAAATAAAAAGTTTAAGTGGTACTGTACCATTTTTGCTTTATTTGTTTGTTTTTTGTATTTGAGGACAATTTCCAAGTAAAAGCCCCCAGGCGCTTATATTCAGAGGGGCGATATAACGGAGGTGTTTTTGTGTTATGAGTCTGGGGAGCTTATTTTTGGAGGGGGTGATTTTTGGAATTTTACAGTAGGTCTTAAAATGAGGGAATGATGTTTCAGAGAACTTAGCTCCTAAATTTCCCAGTGAGGACAGGTCATGTCCCTCACTCCCCTTCCCCCTTTCTCCCCCTCCCCAGGAAAATGTGCCTCTGGTGCATATTTTTTGCCTTACTGGCCATGAATGGTCCCTTTCCTGCTGAGCTAAAATTCAGGGAGAACACTGAGCAATTGAGTAAAAAAGCCAGCTTGAATAATAAAAAAAGCCTGCTGAGCCTTTTCTTAGCTTAATCTCTGCACGAGAGTTGGGTATGTACTATTTTCAAACATCTGAGCTATGGTTATGTTAGTTTATTGGATCAATAGAGAGTCCTGATGTAAGAAAAGAGTTTATATTAACTCCCACAGGATTGGCTTATTACACACCAATATGGCCCACATAACTTCTTGAAATAAATTATGTAGCCTGAAGCGAAGCCACAAGACAATGTGTGAGTGAGCAACGAAGCCATGGGAAATCATGTCTCCTTTCGTGCACTGCTCCTTTTGTGACCCCCCCAAACTGAGAGCTTGCTTGTAGGCTATTTATTATGCTCTATTCCAAATCCAAGTTGTGGGAGGCATTCACTGCCAATAATCATGAATAATATTATTCTACTCTACTTGAAAATGACTATTTTATTGGTTCTGAAAAACTTTGATCACTAATAAACGTATCTTAATAATTTCTGTTTGATAGTATTTATCCGGTTAGATAAGATAAAATGTTGGACAAAACATCATTTTGTTTGCAGGTATTCCCTCTCCCCTCACACTCTGTCACACATCCTGTTCTGTTTCGCTTATTTCTTCCAAGCATATGCTATGCAAGCTAGTCTACAAGTTGCCTTAGTGTTCCTTGTTTGACATTTTTAGGGTAATCAAATGAAGAAGATGCTGTTGCTCAGGGTTGAGATAAGTCCATAGATCTTTTTCAAGATCCTGCAGAGCACATGCATCTCCTTCCTGACAAACCATCACCACAGACTGAAGCAACAGAAACAAATCTTTGTTCATAAATTCTACAGGGTGCCCAGTGACATTGCCTTCAGAGTATTTCTCAAGTATCTGAGCATGTTGAGGACGAATACGTTGAGGTGTGGGCTGCAGTAACATAAGAAGAAGGACACGTCCAATTTCACAATGTGCTAAGATTTCTTGATATGGACCTTGTAATTTGCCATGGGGCTGGCTCACAGATCCACGTTCCTCAGCGAAATAAGCCATCTCAGTTAGCACAGACAGAGCACCATCAAAATCACCTGAAACACAAATAACCTTAGTCTATTCTGGTTGCGTCTCAACTAAAGAAGCCAATGGAGAAGAATTTGAATAGGGGGGGGGGGGGGGGGGGAAATGGTTGCATGAACCACAGAATCCCAGAAATTTTGAAACAACTGAGTGAGCCTACTTGCCCTTATTCTAATGCCCACTCCTGGGAAACCTACCCAAAAACACCAATGTTTTTAAGGGAGCCATATTTCCACCCTCCCTACAAGTGGAGAGGAAGGAAATATATCTTTATGAAAATGGCTGTATGGCCTATTAAAAACAGATCTCAGTCCCGTATTTTATGAAATACAAACCTGAGACAATTTCCCTTAAAATACTACCATCAATTTATTACAAAACATCTTGATTTGCTAATTATATGGAAATCAATATTGTTATCAAAACAAAGTATGTGTTGTTGATGAGGAGCCCAGGGGGTGGGGAATTCTCCCTTTCTGCATTTATGGGGGTGGGGAGGGAATAGACTGCCATGTAAGAAAAAAGGTGTATCCTTTGGTGGTGGTGGTAATGGTGGTGGGGATGGGGGTTGGGGGGTGGGGTGTGGGGTATTGGTCTGGAGCAAATAGAATTGAACCATGCATAACATTGATCAAAGCAACATTTAAGAACCACTTTTTAAGTAAGTGAAACTGTTCCATTACCCATTGATAGGGTGGATTGTTTAACATGCCTCAGGTTAAATTATCTACCTGTATCAATTTTGCAAGATGCCACTAACGTCATAGACTGCAGAGCATCTATAGGATTCTGATGCTGTAACTCCGCTGCATGCTGATAGTGGACCATAGCTTCGTGGGGCCGGTTCATGTATCTCAAGGCGTCTCCTATCTCCAGACACAAACAAGCCCCTAAAGCCGAGTTCCCTTGGGCACAGTGGATCTTAATGGCTTGATTATACAAATGTATTGCTTCAGTCAAGTGTTCCTCGAACGCCGGGCATTTAAGTTCTACGCAGTTCTTCTCCGCTTCTAAAAACAATCTTGCCGCTTCGGTAAGTGCTTCGACTTCGCCGGTCGCGTTTGAGAGCGTATTTTCACACCTTGCTTTGGCCAGACTGCAGAAACCTGCATATTGTGGACAGTCTTGTCTTTTCAGCTCCTTGGCAAGAGCACCAAATTGACTACTTGATTCAGAAACGTTAGGCTTTTTGAGGAAACGCCTTTTCAACTTGGAAGTAATGGTGCGGTATTGTCCTAAAACGTCAAATTCACGATCCATGGCAAAAATATGATCTTTTTCCTCTTGACTGTTTTGATGTCAACCACCCGCCATATTGAATTCTATCCTGCAAAGGTTGCTGGGATTGTAAATGCAGTAGAATCCAGATTCTCCCGTCCAACATGGCGGACACCACGCGCACAAAATCTAACAGTATTAAAATAATTGTTATTGTCTAGATCAGACATTATATATGAGAATTTAACACAAATTTCACTTCCTTACATTCAAGATGGAAGATCTGCAGTCTATGACACCGAGGAAACGAAAAAGAATCGAGTGAGTGTTAGTATTATAATATTCCCTGTAAAACCTCAGCCTGTAGTATAGGCTCCTATCTGCTGACAAAAATAGGGCTGTGCACTGGTGTATAATACACACATCAATCGTGAACTTTCTTTTAAATAGTGAAAAGCTTAACTTAGGATTATAGGAGATTTTCATGTTAGAAATAATACCGTCATGTTAATTCCAACAAGTCAGTCTATTCAAGATTATGAAATCCCTTCTATTCTAATGATATTATAAAGTTATGAGCAGAATGAACTGAGTATTCTGATGTACTTCCTCTTGATCTTGTCGAAGTAATTCTTATTTTCTACATTTTTTTTATATCTGTACAAGTATTTTAATATGGTGAAGGCGGCACGGGTACAATGTCATGATGGTAAGCTTATTTACTTTTAGGTGGTGGCAGAATCACAAGCCTGAGAATCAGAAAATAAGAAAGAAATCTCATATAGGTAACTTAAAATGGTATTTTATTAATCCTTAAAAAGCCAAATAAACATTTGCTATAAAAATAGTGTAGAGAAGTTACATTGAAGAAACAAAATAAATTCATCTTGAGTGATCATGTCATGTTTCTCATCACCAATAATTAGTTATATAAAACATTCAGAGAGCAATGAGAAATTTGATGCTGATTACTATTAGGGCATATAAAAGTTTTAAAAGAATGACTTCAATAAGGCTGTTGGTCCAATGCCATCCATTTGATGTTCTAACCAAGCTCAGGTGGGAACTCCAAGACTTTTTCAAGGGGAGTAAGGGGCAGGGGGGTGGGACCTTTGCACATTCCAGAAAACATCTAAAAGTAGAAATGATGCATCAAGGTCATTACAATTCCATGTTCATGTTTTACAAACATTTCCGAAGTAAAAGGACAGTAATTCACGCATTTAAATTTTTTATTTTCACTTTTCATGAAAATTAAGAACAGTTAATCTCACATTACTGGTACTCAATAATCCCTTTCACCCTCTCTTCTTCAAATTTGTAATTTTGTGCACCAAGGACACAAGGTCTCTGGAGGCAGCATGAAAGCAATGAATAACAAAGGGAAAGTTAAAAAGTGATATAAGCTAATAAATGGCCAAAAGCAAAGATTCTTTGAAAGTAACATTACTTCCAGAAGGACGCCTGACCCCAGAATTGACTCTTCTTCATTTTCTTTGTTATTGCTCAAAAGACAAGAGAAGGAACTGAGAGAAAAGTTCCAGTGCTTATCACTGAAAGAAAGATTGGAAACTTCAAGTGTGTTGATTCATAGTTATGGTGTGATTTATAAAAGAAATATTGTTCTAGACTTTAGAGGTAGTTCATTGCTTTATTGCGACAATATTGTTTCATATGGTCAAAATGACCACACTCATCAGACAATTATGGTGTGATTTGAATACATTGGTAAATGAATAAACTGTCTTTGAACCCCAGAGTTCCTGCATTAATGATAATCAGGCCCTGTTAAGGTAAAATTCTGACAAGCAACATGGCCTTGAAACAGTGACATAGGACAAAAGAAATAATGGCAACAAATGACACAAGGATGGGTTGAAACTTCTACAGCAAGAGAGAGAAAAGGGCAACTACTACCAACAGCAACATGGCTTCCTCCACAATACGTGAAACGAAAGGTTTTGAAATTCACACTACGGATTTATGTAACCCCCCTGAGACGGCCTGGTTAATGATGTAAACAATTCACAGGGATAAACTGTACCTAACTATACATGATTATGTACTTACGTGTTGGTTTTGTTATGTTGTGTTAAAAAGTTAATAGTTTCTAACACCTGAAACTAGTGATGACCCCCTTGAATGTAGTAAACCCTAAAGGCTGCTAGTTGGTAGTTTATTTCTTAAATTCTCCATATTTTTCAGGGTATAAGAAAAAGGTGAAAAAAGATGTTCGAGAGAAAGCAATTCCAGAGGAAGGAGCTTCTGCTCAAGATGAAAGCAATAGCAAAACCGAAAATGAGGGAAAACAAGACAAAAGATACATTCTTTTTATTGGTAAGACTTGTGTGATTTTGCCAGATGTGTATGTCCTAAGTAGACCCCTCCCCACTTATGGATATTCCAGTTTAGGGTCTTTCCTATGACCCTTTATGGAAGTGTATAGATATTTTCTGAAACCACACATTCATAGATAAAAAAAATGTTTGTCAATGTTTTTTAGTTAAGGCTTGAGATTTTTGCCCTAAAAGTGCCAGGATTTCTGTAAAGGATGCAGTCATATCAATGGTAAAGATTTCTGAAGATGCTTCAATGATCAGTCCCAAAGTTTTCAAGGAATGAACAGTTATTACACCCCTGATGGATTTAAGATCTCTATTTGAAATCTCCAGCATTTTTTCTTCCAAAATCAGAATATTCAGGGAACGTACAATCATTCATGTGGACTCTTCTTTTCTTTCAGTGGTTTGATTTTATTTTTAAATACACTTAAAAGTGTTCATATTTTTTGGCTGGAATAGCTCATTTTTGTGTCCAGGTTTTAGAGACTGGTCCTCAACCCTGAGTTCTTGGTATGAGAGTGAAGTTTTCAATCTACAAGGGTAATACTATTTACATCTAAACTGTGAAATTTGCCACAATAATAATATAATGAGTAACATGACATGCTGTTTCACAGGTAACATGCCATACACAGTTAAAGAGGAAGATGTCAAGTGGCATTTTAGGTGCACTGGTAAAGGTACAATACAAAACTTGCTTGTTTGTTTTTCTTATAATTTTACACATTATTCAGTGATTACAACATCATGATTTTTTGCATCCTACCAATACAAAAAATATTCCCGGGAAAACTTCTCATGAAAAATCCTTGTGCATAACCTAGATCTACTTGCTGCCTAGTGAGGATGTTTACTTAAAGTGATGTCTCTATTTTCCTGACTAGGCAGCATAAAGGATTTTAGACTGATGACAAAGAAGACAGGAGAATCTAAAGGATGTGGATTCATTGAGTTTAACAACAAGGAAAGTTATTGGGTAAGTGAAAGGAGCTTTTCTTGAGGTAAAAACAAGTCTTCTGGTCACTGCACCAGAGGCTCTTTCCTACCAGCTCTACCAAGAAGAGACACTGTTCAATATAATAATTATTTATAAGTAGGTTGAGTATGGTTGTCTGGGTGAATGTAGTCCTGAATAGGACTGTTGTTGTTGACAGCGACTGACGTTTGGACAACCTGTGCTGTAGTCATCTTCAGAATCAAAGTGAGTCGTATCACATCAGTTGATGGTATTAAACTCTGGATATCGACCTGATTGGTCAGTTAAGTTGCAAATTTTTGTTTGCAAGTCGTTCGTTCTGTTGTCCAAGTGAACGTAAAACTGTGAAAAGTTTGAACCCAAGAATAAGAGAGTAAGGCTCCTCCCTCCCCTAATTCCCTCAGCTCTTTAAAAGCTGATTGTTTCTAATGCTGTCAAAAATATGTGTATACGTTTTCAAGGCATGAATGTGTGATAGTAGAGTTGTTTTAATACTACTTATTATCTATTTTTATATAATAATTATGTACTTACTAAAGGTTGAGTCTCACACCAGGCATCCTAGCTAAAATAGGACCCCTGCCTATTACTCTGTTAACATTTAAGAAATAATATTAATTTTAAGTCATCATTAACATTGCTGATAGAGCAGTTTTCACTTGACTGTCGTAAAACCAAAACCAAAGTAAATACACTAGCCAACCAAAGGGCGTACTAAAACCAAAACCAAAACCAAAACCAATCCCTTTCAACAGTCAAGTGAAAACCACTCTAACATTAAACACACTATATTCATTTTATTCAAATAATATACTGATACCTAGGCAGCAGGACATAAATCGCCATTCTATGATTATAACTCTGGATTATTATATACTAATCCTGAGTATTTTTGCTTATTCCCTTCTTCACAGAAAGCTCTAAACCTACACCACAGCACACTAGATGGAAGAAAAATAAATGTCGAGATAACTTGCGGGGGAGGAGGCAAAGGACAAACAAGAAAGAAAAAGCTAGAAGAGCGAAAAACAAAGTTCCTGCGGGGGAGGAAAAGAAAGTCGAAAAGTACTAAAGTGATCCCAAAATCAATGGACAACTCAGCTGCCGACACAAATAATTCTGACAAATAATGGTTACAGGGCTTTAAAACGTTAAGTTGTTACAAAGCTGGAAAAGGAGAGGTAGAAAGTCATGCACTACAAGAATGAAAATGACTTTAAAGAGTATGAGGAATTTACAAATACTGCAAGTTTTTGGTTCAATGAAAACAGGAAGGACAGGAATGCAACTACTTAAATACTAGTGATGATCTCATAAGCACTGCATGAGTATCAAAGACATTGTTTCTTGTAAAAAATAGGGGCGTTTTAAAAGGTGCAGTGCAGGATTCGAAAAATCCTGATGGACTGTTAGTGAGCCTGCTTAGCTTTCTGACAGCCTTGTTCACTGGGACAGGAAAATAATTTGAAAAATATCCTGTTGTTGTTAGCCAGTGTTGCAGCTGGCCCATGTGTTGCGTTTAGTATTGATATAAACATGGTTTAGTGTGTCTGCGACGCAGGCTAGTTGTTTTAAAATCCGTGAAGAAAGAAAGCCACGAATCTGTGGCAAAAATAAAGCCTTGATAAATTTGAATTGTGTTGGATTAATTATGATTCCAGCTTATCTTCCTCAGGGTGAACTTTGCCTTAATTGATCATTCCCTCTACATTTGGACCCCCCCCCCCCCCCCCCCCCCACTCTCATCAGCTCCCCTTCTTTGGCTAAACAACACCCACATGTAAAGTTCAAACAAGGATAAAAATTCTTCCTTACCATTTTCTTAAGAAAACCATTGTTTCATAAGTACTTGTAGCTTTTATTTGCGAACAGAGAAGAACAGGTATGCTATGGTATGTCTTTATGAAAAGCAATATTGGGAGTTGATACTTTGAGGTTGTATTTACAAAAAAAGTGTATTTATTTTGGAGGCTCTTTCAGAAGTACCATGCATGTGGTTGCCATGGTAGTGGTAACAAAGCACTCTCAGAACCCATTATAGACTTTCAAAAAAGTCTTTCGGTTAGCCATTTTGTGGCCTAAAAAAGTCTAAAATCAAACTTTGAGTAAATCCTAGGGATTTATTTATTTATTTTGTTTTTTGGGGGGGATGACAGGTGTTTTTTCCTTTGTTGAGATATTTAGAGACAAAGGTGGATTCTATGAAACCAAGAATCAATAAAGGACATTGGAATACAACTTCCAATTTTTTTTATGATCCACATGTAAATAAAAATATCAGTAATGTGGTAGTGTGAATGTGCAGTTTGGGTGTTCTTGTCTCCATGATGAGTTTCTTGCTCTTGCAACTCAAGAAACACAGCTTAAAAGCTGGCTACAGGATTAAAAGAAAAGTACTAATGAATGATTCAATGATGCGTGATCTAGGACAACATAAGCTATCATTTTAACATTTGGTGAAATATTTTACTAAATTCCTTCACCTTTGATGCAAATTTTCAGGCTCAGAAATATATATTGGACAAATGTGAGAGATGCTTTGTAGCTTCAAAATAGAATAATTATGATCAGAATTTTTCATCTTGTAGTTTGAAGTTATTGAAGTTGGTTTGCTGAAAAAGTATTGCCTCATTTTAATTTAATATTTTTTTCACGGAGACTACAGTATTATTGAAAATTATTGCAATATCTTTTGAACTGGATGTTTGTTTTTCAATATTAAGTTAGAAACTTAGGGGAGAGGCAATATAAAATCTGCCAAAAGCAGCATCTTTATGTAAAGAAATACTGCTAATGAAATATATTTGATGACAGAAATTTTAGAAAGATCCTGTTTAATTTAGAAAACGCTTGGGTGCAATTAAAAATTCGAAGGCAATATTTAATAGGTGTGCTGATAGTGGTTAGCAATACGGTACTGTTATTGATACCTGTCAATCAACATGTCAAGTAGGTGTTTGATTGACATCGGTAATCGCTCTAGCGCGTCAGTTTGTCATAACAACACCTGTCAAGATCACGTGATAATTGCTCACCTCAGCCAAAGCGACTCATTTTAGCAACATGGCGTCAGAGGAAAGTTTGCTTTTCTGCGTGCCCGAGTTTTCTACACAAGTTTTCTCGGGGCTCCACAAACTTAGAAAAGAGGGCAAGCTATGCGACATTTATCTACGTGTTGGCGAGTGCAATTTACAATCCCATCGCGTTGTTCTCGCTGCTGCGAGCAGTTATTTCAATGCTATGTTTACTGGAGATATGAAGGAGAGTCGGCAGGATGAGGTCACTTTGTTCGATGTCGAATTTTCAGCCTTAGAAGATCTCGTGAATTTCTGCTACACTGGAAGGATAGAGATAAATGCAGGCAATGTACAGAACCTGTTGTCGGCGTCCAGTCTGCTTCAGTTGGCGAGCGTGAAGCAAGCTTGCGTACAGTTTCTTCATCGTGTTCTTCATCCGACAAATTGTCTTGGCATCCGGTCTTTTGCGGACACGTATTCTTGCGTGGATCTTGTAGAAGCAGCCGATGTTTTTGCCGTGAAGAACTTCTCTGAGGTGGCAAGAAGTGAAGAGTTTTTAACTCTTTCCCCCGAAGACGTCGTGGAGATGATTTCGCGGGAAGAATTAAATGTCCGCACCGAGGAGGAGGTTTTTGAAGCTATTTCAGCTTGGGTGTGTAGAGAGGTAGATGAAAGAAAGGATTTTCTACCAGAACTGTTAAAGAACGTTCGTCTGCCGTTAATAAGTCCGCAGTATCTATGCGACAAGGTTTCAAGCAACGAGCTAATCAAGAATAATTTAGCATGTCGCGATCTAGTGGACGAAGCGAAAGACTACCTGCTGATGCCAGAGCGAAGATCTAAGTTACAGTCGGTCCGCACCAAACCAAGAAGATGTAGTGAAGCTGCAGGCTTGATCTATGCCATTGGAGGTCTGACATCATCAGGTGAAGCTCTTAGCACAGTAGAAGCATATGATACCTTGACAGGTCAGTGGCTCCCTGGTGTAGCCATGAGCACTCTGCGCACCCGGGTCGGTGTAGCTGTCCTGGATAACAAACTTTATGCCCTGGGTGGGTTTGATGGGCATAAGAGGTTAAGCACTGTAGAATGTTATGATCCTCAGCTAAAGTCTTGGAAAGCCATCACTCCAATGAACACTCGCCGTAGTGCCCTGGGTGCAGTTGTTCTGAATGGCAGAGTATATGTCGTGGGTGGATATGATGGTCACATCTCGCTCAGCACAGTTGAATGTTACTCACCAGAAAGTAATATGTGGAGTTTTGTCACACCAATGGGAACACTTCGTAGTGCTGCAGGAGTCACCGAGCTGAATGGAAAGATCTATGCAATCGGCGGTCATAATGGTCTATCCATATTCAACACAGTGGAAGTTTATGACCCAAAAACAGACTCATGGTCCTCCAGTCCTCCAATGGGCGTGCGCAGATGCAGGGTGGGTGTGGCCACCCTTAATGGGCGGATATACGTATGTGGGGGCTATGATGGCAGTACTTTTCTTAACACTGTAGAGTGCTTTGATCCAGAGACTGGGCAGTGGACTTTCACAACCCCGATGAATACCAGACGTAGCAGAGTAGCTGTGGTAACACTTGGAGGAAGGTTGTATGCCATTGGTGGATATGACGGCCTATCAAACCTCAACACCGTGGAATGTTTTGATGTGCTTTCCAACAAGTGGACTCCTGTTGCTTCAATGGGTATGCATCAAGGCGGGGTCGGGGTTTCTGTACTACCACGGGTTCATCATACTTAGAAGCATAACTTCCATAACCACTATCAACATTACTTGTATATCCATGGTGACATTTTATCAAAAGTCAAAATTAGTGCCTGAATTTTGCAATATCATGTGCGTCAAGAGGTGAGCGTGTTAGACCCACTTCAAATACTACACCACTCTTGTGCTGAACTTATTAATTTTCATAAAGTTCTGTGATCTTCATCTGATTATTTTATTATTTTATGATTGACTTAGGAGCAACTACCAATAATTCAAATGGTTTACTTGGGTCAAACCAGTGTGCAAAGAAAGTTGTGTCCGATAGCCTGGGGCTAGTGGGTTTTGTTATCGGGCTAGTGATTTTTGTCCTTAACTTGCCCGACGGGCAAGTGCTGTTTTTTGGGGAAATTCAAATTACAGAAGGATTGTAATCAAAAAGGGTTTTGGGCTAGTACATGCTAGCTACCACTTGCCTGAATGGCAGGCTGTAGAACTGACTTTCTTTGCACCCTGGGTCAAATGGAAGAACATATCAATGAAAATGTATCAGACAGACTCACTATGAGAAGAGTTGGTAAACATTGTCTGAAATTAGGTTTGATGCATCTTCTTTGTTGAATTGCTACAATAACTGCTAAACTTACCATCGCATGCTAGTAAATTTGAATGATTATTCTTCCACTCTACCAAAATTATTCCCTAGGTTTGGGACTTGAGTGGGGCAGTATTCGAACCAGGCCATAGTCAGTGAGACCAATAATTTCAATATATTAAATTTCATACTTGGCCTCAAAACGACAGGGAATAAAACCCAAGAAATCAGCTTGACAATAATTAGGGATGAACCCCATGAAATCGTGATGCCAAGTATGTATTTTTTAATATATCAAAATTGATCTATTTGAACTACCTGACTTATCCTCAGTAATTTTAAGCTGGAAAATGATTAGTTATAATAAGGGAAGATTGTTATACTAGAATGATTGTGAGTTTATTTATTTTTGCCAAATACAGTTGTTTCACTTCAGCTGTGAACCACTTACTCACTCTGAGCAAGTTGCAGCAGCAAGCTGTTAAAATATTACATTTATTAATTTTTTTGTTTTGGTCATAAATGGGTGTGTTGTGTGTGTGTGTGTGTTGCCCTGATTATATACAGCCAATAAAATTGGTAACTAAAAGTTTCCTTTTGCACTGTCAGTCATTCCAAAAAGGGGAACATTTTGCAAAAATATTTTTGCTCATTACTTTTGTGGAAACTAGATATAGTTTTGCATAACTCTGAAGAAGGAACGTTTTACATGCTGTCCCCTTCAGTTGTCATGCTGCAGCAGGAATTTAACCTTTGAAAGGTTGAATCAAATACTTTACTTCATTTTGTAAAGTTTAAATCAAAAAGTTCATATGGAAGGAATAGGTAAAGTATATTATTGGACATTTCTTTGTTTTCCCTGTTCAAGGGAGATAGTGTGAACAACTCACTCATTCAGAGAATAATATATTTGAGTTTGGATTTAAAAACGTCTCAGCCAGCTGTGCTGAGAAGCCAGCTAATCTTCAGATTTTAGAAATCAGAGTTACATAAGAAAGCCTTCATTTCTTTGAAGTGAATTTGTTGTTATTCTGTGTTAAGACATCTTGCTGTATTGGAAAAGGTGACAAGTTTTCTCTGATTCCAATCCCAGAGTTGTCCACACAAGAGCTTATATTTATCACATTATCATTCCATCATTATTTAAATTGGGCCCTGTGAGAGAGATTGAGAGAGTGATAAAGACAATGCTATGGTGAATTTGAGGTCAAATGGGAACATGCTTATTTTTTAAGTTTTTATAAATCTATCCAGTAGATATTGTTAGAGCAATTTTCATATGACCTTGAAAAATGGTTTCGGTAAGTGTTCGTTATTTGTTTTATCAGCCAGAGGAGGAAAAGATCAAAACATGGCCTCTTCATTGTGCATTCGCTTGACCAACCAAAAGCCATGCACGTTTAAATCTGTTCGATAAACCAATCAAATCGCTCTATTTCCATTTGTTTGTTGTTTCTGTTATGTTTGTGTATTTTCATTTCAAGGTCATATGAAAATTGCCCTCTCTGCCTTTTAAATACCAGTAATATTGGAGCTAATAGAGACTTTCAGGTACACTGCTTCCGAGTATAAGGTATGATTTATTTTCCTGTAGCCATAGCTAGCCGTAAATATGGTTAGGCCACCTCATATCCTGAGGAAACATGGCTCTGCCACAGTGAAGAACATTGGCACCATTTAATACTACATCTGAGAAATTGTGGTCTCTTTTTATATACCTTCATGGCAAGATCATGATTGCCTACCTGTAAGTCTTAACAATGTATTGTAAGGTCCCTTATTGGCTCCAATCACCACACTGTTCTGTTTAGGGCACAGTGGATCCAGTCTCACTCCATTCATGCTCATTTGGCCCAGGCCTTGGCCATTTCACACCCAGAGTCAATGAAAAAGACATCTACTGTGGTTGTAGCTTTTGATTTCTGAGTAGAAAATCCTAATGAACCCCTTTCACTGCCTAATATGACCAAAAGCAAAATTCACCAAAAATTCATAAATTTCATTTTGTAAAATTTTGAAAGACAAATAGCACCATGTGAAATTACAGGTAGAGAGGTTTCATTTGAATGGTCACTCCATAGGATTTCGTCCACAGAGTCAAAATTTAAAAAAACCATACAAAACTCCACTATTCACTCTGGCAGTGAAAGGGTTAAGATGTCACCATCAAAACTTATCCCCTCTGGCAGTACGTTTAATGCCCTATGATTTTTAGCATTTTCCAATAGTATAACTAAGAATATTTTTGGTGATAGTCTTGGGAGTGAAAGGGACAAGTACCACATTATTATATTTATTCTACTAAGATAGAGTTTTGTAGTTTGATGATAACCAATCACTTCCTGAATTTTATCCTGTGAATACCCATGGGTGATCACATTTTATCCACCAGTGATATAGCGTAAAAGGGTTCTCTCCTGTGAACGGTGGGCTCCATGTTTTGGGGAGTATGGAAAAGACCTTATTAAGGAGGATCAGACAAACTGAGAAACCATCAAATAAGAGCAGGTCATGTAAAATTTTCTCTCTGTCCCAGTCCATCTTTTTAAGGCCCCCTTTTCTCTGACCCCCATATTGGAGCCCATTTTTTTCCCCACCTCTTTGTTTGATTTTATAGTTGATGGAAAAATATCTTTAAATTTAGAAACCCTAGGCAATTCTTTAAAAGATTTACACTGCCGTATTTTACTATCAGCAGTTAAACTATTTGTAGTAATAGTGCAATCCCAATTTTTCTACTCCCCTGTTTTTCAGCTTTCTGCCCATTTTCAAGCATCACTTTTTCTCTTAACCAGTCAAACATAGCACTTTTTCATTAACTTTTCCAACTTTCAGACTGTAGTTACTTTAGCACCAATTCTGCATGAACTGTAAACAGAATGTATGAGTTAATGCCATGGTAATTAATCAATTTACATTTATGACCTTTTCAACAACCTATACCCGATTATAGAACTCATTTCCAAATTGCAAGTGTGGCTGTTGTTTTCAGGCTCTAAAACAGTAGCTGCACTTGAAAATTACACTCATAAAATGTTTAATCAATAATTGTCCCCAGGTTTGAGAAATTGGGAATCCACTGTATCATGAAAATAAATAAGGCATGTTAAACATGCAGATTTTAAAAAAATGCACCATAACACATAGGTAGTTTATGTTAACAAAATGCAAAATTCTATGGTTCGTTACTCTAGACATTTTTCTAGAATTTTTAAAGAGCATTCAAGACAAGAAATGCTTTGAATATTTTCAAGGAAGGTACATCTTTGTACAATTCAAAATGTTTATTTGTAGGAATTTTTGTTCCACAAATGTTTTGAAGTATTAACTATAAATTGCTTCAAAATATTATTATATCAAGTTCAGTGTAAGTACATTTTAAAAATTGTAAATGTAATTTAAAGATCATTAATAAAATTGTTCTGTGACTACGTTTCCTCTTTCTCTTTTATTTGCATAACTTGCAAACTTGCTTTTAACATTTTGACATTTTTTATCAAATGAAAGCCACTGAGAAGTTCTTTCCTGTGGTACTGTTAATTATGCTGCATAAGCTGGTTTTTACTTTTGAATCTGTGGATCAAATTCTTATGAAAGCTCCTGAGAAGTTAATTTTCGTTTGTACTGATTATAATGCACCTTATTTGCATCTGTCTTTGCAATGGAACATATCGGTAATAATAAAGTAGACGCAAATACGGAAAGCGGAAAACCACGGCTTTTTATAACAACTGGAAACCAACCACTTACAAAAGGTGTAAAGCGGCGCAAACAAAAACCACGCCCTTAACAATGCAACCTAATAATACTACCAAAGATAGCTCCTGCTCTGAGACATTAAGACCATGCTTGCTTATTCTGTAATAATCCCATAAAATGTCTCTTAAAAGCCGAGAAAAAGTTCCCAAAAAGCTGAAAGTCTTGACTTTCAACATGTTCCATCACAACAGTACAACCAGCCACATTTGAAGAATATTGCGGCGATCCTTCAACCCTAAGCTCAAAGACCAGAATTGGAGAAGCAATGCTGTTGACATTTTTAGAACCCTTGAACTGTCTTGACGCCAAGTGAGTGGACGGAGATGATGCCTCGCATATTTCTTGAGAAACTGTTTCTGACTTCACTTGTGAATCATCAGCGGGTATTTTTATTTCTTCTCCCTCAGTTTTTTCTCTTTCTTTCATCTGATTCTGCGATAGTTTATGCTTGCGCCTTTCTCGACGAGAATGCGTCCACGTATTTTCAAAGGCCGTGCAAATTAATGAAAAAACTTCGCCATTGTCATCAGTGTGTTCTGTTTTCTTGACGTTTTCTTGCTCATCTATGTTTGTTGAATTCACAAGGCAACCAGACGTCCTATTGACAGAGTCAGTGTCCTGTGATTCTTTACTCACTTGGGTATCCTGTGCCATAACCGAGCAGTGCCAGTCAATGCGCTGTCTCTTTGACAACGGCGTTTCTGACAATTGCTCACAACTGCGCTGTCTTTTCGCTGAATTTCCCTTTCGTACACATTTCAAGCCAAATTCTTTTTCTAAAGTTTCCACAATAAACAGAACAACACTCTTGGACGTAGCAAGCTTCAGAGAGCCTGCTTCGTGAAACGAGACAAAGAAAGAGTGACAGTTTGTGCTCCTTCGTTTCTTGGTAGTCTTACAAACAGTTAACAAGTCAAGCAACGAGATTTTCTTTTCCTTTTCGTTGTTTATCTCGCCACAAAGCTTGTGCGCGTCCTTCATTAGTTCCACGATATGTTTCAGCAAAGAAGTAGGCACGTTTTGTGTCAAATTATGCGTCAGCTCAAACGGATCTTGAACACACAAAGGCGAGATTTTAAACTCTACTCGCTTGCCGCATTTTGTTTTTATGGGAGAGCTTGCAGTGTTTGAACTTGGTTGAGTTTTCTGATGACATTCATCTGCAGAGGAATCATTTCTTACGAAGTCTTCTCCTTGACCAACACTGTCTTCGTTTAAACCAAATGAAGCTGTTGTATCACTTCCTGAATATTTTGCACCCTTCAGCTCCTCTAGCACAAAGGCGGTCCTGGCGCTACATCCAGTCCTTATATTCACTACACAGCCGGAAAAGTTGAATTCGGTTGAAAAGTAGCAAAAGAATTCCTCTAATAACTGACCTGAAGAAAACATACAAACGAAGAAATTTAAATGACACATGAAAAAAAAAATGTTTACCCTACGCTCATTCTCTGAGGGAAAATGTATTACCAGCTGTGTATATGAGTGTGAAGTCTCGCGTGTTTCGCGCGCGAGCCTCACACACCCTAGCTTTAGACTGTTTGACGAATGCTCTCAACCATGACTAATGCAAAAATCTACCGTCGAACAAACTATGAAGGGAAAAGAAAAATAAAGCGCCGAGCAAAAAACCTTTACCCAACCTCGTACCTTCCATACCGACGCTCCTTAGCTTACGAATGCGGCCGCTTCGTTTCGCTCCTTGACACGGGGAACGTTTCTAAACGTCCCAACAAAAAGGCGCGATGAAAGGCGGCTCCACTTTCGAGATCGGCGCAGCGCAGCTTCGCTCCGTTACAGAAATCGCGCCAAAATCACGGTTCTTTTGTGTGAACAGAACCTGTATGCGGTATGATTCTCGTGGCGGCGCAAAAGCAATCCGGTATGGAGTGAGGATAAAAAAACCGGGAAAAAAAATCCCGATAAGCTGCGAGGCACTTAAGAAAGTAAGAATATTCAATAAAAAAATAATGAAGAACAAAAATGTCGTGTCGCGGGTTCATGTTTGTTAATCGCACTTTTGTTTTTATAACAGCACAAAAGCGCCTGCAGTACATCGCATCGGTTGCTACTCTACAAAAGAATAGATGAACGTTTGATTTTCAGCCATGTTAGATCAAAAAGCACGAACCATTTGTTTTTTTCAGTATTGGCTAGAAGCCTTACGAAGATAGAGTGACTATTATCATAGCTCTTGCTGACGCTGCATCGAGAAAAATGGAATAATCGTCTTAAAAGAAGTCGCAAGGGATAAATGAAAACGATTTTTTGTTTTAATTTTTACCGCTGTTTAGTGTCTTCTTTTGGTTAGGATTTCATCAATGACAAGAAAAGGGTCTGTTGGTTATTGCATTTTTAAGGTTTGGTGGCTCCTAAAAGAGCCGTTGTTTTTTGGCGGTAAACCCTCGCAGAGAGTTTACTTGCTGCTGGTGTACTTGGTCACAGCCTTGGTTCCTTCACTGACGGCGTGTTTCGCCAGTTCACCGGGCAGAAGCAGTCTGATGGCGGTCTGGATCTCGCGGGAGCTGATGGTTGATTTCTTGTTGTAGTGGGCAAGGCGGGAAGCTTCGGTCGCGATGCGCTCGAAGATGTCGTTGACGAACGAGTTCATGATGCCCATGGCTTTGCTGGAGATACCAGTGTCAGGGTGAACTTGCTTCAACACCTTGTAGATGTAGATAGCATAGCTTTCCTTTCTCTTTCCCCTCCTCTTCTTCTTTTCTCCTGCAGCCTTTGCCTTTCCGGCTCTCTTCTCGCCTTTCTTTCCTGCAACTTTGGGTGCCATGCTTGTTGTATGGGCATGATCGGCCAACGCGATCCATCTTGTATTTATACCAAAATAACGAAATGATCGATTATCATACGGATCGAAATCCTTGCTTTCTGATTGGATGTCTCACTGGACACACACTGCTCTTTTCAATTCTAAAAGACGCGTTGAAGTTGCTGCGTCTACTGTGCATGTCATTTTCTTTTGTACAAAGGTTATTTGAAATTCAAAAACGCACGAGGACTTTGATTGGTGCGTTTCGATCCTAACGAAAAGGGATGGTGCTATAAATCTCGTAGACCGCCAAATTTGAGTCATTCATTTTCCTATAACACTGCTCAGAACACTGCTCTGAACACTACTTCTAAATTTCGATATGTCTGGTCGCGGTAAAGGAAAGGCAAAGGGCACGAAGTCCAAGAGCCGATCATCCCGAGCAGGGCTTCAGTTTCCTGTTGGTCGTATCCACCGTCTTCTTCGCAAAGGAAACTACGCTGAGCGAGTTGGCGCTGGTGCCCCGGTCTACTTGGCCGCCGTGCTCGAGTATTTAAGCGCTGAGATCCTTGAGTTGGCTGGTAACGCTGCCCGTGACAACAAGAAGACAAGAATCATCCCCCGTCACCTTCAGCTGGCCGTCCGAAATGACGAGGAGTTGAACAAACTGCTCGCCGGTGTCACCATCGCCCAAGGAGGCGTTCTTCCCAACATCCAGGCTGTGCTGTTGCCCAAGAAGACCGAGAAGAAGCAGAAAGCTTAAGCTAAAGCTTTCAAAACACAAACGGCTCTTTTAGGAGCCACCATATGTTATAAAATCATGACCAATACTCAGTTATCAATTACCATTAGTCCAGAAATTATACCCAAAAGTAAAGTTTCTTTACAAGGACTAGTTTAGGAGTATACATAAGGAATTTTAGCGCCAAAATCTTGAAAACGTCTTTTACTACAAAATTTCCCTTTTAAGATGGACGAAGGGCACTTCAAGAATAGCTGACCGTCTGCAAAGCCAGTTTATGCAGATTCTAAGGAAAATTGGATAGAACGTAAGGCAACGTTAAGCAGCTTTTGAAAAGATAAGGACTGTTCAAATGCAAATTTAGTGCAAGTTTGAGCGCGCAAATTGATGTGAGTTCGTTACGAAAAGAGCTCCTTCCTTACACGTTGTTTACAGAGTGGGAAACCTAAGAAATTTCCACATTTGACAGATGCCCAAGGAGAAAAATTCTACGGAGAACTGAACGATTTTAAAACATCTTTAAGTAACTTTTCTCTCTTTGTGTAAAGAAGAACCGGTAGCGGTATCATTTCCGGCCGTAAGATAATTTTGTTTGAGCATTAGCTCGTGAAAAGATAAGGACTATTCAAATGCAAATTTAGTACGATTTTAGCGCGCAAATGAACGCTACCCTAATACAGGGAGTGAACTTTCGTTGCACATTGATCATAGAACGGTAAAACTTCTAAAAAAGTTCCACACTTGACCGAAGTCTTTGAATCAAAACCTTTCATAAACTTTTCCAATGAAAAGAAAAAGATCAGTCGCCAAAACTGATTAACTTTCCCTTGAAAAAGGAGGCCTTACAAGAATTCCATCACTTAAGTATAAACTTTTATAAAAAGCTCACAGCATCGACGCAAAGTCGCCAACATTATTTAACTTCCCCTTGAAAAAGTGGGCCTTATAAGAATTTCATCACTTAAGTATAACATTTTATAAAAAGCTCACAGCATCGATGTAAAGTCGCCAACATTGTTTAACTTCCCCTTGAAAAAGGGGGCCTTACAAGAATTTCATCACTTAAGTAAAAACTTTTATAAAAAGCTCACAGCATCGACGCAAAGGTCTTACAAACTTGTTATAGTGAAAAGACGCATGCAAGGGGTGTAGATTCCAAAACTACTCAAAATCTCACCAAGGATCGTTCCTGAAGGGCGAAGTACTTGGGTGTCTCTTTAGAATAACGACAAACCGGTAACCGGTCGTTTCGATTCAAAGTCGTTTCGACACAGACTTGAGCAGTGAAATTACAGAAAATTTCGATCTTTGCGCGTGAAAAAGATAAGCACTTTGGGTGAACATTCTTCGTTATTTAAGCCAAGTTCGTTAAACTATTTACTACTCGACGGAATAAACTTGTATCGAAACGACCGGTAACACGAGAAACCTTTCCTCAGTAGTTGCCGATACAGGGACGATTTAGCCGAGGGAAAGTGTGCAAAGATTTAACCAGAAAACCTAATCATCGACCAGTTATAGACAATAATTTGTTCAAGAAATTTAGCCAATTTCTGCGATGCCCTCTCTCGAGCTTTCAAGAGATTTAAGGGAGAAAGACTAGCAAACTTTATTGGTCATGACTTTCAAGGATTTGGTGGCTCCTAAAGGAGCCGTTTGTGATATGAGTGTAGGCAGAGTAGTCTAACCACCAAATCCGTACAGAGTACGTCCTTGGCGTTTGAGAGCGTACACCACGTCCATGGCTGTCACGGTCTTTCTCTTGGCGTGCTCGGTGTAAGTCACAGCATCGCGGATAACGTTCTCGAGGAAAACTTTAAGAACGCCACGGGTTTCTTCGTAAATGAGGCCAGAGATTCGCTTGACACCGCCACGGCGAGCAAGACGACGGATAGCTGGCTTGGTGATGCCTTGGATGTTATCACGAAGGATCTTTCGATGACGCTTGGCGCCTCCTTTTCCTAGACCTTTGCCTCCTTTGCCACGACCAGACATATTGACTGAATGTTAGTGCTCTCTTATCGAATTGTGCCAAAAAAGCCTCGTTTCGGCTTTATATGACAGCAAAGAGGACCTCGCTGGAAGCTTAGAGGCCTTTCCATTGGTTCAATTATAACAAAAGCGATATTTAAGTTAAACAGAGGGCAAATATTATGACAAGTGAAATATGCGCATAATTTGCTAAAGTAGTTTACCGTGACGGACATTTGCGCTCCCGATTTGCAGAAATATGATGCATTTTTTTCACGAGAAATGCAGCGATTTATAACATTGGTGCAAACATAAATATTTTTCACATGGGCCTATTATCGTCAGAATATTTCTTTACAAAAACTACCCTTCAAAGAACTAAAACGAGCAAAAAATGATTTAGGATCGAAAATTGCCGTTGGTACATCAAGTCAGTCTTATTGCACCAATCACAGAGCAAAAATTTAAGCCAATCAGAATGAAACGCGCCAGGTATAAAGTTTTTGGGAGTCTATTCAACGATAATTCAGTCTCTCCAATTGACTCCAAGTTTTCAAACATGGCTCGTACAAAGCAAACTGCACGTAAATCAACCGGTGGAAAAGCCCCACGAAAACAGCTCGCCACAAAAGCAGCCCGTAAGAGCGCGCCCGCTACTGGTGGCGTCAAGAAACCTCATCGTTACAGGCCTGGCACAGTCGCTCTTCGAGAGATCCGTCGTTACCAGAAATCCACTGAGCTGTTGATCCGCAAGCTGCCCTTTCAGCGTCTTGTGCGAGAAATCGCTCAAGATTTCAAGACCGATCTGCGCTTCCAGAGCTCTGCTGTGATGGCTCTTCAAGAGGCTAGCGAGGCTTACCTTGTTGGTCTGTTTGAAGACACCAACTTGTGCGCCATCCACGCCAAGCGTGTCACCATCATGCCCAAGGACATTCAGCTGGCCCGCCGAATCCGAGGAGAACGAGCATAAGTGCATTGACTTTTCATAAAACCAACGGCTCCTTTAGGAGCCACCAAATAAACAAAAGCAATAACCAATAGCGCTTACAAAAAGTTTGAAATTCCAGTGCTTTAGTAATCCTCACAAAGCCACAGACGAAAATAACAGAACACACAAGCCAAAGCTTAGTCACATGTAGAACTGTTTCCAAAAAATCGTTACACTCTTTCTCGACAGCTAAAAACTGATCGAAAGCGCTTTGTTATTTGGCTCAAATGTACAAAACGTTAGAATGCCTCATTTGGACAGATATTTTCCCTGATTACGACTTCCTGTATTAAATTATCGGTAGATTTCGAAAAGACTTTTCTGATTTTGTCGCGTTAGAAGTGACGATAAAAAGAGTGCTTCTCGTAGAAACTGTCGCTTACTTTAGAATGTCGAAGAATAAGTCATGAGGAATTAGAATGGGGGCTATCTTGCGTCAAACCCAATCTGAATGATAGAGAGATTTAGAGTATTAACGTTTACGGCATACTCAAGATGAGAATTTATCAAAATAGAAAATGAAAATATAAAAACAGTCTAAAACAATTCTTATGGATGAAAATAACGTGAATGTACCTATTATTTTTTGTAGAAGTAAAGAAGAGTAGACGAGTAAAGGGAAAACTTGGTCACGTTGCACAAATTTGCGTTTGTCATAACGTGAATAAAGAGAAACCGAAAAAAGCGGTCGCAGAGGTAGTCGCTCCTAAATATCCCGCCAAACCGAAAATGAACGCTATCTTTGATCTAGCTCCCCCTTTCGCGAGAAGAGCCCACAGAAAGAACGAAAAACTATTAGAATTGTTCATGAACGAATAGCTGCGCTTTGCATTAGCGACGCAAAAGGAAATGCTGGATTTCTCGTTCTATAATAAATTGAGCGTATTGCTTTAGAGAGCGAATCAATCAGTAAGTGCCAGTTAATTTCCTGTGAACAAGTTTGCTTGTAGGTGAATTAAATAAAATTCCTCAGATCATGAAATTCTTATCTAATTAACAAGGATTTCTGTTTCCCACCCCCGACCCCCGTCCCTCGTCCTCCGACGCCCGTCCCCCGACCCCCGTCCCCCCTGTAGGTGTGATCACTAGGAATGCTTGCAGAGTAGACTATATGCAACGTGTGCTTCTGATTTGTCTAAATCGTTTTGATACGACTTTTTAAGAAGCCAAACACCAGGAAGTGGGGGAAGGAGGGGTACCATAATGAGGAGAGGGGTTGAAACTGCAGGGATATTTTCGATCACTTTTATGACGTGAAAATTCCTCATTATAAACCAACTACGTGAAATTATGAAACCTCAACTGAATCGACTTTCGTCACGTGTAAGGTAATCCACGGGGAAACCAGTCGTTTTGATACAAACTCAATTTGAAATTTTGTTCACTTCAAGTATAGTTTGTGAGTACACAAAAGAACATTTCGGTGAATATCTTCATTCTTTAAGCCAAGTACGTGGAACTATTTACACCTTGAATGAATAAACTTGTATCGATACAACTTTGTATTGATAACCATCCAAGATGGTCTTGGATTATGGATTCCACGAACTGGATTTTGGATTACTTGTTGGTGGAACTTTGATGCCGAATACAATCATTAGTGGAATTGCTGATTCCGTGAGCTGAAGCCCAGGATTCTAGATTCCACAGGCAAAAATCAACAAAATCCGGAATACGGTATTACCTTACATAGGACGCCGACTTGTATCAAAACAACTTGGTACCAAAATGACAGGTAAGCTGCCTAAACAGCCATACTTACTCAGACTTGTATCATTCCGTGACATGGAAAGTCTGTGAGTGTCTTTGAAAAAAGAACATTCCCAGCCATCAATGACATCAGACTCAAGCTGTTTAGCGACCAGGGTGTGATGGTCATTGTCATCCGTTTTATGTAAACATGACAGCTCTTTGATCCAACTGTCAAATCCTCGCTGAAGAGACGGGATCACAGGGGGAGTTCGCATCTGCAGGAAATACAGCACCATGAGGGTCAAGGCATAGTTTGATAACTGTTTACCAACGGTAAGACCTTTGGCTCTTGCCCAGGCTCTCACAATAAACACCAGCTGAGGAACCCTGGGATCAAGCGACATGTAGCAACGGAGGAGATCTGAGTTTGCCACACCAAGCCTGCGAGAAAGGGAACAAAAATGATAGGTCACAAAACATGGACTGACATGTTAAAATAATTTGCAAACTGATCCTTCCATGCAAATGTAACACCCTTTCTCTTAACCGTACCTGTTATTAACTGAAAGATCACAAGACAGGCCTGACGGCTGATGTGTGAATTTAATAAGTGGACACTTCGCAGTCAAAACAGGTATAATGTTTATGCAACCTGGGGCAAAACTACGCAGCACATCGATGACCAAAGAGTAGTCTATAGCAGCGTCATCTTGTTGAGAAGGTGTCAGTAAACAAACATCCAGGTCACTTCCTTCCCAGCCAACTCCACTGACCGTGGAGCCAAATGGCACGACTGATGCTTCAGGGTAAACCTCATAAAATACTTCTTGCAACAGTTGGCAGACCAGTTTTCGCAACTTAATATCTTCTTTACTCAGACACAATTGTTGCATTAATAAGTTCACTTGTTCTTGAACCTGTAAGGAAACACCAACGCACAGTAAGAAGAGGCTTAGGAGGGAATTATAAGCTTTAGTTGCACTGCTAGCTTTTGGGTTTGCTGCACCAGCTATAATTTGTTGAATGAAATCCTACCCACTGTCAGTCAGACAAGATGACCGGAGTGAGACAGATCAAAGTCCTAGGACTATCATTTTTGTAGCTGGAGATTTGCATAGTACTATGAATGTGATTACAATAAACAATAAATTAACTTTTTCACTGCTAAAGTGGATGACTAAGGGTAATTTCCAAAAGTCAGAACTGACCGGCCAGACTTGTCATTTTGAAAATGAAATAGGTGTTTTAAAGAGTTCTCACTAAAAATCCTATCAACCCCATGCATATTGTCCAGGATTTGACTGACCTGGCCACACAGTTTTGATTAAAAGTAAGATTCTCATAATGATGGGAATGGTCTGGCCGGCCATTTCTGACAAATGGAAAAAGCCCTGTGTCTCGTATACTGATTCAAACTGTTGGGTATGTGGTGGATAAATCCTCTGGTATGATCATTCGAATGAAACCTCTTCAGCAGTTTATTCACATAGAACAACACATAGAACTACTTGTTTTTTCATCATTTCACAAAATAAAATTAGGAATGTTTTGGAGGATTTTAACTTTCAGCACTTTTTGAGTCAAGGAGCTAAAACCTCATTGTCCACCTACTGTGCTAACAGATGTCTTGATTTTATTCACAAGTTCCTCTGGTACAAATTCTGCTATTTCTTGGTTTTGTGATAGTCTATGCAGATGATGCTGTGAGCCATCAGGTTTGTTTTTCTTCATTTTTTGTGTCTTGTACTGAAGATTGGCTTTGTTTACTGTTCTTTCTTTCACTGTTAAACGATTTTCATTTAAGAGAGGCAGTGACTCCTGCTGAAGTACACTGGTCACACTTTGTTCATCAGCAAACTCTACTATAGCAAAGACACCCTGACAATAAAAAGGAGATTATATATATCTTAAATAAATAATATTGTAAACACCTGGGCCGATTTGTTCAAAGCTAGATTAAGATAACCCTGGGTTAGTGCAAGATTTGAATTCAGATTTGAATTTAATTCTTTTTGTCTACAAGTTGATGATTGGAAGCTCTAAAAATAACAAAGAAAATTATACGAGAAAATGCAGCCTTTTGAACACAAGAAAAAGAAACTCGGGTTAAATTTAACCCCGGGTTAAGCGCTAATCGGCCTTTGAACAACTGGGCCCAGGGAGACTTATTTACTTCAGCAAAGACTACAATTAGTCTCCAATGCACCTGTTTTGTTTCATTATGTACCAATCCCCCCAAGGGAGGAAAGCAGAAGCATAGGAGACTAGGAAGGGACTTATACCAGGATTAACTAAAAGAGGAGCTTACTGCAAACTTGAACTTAAGAGGAGAGTCATGAAAGAAGGGGGCCTAAAAAGGGAGAAGGCCAAAAAAAATGTCAGTAGTATATTTATATTTCCATGAATAAAAAATAAAACATTTAGAAAATTACACACAATACCAAAAAAAAAATGTTGTATGAACATTTTAAAATCCGAAAAGTGGGGATGAATATTATACCGGTAAATCTGCATTTAAAGACTAAACTGATCCACTAAAATGAAAGGAAAAATCTACCTTGTCTTTGTCCACAAAAATGTTCGAGACTTTTCCATATGCACTGAAATAGTCAGTCAATTCTTCTTCAATTGAGCCTGAATTTTGAAAACCACGGACATAAATGCTTTTCTTACATGACTTTTCTCGCTCTTGTCTCAAGTTTAACAATCTTTGATGCTTCTTCCCTTTAATATGGGTTGGAAGCAATGATGCTGCAATTAAAAAAAGATGCATCTGAGAACATGATGGAGACAATTTGTCCCTGGAAAGGGGGCACCCTCCCTCAAACTACAGGGTGTCGCGAAAGTTTGTTCCTCTAATTTCATGCATTATAACTTTTGACCAAAACTTTATTTTCACATGAAATTTCTAGAGGATGTTTATTTCTCTGTCAAGTACATGTATTCATAATTTCAGTAACTGGCATGCCCTCGTTATTTTTTAATCACATCCTGTAGCCGTTGTGGCATGGAGTGGGATACAGCGTGTAGACCCACAGATGATCCATTTGGAGCTTTTTTATCACCTGGTGTGCAGGAGCCAGTTCAACCCCCAAACACTATTTGTTTAGTTTAGGCAGCTAAAAAAATATATTTTGGGCATTCACCCAGAAGAGATAATCATCCCGCCCCCCTTCCAAAGCAAGGCTTTTGTACTTCTTTACAAATTGGAGACAAGCTGGGCGTTACTTGGCAGACTAAGGAGAGGGTTTTTTTGCCATCTCAGGGGCCTCTAATTTTAAACATTCGCTTTTCATGACCCTTTCTGGACTTGGCTTGCTAACTATTTGACAGTTTCCTCGTCGAGTCTCCTATTTTGTATCTAGCCTTCTTTACAACTATTTTAGCCGGTTTATTCAGGACATATGGTCTTCCCCTTTGTTTCTTGCCTTCAAAACCTTCATTTCTTCCTGATCAGTTTACCATCCAACATTCGGATTTTCCAGTTTTTGAACAGTTTCTACAAAAGATAAGCCAGTAAATCGAAGCATACATGCTTATGCTTTCACGTAGCTGAACGTTTTTGCATTAAGGGGGTTTATCTTTCGTGATATTCACAAAAAACAAGAAAGGAGTTCGAGTAATTCGGGCTATAAAATACAAATAATATGTGGTTGGAAAATATACTCCTGCACGCGCACCTTTGGCGTGGAAGTACACAAATAGAATATTCGATTCAACAGATGGCACAACAAGCATGAAAATAGTGAATTGGATTGAAAGACAACTTTTGTTTAAATGATTTGCTTACCAAGTCCAATCATTCTGAAATACATACTTATAAAGGAGAGGAACGAACTTTTGGGACACGCTGTAGTCAAGTCAACTTTACCGAATGTTTATGTGAAAAAATGTTGACCCCTATGCCAGGGCCAACAGTGATTGCCCATACTCTGATTGTCTAAAACAGCACTCGCACATGCTCTGATCGTCTTGCATTGTCCGAGTTGGCCTGTGTAGCAGGCGCTTGGAAGAAATGGTGCAAGTAAGAACAGGGAACATGAGGGAGACACATGAAGGAAGAGGGAGTTTGATTGACAGTTTTCTCGCCTAATGTGAACACTTATCCCCTCCGGAGTCTTTTAACCAATAGGAATTTTCTGAACTCTAAGAAAGCGAGTTACAACGATTTTCATGGGACTCTCAAGCAGGCACTGCCTCTCCCCTCACGTGTCTCCCTCGTGCACCCCTTTTTTTTTCGCCCATTACTTCCAAGCACCTGCTACACTGGTTATGTCCAAGTTGGCCTTACTGAAAAAGCCAAAGTTTTTATATGGAGAAAAGTTGGCCCAGCTAGGAGGATGACCCTAACATTAAAAAGGAAAACCAAGCTAGGCAGGTCCCCGTTCTAGCCCAGCCAACTTTTTGTTTCTCATGTTTTTTGTTTTGTTTCTCATGGTTTTCCAAGTTTCATAAGGAAATGTTGGAAAAGTTGGCTTGCCTGGGGGTAGCTCGGATAGGTGAGTGATTCTTCCACCGGGGACAAGTTTTCTCCACATAAATGAGGTCTGAGAACAAACCATTATCAGCTGAGATTTACCGCACAATTATTATTGCGGGTGACAAGAGCTGCAACTAGGCAAATGGACAATTAACGGTGTAATGTATAGTCAGTTCACAAGTTAAGATTCCTTACAGCTGAAATTAAAAAGAGTGGGAAATGAAGGGAATGATATACTAATAAGGCTGACAGTTCTTACGTACGAATCACGTTTCTCAGCCCTTGCTTATGGTATATCAGGTTTCAAGATACAGATATGTATTCGCAGAAATACGGTGACTTTTGAGATGACGCCAAGCAATGTAACTTTAAACGTCTAATCAGCTTCTTTGAACTTCTCATTATAAGTCTATCTTACCTGAGGGTAAGCTTACTTCACAAACATCACAGAACACTTGCTTTGCAGCCGCCATGTTTGTACTTTTTAAAAAATACGCGGGCTCTGGGAACGAAAATTAAAATTCATACCTAGTCTCCTCTCTTGTTCAGACATAACGCCTGGCTATTTTGGGAAGACAAAGTAATGAAAATACTACTCAAAGCATCGAAAAAGCAGCATAGCTGTCACTTCTTCCAAGAGATTTCCAAAGAAAGAGCAATGTAACATGAAGAAAAAGCGTACAAAATCCTCAAAGGAGCTTATTCAAGGACGTCATGGAGTAAAAAGGGGCACGAAATTGCAAGAGGTCCTCAAACGACGCCGTGAAAAGCAAAAGAAAATTAAAGATAAGCGAAGAAACAGCCAACAACAACGAGAGATTCGGAGAAAATATCGTGCTGGGAGTGAAAAGGATTTACCAACTTGTCAAGCATTAAATCGGTTTCAAAGGCGATGCAAGTCAAAGATACTTGGCCAAAGCAGCTTCTGTAAAATTCACCAGTTCTACGACAGTGAGACTTCGGGTCTAGTTCAATGTCTTGGAAGAAACAAATTCTTAAAACGATGCATTAAAAGTGTTGCACTTGATGAAAAATATTGTAATTATCACAAATTACAAACCAGAGTGAGAAGTGACGGGTAGATAGCTTAATACAATCTTAGAAACACTGACAACGTTTTATGTTACACTGATTTCAGATAAAGTTTATATTATGTATCGAAACTAATATAACAAACAAAAAATAAATGTTTTCATTCAAGGCATCCCATAAGGGAGCTTTAGCAACGGCAACGGCGATGGTGACGAGAGTGGCAAAAAAACAACAACAACACTATATGTTTAATTAGCTGAAACAACAACTCTGCACTTGCATCACACATTTTTGTACATTTCGTTCCTGACAATGCACAACTACCACGTGAAAATACCTAATTTCATGGACAATTTTTCTTCGCTTCTCTCTCTATACTTGAGTACGGTCCACAAGAAATCAACTCCATTGAAATTTGCCTACATTTGGCATTTTCAGCTAATTGAAATGGAAACGCGAAAAAGTTTGAAGAAACGCGAATCCATTTTACAAGTGACGTTTTCCCTGCTGTCGCCGTCGTTGATGCTAAAGCTCCCTATTGTGTCTAAGCAGTGGATACGTCACACTCTTATACCACCTCACCTGGACTGTCCCTAGCCTGTGCCAGGCTCTCAGATAGTATAGTGGGGACGTATTAAACGAGCAAAGCGAAAATAACACGCGCGCGACTTGGGAAAGGGGGCGGTGGCGGCGGGAAAAACGAGCTCTCTTATGTCGGGAAAAGGTCACAGGCACTCGTCCAAAATGCAAGACAACGCGGATTCATCAAGATTACACGCGCGATTCGCGTTGGCCTTCTTGGTGATGACAAACTGATGACCACGCTAGTAGGTGATGATGTTAACTGTCACAACTGACCAATCAGAGGGTATATTAGGAGATGATATACCGGAACAGGCCGTTAAAAAAAATGTGTACAGGCTCCGCCGCCCTGTCTCTCCTCAGACCCCGCGCGTTTTTCTGAACGACTTTTCACCACTATCTCGGAGCCTGGAACAGGCTAGACTGTCCCTTACCCCACTATATCGAAAGTGAAAATTATGCTGTGAAAGTGGGTGAATTCTGTTCAAAATTTGAGCTCAACTATGGAAAGGGACCAAGGTCCAGCTTTTAAACGAGTGTAAGCCGGATTTCTCAAACTAAACGCCCTTTCACTTCAAAACGAAGCTCCGCCCTCAAAAGTGGAGCGAGTTTTTAAAAGGATGTTTATAGTGTGGGTGGGGATTCAAAATATTCTAGTTTATTAGTACAGGTAATAGCATTGTAGTCTGATTTGTAGTGATATTTCAAAATTGTTACACGTAATTTCACGAGCCGTTCAATAGGCAAGTGAAATTTGAGACAATTTTGAAATATCACGAGTGGTATTTATGCCAAATATCACGTACAGATCATGCTATTATTTGTTTATACTACTACCCGCCAAAGGTTTGTAATTTTCATAAGTAGGTGTTTCAAATAAGCTGAAATACCTTTGCTCCACGCCAATCAAATTGCAGAAATTTCTCACGTAGTGGTATAAAAGATCAAATATTAGGATCTTCTTAACACGCTAAGCCTTGCCGCTTAAGTTTCTCTCAGTTTAACTTGAACTCTAAAAAGTGACGTTTTTCAACGGTTCTAACCTATAACGTACTGCTAATTTTAGTACTATAGTATTTAGGGCGGATTTAGGGGCGTTTCTCCTTTTTCTGTGAGAGTTTAGAATTGATTGTTAAGAATTCTCATTAAAAGACATGGTAATTTTGTAGCTTGCAGGTGCCCCGCATCCTCTTTCTGAATTTTATGGCCAATGGGTGCGCTCCTGAATCTGTTAAATAAAATTTTTGCCTCTTTTTGTTGCTATCAATGACAACAGATTTTTTGTTTATTTTTTCATTCATAATTTCTTTCCTACATACTTTGTAATCATAGCTGTTTTTATGACAGTACGGAGCGTTGATAGAGGCAGAGCTACCGTATTTATTCGATTAACCGCCCTGGGCGCTTATTAAATTTTTGGACCTTGAGAGTGGGCGCTTATTCGAGGTGGGCGCTTATTCGAGGCTGGGCGCTTATTAAATTTTCAGTATTTTCAGCAAGTGTAGTATGTTTATTTTGCAAGAAAACAATAAATGGTAATGACAAAACTCGAAGATGTAACAAGGCAAGGTTCCTGTAAAATACTTTGAAGAAAACTCCGTCTTCGGGGAAGTCTCTTATTAGTACTTATTCAATTTTTTGGCGGTGGGATGGGGTTGATCGCTTATTTGAGTTTGAGTGGGAGTAGGAGGGAGGTGGGGTGGGGTGGGCGCTTATTCGAGGCTGGGCGCTTATTAACTTTTTCTGCCTTTAGGATGGGCGCTTATTCGAGGTGGGCGCTAATTCGAGGTTGGGCGCTTATTCGAATAAATACGGTATATACGGGCCATCAAGTCTTTATAGGCGGTCTGTGTTTTTTTCATCCTTATTGGAGCTTTTTTTCAAAATCATTGAAAAAGTTTCATACAAAAAATAATTGCACAAATGAATAAATATTATGACTAGGCTTAAGATTGTTATCTAAAGATACGGATCCGCCTGATCCCTGAACAGATACGGGAACTAGGTAGATTAGAACAAGGAAGCAAGTTTTTCTGTAAGGTCTTTTCGGTGGAACTCTCCAAGCAACGTAAAAGAAGTGAAATTTCGTGGTACATGTAGCCTGAAATTCATCCGATTGCTTCGAGTCGTTTTCTCCTCTCAACGTAAGAACGTAACAGGGTCGTAACATGGTATATCCGGGGCCCACTGATCCCTATTTTCTTGCGGTTATTTTGATCCCTGAGCCCCATTTTCCCCAAAATTTTGATCCCTGAGCCCTGCTAAAAGCATTGATCCCATCCATGTGTTTACACAAAATTTTAACTTAGGTAACTTTGTGAGGTTACAAACGCAGTCGTAAACGGCAGGAAAAGGGAAGCAAATACGATTGAACTCAACAGACAAGAATAAAGAACAGGTAGATTTTGTTAATAAACCAAATCAACATTTAATTATTGAATCGAGGTCCAATTTGGTTGTTGGATTATTCATTTTATGAATGGATTATTGAATCAACAAACGAAATCATTTTTCCATTAATGAATTCATTAGTTTGCTAGTGACGGGAACGCTTGACCTGGTTTGACTGTAAGCGGAAATTACATTGTGATGAGATTTTTAGACCGTGTAATAAATCTGATCCCTGATTCGGGCTCAAAAGCGTCGTGATCCCTGATCCCATTCTTCTGATCCCTGAGCCCTTTCCTCTGAGCCCTGATCCCAATCATATTTTGGGCTTTGAGCCCTGAGCCCATATACCATGTTACGACCCTGTAATAACGACTCGAAGTAATCGGATGAAATTCAGGCTAGTGGTACATGACAGTGCAAATCAAAATTCTGAAAGTGACGTCATCTGTGGAACCACGTGACTTACGTCACGAACTAAAAAGAGCACAACAGCTGGAAGACTCCATGAAAAACGGGTCTGTCCTCTTCCTCATAACTAGTAAACGTTATATTTTTCAGATTTAACAAAGACGCCATGACGACAAATCCAGCTTATCCAACAGGTAAAGAACAGCCGTACCCAACACAGCAACCGATGGCACAGTATCCACCATCGCAGTTCGGCGGCTATCCTCCTCCGTCGAATCAAAACACTTATCCACCGCCTGTTGAAACGGTACCAGCGTTAAATCCTGCCTTCCCTCCACCGCCGGCGTACGATGCTGCTGTGGGGAAGCCTGCAGCGGTGCCGAGTCCATACGGTCCAAATTATTCTTATGGACCTCAGTATCAATCGCAACCTACACCTCCTAGCTACACCATAAGTTCTGATGTCGAATACCAAGGAGCAGCGTTCCATGATCGGATCATTAGCTTCGACGACAAAACTATCAGGCTTGGTAGGTTGTTTTCATGCAGGTTGTCTTGATCGATCGGATTTACAAGTTATTGAATTTTTTAGATCTTATGGTTTCTTTTTCTGACTATTTCGTTATCATACGGTTGTGTATTTAATTGGTTTGCATGCAGAATAAGCTTTTTACGTAGTCCTCCTGTCAAGGATAAAGTCTATGAAACTTAAATATGTATGTTAAGGCGTGAGATAAAATAAAAATGAACTTGAATTCGGTAATGCAGTAAGCCGACCTTTTATAACGTTAGAAATCAGCTGAATATTACCATATTTTCCAGCCGGATATTTTTCCTTTGTTTTTCTGGGTCATTATAATAATTTGTTATTATTGGATGACAGTTAGTGATAATATCAAGAATTATGCAGATCAACTAGAGGGGGAGTTCCCATGAGATCAGCACCCTCCTCGATCTGTGTAATTCTTCATATCATTAAACAAAACCCATATTGTTCTACTATTCATTCATATTATTTCCCACCTTAACAAAAAATGCTAACCTTGATCTATGTGAAGTTTCTGTCTTTATAACATTTGCTCATTCTTCAACAGTTTCTGGTTATAACAGGAAGTTTGTTCTAGCATATATTCTTCAACTAGCAGCTGTCGTCTAAAAAATCTTCTGCCATTTGCTCCAGCTCTATCAAAGTAGCTGAGCTACTGTGCCTTTTAGTTCTGCTGCCCCTTTATCTGTTGATAGAGTGATTTTACTAAATCCATGAAACAAAATGTAACAATAAGCGCTACATAGTAAAGAGTAAACAAAAGAAAGTAATGAAATTAGAGTGTAATATTGGTTATTAGTCTACTATCTATTACTCGGGTTAAGTAAAATCACTCGCTACATAGTAATGTCCAACATTTGAACAACCATGACCATGAGTTAATGAGTTAGCATCTCCCTGTAAAATGCGTGTTTTGCCAGGATTGATATATTTAGTTGTTTGTGAAGAAATAAGTCTGGTGTGACAGTTAACTGGGTTACATTGTAACTGATCTAATTATGACTATTATTCTTTTCTTTTGTCTTTCTTCATTCACCTGGGTCACAGGATTTATAAGGCGGGTAAGTATGTTCTTGAATTGTTTGGTATCATAACCATCCTTCTATTGATTCAGTAAAATAACAGACCTTCGCTTAACATTTGGTGCCTTTAAAGGGACAATGTCACAGCAATGCCAACTACGCGTCCTTGTTCACCATGGAACTGGAGAAATCATTTGTGAATGACAAAACCACATCTTTATGTCAAAGGAATATTAAATATTCTATTTTTCATTTTCTCCCAAGCATCATATCAAACCTTAACAAATGTTACAACCATTGAAGTGAGCTTTAAAAACTACTAAAACCTGCTAACAAGTTTTCAAAAACCAAAATCGCAACTGGTTTCAATCTTCATCAAGGTTATCCATTTGTGCCTCCTTTTATGTTTCCTGTGTTATTTTTACCTTCTTCTAGTGTTTTGAGAGGTTATTTTTATGTTTCACTCAATTTGAAGGCAGTTTCCCTGTTTGAATTTTGATAAATTTCATGACACAGCACCTGTGTTTATTGAGGACACCAATGGTGATCTAAGATCCTTCACTGCATGCCTAACACTTTTAATACCTTTTGTGGGAGAAAACCAAAAATTCAAGGGTGAAAGAAATAAGTAATAAGCCATTTCCAAGTTCCAAAAACTCTCACTTTCACAACGAGGCTAAGTGCAAACCATTCTTGTCAAAATGAGTTTTATTTGCATGCGAGTAAGAAAAATTAATGACTTTCTTATCAGTGCCTTTGCTCTTAGCCTCCCTTTCAAACAGAGGCTTAGCCGGGCAACTGAGAAGTGCCCTTCAAACTTTGGTTGACTCCCATGTGAAGGGTTATTTCCTATTCTTATGCACTTAAGTTTTTATACCTTACAAAGTTATAAGGAAAATGGTAAAAAATGAGGTAAAAAAGTGTTGGTTGGGAGATTTTGTAGTTTGCTACATTCAAGAAAAAGTTAGTGAAAAGCTAACTTTTTTCCAGGGCAGGAAAAGTGTGAAATGTTAGTGAAGTGCTAAATAAGGTCATCCTCATGGGTTGTTGTGCATATAAAATAAATAATTGATTTGAGTGTATTTTAGTATTTTTCTTCTTTTTCATGTGAATATATAGGTGTTTGCTGTCCTCATGTTGCAACTTTTGACCACTGTTGGAGCCATCTGCCTCTTTGTATTTCAGTAAGAATTGCACATAATCATGTATTTTTGCATATGAGTTTGTGGTAGTCCTTGTGCAGTTAAGACCAGTTACACTGGGCCATTTTTAACTTGTGTCACAGTGTTATGTTGTGCTAATAAGACACAAGTTGCAAGTAAATTTTGCATTGTGTCCTCTGAAATAAAATAATATGTCCGCAGAAAAAAAGAAAAACAGTTGATAAAGATAGTTTCTTGGTGTTGCACATGAATACAATCACCAAAATAGCGTCGCAAAAGATTGGAAAGAAACTGAACATGTGTGGAGGTGCCCACACCACAACACAATAGCTAATCTACAATAGTTTCCAATGCCAAGAAACACCCTAAATTAAGTTCTGTACTTCTGATGATGATAGCAGCAGTGCTGCAACAGATTTTTTTAGGCAATCTCTGTAATGCAAGAATGTGGCAGAAAGCATTACGCATCACATGCCACATGCACAACAAGTTCCAAAAAACTGGCTACCCCGTATTTGTACGTGTAGATGTGAGCAATGGTTGCATGATAAAGAAGCTCTCTTGGAATATTGGAGCATCAGTTATAAAAAGAAGCAGGCCTTCAATCATGGACAAAAGTCTTGGGACACTTTTGCATTTCTTTGGCATTTTCCAATTCACACATGCTCACCCCCTCACCTCAACCCACATCTTGGATATGTGTAGTCAGTTTCAAATTTGTATAGGGTGGGGGGAGGGAGAACTGCAAGAAAATTTTGAAACGATGCATTGTTTTATAAGGGAACCCATAAATTACAGAAAATTATGAATACTGCTTTACTGTCCCAATGCAAGTACTTTAGTCTATGATTGTAGTTAGCATGTTGAAATGTTAAATTTGTTAAAGCACTCAATTTGATCAAAATTGTGTTTGTCAGATAATTTGTTGCCTACCTGAGGTATTTATTTGTTGTGAATTTATTTGGTATTTATTTTGGTATTTGGTATTTATTTGTTAGACTATTAGACCGTGAACAAAATATTATTTTTCTCTAACGAATTTTAGAGTTTAACTCCTTTTCCACATTTTCTTTACTGTTACACAGTGAAGGAGTCAAAGATTATGTCCAGAAGAACTGGGGAATGTATATTTCAGCCTAGTAAGTCTAACAATCTTTCTGTCTGTTTTTTTCTCATGTGTACGTATTTCCATTTTAGCTCTGGCCCCATTGACACAATGTTGACAAGAAAAATGTTCTTGATATGATGCTTTTTGTAATGATGGTGATTATCATGTTGGTGTTGTTGTAGCCAGTGCCACGGACGAAACTTAAACTCTGGTTAAGTCCTTTGGCGAAACAGCACCTAAATCCTCTTTCTGGGCCCCCACTTGTGTACCAAGATCGGAGTATACGCCATGCAATGCAATATGATTGGCCTGTTAAAAAAGCTATCTCAATTGTCGATTTGCCAATCAAGATGAATGGAAATTCAAAACATACTTCCGGTAATTCATTGAGTCAGTTGCGCGGGCTGGGGGGGGGGGGGGGGTACTGCCATATATGGGCTATACAGGTATGTGCTGCTGTGAAGGGTATGGTTTTCAAGCAGTTTACTCTAGGATAGGGTATATAAATCAGAGCGTTTGGGTCTAGAAGAGGGTATCATTTTTCAGGAAACTGATCAGTTGGTTGAAGATTTTATCTAGACTAGGGATTGTGCTACAAGGTTGTGTTTTCGCGAGACTGTGTGACTTTGGTAGTTTCTGGAAAACAGCTACTCTAGGATAGGGGGGATCTGGGGAGTTTACTCTAGTATAGGGTAGCAAAATTCAGCTGAACTAGCTCTGGCATCGGTTAAGGGTTCCAGGGTCCCAGCACATCCCCACCCAGAAATTCCTGAAGTAACCTCCCGGGGTCGGTTGGGGGAGAGAACAAGGATATTGGTGCTACATGTACTTCCCAGACGTTACTAGGCAAAGTTTATTTACGTCTGCAAGGCAGGTTAGTGTTGGTGCAGCGTGCAGAGAAAGTAGTTTCTGATAACCCAGGGCTTGTGGCTTTTGGGATTGGGCCAGTGAAGTTTTGTTGCGGGAGTCCAAATTACAGAAGTACTGTAAGAAAAATTGGTGAAGTTCCTTATTAAGCAGGTTAATCATACATGTAACATAGTTGCATTCTGTGAGGTGGGTTGAGTTAGGGTAACGAGAAGCAGCACAGTCAGTCCCCTGCCCTCATCATGTCTTTAGCTGTTCATAGATGTAGCTGCAAAAGCTTTTATGAAAAAAAAATCAAGAATTTACAATGGCATTATGTTCTCACCATTTGAAATGTGTTTATTTTTCAGTGTTGTTTTTATTGTGCTGTATATTGTGCTGGTCTGTTGTGAAGGAGTAAGGTAAGAGTAATATTATTGTATTATCTAAACTTGCTTGTTGCATGTGTTTAATTCTTCGTGATTTACATTACTTGTGGATAAGGTTGACTGCAAAGGTTTGACATAAATTGTTACCTAAGTTACCATAGCAACTGAAAGTACAGCCAGTTGAAAACACTCTTGATTTTTAATAGTTAGCTTTAAGTGCCTATAATTCAAAATGAGTTTTGTTTAGTGAGCCCATTTTGCTATTACATAACAAAGATAGCGATGATGATGATAATACCATCAACTCGCGTGATACAACTCACTTTGACTCTGAAGATGACTACCTTACAGGTTGTCTAAACATCAGTCTCTGCAGTCAACAAGAACAGTCCTATTCAGGACTATATTTACCCGCACGATCAAACTCAACCTACTTTTGAAATAATAATAACAATAATAATAGTATTAAGAACCTTCGTCAAACCTTCACCAACAATATTTTTGTTGTGTTTGCATGTCTGAATAAATCCAATTTTGATATATGATTTGGCTTTGAGGCAAAGACATGAATTTGTCTTTGTTTTCCCCCATGCCACAGAGCCAAGAAAGATTTTTAACGTACTGAAATTGGTCTATTTACCTTAAGCTACATGTAGAATGGTCATTTACAGACGTGGTACATGTGTGCATCTTCATGCCTGAATTTTCAGCTATTGTGACTTTGAAGCAGGCTGCAGATGGTGAAAGTTTCTGGATATCTCGGGCAGCCGGCCACCACAAATCATTGTAAAAATGCTATAGGATACACGCACTCCCTAAACTAATCATTACATGTACGAAAATAATTTATATTACGATATTTATTTATTGTTAAATTCTTTTTTTCAGGAGGAGCTATCCTGCCAATGTTATCATGCTTACTTTATTTGTAAGTATGAAAACTGATAACTGCTAACACTTAGAACCTACAGCACATGACCTTGTGTACACCCAAGGGGAGGTACTTTAGAAAATAATGTTTGTGTAGGGATGTGCTGCTGGGACCCCAGAACCCTTAGCCTTTACTGGACCTAGGTTGGCTGAATTTTGTCACCCTAGACTAGACTAAACTCCCTAAAGTTTGGCTGAATTATGTTGCCCTAGACTAGACTAAACTCCCCAAAACTCTCCCTATCCTAACAATTTTCCAGAAATTACTGAGGTAGACGCTTTCTTATTAATTTTAGATTTGCCAATTTTATTTGGTTTGCCCAGTCTAGACTCAAATCTTCAACCAATTGATCAGTTTCCTGAAAAATGAAATGATTACCCCCTCCTGACTCCTCCATGTATTCCTGCCATGCTTTTTATCATTTATAAAACAGAGGACTTGCTATGAAAGTATCTAGGGTATAGTAGAGCAAGTTGTTATGGATGCAAAACATCACAGGATTCTGTGAGTGCATATCATAGTGAATTAATGATTCCATGCTGTTTAGTTAACTGACATTTTTTATTTTTAACTAGACTATTTCTTTGTCATACCTTGTGGGAGTGATTTCAAGGTAGGTGTTAGACATTTTGAGATGCCCATAAAGATTTGCTCATTCCCATGTCTGTGCCAATATTTATTACTGTTTTCCTTGTCTTGCATGGAGGGTTCTATCTAGGGTATTTGAGGGGTAGAATCTTCCCCCAAAATGCCCAGCTCCCCCCCCCCCCCAAATATATTGTTATCATTACGGTATATAAGTAACTTATTATTTTTGGAAAAATCATCCAGACATGACAAGGTCAGTGCACATGAAGTAAGTATTCTCTGTCTAAGGACACTACATGACAAGGAACATGATTATGACTAAAAAAGAAAATAAAATACCACTGTAACATTTCTGAAAATTTTGTCTCAAAATGCACTAGATTGCATCACAGGGCATATTCATTTAAAAAATTTCCCGGGGGGCATGCCCCCGGATCCCGCTAGGAAGTTCCTGGCCTTCGGCCACTCGGGACTTCTCCCCAAACAATGAATCCTAGATAGAACGCTGGCATGGTTGACTTTAAGGTGGTCAGGAGTTGTTCCATGGAAGAATCTTTGAGTTTTTCCTCTCTCACTCATCATGGTGGGTTCTTTTTTCGAATGTCAGGGAAATGTTTAGCCTGAGAAAACAGCCAACATTTTGCGATGCTGTCACTGGTTTCCCCGCCAAGTGACGTCTGAGAAACAAGTGCAGAAATTCCATACTGATGACGCGAGCATCAGTACCCAGATCTGGGTAGTGTTTCTGATTGGTTGTCCTGCATGGGAAATTTGATTCAACCAATCAGAAATACTATCCAGATCTGGGTCATGGCGCGTCATCAGTATGGAATTTCTGTGCTCGTTTCTCAGACATCATTTGGTGGGGAAACCATTCGTAGCGTCGCCAAATGTCGGCTGTTTTCTCAGGCTAGGAAGTGTTAAATTTTATGGGTCACCAAAAAGTTTAGGTATCATGAAGTATTGCCAATAATAAATTGGTTTTGTTTGAATAGTCATACAGTAGGATATTTTTGTCCAGAGGCTTAAAATGCAGAAGCAGCTACCTGTTTACTCCTTCCTACCAGACATACATGTAACACTGTCACTCAAGGTATAACTTTTGTACCACAAACATCAACAATATCCGTCTACTTCTTCTGTTTCAGCTTTCATTCGACAAACATAGTCTTGATCATGATGGGTGTCACCACAGTAAGTACCAGGGGGTGCAGCAGTTGTATTATGCCTAACGCCAGACCTTATTTATTACTAAAACTGCTAATGTCTAGTGTTAGAGGACTTGTTAGGGTAAAATTCCAACAAGCAATGTGACAGCGACACCAAGTGTAGTAAACTAAAGACAGGGGTATGGCTTCCTATCCAATGATATGGGTAACAATGGGTTTTAAAATTCAGACTAGGGAATTATGTACCCCATGTCCTTCTCTTATGAAAAAGAACTCTTGAAGAAAATCAAAGCTAAAGTTTGCGGAAATTGATGGTAATTAAGATTCTATATCCAAACCACCACTACAGAAGTGATTCCCTTTGTTTTCCTTCATGAATTATAGTAATGTGGTTGAGAATTAGTAAGTAAGTAAGTAAGTAAAGACTTTATGAGGGTTAACACGAAATAGCGGGGGCTAATAAACTTGTGGCCCTCTAAATAATAAATAAATAAATAAATAAATAATACAAGAATAAATGAGTATACTAAGCTATAAAAAATACAAGGTAAAAACCACAGAATACAGACACTATAGAGTGTACTAAATTATTTAAAAGATAAAATATAGCATTATAATCATTTCACAATAATATTGCAATTCATCAAGTAATTAACTTAAATAGAAAAATGATCAAGATTCTGCTGTTGTTTAAAAAATTCATTCCACAATTTTAGTTCAAGTTTGTGTTCAGACTATTCACTATCTCCATTGTAATTTTTTTTCAGCTTGTGTGTGCATCTGTGATGATCTTTGCCTGTCAGACCAAGGTAACTTTTATTTCTTCCATCCAAAACTTTATGTGATGTTAATTTGTTTCATTCACATCTGAAAATCTTACCTCAGGAGTGACTGAAGGTAGGATATTTGTTGTTTACCATTTATGTGGGAAAACCAGCATCCCATTTACTATTTGAAAAATCAGTTCCAGTTACCGAAAAATGGCTGCAAAGGCATGAAACTAGTATCAAAGATGGCTAGGAGAAAACTGGAGCACAAATTTCCATTTGAAACATTCCGTCTAGAAAAACAGGACTTACCTTCTCAGATGCTCTAGTGTTCCTGGAAATTTTCAACTAAAACAAACAAAACGTTGTATTCCATTGGGTTCCAAGTGGATACTCTTGAATTTTTGTAAATGGTAAACAATAATTGCCTCTGTTTACTTTTAAGCTGCATTATCTCTAATCTCACTGTCTCTTATCTAAATGTCAACTTTACAGTATGATTTTACCACATGGGGAGGAGTGTTGTTCTGCGCAGCTCTGGCAATCTTTTTCCTCAGCATCTTCACACCACTCTGGTTGGCTCTCAACACAACGGTAGGTCATCATTTCTTTTCAGTTTACTGTACAAGAAAGTGACACTCCCGGGGTTAAAACCCAGGGGGTGGACCCTTGTATAAAATTGATGGGGATGCACAGCAGAAAAATTAAACTTCAACCCATAACCCCCAATATCCACCTACAATTTCTCAAGGCTGTTCTCTATGCATTTCGTTAAAAAATTAGTTGAGAGAATTTGTTTAAAGATCAAAGCATTTTCCCTGAGGTGATCATTTTTGAAATTCTCATAACTTTTTCTATTGATCATGTATTGATAGTGTTAGGAGAAAACTGATTGTTGTCACACCAGTCTGGGTGTGGCTCAGGCTTTCTTTGACCCTTCATGGTGCCTTATAACTGCAGCCAGTACGTGTGGGGTTTCTCAAAGATACAAAGTTGAAATCGTTACCTCTATTTCGGCTTTTGTTTAGAAAATAGAAGTAACAAGGCAATTTTTGACTCCCAAGAAGACGAAAGGAATGTGCTCCGGAATTTAAGACGCTGGCTGACTATGTCATCCCGCATAATAATCAATGCTTATACTGCACTGTGTAACAACACTTCCTGAAAACTTACTCTACATTTTTATCATGACAGGCTGGAAAGATTATCATTGGAGGTTTACTTGCCTTGGTTTTTGTTGCAGTAAGTAAAAACAATGAAGTTCACTTTTCATTCATGTTTCTTTTTTTGTCTTTGACTTTGACACTTGTAATGCATTATTATATTATTTTCATTACCGTTGACACTAAATTTTTTGTTTTGAAATGTAGTTTTATTTTTTACATTTTGGGGCAAATCTTATCACATCTTGCATTGTGGAATATTTTCTGGTTATGGGTTATGTAATGAGAAGGTGCATGAATCTGTCAAATCGGCAAAAGAAAGTACTAAAAAAGTTTATAAAATTGACAGGTTAATAATGCATCTAAAAAAGTTTTGTATTCCCACCCTCTGGCACTTCCTTTTTGAAAACTGTCAATTTCTTCAGTCTTTAATTTTCATGACACCATTTTGCAAAGGAAGGACATATCACAAGCCTTAACTGAAAGGGAAAAAAATAGATAGTCAAACTCTTTCTATACCTTCCTCTCATCCAAAATTTAAACTTTTGCTTTATTTTTTCACCAGGAAGGGAAGTATATGTAAGCTAGTTTTCAAATTAATATTGAAAATTTCAAAATTTTGATTAGTTTTCATTGGTTCTTTTTACCTAAATGGTTAACACAAAAAATAGTTTTAAAAGCTTTAAATGTTCTTTGGCAAAACGTCCATAGACAAATGGCTTAGGAAAGCCTTCAGAGACTAGATTATGACATTGCTTTGTTTGTCCCTATCACTTTTATAGTTCCTGGCTTATGATGTCCAGCTTGTCATGGGAGGACGAAAGTATGAGCTGAGTCCAGAGGAGTACATCTTCGCCTCTCTTATACTCTACATGGATATCATTCGCATCTTCCTTTTACTTCTTGCCATTTTTGGCCGTGGTAGCAACTGAGCAGTGACATCAGCAGTATATTATCCTGTTGTCAATATGTAACTTCTTACTGGTGTAGCGCTGAAAAATCTTGTAAGCAGAATGTTATGTTGTTGCAGTATTGAAGTGTAAATTGAAGTAATATTAGCCTAGTGAGTAAGGTGACTGTTGGTAGATCATATGCTTATCAGTGGGCAACTTTATTTATTAACTTTATCCTTCCACAAGAAGAGGTGATAACTGCTTTGTGTGTTCACGGATTTCATAAGATAGAGCAAGTTTGGAAACTTGTCTTGCATGCTAATTCTGTGTGAAGAATTTAACTGATGATTACTGCTATTACTTTGAGTGATTGTTTAGTTAATCATACAAGTGATTAACAAAATCGGACGACCACGTAGCGGGAGTCCGATTTGTTTTATCGCGAGTGTGATTGTAGACTGAATTGAATGACACCAAGTTCTGTTACTAATTAATCATAACTATAACAAAACTTTTTAAATTTTAGGCTTTTTTCTAATTAGAACACAAGAAATTCTGAGAGGTTTTTTGCTAGCAGTGAAAAAAAGCTGTTTAAGTGCATGTGTGGAATGGCATGTACTGTCCAATTACAGGCATGACGCGTCCTGTCCCATCACACTGTTCCATTAATGCTAAAATCAGGACAGGTGATAGCCAATCAGATTTGAGAATTTTGTCATAGTTATGATTAACGTCAGAATCTATGAGTTGGACTTTACCTTCTGAGGAGAGGACAAGCATCAGCTTGCCCAAAGGGCAGTGTATTAATTCCAATTACAGTACTAACAAAGAGATTGTAGTAGCTTGCATAATATTTAACAAAAAACATCATTGTAAAGAATAGAAATATTATTATGCAATTTATAGACCCAGGTTATTGCACAGGACTTCAGTTGTGCCTTGCGTAGTTTATAGTACATTTAGATGGCTTGCATAGTTGTGTTTTTTATTGAAGGACCTGTCCCTGTAGCTAATAATGGCATCAGATTTTGACATACATAGGTGCACAATGCTCCCGTAAAAATGTTGTGGTAGTCTAAATTGTGTGTTTACAGTTTTAATACTTTTATTCCAAACAGTGCACAAATTCTCTGTTTTCACTTTTATGCCATCAAAAATAGAAATTGAAACCATTCAATACAGAAAGTCCAGAATCTGGGAAATGAAAGGGGATAAATATCTAAAAGGCCTCACCAAGGATCATGTCTGTGCAATATTTCATATGCGAGATACTCTGAAAAATGTTTTAACCCAATTTATAAAGCTTTGTATGGAGAGGCCATCTACATGCCGCATCACGCAAAAGCTTGGAAATTCAAGCATCCTCTGTTAACAAAACGGAGAACCTTTTACAATGGAAATTTTGAATAAATAAAAGTGTTTAGCTGCTGTTAAACATCATGAAAGTAAACACTCAGAAGAATGGATAATTCCTTTAATTTGAATTTTGGTGACATCATGTGAAAACTGAGAGTATCAAAATGGAAAAAATCGCCAAAGTCATTAATAATATTAATAATAATATTAATTTATTAATAAAATTGGGGATTTTTACCTTGTTAAAGGACTTTTGACAAGGTTTCAAATGGTCACACTTAAGGATTTGGTGCACATAGAGTACATGGAAGTGGAAAGGTTAAAATGGCCTGTGTGAAAGGTTGTATTTAAGCACTTTGTTTCATGTATAACTCCTATTCATACCTGACCAAGATACCGGTGTAACAAAATCTTGGCAAAATGTAGAAGTAATTTATACTTAATACCAGTTGTTTTATTAATTTACCAGATTTTATATTGTTTTGTATAGTAACAGTCCCCAGCTTTAGAAGCTGATATTAGAAGACAGGCCAGAAGGGTAGACAGTTCATAATCCATTATTTTTCTGTAAGAGCATTAAGATCGAGCACCATCACTGGCAGCCATTTTGTAATATTGGTAACAGAAAAATAGTGAACTGTGTCTACAAAAAGAGTTGTAGGAAGTGACATGCATGGATGTAGAATGATAGTGCTACTGGGATAACCGTGAAAACTTGAAATATTTCAAGAATGTTTATTGTGTCAGACAATCACAGCAAAGATCAGGACATGTGCACAAGCCACAAACTCACAAACTAATTAACATTCTTGCTTGCAGTTTAGTTTTCGCATGCCTGATTGGCTTTTTTATTGCAACACAATAACATTCCAGAAATCTTTCTGGTGTTCCAGTTTTCCCTGTTTGATGGTAAATGAGCAACAAAATAATAACATTTCTGTGAAACTCACAAAACGGTGAACACCAGAAATATTTATTGAATGTTATTGTGTTGCAAGAAATAAGCCAATAAGGCACGAGATAACTAAACAGCAAACAGCAACGGTAATTAGTTTGTGGTTTTGAGGTTTGCTTGCATATCCTAAACTTTATTGTGATTGGCCAGTACACAATCAACATTCCTGAAATTTTTCAGGTGTTCACGGTTTTTGAGTTTGACATTAATAACTCCCCGTGGAGGGCAAATAGCAATAAATTAATACTAATAAATAACAGTAATGCGTTTGAAGTTGTACTGTGAAATGTCCTAAATAAAATATCTCCATAACATGTTATACAGCAAATTGTTGGTTAATTTAGTTTGCGATGTTCCGTTTTTTTTTTTTTTGTAAGGGGGATCCATACAGTTTTTGATTGCTAAAATCTTAAAATAATAATGTGCAAGTGATCATCTATCGGGATACAAACAAAGAAATAAATTTGCACTATCCAGGTCAAAAATATTAGCTCGGAAAGGTGAAAAGGACACATTCAAATATTGGCATTTTTGCCATGTCTGATGGAAAACTCTTGAGTGTTAAAATGGTGGTGGAAATGGAGGTATGTTGTGGTTTAATATTTATTAACGTCTTTTATTATTTATTTTTTAATATTTTGTACACATTTCTTTTTGTTTGCTTTTGGGTATGGTAATGTATGAGTGGTCAGTTTGAAAAATTTCAAACAAGGAAAATATTACAAGTACAATAGAAATGTGTATTATTTTGTTATGTAATTTTTAACTGCACTTTCATCAGGTTCCGTCATGAATGAGCCTTCATTAAATAAGACGGCTTTCTCCCATTCAAAGAAAGTTCAACTAATGACTTCAAAGAATACTTTCCAAATGCATACATCACCCATTCTACTGGATATACTATTCTTTGGATTACCACAAACAGCCTAAGGAAGCCATAACACAATGTCATGGTTGCTTGACCTAAGAGACCAAACGTTCTGAGATGAAGCTTGTTGGCAAGGTCTTTGTCATTGATAAGGTGCCTTGAAAGTTTGCTTGTGGTATCATAACTAAGATGAAAGGGAGATTTACTTGCAAATGCTTGCAGAAGGGATTCTGTCAACAGAAGAGAGTCCTTGTCAGGGTTACACTGTCTTGAGCTTATCAAGTCTGACAGATTCTTTTCCTCTTCATAGCTGTTGCACAATAGATCATTTTCTGTTCCTGAACCAAAAAGAATGTGTTATGGGGTGAAAATTAACCACCACTGGTTTCCCGCAAAATGACATACAAGCACAAAAATTCCCTGCTGATGATGCTCACTAACCAGGGTTTATTTTTTGACTGATAGTTTTTGTGAAAATTGAAATTTATGGAAAGTTTTGGGAAAGATTTGGAAAACTTTTGTGAAAATTAATGCTACCGGTAATTATTACAACCCACATGATTATAGTGTATGGCCTGTGTGGCAGGCACAAAAAGGGGAGGGGGGGGAGTGAAAAGTGCAAAAGCTCCCCCTCTCTTCCCAATCCCCTCCCTGTTTCCCTTCCTTCCTATCCCCCACCCCTTTTGACCAACACCTGCTACACAGGCTTGTATTGTACATGTACTTCAGAGGGTAATTGGCAGTTTGATAGTAAAGAAAATTTTTTCCGTAAGGCCTGGGTGAATTGAGTTATTTAACAAGTTGTGTATAAAAACAGGGTTTGCTAACTGAAATGGCAATCGTCGGGATTTTTGCCATTTGAAATCAATAATTATTTTAAGGCCACATTAAAATCATCACACTCCTAAGACCATAAAAAAAATTAATGGACTGTACAAAATTTTGTTTCAAATGCATTATAAACTCCAAATAATATTATCCCTAATGGCAGCCCTTAAGCACTTTGAAGTACAGTTGAAACTCTTTACAATGGCCATCTTGGGGAGAGAAGAATGTGGCCAATGTAGAGAAGTGTTAAACCTTTAAGCCCTGATATCCACATACAAATTCTCCAAACTGATTTCCTTAAAGAATGAGTTGAGAGAATTTGACAAAAGATCAAAGCATTTTCTCGTGGGTGATCATTTTAATAATTCTCTTAACCTAGTCTCTTGACAATGTTCGGATATTATTGGGAGAAAATAGATGTTGGTCACTATTGGGACTTGAAGGGTTAAAAGAGTCAATGTATGGATGTTTGTCTGCTGGGACAAAAAAAGTGGCCGTTGTAGAGAGGTGGCCATTGGCAGAGGTTCGACAGTAGAATGTGCTCTCTATGTCTATTTAATAAACTAAGTACTGATACCAACCAAGGTAATACCCCACAAATTTCCACAACTGTTGGTAGCCATATTTTTCACTGTCCGTCGCCATCACTCCCAGTAACTCTAACCCACTTAAAACAACTGAGGAAAATGTTGAAAGTGTTCCCACAAGGTCCTCTTGGTTGATTGGATATCCATACTAAGAAAAATAATTATAATAAATTATTGAGATAAGTGATGGCAATTTGAACTTTCTGTGCGGCAGCATAACTTTTTGTCCTACAATACTTCCTCTCACTTGTATAACGACTCCAATTCCCTAGACCTCTACCTCCTCCTGGAACCTCTCTCCTTCTCGCCTGATTTTCAATTTCTTTGCTTTTTTCCTACCCTCTCCTGGTTCCTGTCCCCTGTTCCCTGTATTTCAACTTTCTACGTTTTTCTGCAGTATTCCCACACTCTTCTCCCTGGTCTCTCTGTCCTCATCTGCTAGTTTACAGTCTTGATTTCCCTCTTACTGTGTAACTGGGAAAACCATGAACACTTGAAATATTTCAGGAATGTTTATTGTGTTATAACCAATTACAGCAAAGATCATCACATGGGACCAAGCCTCAAAACCAAACACTAATTAGCGATCTTGATTGAGGTTTAGTTTTCTCACCCCTGATTGACTTTTTTCTTGCAACACCATAACATTCCAGAAATATTAGTAAGTGTAGGTGCCTTAAAGGACGGTCATGCCAAGCACATAAGAGACAAACACTACATATCCATGGCAACCAGGGAGCGGCAACCTCCACCAGCACAGTCAAAAACAACACCCATTTACAACACTGTCCTTTCACCGTATATTAAAGTCCCCTATCCTAACATTATTCAAGTTATACTATAGAGATTCAAGATAATTAAACTGAAAAAATCGGCTTGATTTCCTGCCATTTGATGGGGTCGGGTTGGCATCTGCCTTCAGGAATGTGGGCACACAAAAGAGGGGGGTTGGGGGGAGTGGCAAGTTGATATGAATGTCCCTAGTCTGAATTCTTTTTGAAAAGTAGGCCATGATATGCCCCTTTTGGTATTTAAGCCATCTTTATGTCATTTGCCGCCATTTTATCTCGTCTTATGTCACTGTTTCAAGGCCATGTCGCTAGGCTCAAAAACAAGCCACTGTTCGGGAAATGAGCCTGCGCTCCTCCACTGAACAGACGGCTTGACGCATGAGTTGTCAATTGTCAATTACCACCCATCAGATCATTGGCTGCTCAAATCAAGCAGGCAGCATAAATTAAATTCCCTGGAGCAGACTTCACATGGCGGATGCAAAGGTGTTGTTTGATGTGGTGTGCAATCATGTTTTACAGCATATTTTTACACTAAAAATTCTGAAACATTTACAAAGAAAACAGTTGGCTTAGAGAAGTTGGCAAACGATAAGTATGTTTTTGAAATTCAACCAACCATATCTGGACCATTATTATTTTCCAGTCTGCAACGATCGTTGTTGACAGCTAACGTGAAAGAGATGACTGTCAAACTATGTCCATTTCTGTTGTAATTTCACTCCAAACTTCACTAATGCAAGATCAGTATAAACACCCTCAATCAGTGCGTGTTTCTGCTGATTTTTATGGTGAATACCAAAGCGATGAAGAGGCAAAGCACCACATGTGTATGTTGTTTAACGACATTTCCTATTTCTGTTGTTTTGTAATGACCCATAAATTAAATTTTGAAATTACGTCACAGACACGATAGGCCACTCACACGTTCAGCCTTCTCTTCTCAGGGAAGACCGAGAGAGCAGAGGAACTCAACTCTACCATGTTGTTTGTCGGAATTTAACCCTAACAGGGCCCCCAAAACAGCTGGTAATCAAGTCTACCTGGCCCCAGTTGTTCAAAAGCAAGATGGTGCTATCCACTGGACAAATCACTATCCAGTGAATAAAGTATTACAGAAAACAATAAATTGTGCTATCCAGTGGATAGAGACTTATCTGGTGGATAGCACTATCCACCTTTTGAACAACTGAGACCTGGACAATGATAAATCTTTTTTCTTTTGCTGCACTTACTTTCTCTACCTCCCATCTGTTGTCACGATGTTGAACATAATAACGGACAGCAGCATGGAGCAGACGTACCCTTGTGCATTCTGCTTTAATGTCCCCTGGCGCAGCAAGAACCACTTCCTTGACAAAGTGTAGGGTTTCAAACAGTCTGCGGCGGACATCTCCGTATGCAGTCATGCGACCCATGGCTGTTAAAACCTGGGAAAACATCAGTATTTGAGAATGTTCGTATTATGTTCATGTGTAATAATTCCCTTATTGGCTCCTTAGTAAATTTGTTACAGGTCAAAATTAAATTTAGGTTAAAAATTGGTAACCTAGGTTGATTCTCAATTTCCTTTGTCTCCCAGCCCTGATTCATGAATAATTAGTGCTAAGAGACAAAGTACACTGAGAACCATCTTAAGTTAAAAAACCTTAACCTGAATTTAACTTTGACCTATAACACACTGCAACTATAAGTAAGTTTATAACAACTAGTGATTAAATGTTTTGTGAGCAGAGATTTAAAGTTATGTTTAACCCATTCGCTCCTGGAGATTTTGCCCAAAAACGCGTTTTGAGGCTAGTCGAGTGGTTTTCTGGTCACTGTCGTGCTATAAAGAGCTAAAACTTACCACAAACCGGTTTACAGGTTGTACACTTGGCAGCCTTCTGATCCAGATGCAAAATATCAGCTTGCGAAGTTCGGGCATGCGCAGAAAGCAAAATTTCGACATTCGACATCCCTTCTTTTTTCGCTTTTCTTGCCTCATTTTTTTTTTCTCTTGCTGGGCATTTAGTAGGCTTCATTTTGGTGGGAAGAGTTTTTAGGAAAGCTTTTAGGATCTTAGGATTAGGTGAAAGGAAAGGTAGGTGGGTAATGGAACAAGATTTTCATGGAGATTTTCAGGTCCTTGTCACGTGGTTTTTTGCTTCTTTCTCCGGTGTCCTTGACTGAATTGTGCTCATTCTGGTATGGTTTGAAAGATCTCTTCACTCTGTACAAGTTAGCGAAGAAAGTTGTCCTTGACCGTTAAAACTGATGACGTCACAAAGGTTAGAAAGGACCTGGATCCGCACGGGCGGTTACGGGCGGTTCAGGGGCGAATGGGTTAAAAAAATTGATTAAGAGTTTCACTTTATATTCACGAGAACAAATAAATCATGCTATGATATTATTTAAGCTCATTAGAAAATGAATGGATTTTGGAATATTAATGATTAATGCATCAGTCAATTCCATTTGTGCCCAGGACCCCCCTGGGCCAATGCAGGGCATTTGTCAGTCCCGGGGGTCGGGCATTTGCAAATTTTGTGCTGCCTGGGGGCCGGGCATTTGCCAGCCCCAGGGCTATTCCCAAGCCTTTGACACGTACATGGGAATTTGCAATCCAAGGCAAAAAAAAATGCTAACGCCCGGGGGTCAGCCCGGGGGGTTGGGGGGGGGGGGGGGTGGGCGCAGCTGGAATTGACTGATGCATAACTTTAGTAAGCTTACCTTGTTTCCAAACGCAGCTGTGAATGACTTCACCAAGCTACAATACATCAGAACAAGGCCCGCAATAGCACTGTTTCGAACAAAGAATCGTCTTCCTGAGTCACATTTTTCCCAGTCTACACTCCACGGAGGTTCATGTTCGTAGAACTCTAGAAACCTCGAGCAACTAGGATCCTGGTAAGTTTCATCAAGTTCTTTGATTGTGCTATAAAGTTCATGACATTTCAAAACACGTTCCCCGCGATATCTCACCGCTGCCAAGACTGCATCATCTGCCAAAGGGTCACATTCTTGCCTCATTTGATTCAAGTATTTGTCAGAAATTATTGTTACAGATTTTGCTGTAGCCATGTTGAATTCTACTGGCAGGTGGATCGAGAGGTAGGGTCTGGTAAGGAATGTGTCCCAAATTTCCCAGATGTCCTAGCGGGAAAAGGAAGATGGCGGAATACTTGGCTTGAATGTTTTTCTTTAGTTAAGTAGACTTTTTGTCTTTTAAACACGTTTCTACGGAGTTATTTCTCGCCAGAGAGATGTTTGCTAAGTTTATGAACAAGAAGGATTTCCATCCAGGCTCAAAAGCCAACATCAAAAGGGTAAGGCAAAAGCTGGAACCAATGTTGTGGTAAAGTTCATTTCACAGCATCGTTTTTTTTTTCCCAATCCTTTATGTTAGAGCGATTGCACTGCAATTTCCTATATTTCAGCGTTGAGTTAACACATATTTATTTGCTTTAAACTGCTTCCTTTAGCTATCTTTTATACAGAGTATGATCTGTGGTGATCATAACACAGGACTGTCACTAAGATTTCAAGTTGCTGGGTAAATACAACAAGTAGGCGGGGAATCAGACAGCTAGGGATTTCTTTTGGTTCTATTTTTCTTTTATTTTCCAATGAAAGTAGCTGGGGGCCACGTTCTTAGTAGCCAGGGGAAATCACTGGCCCCAGCCTCTTAATGTGACAGCCCTGTAACAAATCTACACTTGTAAATCTGTTACTTATGATCTGAGGACTGTTTTCTCTGTTAAAAAAAACTCAAGCACTTTTTCTGATCAGACCATTTCACGCGCGATGTTTAAAAACAAATCTAACTCCTTACGGCATACAAAACTCCCTAACCATGTCCCTAGGGAACTGTACACTCCTACATGAAAAGGTTGTGTGCCTTGAAACTTCAGGAAATCTAGAAGCCAATTGCAATTTGTACTTTTTTCCCAATAAACTTTTGGTTGTCATGATTGTATAATCTATTTTATCTTGTGTTTGGGAAGAATAAGACAACACTAAACCAGCCCCCAAGGAAATGGTGAGTCTTGACTGCTCAACCATCAGTGATCCTATCTGCAGTAAGGGTCTCAGGAAACAAAACTTTTGGTTAATCTCAGGGTTATTCATTTAGTGCTTATTACAATGTGGCAGGTATGGATGGCAGAACAAAAACTTCTAGCTGCACAGCAGAAAGAAAAAGAACTTGAACTTCAATATAACAAGGAGCAAGAAAGATTTAAAAACAGGTATAGTGGATATTAATATCAACTTTGTATCTCCCTTTCCAGGCTTGCATTTTTGCAGGTAGCCAATATGCGTGTATACTGGATTGTAAGCATGCTTGCTTGTTTCTGTAAGAAAAACTGTAGGGGGCCCAAAGCTCTGAATACAGTGTGCTCAGCATAAAGTTTTGTTCCAAAAATAAGGTTTCCTTTTCTACCCAAAGACAAGGGTAAGTCGCCTGTTACTTGCCTACTTTTATATGTCATAGCTGTGAGGTTTTTATCCTGAGATAGCCAGCGTGGCAGGGCAGTCCACAGCCCTTTCATAGTACTGATAGAATTTCTCTTTTATCAGGGTAGCCATCAGCAATGATGAAAGGATAAAGTCTGGCTTGGATTTCTTGTATGATGCCCCACCTGGTTTCAACAAAGGTATATTTTTTGCACTTGTAAATAAATTTATAAGGAGAGGTGAAAAATGGACCGTTTGGAGAAGAAACCTCTTGTAGCAGGGTGGAGAATCAAAAACAAACTCAACCCAAGTACCTCATTTCCTTTCAATAAGCACCCATGCTCCTAATAGGTACCCTCCTCCAAACAAGCCCCCACCCCCCAGGCCATAATATCAAATAAGCACCCCCCTCTTAGAAGTGCCCCCAACCCTCCCCCTCACTTTCTGAAATGGTGGGGATACAAGGAAAACCAGCTTCTATTACCACTTTATGTTCAAATTTTTGGGCTTTGACTACACTGGAGTAAAGCAGAATCAGTAAAGGCAAATAGTTTCTTTTCTGTTAAGTCACTTCCCTGCACTTGCATAGTTCCTGTCTGCGCATTATCTCTTCTTTTAATTTTTACCTTATTGCAGCCCTCTTGGTATAAGATGCCGTAAATTTGCTAGGAACACCTTGACCGTTCTCTAGTTTGTTTAAAGGAAAAAAAAATAAGCGCCCCCTCGATTCAGTGCCCTTCTTCGGATAAGTACCCATTCTTTTAGTTGAAATTTGAAAATAAGCGCCCTGGCACTTATTGGAGGAAACGTGGTATAGTGTCATCTCTAATGTAACTATAATATTACTGACCTTTACTTTTCTTCTTTCTTTTACATATACCTGTAATTCAAATTTTGTCTCCTTTGGATATAACAGATAAAAAGGTAAAATTACATTTCACTCACAATTCCTTTGTAAGGGGTAATTTTGTTATTTGGAGGTGGGGGGCCCATATGGAGTATGTTTCCAGATGTAAATGGCAGATTTCTGTGTCATTTAGGGTATTCAGGACAAAATTCCAATAATGTTCCCATATACAGGTTTGCTTAGGCCCCAGGTGAAGAAATATGAGAATAAAGAAGGAAGCTTGAATTTTGATATTAGTGTTTAAAGGGTTAACCCCCAAGAGATGCTAATCTTAAACAACTGTCACATTATTGCAATAAAGAAGTTATTGAATGCTCTCCTTTGTTTTCCTTTTACATTTCCATGGACCAAGTGGGGGGAAGTTGTTGAAGTTTCAACCAGATTCATCTTGAGTGATCATTTCCTTAATTCTTGTCATCAATCCATTTTATTAAGCATTGATATCACAAGGAGAATTTTAATGTTGATCGCTCTCTGGGCTTAAAGGGTTATAGTAATGCTTGAGCCAAGCCCATATTGTTCTCATTTAGGAGTGTAATATTGGAGTCAACTCACTCATGAGTAATTACCATTTATTTGAAATGTTCATTTTTTATCAGCCACCAGAGCAGGAAGAAGGTGAAGTGAAGTTTGAATGGCAGAGAGGAGCTCCAAGAGAGGCGTATGTAACCACATATGGATTTAAAATATGTACCAGCTAGTACCTTAGTACTCTTCATTGAAAAATCACAGCACAAGTTTCAAAGGAAAAACTTTCTAGGAAAAAACTGGACTCATATGTCAACCAAATATAAGAGAAGATTTTGAGCTTTGCTACATTTATGAAGTTATTACAAAACCTTTAAGTTCATCAAAACCTGAGTGATACTTCCAGAGAAGTTTGCCATTGTAAAAATAAAATGTAACAGCTCTCTTAAAGCACTTGTCTCAATTTCTTAAATTAACTCACTTTTGATTGCCAACCCAAAGTTAAGCGTGTTTTTGAGTTGTACACAACTCAGAGGTGTTCCAGCTTATATCTTTTGTTTGCAGCATCACATACAAAGGTTGCTCATAAGCCCATGCAGAAATTGTTTAAGAAATGTATCAATTGTTGTGTCCTGTGATCAAGATTTTCATTTTAAGGAGCAAGTGAAGCGAATACAAGAGAACATGAAAGTGAGAGGCAAAGCCCTGAGGGAAAAGGAAAGAAGAGCTACTCTTTCTGTCCCTGCCCGTCACCTAGACTGCAAACACAGCTGGCATTTGGCCATGCTACCACTGGTGTCCTCACCAAATGATGTCTGAGAAACAAGTGCAGAAATTCCATACTGATGACGCATCACTACCCAGATCTGGGTAGTGCTTCTGATTGGTCGTGCCACTTGGGAAAGTTGATTCAACCAATCACAAGCACAACCCAGATCTGGGTAGTGATGCGTCATCAGTATGGAATTTCTGCACCCATTTGTCAGACGTCATTTGGTGGGGAAACCAGTGGTAGCTTTGCCAAAAGTCAGCTGTTTTCTCAGGCTACCCATCACCCTCACATCTCTTTTTGTGTGCTTCTGGCATGTGGCTTCTCATGATATCCACCAAACAGGTAGCTTGCTAGCAGGCTTCAAGCATTGCAGTACTTATTCAGTTAAATGTGGTAGTAAGCAAAGTATGCAGGTTTACATTAATCTTGAATATTTTGCTTATACCCTTCAAAAATATTGCATTACAGATATGCCAAGAGCTTAGGGATTGAGGCACGGGATCAGCCATTTGGAATTGCTGTATGTTCTCTTCTACAATTTTCTGCTCAGTTAATTAGATATTTATTTGATTAGGCACCCTGGGTGCTTATTAAATGTTTGGACCTTGAGAGTGGGTGCTTATTCAAGACGGGTACTTATTGAATTTTCACAATTTTCAGCAATAATAATTTTATTTTGCAACGAAACGTGAAGATGTTCCAAAGCAGAATTTTAACTGTTTATTGAAAGTTTCTCTAAAATACTTAGAAAAATCAGTCTTTAGGGAATTCTCGTAGTGGAACTCAATCTATTTCAATCTCATTTTCAGTAAGGTCAGTTTTTTCAGTGGGGGTTGTAAGGGAATGGGTGCTTATTCAAGGTGTGTGCTTATTTGATGCTACGCGCTTATTCGGGATTGGGGGCTTGATCAAATAAATACGGTAACTGTTTTGCGCTTTCCTGAAAAGTGGAAAAACATTATTTATGCTTTTCTATATTTTCATTTTCTTTCTTTTCTGACTCTGCTCTTCCTTTTTCAGGTTCGTAATGTTAAATGCATTAAATGTGGAAAATGGGGCCACATTAACACTGATAAAGAGGTAACTATTTTGAGAACTTATGTAAGGCATGCCTGTGATCAAAGGTTCATATTGGGTTACAGGGACCAAAACTTGATCAATCCCAGTATTTTCAATTTCTCTGTTATGTACACACTTGAGGACACAATCATATGCCGCACCTTTAATGTTGTTTTCCTTTTTGCTTTTTTTAGTGTCCATTGTTCAACAAGAGTAAAAACGCCAATGTTGACCCGAGTCTTATCACAGGTATAAGATCTTACATCTTTGTACCATTTCAGTCAAACTTTTCTAGTTGGGTTTGTTTGCATAAATTGTTGTCACATATGGTGTTAAAAACTAAACTGTTAGCCGGAAGAGTTATAACAGCATGCTTAGATTATATTTAAACCAAAAACATGAAAAAAGTATGACAGGAAATAATTATTCCGCTTTTTCACTCAAGAGACGTTTTCTTTAAGCCACTGATCAGGCGAAAAAAATAAGGGAAGTGACCTAACGCGTTAGCGAAACGACTTAAAACGTTGGCGAACAGGACGCTGTCGAAATTACTCGCAGCAAAACGTCTTTAAATCCTCAGTAATGCGATGTTGCCGTTTGATTGTAGACATCGCAGATCCAATGAGACTTCTAAAGGACATGCAAACTGAAGGACTTACCTTAAAACAGAATGTGTTAGGACGGGTGTTTGATCCAAGCGACCCCAATCAGGTAGGTATCCTGTGCCATCTCGCCACCAACGAAATCGCCACCAATCTTGATACTTATCGGAAGGTAAAGTATCTAAAAAGAATTCTTTCACTTTAAATTTACAATGAAAGGTTCAAGTGACAATAATATATTAACCAACTTTCATAAGAAAGGCTGTTGGATTTCAAACAAAGTGCACCTCTCGCGGCGAAGAGCGAGGAGAAACGGATGTTTTCGCAGGCTAACCTCTCGAGCGATCAGATAAGCCGTATTAAAGTATTAAAAAGTCCCAATTATTCACAAAAAATAAGGCTAAAGATGAGAAGTTTGACGCAAGGTGTCAATTAAAATCGAAAAACTTATATTTGGGGTTGAGGAAGAAGTAACAATCCTAGGTAAGTAAACTGTGTCAATTATTGCAGAGTTATTATGTGATGGCGAGATGGTTTGGTGGCGAGGTGACCGTAAACCATCAGGTATAAAGCGACTCTCCTTGCTGGCAGAGTTTTCTTGGTAACAAACGGTTTCGCTACTTGTTGAACTCGCTACGTCCTATTTCGCAACACGTTCGCTACACATTACTTTCAATAAACCATTGAAAATATCCCTGCACTAGATTTCTTTAACCCAATAGAAGCGTATTAACTTCAAAGCCAAAATAACGAGGTGTAGCACCCTTTAAATTTCACTTTGGCCGCGCTAATCATGGGCCGAAGCTAACTGTTGAATTACGTGCCGCTGAAAAAACCTCCTTAAAAGCAGTTTGGTTTTACGGTTCTATTTTTGATACGGCAGGCAGCTGCGGCCACTTTATCGACGCTAAAACGGCAGCCTTTGTACATGAGTGGCGCGCCTTCGTAACCTGACCTCAAGTACAAATTTTTTCCTTTTCAGCTTCTTCAGTTGCCGTAATTTTGCGGGTTTTTTGCAGTTTTAGAAAAAAAAGAAATGTTTTTTTTGTTGAGACCACTTGGTTGCCTCCTTTTAGAAATTTGAACAAAATACACTGACTACATCTTCCTATTTGAAGATTTCGCAAGAGTTTACCAACTTTTTATGCTTACCCGTCGGTAAATATGCGTAATCATGTTTCAATATTTGACTTTTGTTTGCAGCAAATTGTAGCATCTGAAGATGAAGGCGAAGACGATGCAGAAGCGGCTTTCCTGGCCTCACTTACAGACAAACAAAAGAGGAAATTACTTAGGTAACTGTTGTTGTTTTATTTTTACTTTATAATTCCGTTTATTTTTGTCGCTCTTCGCAGAAATTCGTCAACGCTTTGTATTTGCTTCTTTTTTCTTTTGCATCGCAGGAAACTAGATCGACTTGAACGAGAAGAAATGGACGCGCAGAGAGGCCACAAGAAACAGAAGAAGAAAAAACGAAAAAGAAGCAGAAGTTCTTCATCAGAAGACGGCGAAAAAGTGGTCAAGAAACATACCAAGTCAAAACACCACAGAAGAAGCGATTCATCAGATTCGGAAGAGAGGAAAAGCAAGAAAAAAGGAAAGGAAAAGAAAAACGAAAAGAGAAGAAAATTTAGGGATTCAGATCAAAGTGACTCTGAGAGTGACAAAGTGTATGAAGAAGAAGAACGTGGACATTCTAGGGACTCAAAAAAGATGTACAAACATAGCGAAACCTATGGACATTCGAGTAAAAAAGACGGAGATACTAGGCAATCGAGACATGCCAAGGAACACAGAAACGTAGAGAAAGATAGACATTACGGAGAAACGCGCAGTCATTCTACGAACAGAGATAAAGAAAGGTATTTGTACGAGGGCAATGAAAAGGAAGCTACGGACTACAAGAAACACAGAGGCAGTGAGAAAGACAGGCATAGAACACAAACATACAGGAGATAAATATACAAAAAGCTGGTTATCTAGATGTAACGAGCGATTTGGACATTTTGGAAAGCTCAAATGAAGCGTACATATCGTGGAAGTTGGAAGTGACTCCGAGTACAACTCCCAGAATTCCCCACTGCTGAAAGTATAAGGGGAGTGGGTACAAACTTTCAGCGCAAGGATTGCTGGGATTGTTGGACTTATGAGTGATTAATGGTTGCCATGAATACCATCGACCAATCATAACTAACGCCTGTCCAATCAATCAATCAATCAATCTTTATTCCTCTAAGATAAAAAGACATGTCTTAAGTTCCATTTACAGATTGGAAGTCTAAAAATACGTAAAACGTACAGTATACAAATAATAGAAAGATTAAAGAGTATATCTAAAAAAGCTTGCACCCATCCCACTTACAGTTTCTGGAGAGAATGAAAAGACCAATTCCCGTCAAAATATTCTTAAAAAAAACTGAGTCCGCAGTCGTAACAATAATTTTTGTAACACTAAAAGGGAATTATTTCAGTGATGCTTAAACAAAACTTATTAGCGGCAGTCTTCTAAACTAACATTTTTTGTTGTTGACCTTACAACCGTTTTACCACACAAGAAATGAGGCCATCGTCAGTCTTTGAATAAATTAAATGATTTTGCACTGACAACTGCTATATTTGCCGAATTCTTAAATTGCCTTAACTTCGTGCGGGGTTGAAGATTTTTTCACCACTTCTGAACAAAAGAGGGGGCGTGGGGTGGGGTAAAGCCCCTGCTGAGTCTCAGTAGTAGTTTGAAAGCGAGTGAAAGTTTCCATTCGACTTCCATCTTGGATTTGAAATGGAATATGATACCCTTTATAAAGTTTTTTTTTTTTTCATCATACTTGTCTTCAATGCTTGTCTGTAACCCTAACAAAGCTCTCTATAATGTACCCGTGGAAACTGATCTAAAGGTAACCAAAGGCCCATTTCTTGAATTGCAGGAAAATCATCTTCATTTAATTCTCTATTTTTTAACCCCTGTTCTGTCAAGGACACCTTACTTTTATGGAAAACCCGATAACGCGGATAGCAACTAAATTCCAAGACAAAATCCCGTCACTACGGACTCTCGCAGCTATGGCCACTGTCTGGTGGTCTCGAGGTCGTCCGCATAGAAAGGCTTGTACTCTCTCCTACAGAGATCTTGAATCCGGAAGGCCGAAGTTGATGTGAACACTTTCCTCCACCCCCAATTGAGAAATTGGTGCCGAAAACCGTCCAGTGGAATATTATTATTATTATGATTGTTGTTGGTGTCGATAATGATACCTATTATTGGGTTTACTTGTCCTCCGACCGTCCATTTCAAGTTTATTACAAAGTGCGACAAGTGTTATTACAAAGTGCGCCAGGTATTACAAAGTGTGACAGAACATTCCCTATGCGGTCTGTTTGAACCGGGCGAGCAGCCTGGAACCAACAAGGTTAGTACTCTCGGGGTTCATTTAATTAAGCTTTTACAAGGGTAATTTACAAGCGTAGCTATTGTTTTCAGACTCTAGAACAATAGCTACACTTGTGAAAGTTTTATTGAAATGACAGTCGGTAAGAGGGTGGGAGCTACTAACAGTTTGCGAAAATTTCTCGGTTCTTAAATTCTCACTAGTTAACCTAAAGGAAATGGCCAAACAACACACTGTAATGACAAATGTTAACTGTTTTCAATCCTTTTTTAATTCGAACCGGATGCGAGGTCTCTGTAGGTCCACGAGAAAAGAAAGCATACATATATAGAAAGTGTACAATCTGTCCCACCAAAAGTGCATACTACAATCATGTATTCTTGGTCCTACTCATTGTTATCAGGATCATCGAGAAATTTTCTCAGCGTTAGGATGAAACAAAATGCTTACTAGTAAAGGAAGCGCTCTTAGGAAAGAAGGTGATCTTTTTTTTTTTTGCTTCGTTACTGTTTCTCTTTTCTTTTTTCAGTTTAGCAGCACAGGTACCTGCGTGAACACTATTCTGATCTGCAAGTTTAACCTGCGATTTTCTACATGAATAATTTACGCCGGAGCTCACTGCCTTCAATAATTTCTTTTCAACTTTGAAAGCCATTATCACCCTCCGCGAAAGGAAAAGTTTATTTTGAAATTTCAGTTATGGAGAACTGAGATGCGAGGAGACGATGCGCGACTTTACACCGACAAAATGATCCGATGTGTTCCGTCTATATTACCCGTATCAACCTAAAACTTAATACATGGTGCAATTATCAGTAATTCTAGAATCACGCCATATCTTGGACAGTTATGAGAAATCGAAGACTGTTTATCAAAGTTTGCGCTTTGACATCCCTTTTCTGGTTAGCGGTGGACATCCTTTACGTCTTAACGTCGATGAACAGTCAGCTCAGTCTTTTTGACGCGGAGTCTTTCATTCCAGAGGACGTGTCCTCAAATTCAAATTCTCACGGAAGGAGGTCAGAAGAGTCTATAATCCAGGAACCTTATTTTAAGGAGGTTATCCCAGGATTAGGGGATAATGGAGAGGCTGCCTCGCTGCCTGCTCAGTTCAAGACGGAAGCTGAACGCGTGTTTGATAATCACTCCTTTAACGTGATACTTAGCGACCACATTTCGCTTGATAGGACACTCAAGGATGTCAGAGGACCTAAGTAAGTAAGGTTTGACCTTGCCAAAAAGTGTTAAAAGTTGCGAGAATAAATTGGACGCAAGGGCATGAAAAATCGAGGCTGGACACACATTTTTGCATAAATCTACCCATTGGTTATTCGATTTCATAAGTCAAAGGGCCATGCTGCGCAATTCGGTTTTTCACAATTGGGCCGACGGAACATAAAACTAAAACAAGAAACAAAAGCAGGTATCGTAACAAGAGCAATATCTGTAAGTAATTTAAGTTTCGCGTGAACGTTTTTCCGACCTATTGTATCCCTGGTTTATTTACCTGTTAGGGCACATGCACGTTTGATTTCTTGATTTGTACATATTCTAGATTACTTTGATTTTTTTTTAATGTAAATTTTACAGATGAAGAGCCTCTTTTCAGTGGAAATACTGTTAGTAATAAAGTCATTATTATTACTATTATTATTATTAAGGGTGCTCGCGTAGGATTACACTTAGGTCACAGTTGTCATAGGACTTCACCAACAGACTCAAGTGAGAACCACATAGTGCAGTTTGATAAACAGCACCACAGGAAAATACTAGTCAGTAGCTTTCATTTGAGTAGACTGTTCCTCAATTATTCCTCTCGCCCTCATGGCCTCTGAGTCGATAGCCCAGTCGGTAGGGCTATTGACTCAGAGCCCATTCGGGCTCGAGGAATAATAGTTAAATAGCTTCCATTTCAATGGTCACACGCTAGGAATTCATCCGGACCACAGATTTACAAGTTAGAACCACTTTGTAAAGCATAATAAATAGTGAAAAACCTTAGGACAGTGCAGCTCAGTATCTTTCTTTTTAAGTAATGGTACAGATAAGAAGGAAAGGACCAAAACGCAGTGAACACGTCGGTATGCAAAAAGGTGCTAACTTTACTATTGTCTGTACTATGGTTCTGATTGGTTTAAACATCAAATTTTACGAAATCTTCGCAAAGCAGCATGTATATTATTCCTTTTTTTCTATCCAACTTCCTTATAACAAAATCTCGTCTGAGTCAAAGTAACATAGAAATCGTATGTGCGGATCGTGTAAAATTGTGAACATTTCTTGGCCATTGTTTGCAACTCTTGTGACTGGTCGAAATGTTTTAACACAAAAATACACCCTTTAAAAATGGATTTCAAATACATTTTCTTTCGTAAACTGCCTTTTTGTAGATTTATGCATTCTCTGCGTAACAATGAAAACATTTCTATGTGAGGAAAGCGTATTGCCCCACAACAAAACAAATTGCTTCCCTTCTAACCTGGATCATTACTTAATAGCAGTGGCAGATTCAGGGAAGGGGCCAGGGGGGCTCGGTCCCCTCTTATTTTCATTTAGACCGGCCCCCACTTCCCTTATCTCAGGGTCTGGATGACCAGGCCCCTCCCCCTTATCTCAGGGTCTGGATGACCAGGCTCCTCCCCCTTATCTCAGGGTCTGGATGACCAGGCCCCTTCCCCTTATCTCAGGGTCTGGATGACCAGGCCCCTCTATCTTATCTGAAGGTCTGGATCGGCCAATGAATAGTCACACTTAAGAATTTTATCCACAGACTCAAAAGTGGGAACCACATTAAACGGCATAATGGATTTCAAAAGTAGGTTGAGTTTGATCGTCCGGGTGAACGTAGTCCTGAATAGGACTGTTGTTGTTGACAGTGACTGACGTGTCGATAACCTGCGCGGTAGTCATCTTCAGAGTCAAAGTGAGTTGTACCACGTCAGTTGATGGTATTATACTCTGGTAACTGACATGATACAACTCACTTTGACTCTGAAGATGACTACCGCAGAGGTTGTCGAAACTTCAGTCACTGTCAACAACAACAGTTCTATTCAGGACTACGTTCACCCAGACGATCAAACTCAACCTTCTTTTGAAATTACTCCTGGGTTCAAACCTTTCACAATAATGGTTTTCATTTAATACGATTCGAAACACTTAACGATACCAATTTCAGACTGAGAGGTACAACTTCATTTTCTTTCTTTCTTACCTCTTTTCTTCTTCTTTAATTTATTCTCAGATGTCGTGAGAAGCACAAAACATACCCGACCAAGCTTCCTACTACAAGCGTGATAGTCTGTTTTCACAATGAAGCATTGTCCGTGTTGCTTAGAACAGTACACAGTGTTCTCAATCGTTCGCCTCCACATCTTCTAGCAGATATTATCCTCGTGGATGATTTTAGTGAATACGGTAAGTTTACTGATGCAAACGAGCTTTTAGTTTGCGTGGCAGTCGTTTCCCATTTCCTTAAAGCCAAGTGGGAATAAATAAATAAATAAACGGAGCGGGGGAGGGCGGGGAAGGAAAGGAAGCCCCTCCCTACCCCTCCTACCTTTTACTCCTCTTTGCCCAATGCCCTCGCGCGTCTTTCGTTCTTGCCCCGGAAACGACTGCTACGCATGCGCAGGCTAACGAGGTTTTTTTTCCACGGCTGACTAGAGTATGTCTTTTATCTTTCCGATAAAAAAATGTGTTTTACGCGCATTTGAGTTTGACTCTCACAGTGAAAAAGATTGAAGCCATATTCAATATGGTAGTAGCTCTACGTTGGTTTTATTGTCACTTTCAAGAACTATGTTCTTGAGCAGATAAAACGCCAAACTATAATTGCCGAATGTTTGTAAGATTAAATAAGCGATTTAAAGGTAACGCATTCATTCCGTAGTTCTTTGTCTACATGACCATTCCGGATTGGGAGCTAGAATTTGGAAAAATTGGTTTTTGAGGAGAGGGGAAAACCGGAGAAGCTAGAGAAAAATCTATCAGGCAAGAGCGATAATAGATGGGGGAGAAGTGTGCCCGTCAGGTCACCATAGTAGCATGAAAAGTGGATAACCTACCACTTATTAACCGAGACAGAGTGAGGCCATTACAGGGAAATCTCAGACCGAGGCCTGTTCAAGGTCTAGGTCTGAGTTTTCCCTGTAATGATCAAACGGACGAGGTTAATAGATTATTTATTGTATGGCCTTTTTAGGCGAGGGTTCTTCCTCCTGTGGATAATGAAACTCGCTCTAGCTGGGCTCTCTTTGTCATTCATACTAAAGCAGTATCGGTATTCTAGTTTTTTTGTCCATTTTTGAAAAGATAGTTATTTTTTTCGGCATTTTTGTGTTGTTTTCGTCTTCGAGCACGTAGCATTTGCTCACAGCTCAAAAGAGCCGTCGAGCCGAGAAAAATTTTCATAATGACCGGTCATTACAATAAAAAAATTGCCCGGTCAGCAGCCAATCAGAGCGAGCGTACTATAGTAGTCATGTTATAATGATAAATGGGAATTTGTCTGATTTCATAATCAACAGAAAACCTTAAGAAGCCTTTAGAAGAGCAAGTACGACAGTTCGAAAAAGTGAAAATCCTTCGGATGCCAAGACGAGAAGGACTGGTGCGAGCACGGTTGCGCGGAGCCGAGATTTCTCGGGGAGATGTTCTGACCTTCTTGGACTCCCATTGTGAAGCCACAGAAGGCTGGATCGAGCCTCTGTTGGCGCGTATTGCGCAGAATCGTACCAATGTCGTTTGTCCTGTAATAGAAGTAATTGATGCGGACGACTTTGGATACCATGCGTCTGATGTGATTTATGAGCGTGGTGGGTTTACCTGGGATTTGTTTTTTACTTGGAAAGCTATTCCAGAGGAAGAGAAGAAAAGAAGGAAGGACGAGACGGACTTTATTAGGTATGTTAGAACTTGATGTTGTTGCTTCTGTTTCGTAACATTATAACAGATGAATTATTTGATGATCGCAAGAGTTAGCTGAGCCCGCGAGCAAATTCCTAAGCAACCATTTTCAAAACTCGTCACTTTTTTCCCCACCCACCGACCCAAAATATGTCTCAAATACTTGAGGTAATCCCTGATTGGCTAAGAATAATAATAATAAGAATTATTATCATGATAACAATCATAATAATGACGATAATGATACTGATAATGATAATCAGAATTCGTCTTGCCATTCAGTCGCGGGAGAATTTGTCGGCTGATGGTTTCGCGCTATAGCTTGAAGAAAGTCTTATTTAAGCAGAGTAGTGCACTTAACTGTCATAGCGCGCTTGTTTCGCATCATAACTTGTGCAAGTCGCGTTGTTTGTTGATTATTAGGATAAGAAGTCCATGTGTACTCCAATGAACGCCATTGGACAGCGCTAACATCTAGTTTCCTAGACCTCCGGTTCTAGTTTACGACCAGACTTCCGGTAAATCCATTCGATTAAGCCGATGACGATGCAACTCTAAAAGACAAAAATTTTATCCTGACCATGTCGTTCACTGAACCTCATTTCCGGTTGCTGAGTTTTAGGACTAGACTTTTTCCTAGTCCATCTGACTCATAGCTCTGATGGTTTACATTGGACACGGATGTTTCTCAGTGTGTTCATTTGATTCTATGTTATGTTGCACTTATTATTTTTTTTTGCAGGAGCCCAACAATGGCAGGAGGCTTATTCTCGATGCATAAACAATATTTTTACGATCTGGGAACATATGATGACCAAATGGATATTTGGGGAGGGGAGAATCTGGAACTGTCTTTCAGAGTAAGCATAAATCATTATCCAAGAAAGAGAAGAACTGACTGATTCATCTATTAATGGGGTGAGGGAGAAGGGTTACACCGAAAAATCGAAAGAGGGGGCCATTCTCAGAGTAGAGATTTAGACATAACTCAATGCGCCACTCTTAATTACATGATAATAATAATAATCTGTGGACTATTCTTTGACATTCATTTGTCGCTCGGGGGTGGGGGTGGGGTTACTCTAGTTTCTCTGATATTAGACTCACCAGTGGATCTTTTATAAGACAGTTTGCTCTCGCGACACTTGTGGTTGTTGAATTACGCGTATTCGTGTTCAACGAGTACAAAGTTAGATCTTGTTCCAAAATAGATCTCAAATACTCTAAAATTAAGAAAAGCTGTAACTATCATCATGGACCGCGGAGACCATTTTAAAGTGGTAGGGCTAAAAAATCTGGCCAGTACAAGAAAACATTAAGGTCAGCGTTTCGCCACTTAAATTGCACTCGCGCGCCATCCTATTTACAGCCTCAATGAATGTAACATAAAGGTCCACACGTGCTATACTATCCAATATCGTCAATATGCTAAATAAACCTACTTAAGATTGCTGCTTGTTCTCATTGCGAGAAACAAACTCCTGTGCAACCCTATAGAGACACTGTCTGTTTATTGCTGGGCTGCTAAACCTTTCGCGATTTATCCTATGGCCGTGCAGATGAGTATAAACGCTCGCCAGTATAGTAGTGCTGGTAGCAGGATTTACAGCAAGCAGCTTACAGATATTTTGTTCTGCTTCTGGAAACTTTGACACTGCCAACAGGATTTCGTCAAAACACGATGTCTTCTCTTTATTTAACATATCTTCCAAAATGCTTAGTTGTCCAGGTAGCGCCCATGTATCAACATTTTAGCCTGCGAACGGCAGACGTTTCTCCTCGCTCATCGCCGCTGGGGGACGTGTCGCAAGGAGAAACGTCTGCCGTTCGCATCCTATCAACATCTTTGCTGTATGCGGATGCCTCAAGAATCTTGAACTCTGCCTCATAGTCGTCACCATTACCAGCCTTAACCAAGAAAGTCTCCATCTGGGCGTAGGAGCTGAAGCTTTCCTGATTAAAGCGCTGATCGAAGGCACTGACGATAAGATCAATAGCCTCGCAATAGACCTTTCTTAAAAGTGATCTTTAGCAGTTTGGAAAAATAGCTTAGGTGCACCAACACCAACCTCCAGTCTGGCCGGAGCGCGTCGCTTTCTTAGGAGCGTCAGTTCGCCAACCAGGCGAGCAATGGTCGAAGCTCTGATCAGTGCGCATTTTTGTGAGTGTCTCGTTTGTGACATCCGAGCCTTTGACGTGAGGAAAATATGCAACAGTAGACGCCATTTATTACTTTCAAGTTGAAAAATCCATACTTTTTCCATGTCAACCGGAGCGCTAGATAATAAATCCAAGCAATAAAAGTGGTAGGGCTATAGCCCTACCAGCCCCTCCTCCTCCGCGGTCCCTGATCATTGCGCGTCTTTCCTTTTTATAAAATACCTTTTAGGTCTGGATGTGTGGGGGTCAACTAGAAATAGTGCCCTGTTCACGTGTTGGTCACGTCTTCCGTAAGTACACATCGCCTTATAAATTTCCCAAGGGAACAGCAGTGACCCTAGCGAAGAATTTCAACCGCTTAGCTGAAGTATGGATGGACGAGTACAAGGAGATCTACTACAGGTAAGGAAAGGAACTTCTGGAGAATTCTACTGCGCAGCTCATGCACTCTTCATGCAGCTGCGTCATAGTAGAAGGAATATATATACAAAGTGAGGAGCTTGATAGGTTCTTTGAGTATATAATGCATTGGTAGACAATTTTGTACTTATCGGCTAGACCAAGGATGAACTAAAATATTGAAATAACAGTTATCAACTATAGAAAAAATCTACAGGAGAGCCAAAAGGGCATAAACGGTCGAACAGAATTAGAAAGGATTAAATGGATTTGAAATCATTCTTGAAACTGCTAATCAACCGGTTTCTTAGTTGAGATTCATCCCTGACATTTACAGGGTTTTATCTAGGGTATTTGAGGGTAAAAGCGCCCCCCTAAAATGCCCCGCTTCCCCCCTCCCCCCAAATATATTGTTATCATTACAGTATATGTAAGTAACTATATCGGAAAAATCATCCAGACGCGACGAGGTCAGTGCACACACTGTAACATTTCTCAAAACTGTGTCTCAAAATGCACCAGATTGCATCTCAGCGCATATTCACCCCCCAAAATTTCCGGGGGTATGGCCCCGTACCCCCTAGGAAGCACGTCGCCTTCAACCACTCGCGACTTCTCCCCAAAAAGATAAATTCTAGATTTACGTTCCTTCAAAAATTGGTGAGATACTCTCAGTTGGGTCCGGGATCACATTTCTAACACTGAAAAATTCCTTTTGTGCAGGAGAAAATCTGAAGAAGAAAAGAACGTTGACATTGGTGACATTAGTGAGCGACTCAAGCTCAGAAGAAGACTGGGCTGTAGAAACTTCAAATGGTATTTGGCAAACGTGTTCCCGGATCTAGCATCAGTGGACCCCAATCCCCCAGCGCAAGGCGAGGTAAAGAAAAAGTAACTCACAAGTGCTGAACGAAAGATCAGACGAAAAAATGTATTTTTAAAATTTGTTTCCTCGTTACAAGCAAGTGCGTTGTTGATGAAGATCTCGGTTCTGTTTTAATTTAGATTCGCAATGGTCAGTTTCCTCTTTGTGTCGACACTCTTGGAGAGAAAGGCTCTAAAATTGAGCAAGTGGGCCTGTACACGTGTCACGGAATGGGAGGAAATCAGGTCAGTGGTCTCTGCACATTACACATGCGCCCTCTCTTTTCCTAAACATCAAATAAGGTCCCGTATGTTCCCTGATCAGCGGCCGAAAAAAGTCTACGTTGGGAAGTGGCGGACACACGTACATGAAGCAGTACAGGGTTTTCTGAGAAGTCCCGCTCCTGTTCAGATTGATTAATCTCCTTTCTTTTTTTGGTAATTACTTTTCCATAACCCTGGAAAATAAACTCTGTGACGATTTATTCATGTTCTTGCAACTTTTTATACTTTTTTTCTGCCTTGCCAAAACGTCTTCTTACAGAGCAACTGTGACCAGCAACTATACAAATTGCTTAAAACAAAAGAACATTTTTACATTACAAGAGTCAAATCCCCAAGGCATTTTTTGGGTATACCGACATAGACGCCATTTTGTTTTGCATATGGCCGCCGTGAAGTCACGTGAAAACGATCTCTAGGGTAACACTATCCGGGAAGCACTTTTTAAAACTCCCCAAATGAACGGACTGAATTTTACCATTTCCAGTTCTTCACCTTGACGAGGATCAATGAAATACAGTTTAATGACGACAAGTGTTTGGACGCACCGCGGAGCGAGCCGGGAAGCTTTGTGGAGATGATCACGTGTCATGGTCTTAAAGGAAACCAAGAATGGAAACACGATAAAAACAAGGTTAAATTCTTGGCTTGCAAACACGTAACAAAAACAATGGTAAAGTGTACTACTAAGCCTCGTTCACTCCCGTGAACCAGGAACCAAGAATATTCACCGGAAGTCGCTTTGGAAACTCAGTAGAAAGGCTAAAAAAATCATCCAATTCATAATCACTGCCGGTAAAATAATTTAAATCAAGAGAGAATGATGGGACAAAGAGTGAATCTTTGGGCGTTGGCCGGGATACGTGAATTTCACTTACCACCCCACCTCCTTCTCCTCCCACTCAAACTCAAATAAGCTTCCTCGCCATTAGCGTTTTAATTAGATTTTCTTGTTTTTTTTTTAACATCATCATGGCAAAACAATAAACTGAACTAAAATGATCTATTCCGTTCACTGATGTTTTTCTTCTTCTTCAGGGTAAAATAGTACACGTGTGGTCAGAAACATGCCTTGACATTTCAAAGGACAAGGAATACTTGGTTGTTAATCCATGCAAAAAGGGAAGAACAACACAACAATGGACATTTTCACGATATCAACAAGCCAACATTGAGATCGCCTAGCCAAAAATGGCTACAAAAAGGCAGGAATCCGGCAAGGAATCGGAGGGAGTTTGTACCTGACTGCATGTAGGAATGACGTGATTTTCCAAGTACATCATGTTTGGAAAATGGTAGCATTGTGGCTCTCTGTACCGAGAAAAACTTGGTGACTAGTCTTGGCTGATTAATTTTGCTTACACCTGAGTGCATGTGGAAATGACGAGATTTTTCGAGTACCACATGGTTGGGAAAATGGTAGCATTGCGTTGTAACGAGAAAAAACTTAGTGATTAGTCTTAGATGATTAATTTTGCTTACACCACAGGCGTTTGTCAAGGCACCAGCATGCCAGTCATCTCCTTTCAGTTTTCCTGCTAGTTTTCCTTCACAAAACCTGCATCCCGTCATGATTGCCTGACGTATTCGATCATAGACAGAAAAACTGGCCAAGCCTTGAACCCTTACCTCTTTGTAACTTCAAAATTATTGTTTTTAAAATTTTAAATGTCAGATAGGTAACTTAACTTGCCCACCGGCGAAGCAAATTTTTCAGTTTCTTTACTGGGCCAGATTAAGAGAACGGAAACGAAAGCATTGACTGCGACAACGTACACGGTGGTGAACTAAACGTAAGTTTGTTTTTGACATTTCATTTTACAACCCGTTGCGTTGAGACACATTTTTAAGCTCTCTACAGTCTGTCTATTACATTGTTCTCTTCACAATTTCGGAACAAATATTATTCCGACAAAATGTGATGTTGTTTTCTAAACTTTTTATAAACATCTTTGAAGCAAACATGGCACTGGCTGTTTCCGCACCAAAATCGCTTACCGCGCTGTCCTGGTTGATGACATTGAAATAAAAAAAATTAGAGGTAAGAAGATTCACTTTAGCAATTCAAGTGTCCTCCCTCAATTTCTAACTGCTTTGGTAGTTGACTGTTGGTTTTCCTCGTCTTTCGTTAGCATTTTGTCATTTTGTGACGGCTCAGCAAAAACGTCATCAAAAGGTGAATTCACGTTCTTTCAAACCGTTTCATCACGATTATTCCAACCTTGTCAGGTTGTCAGCTGGAGCTGATTGTCAGCGACGCCAAACGAGATCAGAAAGGGAAAGGAAAGTTTCTTGTCATGCACTCGCGTCCTCTAATAACGTAGCAAAATGGAATATTTAGGGGCCAACAATTCACAGGGGGAAGGGGGGGGGGGGGGGGGGGGGGTATGGGTGATTTGGTTTGGGTAAGGATTTTTTCCAAACCTCTGGAGATAGAATCCCCCTACATTATTTTCCAGCATTAAACGCCATGAGAGGTATATTTTTCCCCAGCTGTTTCCTTCCCCCCGAAATCAGTCTGCAGAATACTTTTTTTCTTAAATAATCCATACCCCTCTCCCCTCCAACGTCAAATGGTCGGCCCCTTACGTCGTTGATGCGAGAGTATGGCAAATAAATGTCTCAAATAAGTGCGATGTACGTGCAAATTTGTTTTCCTTCTCTAATGACTTGTAGGGGGTTCACGAGATTTTGGTGTTTCTTTAAAACCCTAAAAAACCTCATTGGAATCCAAAAAAAGTAATAATCGTTCAGTTTTTTAAAACTAGTGTACTAATATACCTCTTTCGATGGCCAGAATGTAAACGGATTGGATTGGTAATTGAAAAAGAAGGTCCAACATAGTTTTTTCAAGTTAAGCTACTGCCAGCAATGTTGGGAGTTGTTGCGTCCGTTTACACGTAGCTAAAAGTTTGACTGATTTCCAACTTTTTGCCCAACAATTCCCAACAACATGCAAATAAATGTGCAAACGGACGCAACATGTAACATCCAACAATGCTGCGTCCGTTTGCACGTTGTTCAGTTAAAACTTTGCCTTTGTCTTCGTAAACGTTCCTTGCCCGAACACAGAACACATTGTTTAAAACTATAAAAGTTCTTTGAGGTACAAAAGAACCACGTCATACAGTCATGAGCAGCTGTGGGACTCGTACATCAGCCAAACTTGAAAATTTTCAAATTGAATTGTATTGGCATCAAATACTTCATTCATACCTCCACGTACGTACCTTAGTTTAATCGTATGAGGCATTATTGTATTACAGTACAGAATAATATCGACCGAGAATCCAACTGAAACAGAAATCAAAAAGCAAAACCACAAAATCATGATACTCAAAAATCAGGCTTTTCATTCAAAAGAAATGTTCATTTATTTATGCGAACCAGCTGTCGCGTTATTAGGCGTCCAACGCATTTTTTATTAAAATAACTTTGTAGAAAATTGGTTAAACTTACCAATGAGAGAATGGTAAAAACCATACGCGTGGAAAAAACATAACTTGCGCGCTTTTTCTGTTGAGATTTAAAAATTCATGCATGAAGGCACACCCACCATAATCCACCAAAGTAGCGTTGTTGGAAAGAAAGAGAGAGAGAGAGAAATCTATGTCACTATGAGAGAAATCGTTCATCTTCAAGTTGGCCAGTGTGGAAATCAAATTGGGGCAAAGGTAAGCTTTAAAAAACACCCTTGCTTAATTACTCTGCAAACATGAATTTGGCTGCCAACATATGCGGCGGGCTCCTCATTTGGCTCGTCTTACAGTTTACAACACATGCGATAACACTAAAATTAAGATTTGTTATGAGAAAAAAATACGTAAAAGTCTTTGAGAAGGAGTAATGAGTTTTTTCGTCCGTGTAACTTTTGCTAATATATACGCAATCAGGTTATTTGAAACGACTGCCGCTTATCAAGTGTGTTTTTTTTAACAAGCCATAAATGAAGGGATCAAAATCAAAGTAGTTGCTTTGTTTGTTATTTTTTATCAACAAGAAAGCAGGATGTTTCAACCTTCCGCCAACCTAGATAGTGCCACGATTATTCCAACTCACTTTGTCAAATAAAGGCAAGCTCCCTGGAGTTCACTTCATAGGACACTGCTAAGAACCATATCTAAGTTCAGGAAGGAGAAAGAAAATTCTGTCGATGCAATGCAGCAGAAAAAAAGGCAATTTCATGTCGTGCAGTGACGGCAAAGAAACATACAAAAAAGCGTGATGCACGTGCCGAGAGTTTTTGTCTCCTTTATTCGACCTATTGCTATTTTGACGTTGCCTTTGCCGTCGCCGTCGCCGTTGTCGGATTAAAAGTTTTTCCTCGATCTTTCCTTGTAGTTTTGGGAGGTGATTTCAGATGAACATGGAATCGACGCTCTCGGTAGCTACAACGGCGACTCAGATGTTCAGCTCGAGAGAATCAATGTTTATTACAACGAGGCCACGGGTGAGATATATTAAAAACAATCAATTTTCATTTAATTTATTTGAAAACTTCGCAGGAGATCGCAGAAGAGTAATGAAATGCTTTTCAATTTGTAGGAAAAAAGTATGTGCCCCGCGCCGTCCTCGTCGATTTGGAGCCAGGAACCATGGATTCGGTCAAAGCTGGAGTATTTGGCCAGCTGTTTAGACCTGATAATTTTGTTTTTGGTAAGGAATATAGATAAAAACTAACACAAAAAAACAGAGAGTCGAGCCTGACAAACAACAAACGGATAGTTAAGTCAGGAAACTTAAATGACAGTTCTACTTTAGGATTATTTTTATAGACTTATATTTACAACCATCAAACGCATTAGTTCAATTTTCATTATAGGTTAATTAACTTTGATTTGCATGATAAAATTACACTTTTAAAAATGTGGTTAATTGAACAGCAGATGGCACAGTTCGATCCAGTTCCACATAATAATCAAAATTCATGCAGAGTAAAGTCATTTACCACAAAGCGTAGATAGCGAGTTTATTTGTAAGCTGAGAAAAAGCGACTAAGAAAAAAACTGAAATCTCACTCTCAGTATTGTCAGTTTGTTTTTTGGGTTGTTTTAGCTTGGTTCTTTTTCCTTTTTTAAAAATTGTACTCCCAGCCTGCAAGAGCATGCGCAGACGCCTTATTCGGCTCCTGTTTCACACGCTGAGAAAAGAGCGGAGAAAGACGAATACATATCTAAGACGGCTAAAAAACTTCCAACATCATATATTGTATAAACTCAATCTACTAGTAATCCCTTAGCATTTCAAGTATATTGAATACATCGAAAAAATAAATTTATTTCCAAACATAGCTATAAAGGTGTACTTAATTGCGCGGTGAAACCTTTCGTTCACATGAAATCTACACCAAGAAGAGTTGTTTAAAAATCTCCTATTTCGATAACTCTAATTTCCAAAACTTGAGGACGCAAGGCACACTCACGCAGAAAAATGCGAATTTTCAGGTCAAAGCGGATACGTCCAGACAGCCAATCTACACAGTCATTTCTATCAGGCCCTACTTTGAGACTGACCGCGAATTTGCGTCCGTATTGGGTCGAAATGCAGTATGGGCCTGTTTTAGAGGTCGCTATCAGTTCCTTCACTGGCTATTATGAAGTAGAGCAGGAAACTGGACCCAAATAGTCCCATAGTGCCATTCGACACAACACCTACCCGGTCTTAAAATTACTCTAGTATAGGATTCCTTCCCAGGGTAATGGACTTTTAATAGGTCGTACACGCTCCACCAGTAACAGTCTTATCATGTTGTCACTTGTTTTTGGCAGGTCAGAGTGGTGCAGGTAACAACTGGGCTAAAGGTCACTACACTGAGGGAGCCGAGCTGGTGGACTCGGTACTAGATGTGGTTCGCAGGGAAACCGAGGGCTGTGACTGCCTACAAGGCTTTCAACTCACGCATTCCCTTGGGGGAGGTACTGGGGCAGGGATGGGTACCCTGCTAATTTCAAAAATTCGCGAGGAGTATCCTGATCGAATAATGACGTCATTCAGTGTGGTGCCGTCTCCAAAGGTAACTTTATCCCTTATCAGAATGGGCTCCTGGCCCTGTAAAATTATTGGATCATCATACGCTTCTGGGAAACTACCCACCGTCACCCTCCCCTAAGCCAACATTAATACTTACTTCCCACTTAGGGCAAAAAGTTGGCTTAGGGGAGGGGTAGGTGGACAGTTTCCCAGAAACGTATGTTATTGTATTTTCTTCCCATGTTATTGGTTAAAACGTTCAAGAGGTACCATGAAGTCGAACGTTGGGTATAAACAAATCTAACAAAAAAGTTGAATGAACTAGTCCAAAACCAAGTTTTGAATAGACTTTTGACTGGGACAGGTTAGCGAAAATCCGTCAACACGTCCAAAAAGAACGCCTTAAAATTAGTTAAGATGCGATTTGTTGAAAACTATTAAACTAAGATATAATTCCGTAAAGTCGCCAAATTTACAGTCGTAAAACGTTCTGACCGTTTTGTAGGTATCGGACACCGTAGTAGAACCTTACAACGCCACGCTGTCAGTTCATCAGCTAGTGGAAAACACAGATGAGACCTTCTGCATTGACAACGAGGCCCTGTACGACATCTGCTTTAGAACGCTTAAGCTGAGCACGCCAACATACGGGGACTTAAATCACTTGGTGTCTGCAACAATGAGCGGGGTAACAACATGCCTGCGCTTCCCGGGACAGGTAAGTACATGTACATGTGAGGCGCTTTTCATTGAACGGAAAAAACTCCTGCTGAGAATTTCATCATTTCATGCAGCGAGTGCTCATTACTACGGCGAAGTTCTTCGTTCGGACCTACCCCTCCCCTAAGTCAACATTAACACTAACTTCTCACTTAGAGCAAAATGTTGGCTTAGGGGAGGGGTAGGTGGGCAGTTTCCCAGAAACGTATGATGATCCCTTTGTTCTTACTGCCAGTTCCCGAATCTTCTTAAAGAGCTATACATCTGCTGTCCTTATTTCTCAGATGGCGCATTTTATTAATGATGACTCACTTTTAATTTCCATTTTCTTGTCCCTTCTCTTTTTGGTTTGACTCCCCGCGTTACCCCCACCCCCTCCCCACCTCGCAAACGCATGGACAGGACAATTATTGATAACACAATTGTTCTCTCTCTTTCTCTCTTGACAGCTAAATGCCGATCTCAGGAAGCTGGCTGTGAACATGGTCCCATTCCCCCGCCTCCACTTTTTCATCCCAGGCTTCGCACCGTTAACAAGCAGGGACAATCAACAATACCGCGCGCTGACTGTGAACGAGCTAACTCAACAGATGTTTGACAACAAGAACATGATGGCGGCATGTGATCCGCGACATGGGAGGTATCTCACAGTGGCCGCAATGTTCCGTGGGAAGATGTCAATGAAGGAAATCGATCAGCAAATGCTGAACGTTCAGAATAAAAACAGGTATATACTTTTTTGTTTTTAATTCCCTTCGAAAGAAAGGTGTATGTGTTCGGATGTGCCTGGGAATGACGTAGAGGGGAGTGGAGGGTAACAGTCGGGCTGCCGAGAGAGAAGTCGCGGTTTCGATTCCCACCCCGGACCCGAACCAATACTCCAGGTTTTAAAACAAGTGAAGAAGGTAACGCGTTATCTGGCAAACGGCTAGACCTTCACTTGGCACGAATAACAAGTAGAAATGACAGTCCCGTCTCAACATCTCCGGCACGGAACATATAAACAGTGGTCTCGAGAACTATTAAGAATTGACCCTTTGTGCTCAATTCATTGACGCTTAAACGCTACTTGCCATCATTAGCGTAGTCGTGTCTTAATATCAATTAAATTCCAAAAATAATGATCTAGATTTGTTCTTTAAAAATGTATTTAAGCATTGAACCCTTTTCCAGTTGTCTGGTGCTGCGGATAGGAAGGAAGGACATAGACTGAGAAATCGTTTGATGCTTTGCCAGCAAATATCATCAAAAATTTATCATGATTAGTGCTCCCTGATGAAATTTGTTTGCTATCCTCTTCATAAGACTACACTGACTACAGGAGCATTTTGTGTTTGAGTAAAGGCACTAAGTTATGACTTAACTGACGTCGCCCCTTTTAAATAACGGCTTAGTTTGTCTACTTTAAACTTAATATTTTCAACTAAATGTTTCGAATGTTGCTTATTTTCCAGCACGTACTTTGTGGAATGGATACCAAACAACGTGAAGACCGCTGTATGTGACATACCCCCTCGCGGGCTCAAAATGTCAGCCACGTTCATTGGCAATAGCACGAGCATTCAAGAATTGTTCAAAAGAATCAGCGAACAGTTTTCTGCGATGTTTAAGAGGAAAGCTTTTCTACACTGGTACACTGGAGAAGGCATGGACGAAATGGAGTTTACCGAGGTAAAATATAACGGATAGTAAAGAATTTAATTACATGGGATTCGGTTAAATGCGCTGACTGAATCGTTCTAGAGAAATTACATTATAGGAAGAACAAAAACCAAGCGCAACTCTCTCGACACGATATCCTGCGCTTCGGACAGGAAACATATATCCGACCTCTGATTGGATACTTTGGTTCTCTAAGTTAGCTGTGATTGGCTAAAGTTATTACTGTACTTTACTCGCGACAGAACAAGTAATAATCGATATCGAACCAACTATATCAAACACTTTCTGAAGTAAATTAAAACCAATAAACAGCAATGATGCATTCTCACAACAAAAACAACCATTTTATATAGGACACAGATCTAGGGTGGCCAAGTTAAATCACAATTTAAACCGTCACTTAACATTGGAACATTGGTCTACCAGTAAACGCCAATGTAGTATACAAAAATAGCAGAAAAAAAGCAAGAGAGCGGTCGAAACGATCCCAATGAACAAAACAAAAAAGGGCATAGCCATTTTGGGAAAATTAATGGTGCAAGGTTTTGAGAGGGTAAAAACAAAAATTTCGCAGTCCTGTAAATTTTCTTTCCAGAAAGTCCTTCTTCTCTTTGCATTTCTAACGGTGCATCCCCAAGACATTTTCAATTTGGCTAAAACTGATAATTAAACACTGCTTGTCAGGAATGACTCAAAAATCAAGTGTGTACTTAAAACAAGCCGCACATGGTCAAAGATTGCCTTAAACGGCTCTTTGGCTTGTCAGTGGTGCACTGTTCCAAGAGATATTTTTAACAATTATTCCTCGAGCCCGAATGGGCTCTGAGTCAATAGCCCATGAGGCCGAAGGCCGAATGGGCTATTGACTCAGAGGCTATGAGGGCGAGAGGAATAATTGTTTTAGTAAAATCCAACTAGTTGGTCAAAAATATCGAGACAAAACAACTTTAGCTAGCAAAACGCGATTCAGTCGCCATTGTTTTGGTTTTCAAAGCAGGCGCTTTTCGCTACTAGTGGGCTATAACATATAGCCTAGTAGTAGCTCAACCAATCAGAACGCAGCATTGATAATAGACCACTAGTTGGATTTTACTAAATTCTATTAATTGTACCTATTTTAACAGGCCGAATCCAACATGAACGATCTGGTGTCTGAATACCAACAGTATCAAGACGCCTCAGTCGACGAAGAAGAATTTGATGAAGAAGAAGAAGCAGAGGACGCCGAGTGAATTGCGCTCATTGCGGAGTTTAAGATGCCACGACGGCGACGGCAACGACAACGAGAACGTCAAAAAAGCAATAGGTTAAGATTAGCAAAACCACAACAACAACTCTGCACGCGTGTCACGCTTTTTTTGTACATTTCTTTACCGTTCCTGCACGACTAGGTCGTGAAAAAGCCTTGAATATGCTTGTTAGGAATTCGGCTCCAGAAGAGTTTGCTTGCATTTCACAAAGTAAGCGAATTGGGGTTATCGCGATAGAGATTGGCAGAACGCAAATTCACTTTTTAAGCAACGTTTTCGTTGCTGTCGCCCTCGTGGTATCTTTGAGTCCTCCTTATTGCTGCGAAATATGAAGATGTTTTAAGTTAGTTATAAGCAATTTTTTGTTTCAAGCTTGTAAAGAAGTACGGTTTGTTCCGCACAAAATGTCAAATCGAACGGGTGTCAGCATTTGCTGGCGTTATGCGTTAATGACATTGTTATCAATTTTTATTTATGACGTTCGATTTATACAACCGAAAATACTACTCATTTTCTGTTGTGTGTTATTAGAACAGAAAATTGCTGGTACCTTAAAGAGCTAGTCAGTATATATTTTAAACTAGAATTTGAAATTTCATTAAAATTACACCCGATTCTGTGATTAATCAATTAAAAATATACATTAAGACACAACAATCGTTACTGGCCATATAAATTCCCTTTTACATTCCTTTTTCCACGATCTCATCGATATTTTTACTTTACACAATATCACTGGAATGGGATTCGGTAGTAGTCGGAATAACATTTTTTCACGCGATAACGAGCTTTAAATCTGATACGATGGCTTTACCAAGAATCCTTTGGAACTCTGCTTCGCTTGAATTAAAGGGTTAAGACTGAGTTAGGTGTGACATTTTGGAAAATGAGTCACTCGCTAGTGCTGTCGCGTTATACTGTTAGACACATGTAAGGTGATAAAAAGTAATTTAAAAACGGTCTGTAGTCAAATCCTATTAGATAAGCTTTGAGTCTGGCTCTATAAGCGCTTCTGGGTTAGTCTTTTTTGCGGAAGAAGAAATAGGCCTTCGAAGAGGCTCCCGTTGGAGAAGAATTCAAGAATACCTGGATGAAAAGCGGTACAACATGGCAGGAGAATACCTTCAGATGCAAAATGTGGCGAATTAGGTCTTAAAAAATAGAATGCACCAATTCAGGGCAGAGTGTGACAATTGCGAATTTCGGCGGGAAAACACTGTTCTTTCTATGCCGCTCAACAATTCCAATAATCCCTAAACAAACGCGGCTGCAATGAAGTATGCAGTAAAAAGGCGGGAAAACACCGCATGCAGTTCGTGGCCCTTTGAGAAGCGAAACACCACTCCAATGCAGTAGACAGCAGGAAATTAAGTCACCGACTGGCAACGAGTGGGAAATAATCGTGGGAGAAAGTCGCTGTATTCTACCGGCGGCAAAACCAGAGAGGATAGCTTTTTTAGTAAAGATATAAACTAGTCATCTCACTTCTCGCAACTCTTGAAGTGGTCTTTCATGTATTCACTGTCACTGGGTGTCCATTTCTTCGTCGCCGCTACTTGTAGAGTCTAATTCTTCCTCCTCAAGGTCGCCATTCTCCTCTTCTTGATTTTCGTCTTCGCCTTCAGGTACACTCGCTAGAAGTTCGGTCACGTGATCCAGCATGGGTTGGTCATCGCAGCCAAGTTGTGAAAAAAGCTGTAGATTTAAATTAACACACCTTGCATGTAATAACAACCGTGGGCGATATAACGCTTATTTATTTTAATCTCTTCAACGCCAGAAATATACTGTTCCTACCTTTTCAGCTTTTTCCAGACATGCCCTGATACTTGAGCTTTCCTTGTTTGTAATGTGATACATCCATCCAAGTAAGTACCAAACCTACGAATTTCAAGGAAACTAATGTTAGCTTTGTCTATAATGAAGGGTTCTAAACCCGCCCTTCCCCAGGGACGGATCTAGGGGGAGGGTGCAGGGGGTGCGCACCCCCCCCCCCCCGAGATGACCTGCGGTTTTTTAATACAACTGGTATTCTGCAAAAAAAAAAAACCATGTGGTTTATTGGTGTTGAAGTAGAGCAAGAGACGAGTGCACCCCCTCCTAAAAAAAGTCCTGGATCCGCCCCTGTTCCCCACCGTCAGTCAAAGGCCCCTCCCCTATTAACGGCGGACCTGTACCGATTCCAAACAAGGTTTGTGATTCGCTGAGAAAACAATGGGGATAGTGACATAACAATGCTCCTATCCCCGAAAACAAAAGGTAGTGCAGGTTATACGAACCCATTAAATAACAGGTTTGGAAGGGTGCTGGTCAATCGCCTATAAAAGCCTTGTACTTACAGAAGTTACGACACGTGCAAAACTTTCCCGCCCGTGTAAGAAATAGACATTAATTAAGAAGTTTGTTTCTGCCCATCCAGCAGGAATTAGGATGCATGCTGTTATACAAATGTATAAAATTGTAAAAGGCAATGCCCCGTTGTATCTAAGTAACTACAATACTAGACAAAGTGTTAATTTAAATCTTTCTCAGTACAGAATAGCTACCTCTCAACTCTCGTTTCATTTCATAACAACAGTAGTTAGCATTTTTGCATATTTCAAATGCATTGTTAGTTAATACTGTTCCCGTGAAAATGAAACTTTTATGAAACGTTTATGCCTTTTTTAGCTCTTCCACATCAGGAGGAATTTTATCCTGAAGGTCTTTCTGTGTTTACTCCTTTTCCTTTGCAGTTCCCCTTAAACTATAAAGTTAGCATGTAATAAATCAAAGACTTCCAGCGCCGACTGCAATTTTCAAGGACTTTCAATGCCTTGAATTTTTATTTAAAATTTAAAGACTTTCAAAAGGATTTTCAAGGTGCGTGGGAACCCTACCGATCATTCAACATTTGTTACATTACTGTCTTTTCGAGTCGGAGACACTCACTTGTGGGACTTCATCGCTCTCTTCAATAAGTTCCTCGAGCACTGATCCAGCAACCTACAATAAAGTAAAAATCATAACTCATTTTAAGCCCAGAGCGGATTAGAGCAGAGCGGACTAAAGTACTGAAGTGAGCTACAGCAATGCCTTCCGATTGGAAATAATTTACAAGGTTTATAAGGCTAAGAGCCTCTACACTACCGTATAAAGGGCTAAGGGATGGGAATGGAACAAGTAGTTCACATGCTTTGAGAATTGTACATCAACCCTTTGCCATCAGCCAATTTTCTGAGGAAAAAACCGTATCTTTACCAAATCCCGCTTTTTGAACCTTTTTTCGGTCAATTAGCATGGAAATGGCTAAAAAATATAATTCCAACACTCAGGACTTCAATTTCAGCTAACTGGATGCAGTTCAACAGCTTTTTTGTTTATCGGGTATGCACCTAAGCCAAAATTTGAACTATTTCGAATTTTCTCTCGCTCTCTCCTTTTTCCTTATGCCTTTTCCTTTTACAGGCAGTTTTGTTGCCCACTTTATCGTCTTTCTTTCTCGTGAAATTTTGGCTGGCTTTTACTCCAACCAAGGAAGAAATTTAATGTGTTAAGAGTAGTAGGTGAATAGTAAACTAGGTAGTGGAGTTTTTCCCCAAAGGTTGCTTCTTTCTTTGTCTGTAACTGCCAGGATTGGTCAAACTTTACTAAATGAGGCACAAGCGGAAAGCTGTATCCTCGCTAATTTAACCAATTACTATTTTAAAAGCTTTAATGGAAATCTTGATGGGTCCAGGAAGAATAATATGCATAGGTCCTTATAGATCCAAAACCACAAAAGCGGCCGACAAAGCATAAAGATTTTGTATATACTTTCTGACTTTGTATACACTATACCATATATGTATTTGTGCGGACACAAAGAGCTACAGGTATGGCATAAACTGTGAGCAACTCTGGCCCGCGACTGTAGAAGGCCATTCACACACATTGAATATTATGCCAGGACGGTTAGCCGAGAGGGATTGGTCACTAGGGTGAACAAAGGAAGCTTGAATGACTAGAGCACCTAAGATGACAGGGGTGACTAAGGTGACTAGGGCGACTAGGGAAACTAGAGGTGGCTGGGGTGACAAGGGTGACTAAGGCGACTTGGGTGAGTTGGGTGACTTGGATGACTACGGTGACTTGCGTGACTAGGGTGACTAGGGTAACTAGGGTGACTTGGGTGACTACGGTGAAAAGGGTGACCAGGATGACTTGGGTGACTAGGGTGACTTAGATCACAAGACTAGGGTGACTTGGGTGACTAGAGTCACTAGGGTGACTACGGTGACTAAGGTGACTAGGGTGACTAGGGTAACTTGGACCACAAGGCTAGGGTGACTTGGGTGACTAGAGTAAGTAGGATGACTATGGTCACTAAGGAGACTAGGGTGACTATGGTGACTAAAGGGACAAGAGTGACTAGGGTGACTTGGGTTACTAGGGTGACTTGGGTGCCTAAGATGACTACGGTGACATGGGTGACTAGGGTGACTACAGTTACTAGGGTGATTAGGGTGACTAAGGTGACTAGGGTGACTAGGGTAACAAGGGTGACTTGGGTGACTAGGGTGAAAAGGGTGACTAGGGTGACTTGGGTGACTAGGGTGACTTAAGCGACTAGGGCAACTTAAGGGACTAGGCGGACAAGGGTGACAAAGGTGAGAGGGGACTGTAGAAGGCCATTCACACACACTGAATATTATGCCAGGACGGTTAGCCGAGAGGGATTGGTCACTAGGGTGAACAAAGGAAGCTTGAATGACTAGAGCACCTAAGATGACAGGGGTGACTAAGGTGACTAGGGCGACTAGGGAAACTAGAGGTGGCTGGGGTGACAAGGGTGACTAAGGCGACTTGGGTGAGTTGGGTGACTTGGATGACTACGGTGACTTGCGTGACTAGGGTGACTAGGGTAACTAGGGTGACTTGGGTGACTACGGTGAAAAGGGTGACCAGGATGACTTGGGTGACTAGGGTGACTTAGATCACAAGACTAGGGTGACTTGGGTGACTAGAGTCACTAGGGTGACTACGGTGACTAAGGTGACTAGGGTGACTAGGGTAACTTGGACCACAAGGCTAGGGTGACTTGGGTGACTAGAGTAAGTAGGATGACTATGGTCACTAAGGAGACTAGGGTGACTATGGTGACTAAAGGGACAAGAGTGACTAGGGTGACTTGGGTTACTAGGGTGACTTGGGTGCCTAAGATGACTACGGTGACATGGGTGACTAGGGTGACTACAGTTACTAGGGTGATTAGGGTGACTAAGGTGACTAGGGTGACTAGGGTAACAAGGGTGACTTGGGTGACTAGGGTGAGAAGGGTGACTAGGGTGACTTGGGTGACTAGGGTGACTTAAGCGACTAGGGCAACTTAAGGGACTAGGCGGACAAGGGTGACAAAGGTGAGAGGGGACTGTAGAAGGCCATTCACACACACTGAATATTATGCCAGGACGGTTAGCCGAGAGGGATTGGTCACTAGGGTGAACAAAGGAAGCTTGAATGACTAGAGCACCTAAGATGACAGGGGTGACTAAGGTGACTAGGGCGACTAGGGAAACTAGAGGTGGCTGGGGTGACAAGGGTGACTAAGGCGACTTGGGTGAGTTGGGTGACTTGGATGACTACGGTGACTTGCGTGACTAGGGTGACTAGGGTAACTAGGGTGACTTGGGTGACTACGGTGAAAAGGGTGACCAGGATGACTTGGGTGACTAGGGTGACTTAGATCACAAGACTAGGGTGACTTGGGTGACTAGAGTCACTAGGGTGACTACGGTGACTAAGGTGACTAGGGTGACTAGGGTAACTTGGACCACAAGGCTAGGGTGACTTGGGTGACTAGAGTAAGTAGGATGACTATGGTCACTAAGGAGACTAGGGTGACTACGGTGACTAAAGGGACAAGAGTGACTAGGGTGACTTGGGTTACTAGGGTGACTTGGGTGCCTAAGATGACTACGGTGACATGGGTGACTAGGGTGACTACAGTTACTAGGGTGATTAGGGTGACTAAGGTGACTAGGGTGACTAGGGTAACAAGGGTGACTTGGGTGACTAGGGTGAGAAGGGTGACTAGGGTGACTTGGGTGACTAGGGTGACTTAAGCGACTAGGGCAACTTAAGGGACTAGGCGGACAAGGGTGACAAAGGTGAGAGGGGTCACTTTGGTAACTAACCTGACTAAAGTGACTTTGGTGACTACGGTGACTAAGGTGACTAAGTGACTAGGGTGACTTGAGTGACTAAGGTGACTTGGGTGACTAGGGTGACTAGGGTGACTTGAGTGACTAGGGTGACTAGGGTGACTAGGGTGACTTGAGTGACTTGGGTGACTTGGGTGACTAGGGTGACTAGGGTGACTTGGGTGACTTGAGTGACTTGGGTGACTTGGGTGACTAGGGTGACTTGATTGACTAGGGTGACTAGGGTGACTAGGGTGACTTGAGTGACTTGGGTGATTTGAGTGACTAGGGTGACTTGGGTGACTAGGGTGACTAGGGTGACTTGAGTGACTAGGGTGACTTGAGTGACTAGGGTGACTTGAGTGACTTGGGTGACTTGGGTGACTAGGGTGACTTGAGTGACTAGGGTGACTAGGGTGACTAGGGTGACTTGAGTGACTTGGGTGACTTGAGTGACTAGGGTGACTTGGGTGACTAGGGTGACTTGAGTGACTAGGGTGACTAGGGTGACTTGAGTGACTAGGGTGACTAGGGTGACTTGGGTGACTTGAGTGACTTGGGTGACTTGGGTGACTAGGGTGACTAGGGTGACTTGAGTGACTAGGGTGACTAGGGTGACTAGGGTGACTTGAGTGACTTGGGTGACTTGGGTGACTAGGGTGACTTGAGTGACTAGGGTGACTAGGGTGACTAGGGTGACTTGAGTGACTTGGGTGACTTGAGTGACTACGGTGACTAGGGTGACTAGGGTGACTAGGGTGACCTGAGTGACTTGGGTGACTTGGGTGACTAGGGTGACTTGAGTGACTAGGGTGACTAGGGTGACTAGGGTGACTTGAGTGACTTGGGTGACTTGAGTGACTAGGGTGACTAGGGTGACTAGGGTGACTAGGGTGACTTGAGTGACTAGGGTGACTTGGCTGACTAGGGTGACTAAAGTGACTAGAGTGGCAAGGGTGACTAGGGTGACAAGGGTCACTTGGGTGACTAAGGTGACTTGGGCGAATTGGGTGACTACGGTGACTAGAGTGACTTGGGTGACTGGGGGGACTTGGGTGACTTAAGTGACTAAGGTGACCATGGTGACTAGGGTGATTTGGGTGACTTGGGTGGCTAGGGTCACTAGGGTGTTTAGGTGACTAGGGTGAGTTTGATAACTAAGGTCACTAGGGTGACTAATGTGCCTTGGGTGACTTGGGTGACTTGGGTTACTAGGGTGACTTGGGTGAAAGGGTAACTAGAATGACTAAAATGACTACGGTGACCTGGATGACTTGAGTGACTTATGTGACTAGGGTGACTAGGGAAACTTGGGTGACTAAGGTGACTAGGGTGACTTCGGTGACTAGGGTAACTAGAATGACTATCCCAGGCGTCCCTAGTCATCCCAGTAATTCCTAGTCATCCTCTAGGGATGACAAGGGATGACTAGGATGACTAAGGATGACTATGGATGACCGAGATGAGTGCAATGACTACGGATTACTGGGATGACCAGCCTGACTATGGATGTCTAGGATAACCAGGGATGACCAAGGATGACTAGGATGACTAGGAATGACCAAGGACATATAAGGATGACTAAGGATACCTGCAATGACTAGGGATGGATGGGGTGACTGGGAGGACTAGGATGACAAGGATGACTATGGATGACTACGATGACTACGGATGACAAGAGATGACTAGGGATGACTATGATGACTAGGGATGACTAAGAATGACTAGGATGACAAGGGATGACTAGGGATGACTAGGGATGACTAGGGATGACTCGGATGACTAGGGATGACTAGGAATACTGGAGATGACTGGGATGACTGGGGATAATTAGGGATAACTAGGGATGACTAGGGATGTCTGGAATGACTAGGGATGACTGAGATGACTGGGATGACTAAGGATGACTGGGATGACTAGGGATGACAGGGATGACTAGGAATGACTAGGGATGACTCGGATGACTAGGGATGACTAAGAATGAAGGCGATGACTAGAGATGACTAGCGATGACTGGGATGACTAGGGATGACTGGGGATGACTGGGGATGACTAGGGATGACTGAGATGACTGGAGATGACTGGGATGAATAGGGATAATTAGGGATAACTAGGGATGACTAGGATAACTACGGATGACTAGTGATGACTGGGATGACTAGAGATGACTAGGGATAACTAGGGATAACTGGGATAACTAGGGATGACTAGGGATGACTAGAAATGACTGGGATGACTAGGAATGACTAGGGATGACCGGGATGACTAGGGATGGCTAGGAATGACTGCGATGACTAAGAATGACTAGGGATGACTGAGATGTCTGGAGATGACTAGGGATGGCAGGGATCAATAGGGATTACTAGGGATGACTGGGATGACTAGGGATTACAAGGGATGACTGGGGATGACTAGGGATCACCAGGGATGACTGGGATGACTAGGGATGACTAAAGATGACTAGGGATAACTAGGGATGACTGGGATAACTAGGGATAACTGGCGATGACTAAAGATGACTAGGAATGACTCACATGACTAGGGATGCCTGGGATGACTAGGGATAACTGGGATGACTAGGGAAAAATAGGAACGACTAGGCATGACTGGGTTCAATAGGGATGAAGAGGGATGAATGGCATGACCAGGGATGACTGGGGATGACTAGGGATGACTGGGGATGACTGGCATGACCAGGGATGACTGGGATGACAAGGGAGGACAAGGGATGACTAGGGATGACTGGGGATGACTGGGGATGACTAGGTATGACTGGGATGGCTAGGAATGACTAAAGGTGAATACGGATGACTAGGGATGACTGGGATGACTAGGGATGACTAGTGATAACTGGGATGACTAGAGATGAGTAGGGATAACTAGGGATGACTGGGATAACTAGGAATGACTAGGGATGACTAGAAAAGACTGGGATGACTAGGAATGACTAGGGATGACCGGGATGACAAAGGATGACTAAGAATGACTGATGACTAGGGATGACTGAGATGTCTAGAGATGACTAGGGATGGCAGGGATCAGTGGGGATGACTGGGATGACTAGGGATGCCTGGGATGACTAGGGATGACAAGGGATGACTGGGGATGACTAGGGATGACTGGGATGACTAGGGATGACTGGTGATGACTAGAGATGACTAGGAATGACTTGCATGACTAGGGATGCCTGGGATGACTAGGGATGACTAAGGATAACTGGGATGACTAGGGAAAAATAGGGAGGACTAGGCATGACTGGGTTGACTAGGGATTAAGAGGGATGACTGGGATGAGAAGGGATGACTGGGGATGACTAGGGATGACTGGGGATGACTGGCAGCCTGACTATGGATGTCTAGGATAACAAGGGATGACCAAGGATGACTAGGATGACTAGGAATGACCAAGGACATATAAGGATGACTAAGGATACCTGCAATGACTAGGGATGGATGGGGTGACTGGGAGGACTAGGATGACAAGGATGACTATGGATGACTACGATGACTACGGATGACAAGAGATGACTATGATGACTAGGGATGACTAAGAATGACTAGGATGACAAGGGATGACTAGGGATGACTAGGGATGACTCGGATGACTAGGGATGACTAGGAATACTGGAGATGACTGGGATGACTAGGGATAATTAGGGATAACTAGGGATGACTAGGGATGTCTGGAATGACTAGGGATGACTGGGATGACTGGGATGACTAAGGATGACTGGGATGACTAGGGATGACAGGGATGACTAGGAATGACTAGGGATGACTCGGATGACTAGGGATGACTAAGAATGAAGGCGATGACTAGAGATGACTAGCGATGACTGGGATGACTAGGGATGACTGGGGATGACTAGGGATGACTGAGATGACTGGAGATGACTGGGATGAATAGGGATAACTAGGGATAACTAGGGATGACTAGGATAACTACGGATGACTAGTGATGACTGGGATGACTAGAAATGACTGGGATGACTAGGAATGACTAGGGATGACCGGGATGACTAGGGATGGCTAGGAATGACTGCGATGACTAAGAATGACTAGGGATGACTGAGATGTCTGGAGATGACTAGGGATGGCAGGGATCAATAGGGATTACTAGGGATGACTGGGATGACTAGGGATGACAAGGGATGACTGGGGATGACTAGGGATCACCAGGGATGACTGGGATAACTAGGGATGACTAAAGATGACTAGGGATAACTAGGGATGACTGGGATAACTAGGGATAACTGGCGATGACTAAAGATGACTAGGAATGACTCACATGACTAGGGATGCCTGGGATGACTAGGGATAACTGGGATGACTAGGGAAAAATAGGAACGACTAGGCATGACTGGGTTCAATAGGGATGAAGAGGGATGAATGGCATGACCAGGGATGACTGGGGATGACTAGGGATGACTGGGGATGACTGGCATGACCAGGGATGACTGGGATGACAAGGGAGGACAAGGGATGACTAGGGATGACTGGGGATGGCTGGCGATGACTAGGTATGACTGGGATGGCTAGGAATGACTAAAGGTGAATACGGATGACTAGGGATGACTGGGATGACTAGGGATGACTAGTGATAACTGGGATGACTAGAGATGACTAGGGATAACTAGGGATGACTGGGATAACTAGGAATGACTAGGGATGACTAGAAAAGACTGGGATGACTAGGAATGACTAGGGATGACCGGGATGACAAGGGATGACTAAGAATGACTGATGACTAGGGATGACTGAGATGTCTAGAGATGACTAGGGATGGCAGGGATCAGTGGGGATGACTGGGATGACTAGGGATGCCTGGGATGACTAGGGATGACAAGGGATGACTGGGGATGACTAGGGATGACTGGGATGACTAGGGATGATTGGTGATGACTAGAGATGACTAGGAATGACTTGCATGACTAGGGATGCCTGGGATGACTAGGGATGACTAAGGATAACTGGGATGACTAGGGAAAAATAGGGAGGACAAGGCATGACTGGGTTGACTAGGGATTAAGAGGGATGACTGGGATGAGAAGGGATGACTGGGGATGACTAGGGATGACTGGGGATGACTGGCATGACCAAAGATGACTGAGATGACAAGGGAGGACAAGGGATGACTAGGGATGACTGGGGATGACTGAGGATGACTAGGGATGACTGGGATGGCTAGGAATGACTAAAGGTTACTAGAGATGACTAGGGATGACTGGGATAACTAGGGATGACCGGGATGACTAGGGATGACTAAAAATGACAGAGATGACTAGGGATGACTAGGGATGACTAGCGATGACTGGGATGACTAGGGATGACTGGGGATGACAAGGGATGACTGGAATGACAAGGGATAATTAGGGATAACTAGGAATGACTGGGATGACTAGGGATGACTAGGAATAACTGGGATGACTAGGGATGACTAGGGATAACTAGTGATGACTGGGATGACTAGGGATGACTAGGGATGACTGGGATGACTAGGGAAGACTAGGGATGACTGGGGATGACTAGGGATGAGTAGGAATAACAGGGATGACTAGGGATGACAAGGGATGACTGTGATGACAAGGAATGACTGGCGATGACGTTGGATAACTAGGGATGACTGGGATGACTAGGGATGACTAGGGAAGACTGGGATGACTAGGGATGATGGGGATGACTAGGGATGATGGGGATGACTAGGGATGACTGGAATGAATAGGGATGACTGGCGATGACTAGGGATGACTAGGGACAACTGGGATCACTAGGGATGACTTAGGATGACTAGGGATGACTGGGATGACTAAGGATGACTAGAGATGACTGGGATGACTAGGGATGACTGGGACGACAAGAGATGACTAGGGATGACTGGAATGACTAGGGATGACTAGGGATGACTGGGATGACTAGGGATGACTGGGATGATTAGGGACGATGGGGATGACTAGGGATGACTAGGGATGACAGGGATTACTGGGATGACTAGGGATGACTAAGGATGACTAGGGATGACTGGGATGACTAGGGATCATTAGGGATGACTAGGGATGACCGGGATGACTAATGATGACTAGGGAAGACTGGGATGACTAGGGATGATGGGGATGACTAGGGATGACTAGGGATGACTGGGATGACTAGGGATGACTGGAATGAGTAGGGATGACTGGCGATGACTAGGGATGACTAGGGACGACTGGGATCACTAGGGATGACTTAGGATGACTAGGGATGACTGGGATGACTAAGGATGACTAGAGATGACTGGGATGACTAGGGATGACTAGGTATGACTGGGATGACAAGAGATGACTAGGGATGACTGCAATGACTAGGGATGACTAGGGATGACTGGGATGACTAGGGATGACTGGGATGACTAGGGATGATGGGGATGACTAGGGATGACGAGGGATGACAGGGATTACTGGGATGACTAGGGATGACTAAGGATGACTAGGGATGACTGGGATGACTAGGGATCATTAGGGATGACTAGGGATGACTAGGAATGAGTGGGATGACTAGGGATGACTAGGGATGACTGGGATGACTAGGGATGACTAGGGATGACTGGGGATGACCAGGGATGACTGGGGATGACTAAGGATGAGTGGGATAACTAGGGAAAACTAGGGATGACAAGGATGACTAGGGATGACTAGGGATGACTGGGATGAGTAGGAATGACTGGGATGGCTAGGGAAGACTAGGGATGACTGGGATGACTGGGATGACTAGGAATGACTAGGGATGACTGGAATGACTAGTGATGACTGGCGATGACTAGGGATGACTAGGGACGACTGGAATGACTAGGGATGACTTAGGATGACTAGGGATGACTTAGGATGACTAGGGATGACTGGGATGACTAAGGATGACTAGAGATGACTGGGATGACTAGGGATGACTGGGATGACAAGAGATGACTAGGGATGACTGGGATGACTAGGGATGACTGGGATGACTAGGGATGATGGGGATGACTAGGGATGACTAGGGATGACAGGGATGACTAGAGATGACTAGTGACTGTACAATGTGATGGGTGTGAAAACACATCTGACAGTATCAGTGGAGCTGGGATAAACCTTACTCTCCGGGCTGTAACCACTTGTGTCCTATGTTGCAATTTGGCTCAAAGCGTGTCTGCAGTGAAGATGTGCATATTTTCAAACATTGTCATGAAATGACACTATTTTTTGTTGTGGATTGGGACATACTGTATAAGCTGTGTGGTTCAGCAAACAAGTGGAGTAAAGGATTTGCCTCCTCTGGTAAGATATGATGACAGTTCTTTAGCTGCAATAAGGCATGTTCAAAGTATCATACCTGTAGTAAAACCACGCCCAAATATACGCTCCCACAGCGTCTTGTTATTATTATGAAATACTAGTAACTTCTGGGCTGAAAACCATTTACTTTGTTACAAGGTTTACCCGATAACTTTTCCACTTAAATGAGATCATACTAAAAGACGATGAGAGTTTAAAAAAACTTACCTCATAATTTTCTAACTCAATCAGCAATTTTGATGTGGTTATTCTAGTTTCATATGATGGTGGTGGAACCTAAAGGGAAAAGTAAGCAAATAAAACATTAAATGTTGAACGTCGGTAATCGGCTATTTCTAAGTTAAGAAAGGGAATGTTCAACAAAAAACTCTAAGACAATGTTTTGGCGAGTACCTTTGAAGCATAGAGAAGAACTTGCCTGGTTTCCCTATCATGAAACATTTTAACACAGCTGGTCACTCGATCCATGACGCTCTAAAAGTTTCCAGGTCTTTCTGAAGTGCCACACAGATTATCAGAATTTTTTTCCGTTATTTGTTTTATTACTTCCAAGTTTTCCTAAGCTTCTGTTTCAAATTGAGGCTAAAAGTGCACCCATTGATATGAAGATCGTCTTTCATTCCTTTTCTTTTTATATATTTCATTTTATTTTTACAGGCAACTATATAGATTAGTGGTGAACACAAGTGCTTACTTAGTAACAATACACACATTTACATGCCCATCCCTCACCCACACCCACCCAAATTTCTTTCAGTTACACTAGTTTTACAAATTCCAATGTCTATACTCTATGTTTAACGAGTATCACTTATAAATTTCACTTATTTTGATTCTTGTCTTGTTTTCTGCCTTTGATGAAAAAGAAAATTGGTTTTAGTGTTTCATTTTTATTTTCCAGCTAATGCTTGTTTTTTGTTTCTTTCTTTTGAGCAGGTAGATTATATATTGCATGGAGAATTGTTTGTTATCTAGGTATTTCCCGGAAAGGGGACACTCCCTTATTTGGCCTTGACAGGTATGTGCACCTAAGCGGGAAATGGTTTCCAGGGTCTTGGGCCACAATCCTTTAAAAGAATGTGATTGTTTGATGTAAGCTGTCTACATTAATTGTGGTACCAACAATTTTTTACCAAAAAATAACAATGGACGAGGCTTGTGTGGACAAGAGACCTTTTTACCGATACGGCGGCCATATTGAATTAATTCGATTTAAGGAGTATTATAGGATGCCCAGGGGGCATGAGCACATTTCGTTTGTATTTTCGGGCGCTTTTCGGGACATTTCTTCTTAAAGTTTTCTTAGAATAAGATTGTAATGGGAAAAAGATCCTTGTGCCGTGTTTGGATGTAATAATGATCGCCTTTTTCCCGAGAAATATACAGTGAAAGACCATATTTCTAATACTAAACTAGAAAAAGACGATTATTATTACATCCAAAAACGGCCCAAGGATCTTTTTTCCCATTACAATCTTATTCTAAGAAAACTTTAAGAAAAAATGTCCCGAAAAGCGCCTGAAAAAACAAACGAAATGTGCTCATGCCCCTTGGGCATCCTATAATACTCCTTAAATCGAATTAATTCAATATGGCTGCCGTATCGGTAAAAAGGTCTATTTCCTACAAATCACCGTAGTTTCTTCCACCCGAGCCTCAAGTTGCTGTTTTGTTTACAGGAATGATGGAAAGGTCGATTAGAAGGTACGATGCAACCTCACATTTTCCAATCTCCCTGGAAAATAGCAGCTGGTTAGAATCAATGGGAAGCTTGGTAAATAAGGGGGAGGAGTCAAGGATTTTGCTGGGAAGAGAAGTCAGTTTTGGTTCGAATTACCAGGTGGTTTAAGAGACCTAAAGTTCCAGAATTGAGTTCCAATGTACATGAAAATAAATATTACACTCTCTTCCACTTATTAGAGCAAATGAACTATCAACAAATTTGCAAAGCCTTTGCATACCTGAGGTAATTCTTCATCTTTGCCTTGCCATAATTCTAAACTTTTCTCCAGCATGTTCCGTGCCTCTGCCATATTTTGCTGACTCAGCAAACAACTTGCCATAAGTTGGTATGCTTCAGGGTTGTTTGGGTCACATTCAATTGCTTTGCGGCAATACTCTGTGCACTTGTCAGCAGCCTCGTCTTTAAAACTTAAAGAAATTTAATGCAAACGGAGGAGAACCTTCAGTAAGAGATACCGGGTACATTTACAAAAGGGCACCTTCCTTCAATATGGCTCATTCTAATCTTGTTTAAAATATTCCATTGCGAAGCTAAAAAAAATTCAATTCCAACTTGCACTCTAATTTTGCTTGCACAGGGCCATTGCTTCCTTGTTTTAGTTAATGATTTAGTTAGAAGAGGACTTGCCTGGATCCCGGCTTTTGGGTTTAAGTGAGCTTAAAATTAAAAGTTGCTTGCCCAGCAAGAAATTATTCTTGTCCAGATGACAGGAATAATTATTATTATCATTTGAAGCAAATTTTTCTTTCTTTTCATTGGCTGAGAGCCCACCACATGACCTACAAATAACTGCCTACAAATAACGGTCTGCTCATGTGCAATGCCGTCCAACTGTGTTTGGTTGCAAATAATATTCTGCACATGCATAAAGGAAACCGTGCTTTTCTCCTTCTTGCAATTGCTCTTGCATGAAAATGGCAGATTGCTTCGCTTCCTGAGGATATTCATTAAAAAAACAAACTCGGTGATCGAATGATAAAACAATTATTGAACTTGGTTATCGCAAAATATCGTGATTTGTCAGTGTCTCGCAGATCAATAATTGATCAGCCTTTGGCTTCGCCAAATAATTGATCTGCTCACCACAGACAAATCACGATATTTTGCTCAAACTCGTCCACCTATCAACTTATCAGCCATAGGAGTATGCACGATGTTTGTCACATGAACCTAGTTTAGTGGCCTTAGCTCCCACCAGTCTCCTGTAGCTTTGAGTGGCAGAGCATGGCTGCACTAGTAACCAAAAGGTCATAGATTGACTCGTGTTGGGAAATCAGATTATGTTTTTGCCTGAGTTGTCACTGAGCAGGCCCAGTCAAAGGGTTTGGGTACGTGGTATCTTATGCATTTTATACCCACTCCACATGCTCTACTACAATGTAAACAGTAGTACAGTCAACTGCCTTATAGAGGACACTGTAGGGACCTCAAGTTAGTGTCCTTATTAGCAACAGTCCGTAATAGTGGAAGTTTATTTCAGTCAAACGTCTGTAATTTATTTCTGCTAATTATTGGGGTGTCCATTATAGCGAGGTGTCTGCAAGGTGAGAGTTGACTATACATACAGGTAACAGCAGTTATCAAAACTTAATGAAAGATTTTTCAGTTTTAAAAAATATGAAATAAAAACTCACCATTCATCAGTGAGGTATATTTCTGCCAGTGAGCAGTATGCAGTTGAAATTTCACTTGGAGAAGCACAGGGACCATTGCTAGCAGCAGCCTGAGAAAAACAAGACATTTACAACAACATTATAGTACACTCCCTTTATTACAGGTAGTCTCAGGACCACACAATAGCATTCTCAAGGTGATTTCCTGGCTTTACTCTTTGCATCTCTAACCGCGCATTGTAAGACAGCAGCTGCGAAAGCAACCTTCTTTACAGAAAGATTTTTGAAATAAGGTCATGCATCTGAAATTCAATTTTGCTGTGGATTTACATGTAGCTGCTGGCTGTATTACTGGGTGTCCATAGTAGCAAGTTCTTCACAAGGTGAGAGCTAACTGTACGGTGTGTGCAACTAAATGGTCATGTAAATACACGCCAAGTGAGAAAGATGTTCCATTTTTCTGTCGGTTCTGCACAAGACAACAGTATTGCATACCTACCACTTTATCACACTTAGTGGGGACACCCTGGTCACTTCTGCTACAATCTTTTATGATTGACCATTGACAAGTTGTCAAATATTATTAGTTGTAAAATGAGACTTGAATTTTTTTGGGTCATTTTTTTTTTCTTTAGCTACTTTTAGAAGATAATGGGTTTATCTTAAAAACCGCAGTTGATGAGGAGCTTTTTAAAAGCAAACATACCTGTGCTTGATCAGCACATTGGTTAGCCATCATAAGCTGGATTCCTTTGTCATAAGCAGCTACCGCTTCTTGTCCTTCCAGTAACTGACCAAGATTCATATATTTTGAAAAGCCTTCCTCAGGAGACAGTTGTACAGCAGTTTCAAAGCACTCAGAGTAGTTAAAGACATGAATACACAATAACAATGTCAAAGACTCTCACAAAAGACACATGAGGACTCCACATGTCATGAAGACCCTTTCACAGTAGGCAGTTGTTTCTTTTCTCACTTTAGGGTAGTAAAGAATTCTTTTTTTGCAAAATATGAAAAGAAAAACTCAGTAAATTCATTCTTATGAATGATACAAAACTGATTACCTTATGCTATGTATAGTGTGACTTTTTTAAACGAAATCCCATGAGTTCTGCTCTTTACAGCCACACATTGAGCAGAAAACAGGTTGACTAGCTTCAAAGAGCTTTTTTCAGCACAATTCCCCAGGTTGAATTGGTTAAAAACATCTTAGTTAACTAGTACTTCAGAAAACCTATGGGTACCCTGTCAACTTACAAAATGTGGGGGTAGAGAGTAAAGGGCCATTTTCCCATCCAGAAAACCAATGACTTTAAACTTGAGTGCAATAAACTCTGATTGAACTTTTCATGAGCGTGGAACATTTTTGGAACCGCTTTGATTTACACGGCTTTGTTTCAGACCTAAGATATAAATTATTCAACATATTTTGCAAACAGTTAGACCAAAATGAGCAGTTTTCTCCTTTTTAATTTAGTTTGGCAGGGATTAAGATCAGTGTCTGAATCAATTCAGCCAGTCTTAAGAATTTGGGTCGGGCTTATTCAAATTAAGTTCGGCTCAATGAAAAGTTCAGCATCTGAACTGGGCCTAACAGAAGGATACTGTCTTTGCTTTATCTGTTTCGCCAGTCTCAAGGTAAACTGCACCTGCCACTTCCAGAACTTCCACATTATCAGGTTCAATTTCTAGTGCCTTTTCACAGAACTTTACTGCCAGATCAAAGTTGAAGTTATCCAAACATTCATCAACCTGCAATATTATTGTAAAAATTTCAGAAAATATCTGGAAATATATCGACCAATGTTTGGACATGTTTGAGCCACTGAGGGTTTGAGACCCTGACCCAGATTAGAACAACACCCTCAATTTTCTTAGCCTGTTTAGAACAAAGGCAACTGCAGACTTGCCAATCCCCCAGAGGCAAAAAATGTGATATTCTGAACCAAGAGCTGGGAAAAGTAGTGAGATATAGGAAAAAAGTTGTGTGATGTCCCAAATTTCCTAGTAGAACGACTTTCAGTGGAGATGATGGGTATTAGAAGTCACTACATCACTTTAAAGCTGAAAAAGTAAACATCACAGTCAATTTTAGGATTTAGGTTTTGTAATTTCTATGTATTGTTGGTAAAATCTCGAAAAAGAGAAACTGGAAGTCTGCATATCTGGTGGCAGTGGCAAGTCACAGCTGCCTATCAATAATAATTGATATCTAACTTGGTATGAGAAAGCATGAGAACTCAGTTGCCAACTTGTGAAAAGGACACACAGGTCCTAAAATCGTGAGACTTGGCAAGTCTGCAATTGGTAAACTGCATATCGCAAAAATTCATGTTACAATCATTGTTTTTGATAAAGTACAAACAAATTTCATAAACTAGATATACTCGATTGCGCATGCAATACTCTGTTTATAATTTGGGACAGACTACAATTAAAGTATAGAAACCGTTAAGGACAGCCTCGCAAATATACCCTGTATTGGATAGAGGAAAGAGAGGTCCCTCTCCACTGGTGTACCAAATTTGTAGGGTACAAAACAAGATCTTGTTAGGACTAAGTACAATCATCCTATAGGTTCCTGTCACATCTTAAGCGGGATGGTGGAAAGCATTTTGTAGAATCTTGGTAGGACTAAGTACAATCATCCTATAGATTCCGTAAGATCTTAACCAGGATCTTGGGCAGGATTTTGTAGGATCTTGGTAGGACTAAGTACAATCATCCTTTAGATTCCTGTAAGATCTTAACCAGGATCTTGGACAGGATTTTGTAGGATCTTGGTAGGACTAAGTACAATCATCCAGTAGGTTCCTGTAAGATCTTAAGAAGGATCTTGGACAGGATATTGTAGGATCTTGGTAGGACTAAGTAAAATAATCCTAAAGGTTCCTGTAAGATCTTAAGCAGGATCTTGGACAGGATTTTGTAGGATCTTGGACAGACTAAGTACAATCATCCTATAGATTCCTGTAAGATCTTAAGCAAGATCTTGGACAGCATTTTGTAGGATCTTGGAAGGACTAAGTACAATCATCCTATAGATTCCCGTAAGATCTTAAGCAGGATCTTAGACAGGATTTTGTAGGATCTTGGAAGGACTAAGTACAATGAAACTATAGATTCCCGTAAGATCTTAAGCAGGATCTTGGACAGGATTTTGTAGGATCTTGGTACGACTAAGTATAATCATCCTATAGATTCCCGTAAGATCTTAAGCAGGATCTTGGACAGGATTTTGTAGGATCTTGGTACGATTAAGTACAATCATCCTATAGATTCCCGTAAGATCTTAAGCAGGATCTTAGACAGGATTTTGTAGGATCTTGGAAGGACTAAGTACAATGAAACTATAGATTCCCGTAAGATCTTAAGCAGGATCTTGGACAGGATTTTGTAGGATCTTGGTACGACTAAGTATAATCATCCTATAGATTCCCGTAAGATCTTAAGCAGGATCTTGGACAGGATTTTGTAGGATCTTGGACAGACTAAGTACAATCATCCTATAGATTCCTGTAAGATCTTAAGCAAGATCTTGGACAGCATTTTGTAGGATCTTGGAAGGACTAAGTACAATCATCCTATAGATTCCCGTAAGATCTTAAGCAGGATCTTAGACAGGATTTTGTAGGATCTTGGAAGGACTAAGTACAATGAAACTATAGATTCCCGTAAGATCTTAAGCAGGATCTTGGACAGCATTTTGTAGGATCTTGGTACGACTAAGTATAATCATCCTATAGATTCCCGTAAGATCTTAAGCAGGATCTTGGACAGGATTTTGTAGGATCTTGGTACGATTAAGTACAATCATCCTATAGATTCCCGTAAGATCTTAAGCAGGATCTTAGACAGGATTTTGTAGGATCTTGGAAGGACTAAGTACAATGAAACTATAGATTCCCGTAAGATCTTAAGCAGGATCTTGGACAGGATTTTGTAGGATCTTGGTACGACTAAGTATAATCATCCTATAGATTCCCGTAAGATCTTAAGCAGCATCTTGGACAGGATTTTGTAGGATCTTGGTAGGACTAAGTATATAGGTTCCTATAGGTTCCTGTAAGATCTTAAGCAAGATATTGGACAGGATTTTGTAGGATCTTGGTAGGTTTACGTACAATCATCCTATAGGTTCCCGCAAGATCTTAAGCATAATGCTATACAGAATATCATCCTATAGGTTCCTGTAAGATCTTAAGCAAGATATTGGACAGGATTTTGTAGGATCTTGGTAGGTTTATGTACAATCATCCTATAGGTTCCTGCAAGATCTTAAGCATAATGCTATACAGAATTTTGCAGGATCTTGGACAGGATTTTGTAGGATCTTGGTACGACTAAGTATAATCATCCTATAGATTCCCGTAAGATCTTAAGCAGGATCTTGGACAGGATTTTGTAGGATCTTGGTACGATTAAGTACAATCATCCTATAGATTCCCGTAAGATCTTAAGCAGCATCTTGGACAGGATTTTGTAGGATCTTGGTAGGACTAAGTATATAGGTTCCTATAGGTTCCTGTAAGATCTTAAGCAAGATATTGGACAGGATTTTGTAGGATCTTGGAAGGACTAAGTACAATGAAACTATAGATTCCCGTAAGATCTTAAGCAGGATCTTGGACAGGATTTTGTAGGATCTTGGTACGACTAAGTATAATCATCCTATAGATTCCCGTAAGATCTTAAGCAGCATCTTGGACAGGATTTTGTAGGATCTTGGAAGGACTAAGTACAATCATCCTATAGGTTCCTGTAAGATCTTAAGTAGCATCTTGGACAGGAGTTTCTAGGATCTTGGAAGGACTAAGTACAATCATCCTATAGCTTCTTATGAGATCTTAAGCAGGATCATGAACAGGATTTTGTAGGATCTTGGTAGGACTAAGTACAATCATCCTATAGGTTCCTGTAAGATCTTAAGCAGGATCTTAAACAGGATTTTGTAGTATTTCTAGTATTTATTGGATTTATTCTATTATATTTTAGTATTATACGTTTAGTAAATAGCTCTGTAATTCAGCCATTCTGTATATTGCTGCAATGAGTCTTAATAAACAGTCGATATTATTATTATTATAATACAAGATCTTAAGCAGGATCTTCGACAGGATTTTGTATGATCTTAGTAGGACGAAGGACAATCATCCTGTAGGTTCCTGTGAGATCTTAAGCAGGATCTTGGACAGGATTTTGTACGATCTTGGACGGACTACGTACAATCATCCTATAGATTCCTGTAAGATGTTCAGCATGATCTTGGACAGGATTTTGTAGGATCTTGGTAGGTTTATGTACAATCATCCTATAGGTTCCTGCAAGATCTTAAGCATAATGCTATACAGAATTTTGCAGGATCTTGGACAGGATTTTGTAGGATCTTGGTACGACTAAGTATAATCATACTATAGATTCCCGTAAGATCTTAAGCAGGATCTTGGACAGGATTTTGTAGGATCTTGGTACGATTAAGTACAATCATCCTATAGATTCCCGTAAGATCTTAAGCAGGATCTTAGACAGGATTTTGTAGGATCTTGGAAGGACTAAGTACAATGAAACTATAGATTCCCGTAAGATCTTAAGCAGGATCTTGGACAGGATTTTGTAGGATCTTGGTACGACTAAGTATAATCATCCTATAGATTCCCGTAAGATCTTAAGCAGCATCTTGGACAGGATTTTGTAGGATCTTGGTAGGACTAAGTATATAGGTTCCTATAGGTTCCTGTAAGATCTTAAGCAAGATATTGGACAGGATTTTGTAGGATCTTGGTAGGTTTACGTACAATCATCCTATAGGTTCCCGCAAGATCTTAAGCATAATGCTATACAGAATTTTGTAGGATCTTGGTAGGTCTAACTACAATCATCCTATAGGATGATCATCTTGGACAGGATTTTGTAGGATCTTAGTAGGTCTAAGTACAGTCATCATATAGGTTCCTGTAAGATCTGAAGTAGGATCTTGGACAGGATTTTGTAGGATCTTGGAAGGACTAAGTACAATCATCCTATAGGTTCCTGTAAGATCTTAAGTAGCATCTTGGACAGGAGTTTCTAGGATCTTGGAAGGACTAAGTACAATCATCCTATAGCTTCTTATGAGATCTTAAGCAGGATCATGAACAGGATTTTGTAGGATCTTGGTAGGACTAAGTACAATCATCCTATAGGTTCCTGTAAGATCTTAAGCAGGATCTTAAACAGGATTTTGTAGTATTTCTAGTATTTATTGGATTTATTCTATTATATTTTAGTATTATACGTTTAGTAAATAGCTCTGTAATTCAGCCATTCTGTATATTGCTGCAATGAGTCTTAATAAACAGTCGATATTATTATTATTATAATACAAGATCTTAAGTAGGATCTTCGACAGGATTTTGTATGATCTTAGTAGGACGAAGGACAATCATCCTGTAGGTTCCTGTGAGATCTTAAGCAGGATCTTGGACAGGATTTTGTACTATCTTGGACGGACTACGTACAATCATCCTATAGATTCCTGTAAGATGTTCAGCATGATCTTGGACAGGATTTTGTAGGATCTTGGAAGGACTAAGTACAATAATCCTATAGATTCCTTTAAGATCTTAAGCAGGATCTTGAAAACGATTTTGCAGGATCTTGGTAAGACTAAGTACAATAATCCTATAAGTTCCTGTAAGATCTTAAGCAGGATGGTCGACATGATTTTGTAGTATCTTGGAAGGACTAAAACAATCATCCTTTAGATTCCTGTAAGATCTTAAGCAGGATCTTGGACAGGATTTTGTAGGATCTTGGAAGGACTAAGTACAATCATCCTATAGGTTCCTGTAAGATCTTAAGCAGGATCTTGGACAGGATTTTGTAGGATCTTCGTACGACTAAGTACAATCATCCTATAGGTTCCTGTAAGATCTTAAGCAAGATATTGGACAGGATTTTGTAGGATCTTGGTAGGTTTATGTACAATCATCCTATAGGTTCCTGCAAGATCTTAAGCATAATGCTATACAGAATTTTGTAGGATCTTGGTAGGATCTTGGTAGGTCTAAGTACATTATCATCCTATAGCATGATCATCTTGGACAGGATTTTGTAGGATCTTAGTAGGACTAAGTACAGTCATCATATAGGTTCCTGCAAGATCTGAAGCAGGTTCTTGGACAGGATTTTGTAGGATCTTGGTAGGACTAAGTACAATCATCGTATAGATTCCTGTAAGATCTTAAGCAGGATCTTAGACAGGATTATGTAGGATCTTGGTAGGACTAAGTATAATCATCCTTTAGATTCCTATAAGATCTTAAGCAGGATCTTAAGCAGATCAGTCTAAGCACAATCATCCTATAGGTTCCTGTACGATCTTCAGCAGGATCTTGGACAGCATTTTGTAGGATCCTGGAAGGACTAAGTACAATCATCCTATAGGTTCCTATAAGATCTTAAGCAGGATCTTGGACAGGATTTTGTAGGATCTTGGTAGGACTAAGTACAATCATCCTATAGGTTCCTGTAAGATCTTAAGCAGGATCTTCGACAGGATTTTGTAGGATCTTGGAAGGACTAAGTATAATCATCCTATAGGTTCCTAAAAGATCTTAAGCAGGATGTTGGACAGGATTTTGTAGGATCTTGGTAGGACTAAGTACAATCATCCTACAGGTTCCTGTAAGATCTTAAGCAGGATCTTGTTAGGACTAAGTATAATCATCCTACAGGTTCCTGTAAGATCTTAAGTAGGATCTTGGACAGGATTATGTAGGATCTTGGAAGGACTAAGTATAATCATCCTATAGCTTCCTGTAAGATCTTAAGCAGGATCTTGGACAGGATTTTGTAGGATCTTGGTAGGGCTAAGTACAATCATCCTATAGATTCCTGTAAGATCTTAAGCAGGATCTTGGTAGGACTTAGTATAATCATCCTATAGGTTCCTGTAAGATCTTAAGCAGGATCTTGGTAGGACTAAGTACAATAATCCTATAGATTCCTTTAAGATCTTAAGCAGGATCTTGGAAGGACTAAGTATAATCATCCTAGAGGTTCCTGTAAGATCTTAAGCAGGATCTTGGGCCGGATTTTGTAGGATCTTGGAAAGACTAAGTACAATCATCCTATAGATTCCCGTAAGATCTTAAGCAGGATCTTGCACAGGATGTTGTAGGATCTTGTTAGGTTTAAGTACAATCATCCTTTAGGTTCCTATAACATCTTAAGCAGGATCTTGGACAGGATTTTGTAGGATCTTGGAAGGACTAAGAATAATCATCCTATAGGTTCCTGTAAGATCTTAAGCAGGATCTTGGACTGGATTTTCTAGGATCTTGGAAGGACTAAGTGCAATAATCCTATAGATTCCTGTAAGATCTTAAGCAGGATGGTCGACATGATTTTGTAGGATCTTGGAAGGACTAAGTACAATCTTCCTATAGATTCCTGTAAGATCTTAAGCAGGATGGTTGACATGATTTTGTACGATCTTGGAAGGACTAAGTATAATCATCCTATAGGTTCCTGTAAGATCTTAAGCAGGATCTTGGACAGGATTTTGAAGGATCTTGGTAAGACTAAGTATAATCATCCTATAGGTTCCTGTAAGATCTTAAGCAGGATCTTGGACCGGATTTTGTAGGATCTTGGAAGGACTAAGTACAATCATCCTATAGATTCCCGTAAGATCTTAACCAGGATCTTGGACAGGATTTTGCAGGATCTTGGTACGTTTAAGTACAATCATCGTATAGGTTCCTGTAAGATCTTAAGCAATATCTTGGACCGGATTTTGTAGGATCTTGGTAGGACTAAGTACAATCATCGTATAGGTTCCTGTAAGATCTTAAGCAGGATCTTGGACCGGATTTTGTAGGATCTTGGAAGGACTAAGTACAGTCATGCTATAGATTCCCGTAAGATCTTAAGCAGGATCTTGGACAGGATTTTGCAGGATCTTGGTACGTTTAAGTACAATCATCGTATAGGTTCCTCTAAGATCTTAAGCAATATCTTGGACCGGATTTTGTAGGATCTTGGTAGGACTAAGTACAATAATCCTATAGATTCCTGTAAGATCTTAAGCAGGATGGTCGACATGATTTTGTAGGATCTTGGAAGGACTAAGTATATTATCCTATAGGTTCCTGTAAGATCCTAAGCAGGATCTTGGACAGGATTTTGTAGGATCTTGGTAAGACTAAGTATAATCATCCTATAGGTTCCTGTAAGATCTTAAGCAGGATCTTGGACAGGATTTTGCAGGATCTTGGTAAGACTAAGTATAATCATCCTATAGGTTCCTGTAAGATCTTAAGCAGGATCTTAGACAGGATTATGTAGGATCTTGGTAGGACTAAGTATAATCATCCTTTAGATTCCTATAAGATCTTAAGCAGGATCTTAAGCAGATCAGTCTAAGCACAATCATCCTATAGGTTCCTGTACGGACAGGAAAACAAGTCCAGAAAAACCTGGAGATTGGGACCTCAAACCTGGAGATTTCCAAAGTATGCCTCAAATTAAAAGAAAAACAACAGATTACTTGTTTGAGTGTTTTTTTACCTTTTTAGTGCCCCCTGTTGTATTCTTTTGCTGCTTTTTTCGCTCTCGAGTTCTGGACAGCGGGTAGCCATTTTGAAATTTGTGCATGTATTCAAAGGCTAAGCTTTCCCAGAGACCTTAGCACACCGATGTTTCACTGGAAGTGACATTGTACCCAGGTTTTCTCACAAATCAGTTTGATTAATTCGGCTGTTTTGCACACAGATTATTCAATATTCCTTCATACTTTTCCGAAGTTTTCGGCATTTTCAAGGTTTTCTGGCTCACCGTGAGATTTAGAGGCAAAACCGTGAGACCGTGAGATGGCATCCCAAACCGTGAGTCTCACGATCATACCATGAGAGTTGGAAGGTCTGGTTCATTTCAAACGTCGCCTTTCACACAAGCTGAATTAGATGCTCATGAGGCAAGTCTCTTTTCCTCCCCCACTGGATTAGGAAAGAGAAGTGACAGAGTCACAAAAATTTATGGACTGGTTGGCACAGGAGCTCATCCAATCATCACTTGCTAAAAATGAGCTTCAGTAGCCTTTGTAGCCTAGAATTATGCTAAGATGATTATGACCAAACCTGTTTCAAGAGATCTGCTATGCTGTAGTTACTCTTGCCACCTGCTTGCTTTTGCTTTTTGGAAACACCTCTTTCAGGATGTTTTTCGGGTTTGTCGAAGTCAGCTGAGGCATCTTCCCTTACTTTAGTTGAATTTCCTAATTTACGAAATGAGTGGAACTAGTATAAGCTATTAAAATATACATTTTTACATTCTTTACAATTTTAAGGCTAAAATTTCCAGTGGACAAGAGTAAATACCTTTCTTTTTCGCCGTTGAAATGTTTTTCTTTGCTTTCTTTTTACGCTCTTTCCCCATGTTTTTCCACCACGTGAAACTGTAAACTCAAGGGTACGTACTTGATGTATGGGGACATATATTGTACCGACTTAGCGGCAAACCGCTGAACATTTTTTTCATGAAAAACACTATGTTTTTACATTTGTGTATGTGACACGATTCGTCCTCTGTTCTTACTAATGAAAAATTTTGGCTCTGGGAACTAAAATCTCCATAAACGTATCAGTAGCATAGAACACGGAGGGTTTTTTAAAATAACAGTTTAACTTTTTCGTCACAAAAAAAGCTCCAACGGTAATCCAAATCATCGACAATTTCGAGGAAGCATTGTGACAACTTACATAAGGTTGTATGCCTTGTAAGAGAAAAAAAACTTTGGAATTATGGTAGTGTTGATTAGAAATCTGCAAAAGCGTATAGTTTTAAACATTCCGTTGATTTTGCAGAACGCTAACACTCTGGTAGACATCTTAAGGATCAACCACTTCGATGTAAACCTCGTTTTTGTGGGAAAAGGTTTTATAAAGAGCTTGAATTTAAGATATAGGAGAAGAAATGTCACGACAGACGTTCTTGCATTTCCGTATCTTCAGGTAAGATCATCAAAAGCCTTTTAAACTCAAGCCTTTTACAGTGGCTTATTTAAATCATACTTCATAATACATGATCTTGAGAGTACTTGAGATACCTCCAGCCCTCCTTGAAAATCGATATGGGTATTTCCAACGAAATCGAAGTTGCACCAATTGTTATTGATAAAACGACGATCTTAATAGAGATTGGAGCGATGATTGCATTGCCATTCTGATCAAGGTTGACAATGCTGTGTTTTGAGAGCAAAGTAAATCAAATAGTGTGATGAACATTCAGACTTTATGTTTGCCTATTAAACCCTTTGCTTTTTATTTTGTTGTTTCCGTCATCATTGTCGTGGTTGCTCAAGCTTTTTTTAACACTGCCACGTGAAGCAATCCTCGAAGATGCAAGGGGCGCTTTTGTTGAAAAACTGATGATGTGTTAGAAAAATTAATGTGCGACTTAAGGGACGTCCTTGGGTAGCCATGGAGAGGCTCCTTCTTTCCTGTGGTATTAAACCATAAAATTTTCAAATGTGCAGTGCAGTCATTTGATGCAGCTGTACATGTTTTGGGAGTGATCTCAAAACTTCTCAATTCAGGTAAATCTCAACAGCAATGACTTATTAAATGACCTGGCAATGGAAGGGAGGGATTTCCAAAAAATGGTAGTGAATACCATGTAAATTCAAGGATTGTTATAGACATCAGGAAACAAAATTATTTAATGACTGTTTATTTATAATGTTGCCCCATGTAAGAGAATCAAATTGAGTCTCGGACTCTGGATTTTGGATTCCAGGTACTGGATTCTGGATATTTTGTCAGTGGACCTTTGATTCCGGAATCCAATACTTGGTTCGATCCAAATTCCTTGTGCTGTATTCCAGATTCCAAAGCTTAGGATTCTGGTTTCCACAAGAGCAATTTCCAAGATTCCAGATTCCACAGGCAAAAATTTTCCAGATTCCAGAATCTGGATTTTCTTACATGGGGCGATATCACTGTTCTTTTCACCAGTTACCAAAGCCAGGAGTCCTACCACAAATGCCATTAAAGCCCCATGAGTACACACTGGGGGATATTGTCCTTGGAACTCATAAAATTACTGAAGATTGCGAATCTGATGGAATTGAGCTGGATACTTATTTACCAGTAAGTCATTCAGCATTGTTGTACTCAAGTTTCGTTTTGCATTCTTAAAAAGGCTATGACAGTGGTTTATGTGTGATCAGTTTAAAACATGGACTGCAGACTATGGACTGAGCATTCCAATTCCATGCATACTACACTCCCATTCTGCTTCAAAAATCCTGAATCCCTGCATGTAAAATAAGGCAAATGCTGGATCCTGAAAAACCTATTGAGGCATGAGAACCCTCTGGGCATAAACATTGTGTAAAAAGCTATGGAACATGAGTTATACACATAGCAACCAGACCGAAGAAGGCATAATGGTAAGCAATGACATTTACAGATTAAAAAAGTGAAAGTGGGAAACTTTGGCTGTTTCTACTTTTAGTCCTTACCTAGTGTTCTCCCTAAATTTTAGCTCAGTAGGTAAGGGACCATTCTTGACCGGTAAGGCCAAAAATTCGCGCCATTCTCCTGCCCAGGGGGGTGTGGGGGGGGCTTCGCATTTATGAAGGCTTTTTTTACTGCGTCCAGTCCATAGTCCACATATTTTGACATCCAGTCCATGTTTTCTATCCACTCAACAGTTCACAGGCTATAGTCTGTAGTCCTTGTGGTATATTGGCCCACCTGACACAGAATTCACTGTAATGTTTGAGTCACAGGACACCCACTCAGTAAAGGCTTGTACAGTAAAGGCATTTTCTTTGTTGTACATCCTTAGGTTATTATAACACATGGTCTTTGTCACTTACTTGGGTATACACATGAGACACAGGATGAGTTAGATAAGGTTGGTCAAATTTCTTATTACTTTACTGTGGTCTTTTCTGGGCAGTTACATGTACCTCAATGTGTGTTGATTGTTCATCAGTGATTTCTAAGTACCAGTATACTGAATTAACCTGATTGTGTTTTAAGACGTTTGAGGAGTATTATTGTGGTTAGCAATGCGACTGTCAAGAAAGCGATAGGTTTTAATAACCATGTAGGTGTCACTTTTTGGTTCATTTCATTGAGTTGCAATAATGGCAATAGTTAACAGGACCCCAGAATTACTGTAAAAATAATGTTTTCACTGCCATCAGTGTTCTGTATCTTAAACTCGCTATTCCTTTTTTTCTCCAGATGCGCAATAAAGAGGTGGAAGTATTAAAGGAATTTAACAGAAGAACTGGCTTCAATACAGTGCCTGTCACACCGGAAAAAGTTGAACTCTTCAGGTCTGTCATGAATATTACAAATAGGAAAAACCTACCCTGTACCACAGACGAAACTAAACTCTGGTTAAGTCCATCTGCGAAACAGCACAGGAGACCCATCTGTGTACCAGGATTTGAGTTCGTGCCATGATTGGCCTGTTAAAAAAGACATTGTCGATTCACCAATCAGGATAAGAGGAAATCCAAAACGCACTTCCGGTAATTCGTTGAGTCCGTTGGGGGCTTAGAACAAGGATACCAGCGCTGCTTCGCAGACTTTACTAACCGAGGTTAAATTACGTCTGCTGCTTCCCGAATAACGGACTGAATTGGCTTTGCTTTGTAAAAAGGCGATTTTCTTTTTCACTTTTCTTTTGATTTTATTTGTAGGATTCCCAAAACACCACAAGAGAAAAAAGGACTCGATGTTTCATTAGTAGAAGAATAGTTCTGAAGGACATAATAGCGAGTTGAGGCAACCAACATAGGGTCGCGTGCCAAAGAACACTAATGGATTTCAACGGTTTTCGGCTTTTTAAAACGTAAGACCACTCATCACCGAATATTTCCGTGGAGTATCTCTTAGCATCTTCTGAATGTCTGGGTACGTTAGCCAAAACAAGAGGCGGTGCTTACATCGAGTTTGCACAGACGTCATCTTCAATAAACGTGGTGCAAGGACTCCAAGTGTTAACAAGAATCCCAATAGTGCATTGGGGTAATAAACTGCAACAAGTAACGCTTTTCATTTGCTGAATGAGAGAAGTTTCAAATTAAGCTGCTTAAAACTATTTCTTATGCGTCAACCTTTGGTTAAATAGTGCAAATCTTGCATTCTGATTGGGTGACACACTTGCTATTTATCAACTGACAGAACGCTTTAGAGAAACGAAAACGGGTTTTCGCCAATAAATGCGTGCTCAAAGTCACCGGAAAGTGCTCTTAAATTTCCATAAAATCACTGTTAAGAAATTAACTTGAAAAATTAGAAACCGCTCAGTTTGGCTTAGCCTGCGAAAACATCCGTTTCTCCTCGCTCTTCCACGCTGACGATGTTTCGCGCGAAACGTCCCCAGCGGCGAAGAGCGAGGAGAAACGGATGTTTTCGCAGGCTAAGTTCAGCTCATTTTTGATTAGCTAACCTGCGAGCTAGTCTTCCCCGCAGCCGTTTTTTGGGATGTCACGAAACGTTCCCCCATCCCAAAAAACGGCCGCAAGAGAGACTACCTGGGGGAGTTATGAGAAGTCACGCATGAGCCGTACACCAAAGGAGACACGAAAGGAGAGTTTGCTCGCAGGCTATAGATTAGCCTACAGCATGCCATTTTGCCCAAGTGAAGCCGGCATGGTCATGAAGGACCACACATCACCCCTGTAAGTAACCTCTTTGTTGATAACTGCATCTACTCTCCAGAAGTACTGCCGACCGTCTTCCAAAGGAGCTGTAAGTTTCATTACGTTGTCTTCGTCCATGGTTATTCCTATCTTTTTCAAATCATTTGGAGTAGAACCCAGGTAGACTTCATGAATCATTCCCTCAAAACTGTTAAGCCACATCAGCGCATCTCGGGCAGCTGCTTTTACCCCAGGAGCTTTGTTTGGCGGGACCGGGTTACTGGCCTTAAAAACAACAACATTTTAGTCTATTTTTAACTCTTACTGAAGTCCTGAGAAACCGTAGTAAAAACTGAATGGAAATTGGAGATATTGAAAAACGAACAGTTCCATTAAAACGTCCAGCGTAAAGTGAAAAGCGCATATCTGAATTCTTGTGCGGCATATCTGAATTGGAAAGCGGCGAGCCCATAGCTTTAATTCAGCGGACTTCGCCTGGTAAAAACTCAAGGAGGTATAATTTTTGCTTGTTAGCCGCTCCAGAATGTAGACTTTTCCTCCACAGAGTGTGTTCCGTAACTTTTGAGTCAATAAATATGAAAAAAGAGCAGGTTAAAATGAGGAGAGTAGCCTTTGATTGGAGATGTATCGCCGACCGGCTAGTTGAAAACCTAAATTAACCTTTTTTAAGATGTGATACTACCATAACAGGGCTACCGACAGGGTCGTATTGACTTATGTACTGCGAAATGGGTCGTTTCACCCGAAAGTCGATTCGCCCGGGCTTAAGTCCATTCGCCCGATGTTTATTTGTAGTTTTTTAAACCTGAAGAATAGGAACAAAATGAAAGACAGTGGCTGCACATGTGAGTCCACGACTTTTTACAGTTAGAACTTTACACTCAAACATCAACGTAGTGGATCGTTGCTGGAGATCGCTAAGGTACATCTTGAATATGATTATCGAGATCACTAAGATCGCCGATTTAGATCGCTGGATCTTTTTACAGCGATCAGGAGTGGATCGAATTCAAGCTTAACTCAAAGACATCTCTGATAGGCCGTGTTGTAGTCTGTTGAGTGTTGTTTGGTATCGGGAGAATCGCTGTCGGGCGAAACGACCAGGGGCACCCAACGACAATTTTTGGAAAATACCTGTTCGGAAGACGATTTGAGATCAGAATTTGTTGTTAAATTTCTTGCTTGCCTACCTCTCCTAGGATTTTCGAACCCCCCCCCCCCCCCCCCAACAAAAATGGTATAATTGCCCATTTTTAGCGGATTTTTACCCTAAAAAGGTCACCTAGAATTTTCGGGAGCCTTTTTTCTGACTGAAATTTTCGAAAAGGTAAGTTTTGATCCCTATAATTCTCGGATCACTAGACTTTCAGCTAGGTAATCCGAACAGATGAAAAATTTTTAGGGGATAAAAATATGCCTATATCTACCGTTTAAATACTAAATACGTTCAACAATGCTATGTTTAAGAGGTTTTGAACTATATTCTCGTTGGGTGCCCCTGAAACGACTGGCTACAATTGAACGCCTCCAATTACCTTATACAGCTTTCTTCCAGGAATCCAGTACTTAGTTTTTGTCTCCTCAAAACTGTAAGGTCCCACGTTATCGTTGATGTACAATGAGCCCTGCTTTGGTCTAAAATCCGTGTTGTCCGGATCCATTAGTTGCTTTCGCACGTCACCAATAACATTGCCTGTGAGGATACCATTCATGTCGTAAAGCACACCTCCGTGTTCACCGCCGTTTGCAACGTCGGCGGCGTTGTACACGACAGCTGTGTTCTGATTGACTTCAACGGGGTTTTCTCTCACGTATCTGAAAAATGACAAATTTCCAAGAATATCTACACTGTACTTGTGTTTGAGGATCAATTTATGATTCTGGGAAACTGCAGACCTACCCCTCCCTTAAGCTAATATTAACACTTACTTCTTATCTAGGGCAAAATGTTAGCTTAGGGGAGGGGTAGGTGGGCAGTTTCCCAGAAGCCTAAAGTGATCCGTGTTTGACAGGTGTAAAAGAAGGGAATTTAAGCAACGTCGTTTTTGAGCGATGCAGTTCAACCGGAAGTGAAGCGTTTTCCCATTTTACCGTATTTATTCGATTAACCGCCCTGGGCGCTTATTAAATTTTTGGACCTTGAGAGTAGGCGCTTATTCGAGGCTAGGCGCTTATGAAATTTTCACCATTTTCAGCAAGTGAAGAATGTTTATTTTGCAACAAAACAATAAATGCTAATAACAAAACGCGAAAAAGTAACAATAAGGGTTTCTGTAAAATACTCTGAACAAAACTCCGTCCTCGGGGAAGTCTCTTATTAGAATTTATTCACTCAGGTGGGTGGGGTGGGGGTGAGCGATTATTTGAGTTTGATTGGGAGGAGGAGGGGGTGGGCGCTTATTCGAGGTGGGCGCTAATTCGAGGTTGAGCGCTTATTCGAATAGATACGGTATATATCTTGACACTACCACATTTGTTATGCGTAGTGTCTTTGTAGTTTTAGAGACGACTTGCCCACAAATTTAGGCGAAACCACTGCCGAATATTGCAAGAAGTCCACTTCCGGTTGACTTGTGTTTCTCAAAACCGTCTATGCTTACACACCCTAGAAAGGAATATTGACTCCCCAGGGACTGGCCATAACCGTCAAATAGGCCCGTAGGGCATTGGCCTACAATTGTTTTTAGTTAACCACAATGAATACGTGTCGTTGAAGGCACGCATTTTTATTTGCTTTGAGGAATTTTCCAGATGTATGCAAAGTTTTCCAAGTCCGTAGGCTCTATTACCCGTCGCTGTTCGGGAACTGAGCCAGCGCTCCTCTCCTCTGGGGAAACCTCGTCCCCAGGGCTTTCCCGAGGGCTCTTCCGCCCCTTCTTATTTTCTCCCTTAGGCGTTATTTCGCGGGAAAACTACTGGTGGAGTCGCAAAAAGTCTGTTGTTTTCTTAGGCAAGAGTTTTCTTTATAGAGGTGTCTGTTATGAGATTTTCCTCTACAATAATTCGAAGCAAAACTTACTTTAAAACACAGAGGGTACACTTCTCGCTGCCATCATGATCCCCGTCCTTATCAAACTTATGGAAAACCAAGTTATGGTCGACCATGTGTTTATATCCTTTCACCATCAGTCCATTTGTTCTCCAGACCACATTCTGTTTCATTGTTCCCTTTTCTCCCGTCTTGGGCGGTGCCCCGTCAAAGCGCAGCCCGTATTTAGGACTGTAATGAATCCAGTTCTGCTGTAATATGATATTCGTTTGACGTTTTCTCATCACCTGTATTCCAGCGCCGTCATGTTGCAGCATACCCCAGCACTGTCGACTAATGTCATTCAGCTTGGCCACAGAGGCAAAACCCGCACGGTATCCTACACTCGCGCCATTGAAACGCAAGGTGTTTCTGATGAAGTTGTCTCCCTTACTTTGGGACACCACGGTTCCTGCACCTAAGGTGATAGGGTAACATTGTTACGAGCGCCTCGAAGAGCCTACAATCCTTATCTCCGGAGTGCTAATACGCATGCACGGCACACATGTAGCCAGTGTTCGTTTGGAGGTCCACTAAAAATGAATAGAATACAAACATCGCGATCGCGACCGTCTATCACTGGCAATCTGATTACTTGGACGATCATGCGCTTTATGATCTTCTAATCCTTAGAAACGACAGCGGCGACGGCAACGAGAACTTTAAAAGCAACTGACGAATAAGCTAACCCGTCACTGCACGACCTCAAGGTGAGTTTTTCTCAAGCGACGATACATAGCGGACGTAAAGACAGGATGCATGACGACCGGCGAGTCGAAATAATCGCGAAAAAAGTTTGAAAAAAAAGCGAAGTCTTTTTAATAGTAACGTTTTCGCTAAAACTCCCTAATGAGACTGAAGTCGAACTGAGGTCTATCTGACCAACCCCTGAGCGAACATACTCCTTTTTTACGTCCTTAGTGGTTCTTGAACGTGGAATGTCTAACCATTTGTTGATTAACTAGCAATGTTAACCCTCTTCCTCTATCAGTTTAAAGAACTAGGATTAAAACAGACTTCGAGGTAAGGCAGGGGAGGTAGTTGTGGCGCTCACTAGCTAAAGCAAAGTACCTCTCATGGCTCCGAGGGCGTAGTTTTTGGTCTAACTAGAACCGTGGGTCACTGAATACCGTCTAAGATACCACGTGACCCCCAGGGGAATACTCCCTTACATAAGCCATATAGCTATGTGCCTCCCCATTGGGTATGCTTTTTGTGCCGTTTCGGTCTGAAAACGGGTGTAGACTTTGTCCATTGTGGTCTGGAAATGGGTATGGCTTTCGAGGGAACTACGGGAGTATATGAGCGTATTTGTCGTTTCAATTCCAAATGAATAAGAAAGAAAGAGCATTATGAGAACTCGAAATGGATTTTAAGAAATCTTCTTTGTTGGCGTAATTCTAATCTAAGTACATAATGACGTAATTTCTGTCTATGAAGACAAAAATCGGATATGTATTTAAGAGGCTACATTGTAGGTTTGAGAACTGTTTTGGAAAATGACATTTTTGGTCTGAAATGGGGTCAGGATTTCGAGAACCGGGTGGCACACCTACAGCAAGAATTACCAAGAGAACCCCCGTCCTTCGAGCACGAAACCCACCACAGACCACAGATGACAGGTTGATCTAATTGTATTAAAACGCGATGGGTTACCTCCAGTGGCTACATCCATGTTATTTCCAGTCCAGTCATTGAACTCAAATAAGTTATTTTCCACCAGGTTATCCACACCGTTATACTCCAGCGCCATTCCATCTGTGCCATAAAAAGTGTTGTTTATTATCCTGGAGGTACCAGTATTACTGACGAAAACCCTCGTCCACTTAGGAGGTGAGCTGTCTTGTAGCATGCGCCGACTGTATGACGGGAAGCGAAAGTTCAATGAATGAAGCGTTAGGTTGTTGACGAAGTTTTTTCTGGTGAAGGAGATGGCCTGTAATGTCGTTGCAAAGAACGTCATATCTTTGATGATCACGTGACTGCTGCTGGTGATGCCGAATGCAAAAGACTGGACCTTTGTGAAGTAATAGAAGAATTAGGCTATGTTTAGGCTACACCGGAATGCTTTACGTGCTGACACGAAAAAGCTATCTGGTATAATATGAACACCTATCCGCTTATGGTTTTCGTGTTGGCGCAAAACCTATCCGGTATAGAGTTAACATAACCTTAAACACGCTGACTGCTGGCAAATAGACATTTTTAGCTTGTATGTTTTGTTTTCCCGTTTCAGACCATGTTATGTTACCCCAAAGAACAATTTCTTTCAAATGTCGTCGTACCCACGGTAATATGTATGCGTAATTTATGAAAAATACTGGGGTAAATTACTTTTAAGAACATCACGTGGTCTGAAAAAGGAAATTAAAATATTCAAGCCGAGGAGGTCGAAGAGGTCTGTTTAGGTGCTAACTTACGGCGGTTTTCTTTACTGGTGGGTGGACACTGTCCACGGGAATGAGACAACCACCAATAATCTTTCTATTCCTTGAAAGTATGTTTTAAAGGGTGCGTAGATCTTCACAATTCAAGCCCCGCGAGAGCTGGCGGGAGACACGAGTGGAGTCTGGGTACTAGATCAGAGTATACTATATCACTATGCAGAAATGCAAATGGTTTAGTACCTTTCCTCTGACGTCACGTCCCTCGGGTGAGCCTCCATCTGGTGTCATGACGTAGAGCGTTCTACTTGTTTTGTCGTAAAACCACTCTCCTGGGTTATCAAGAAACTCGAGCTTATCTTCCAAAAAATATATACAGTTTTTAGGTTTGAAATTCAACTTAGGGCCAAGGTCATCCCTGTATGTAAATCTGTCACCACCTGAAGTAAAAGAAAAACATCAAAAGCGAACAATTTTAGTGGATATTGCCACATGAACTTGTCTGATTAAATTGCTTTTGTCATCGTATAGATTCAATTCCCACTGAGTACAATTAATCAGTTTAATTGTCATCTATTTGCAGAAATACAAATAAAAGCGATAAACAGAAGTACCAAAAAAAATTGATGACATCAATCTTTTCACTGAGAAATCATTCACAGACTCAAATATTACGAGCTTCTAGTTTTCACTCACTTACAATACTAAATTTGCCACTTAAGAAAGGTACTGAAGAGAACTGCAGTCGAAACGCATCCCGCAATGTTTTCTGGGATCTTTACTAGGGACACGCCGGTCGGCTATTGGACAATTTTTTCCCTGTTCCTAATAAAAGTCCCAGAAGTCTTTGCAAGCTTCGTTTCCTTCTCGTTTCAAAGTGCCCGGAGCCTGTTAAGAATTTACCTATCTGGTGCTTTAATACTCGTCTTGTAAAAGTGCAGAAACTCCCAACATTCAACACGGCCATTGCGCCAGTTGCGTCCAAGCCACTCTCAGCCAGCTTGTGACTTCCTCCTCCGTCTATCATGAGCCCGCGAGTAGATTGCGTAGAAGAATGTGCCCAGTTCTGACTGTCAAAGATACTTTTGTCAGACCACAGGGCGTTTGGCCAGCGGGCGTTTGTCATCATTTCGTCATCAATAAACAGCTGCCAGATATCCTGTTTTAAGACCGTTTTATAGGCACCTTTGGCAAATTTCTCCCATTTCGTAGGGTTCAGCGGTATAGTGCCATCCACTGTAGTAGTACCACTTGGGTCGCCGCGAATAATTATGGGATCCTCTTTGGTGCCATGTTTGTTCATGATCGTCACGTTCTCGTGGTAACGACCAGGTTGAATGACACATTCGTCGCCAGGCTTTTGGAGATTGTCAACGCAGGCTTGAATAGTACCAAGTGTCTTATCATAAAACCTTGTAAAGCTGCTTCGTTTTACACTATCTGGGACACTACCGACGGAAAAGACTTTGGCGGTGACTTGAATTATTACTATGGACATAATACTCGAAACCAGAAATAGCTTGAGTTGAATTTCCATGGAAGTAATTGAACGCATTTCTTACCCTGCCTTTTTTAGTTTACTGAAAACCAAATAAAAATTGGACACTAATTAACCTTGTTTCAACTGAGGAATAGAAACACCGACAACGATTTTTAAAATCTCTGGTCGGTGTGACAAATAAAACCAATTGACGGTTAAGACGAACCAAAGATAAATCCGACCAAATCACCAACCGTGTAAAAGGTTAAGAGCTAACCTCATACTCACCTTGCATAAACGAAATACAAGTGTGCTAAAAAAACTGCGCGATTGAAATTTAAGAACAGCTGATTACTAGATGAGAACTGAGTGAAAGCTTGAACAAAAAGAACTACTTAACTTGTAATGAGCTTTGTCGTAGTCTGGATCCGATACTAAAACATGTAAAAGAATTTAAGGCATGTTATGTACTTGCTCTTAAACAAACATATTACACCATCGTTTTGCCTGTAAAGAACACTAACCGATCGACCGACCAAAGTCGCTCAAAACAACTTAGTTTGCTCATTGCAAAAAAAAAAAAACTTTTATTACTCTATGGAGTTGTCCAGTTTTTGTCAGTAGCACGAGTTGAGAGGAATTAAAGTACCTTTTCAAACGTTTTCGTACGGTCACGGATTTGGATTTTGCTGGAAGACAGCTTAAAAAGGAAAACTGAATTCCTTGATGTTTTGAGGTGTTAATACCGGCTTTGTAAGTACACAAAGTACCTGAAAATAATGGGCCACCAAAATGGATTCCTTATTACATGGATTGACTTGGTTTCATCGTCGGTCATCGAATCTGTCTAGCGAAACTACTCGGTTTGCATTCAGGCTGGTGGCTTATTACAGTTTTCGGATGAAAACTGTCGAATCTTTCAAATCGAGACATTTTAGCAACTGAAGGTCTCTACTCAACTTTTAATCACTGAAATTGATGTAAATTGTCATTTTACCACCAAAAAACATTTCATTTGGGAGTATAACGCGAAATATAGTGACCGCGCGCCCAAAAAGGGGAGTGGAATCTAGACCATTAAATGCTTTTTTCTTAAAAACTAGCTGTACGACCATCCGACAAAGTTTGGAAATCAGTCTGTGTTTAAGGAATAGTTAGTCTCCCACGCAGCTGTAAAGAGTGCTTTTCGCCCCCCAAAAATTCGCTTCAGCCAGCAAGAAAAAAAAAAGGAATCGAAGGTGAAGTCATGAAAAGATGAAACCTATCTCGCGCTTTCTTCCTTTACTTTATAATTAGCCAATAAGCAGTAGTGGGCACAATTAAACAACTGATTCAGCTGAATAAGCTTTAGCGAAATATATTTGCTTTAGTTATATATACACTACACACTATTATTAGTGAATTGTCCTTAAAATTAACTGCGGCAAATTGAAAAGAGCGCTCGTCTTTTAAATGACAGCTTTGTTGTAAAAGAATGATCTTTTTTTCCTATCCTTATCAATACAGCAAGTCCCCGACAAAACTAACTGTAGGCTGATAAATGAACTTTATAACTACTATTATTATTATTTTTTTTTGCAATGAATGTCTCCAACCTTTCAATGTGAACGTTTTGTCCTTTCAACATAGCTTTTTAATAAGAGAGAATGTGTGCAAGCTTCTAAAATTGGGTTTGATCTCAGGTTAACTTTTACACGATGATTTGAATAATCATACAAGGCAGAATGGCATCCACGTGCTTAAAGACCCTTCCGGATGCCAGCGATATAGCCTTCCATTTGAACTAGCCTTTTTGATCATTAAAAGAAAGTATTAAAAGGCTTTTTGCCTTCTGCGCTGTTTGCTTAAACTGTTTATTTTGCCAAAGAAAATAAATAAGGCGGTTTTTTTAACAACTATTTACTCAACGAGGATACCTTGGCATTTTTCCGTTTGCCATCTCCAACACGTTTTGTCTAAGAGAAACTTAAAGCAAGAGGCACACATACACCAACCCACTTGGACCAAGCTCCTTATTGGGGGAAAGAGGAGGAAAAACAAGGAGAAACAGCAAAAATCGGCGAGCGAAGCAAGCCGAGTGGTGGACTGGGGAGGGGGAGGGCGGCGCCACCATTTTCTCTCCCCAGACTACCGCTCAGCTCGTTTCGCTCGCCGATTTTTTTTTCCTCTTTTTCCCCTACTGCGGAGCTACTTTTTGTCCTAGTCAATGAACCAATTCCAAATATGTGTGAACAAATGGTACTACAAGAATACGTTCTTCAATAACAGAGATAATTATTTCAACAACCTCATTTCATTTCTTTTTTTAGTTTGTTCAGCTGCAGTTGCTATCCCACCCTTAGCGGTAATGGTTACGGAACTCTTTGTCTAGATTACCTTGGAACTGTTGAAGCGTCTACGTTTACTTAGCACCGGCCACTTAAAAGAGGCGGATGTTTATATTTCGTTAACTAGATTTCCACAGCTGCGTAAAGACCAATCTTTCAGTTAATTACTGTAAATAAATCCGACTGAAACGTGACAATTTTGTCTTTTGTTCATAATAGGTTTTCCAGTACATTTTAAGCACAAACAAGCACTCTTGAACGACGAAGGGACTTCGCCACAAACAGGGCTTAGACGACGAAGGGACTTTGCCACTAACAGGGTAAGCTTTACAGACGGGATTTACAAAACATTTCAAGAGAAGTTGAACGTCTTTTCTAATTAACTACCATCTCAACACATTAAGCCATTTAATCCTGAAGGCAATTTGTAATCAGATTTGGCCTTCCGATTGGCGTTTGAAAAATATGTTAATATAAAGAAACATAGAACGACTCAATATCATCAGTTTTATGGATAAAAGGTTTTAAAAAGTTTCTATGTATATTTTAAATCACCTACCAGTATACTGCCGCGAATTTAGAATATCTTTTGGAACCACTAACCAGTCAGCAAAACCTACAGACCTAAAAAAAGGTATTTTTCGCCTTTTATTGACATTTAGTTTTCAATACTTCGCATTCGCTCATATAGACGGAGCGGGGCTTTCATTTTTGCTGGAAAAGACGATCTAAAATTTGTCTTAAAATAGACCGGTCCGTGAAAAGGCCGTAATACAGGCCTTGTATGGGAGTTGCTTTCCCCGGATTTTGGGCTCCTTTAAAAAGTTGATTGAAATTATTTCCCACTCAGGACGGAGTAGACCTGGACAAGCGTGTTTCTGATCCATGGCTTCTCAAGCAGTTAAATCGCTGTTACTGCTAGGAGTTGTTGTCATAGTTACAGTACAGGTGTCTGCCAAACTGTTCTATGTAAAGGGTCCTCAAGACAGCATCCAGGACTGCGTGGACAGCCTGACAGAGCCTGGAGACGAGTGCGTCATTCAGCCAGGCGTGTACCATGAACACGTGACCATCAAAAACAAGCATGGCAGAGAGGGCAGTCCCATCGTTATCCGCGGTCATTCACAAGAAGAAACCAAACTAGACGGCACTGTTCCAGTAAAACCAAAAGATGGAAAATGGGTTAAAATGTCCAACGGTGCCTACAAAGCCGTGATTGACCAAGACATTTGGCAGGTGTTCATTGATGGGGAAATGATGACAAACGCCCGCTGGCCAAATTCCTTATGGTCTGACAAAACCATATTCGACAATAAGTACTGGGCCCATTCGTCTACAAAATCGACTCGCGGGCTTATGATTGACGGAGGACGGCACAAGCTGGCCGAGAGTGGCTTGGATGCGACTGGTGCAATGGCCGTGTTGAATGTTGGGAGTTTCTGCACTTTCACTAAAAAAGTATTAAAGCACAAGAAAGGTATGGGACTCGCATAATTGATAGTCATACCACAAAGAAAAATTATTTTTACTTTGCAGAAGCAGCAGCCTTTTACTGGCGAAATTAAGTAGAAGAATGTGTACGAGAGACAAGTTAAGATGATTCAACACAAACATTATATGAATCTCACATTCATACACTTTTGAAAAAATTGAGCCGCCGTTATTGAATTTTACCCGAATCCAATCCACAATGAATCTTCTTTAATTTTACCTGTTTACGCCCCCTTTTAGCTTTTCTTTTCGAATTTTGTTTTCGTCTACACCAGTTCTTTGAGTTTTAAGTATATTCTCTGATCATAATAAGAGCTTTAGTTGCCAGTTTGAAATTAAGCTTGCGAGTGACTCAAGATCAATCAGTATCGACCGATCGTCAGCTGGATCGTGTGAGCATGGCCGTTAAAATCTTAATTCTAACTTACTGCCGTCGTTGTTCTTTCAGAAACACCTGACAGGTTTACTTATGAAGATGATTTCGGTTCTTCGTTGAATTTTAAGCCTAAAAACAACCAATATTTCTTAGAAGATAAACTCGAGTTTCTGGATAATCCAGGAGAGTGGTTCTACGACAAATCAAGCAAAACGTTATACGTCATGACTCTAAGTGGAAGCTCGCCTGAAGGAAGTGACATCAGAGGAAAGGTACATGGTTGCCATAACAACATATTATGCATATATTCACTTAAATGCATCCATTGCCAGGGTCAGCTCGGAAATTTATATTAGTTCTCATATTTTCTGGTCCAAAAAGTACGACCAGTTTTGTTATGTAAGACTATATTTAGGCATTAAACCGTTTCATGTCGTCTGTTGAAACGGCTGGCAAGGATGCTAAATTTTGCTTTGCTTGCAGAAATCACCAAAACATTATTATGGTTAGTGCTCCTTAATAAAATTCATTTGATATCTTTTTCATAACTCTACAAAAGCATTTTGTGTTTAAAACAGCAATATCCTAGTCGTACAGGTGAACGAAAGCCCGTAAGCCCGTACGCCCGAACACTTTTTGGGGATGGTACTAAGTAGACTCTGTGGGTGGTACTAAATAGACTCTGCAAGGGTGACGGGGAATCCAAGACATGAAGCTTACGTTTGTCTTGTCGAAAGATTATCCAGTTAGAGGTAGCTTATGGAGTTTTTCTAGTGTAACAAAGCCGATTCTTTCTTTCTACATAATTTTTGATTTTTTCTACATTGACGTGGATAATAGAGAAAGAGCTCCAAAGCGTGGCACAGAAATTTTCCATAAGTAACTCTCCACTTTAAATACCGGCGCGGCTTTGTTCCGTTACAGAAATCGCGCCAAAACCACCGTTCGTGTGAGTGACCAGTAGCCCTATCTGATATGGTTTTGGTGCCGGCGCAAAAGCTCTAAGGTGTGGTTACTGATCTTTTTTAATCTCATTCCATTCAGGTACAAACCCTGGCCTTTACAATCACCGACAGCACTTATTTAGTCATTAAAGATCTGACCTTCTTCGCGACCACGTTGGATGCCAGGTCAAACATCCACAAACTAGAATTAGACTCGCTTCACTTCAAATTCCCGACATACAGTAGGCGCATGCTCCATGAGACCGACCCTCCTAAGTGGACCAAGGTGTTTGCTGGGATAGGTAGTGTCAGGATCTATAACAACACCTTTTACGGAACAGACGGAATTGCTCTTGAGTATGGGGGTGTAAATGATACTGTGGAGAACAATGTGTTTGAGTACAATGACTGGAGTGGTGCAAATATGGTCAAAGCACAAGGAGGTATGAGAATAAGAAACGGGAGTCAGAGGCTTTTTCAACCCTGTCGCTAGCAACGGCGCGGGGAATCCGTAGAGTATTTTGTCCCCCCCCCCCCCCCCCAGGGGTACTTTCCATAGTGGCCTGTTCAGGTACGTGAAAGGGTAGAATTTCACTAGTTGAAGTGTATGAAAGAGAAGGAAAGTTTGTGAAAAAATCGAGAAAATTTTACAGGGTTTGTGATTTATCACTCAAATCAAGAGAGAATGAGCTAGCTCACTCTTGTTCGTATTTATACTGAAGACAATGCATTTACAGTAGTCATTTTAATAACTGGTGTAAAAATTCTAAACTAGGTATGAGAAAAGGGTACCCATTCGTCAATGGAAAGTGTACGAAAATTATGGGTACCTTTTTTGTCAAATATGGTATATAAAAGGGTAAGGGGTTGGACCTCGGAGCGGAGTCTCCCCGTATAAAACTTTGTAGAGTACACTCCCCAGGTTTATCTCATGAAATATGATAACATTTTGTAAACTTTGTGGCCAACGTATTTACGATGGTGAGAGAAGCAAGATCGCCGTAAGATCCGTTGTTCATATTTCTTTTCATTCTCTGTCAACCTGGTTCCCAAGGCTCCCTTGAAAAGTGCAAAATTCTGTAAAGTAGCCTGGCTGCACACCCCCTCCCCTCATTTTCCCTGAGGGGAGGGGGGGTCTGTACACAGGCTACCCTAAAGCAACAACTACCCATTGCCAAGTTTAAGATTTTTGCATTACTTTATTATTTGTAGGGGCTGGAACAGTGGTGTCTCAAAGCCGTGGCGACAAATTCATCAGAAATACCCTGCGGAACAATGGAGCTAGCGTGGGATTCCGTACCGGCTACGCATCCAAAGCGAAGCTAAACGACATCAGCCGAACATGCTGGGGGATGCTGCAACACGACGGTGCAGGGATACAGTCTCAAATAAAGCGCCAAACTAACCTTGTTATGGAACAAAACTGGGTTTATGACAGCCCCAAATATGGACTTCGCTTTGACGGAGGCCCGCCTAAGATCGGAAGACACGGTACTATGAGAAGAAACGTGATCCGGAAGACCAATGGAATGATGGTGAAAGGTGACGAACATACGGTCGATCATAACTTGATTTTCCACAAGTTTACCAAGTCTGGTGATCACGATGGACAGGGAAGTAAATGTAACTTGTGTGTTCTTAGGTAAGTCATTCGCCACTTTAGAAAAGAGACGGAGACTGGTGCCGAAATGTTACTGGGTTCGTTACCGAGGACGCGTCGGTCAGCTATTGGACAATTTTTTCTTTTATCCCTATTAACAATCCCAGAAGTCTTTGGGAAAGGTAACTCGGTTTCCTTCTCGTTTATTATTAATTGAAATGTAGCTAAGTTCAGCGTAATTTGTTTAACCCTTTATTCCTTAATATCCACAAAGAAATCCTCCAGACTAATGTACATACATTTCCTTAAACAATTAGTTAAGATAATTTGATTAAACATCAAAGCACTTCTTCCCTTGGTGATAACTTTTTTAAACTCACGTGAACTCACGTAACTTTGGAACTGGAGGTGGAATTCAAATTGCTTTTTTAAGTCAATAGTGGCAATCTCCCGCCCTTTTCTCTCCCTCGCTGCTATTCCAGACGTTTAGATACTAATTAAAGGGTTGCGCGAAATGAAGAGTGGAGAAAAAAGGAGGAAGAAAAAGAAGGAGAATGGAAGCAACGGAGTTCCTTCTCCGTCTCTACCTACACCTCCCCCCTCCCCCCCCCTCCATCCACCCTTCGCTGTTTTTTCTTACTCAACTATCTGAAAGCCTGAGCAGACTATTTAAACCCACTCCCCCCACCCCCAGGGGATTGTTCGCCCAAGCTATCTTGTTCAGAATAAAAGGTGTTTTAGCTCATGACCCTATTCTTCCTTCAGATACGTGAGGCAAAACCCTATTGCAATCAATCACAACACGGTGGTGGAGTACAACGCAGCAGATATCGCCAATGGTGGGGTGCATAACAAGAAGCTTTATCCAATGAGTGGTAAACTCCTAGGAAACGTCATAGGAGATGTGCGAAAACAGCTAATGGACCCAGATAACATGGATTTCAGACCAAAACAGGGTTCATCGTACATTCAAGACGACGTTGGACCTTATAATTACGAAGAGTCCAAAACCAAATACTGGATACCAGGCAGAATTCAGTACAAGGTAACATGGGGCTGTGTTTGCCTAAAATCCTGTGGATTTATTTATTATTATTATTATACTGTCAGTAATCCTAAAAGCTGCTGGGCAGTTGTTTTCTGTGGTACCGATTATTCTGTACAAGGTCTTTATTTAACAAATTGACAACAATTTTCCATGGTTTGTATTACTCGTTCATAGAAATTAGGATCATTATACGACCTCATACGTTTCTGGGACACTGCCCACCTATCCCTCCCCTAAGCCAACATTAACACTTACTTCTCCCTTAGGGCAAAATTTTGGCTTAGGGGAGGGGTAGGTGAGCAGTTTGCCAGAAAGGTATAATGATCCGAAAATTGTTGTTGATTTGTTTTTTTACCTTAACATTGACAATTTTCGACGACTATTTTCGTAGCCTGGGTACATTCGCCCCCTCCCCTCATAAAATAAATCGGACTAAGGGGAGGCTATACGCAAGCTACCATTTTCCGTTGAAGTTTCGTGGAAAAATTGCGCGCAAGAAAGGGAAAGACACTCGTGCCACCACTCGTCATTTTCATGGTCTATGCGCATGCTCTGATCGATCATTGCTCTCGACCAATCAGCGCAAGAGAAATCCTTTGCCAATTTCTCACTTTTGCGATACTAATTTAAATTATTTTCCTTTCTGGCAATTCAAGGCGAGCAATCCTGTTCCACCGAACGGCGCCACTGAAGTGAAAGCAGCCAGCAGAAATGTACTGATGTGGCTGAACAGCTTTGAGGGTAGAGCCCATGCACTCTACCTGGGTACCTCTCCAAATGCCCTAAAACAACAGGGTGTGGCCAGAGGTGAGCAGAACGTGGTGAAACTGAGAAAACCGTTAGAAAGCGGAAAGGAGTATTTCTGGAGAGTTGACACCAGGATTAACAACAAGGTTACCTATAAAGGGGATGTGTGGTCGTTTAAGACCATCTAGAATTGAGTTGTTAGATGGAGAGAGGTTCGTTGGTGTTGGGAGAAAATGTTACCTTTCAAATAAAGATGCTGTAAAAAAATAATAAAAGGAAAACTATGCTAATCAAGAAGTTGAGTATGGTTGAAATGATTTGTTTTGTTTTGTTTGCATTCCCGGTTCATAAACTTCTACAATTGTTTTATAGGTCTACTTTCTTGCTATAGTTTGTTTAGTTAAGCCGCCAAACGCTTTGGGGAAAAATTATTTTGATAGTTATCCTCACGGTGTTTGCTCAGTTTGCGAAAGATATAATTTATTGGGAATAGTAAACAAACATATTGAAAATAAAACGAAAGTAAGGCGGACCTTATCTTCAAGACGAGACAAAGAACCGTCAATAACAATAAAAAGACAAATACCTTAAAGCGGCTCTTGCAAAGACAGGGAAACATGTCTTACTTAACAAAGGTACGGCTGCCATTTTTACCACTTCAGCGCACTAAGGTAAACAGGCGATAAACCATGTAAATAAGTCAAAACGGACTACTCAGTCTTTTGTGTAACGTAGATATTTGCATTACAAAAAAATGACATGTATTTTTAGCATTACAAATAAGGAAAAAGAAAAAATCAAAGGGAAACGTATTATGGCTAACTCCTAGATAAAGTATCTCAGAGTTGAAAAATAATGGTGAATTTGTTTTTGACATTACAGCTACTCCCACAAAGAGTCTATCCTAGAAAACGAAAGCTTTTATCGCCTGCTTTCTTTTACACACACATCACAAGAAGACAGATTTGAGAAGCTGTTAAAAATTAAGCTTGTTAGATTTTTTAAACTTTTGGGTTCCGTAGTAACGACAAGGAGAGAGCCCAGAGAACGAGGTTGGGGATACCGGAAAATTCCGAAAATAAGCCCGTTCATGTATAAGCCCCCACAAATATAAGCCCCCCAAACTCGTAACGCAAAAAACCCTCCGTTAAACCGCCCCTCCAAATATAAGCCCCCCGGGGGCTTGCACTTGGAAAATTGCCCTCAAATACAAAGTAAAACAAAGCTAAAATGCTAAATTTACTTCTAACTATAAGGTTAGCCCAATCGATTTTGAAACGCAAATTTCCGTCCGTAGATAAGCCCCTACGAATATAAGCCTGTCCAAAAATAAGCCCCTCAAAAAGGCCCTTTGAAAAATATAAGCCCAGGAGCTAATTTTCGGAATTTTACGGTAGCTTATTTCAATTCATTTCTTTTTTTTCATTTAACTATCTTCGCCAACACACATGATGATACAAGAAGTACATAGAATAAACTGCTGGCAGTGCTGCAACCGCCGCACCTTTTATGGGCAAGTCCAACTTAAGCGTAAGCAAGGGAGAATAATGGGACGGAGGAGAAATCTTAGGGCTTTGGCTGGTATAAGTAAATTTCAATTAAGTTATTTTTAGAGGTTGTAATTAAACAGAAGGCAAGGTTGAATACAAGTTTGCAGACCTCTCCAGAAACCAACCTCTGATTAATTTCAAGCGTTTAATTGGTCTGAAAATAACTTTGGTGAAATTCAAATATCCCAAGGGCCAGACTGGGCGTTGCAGTCTCTATCCATTATTCTCTCTTAGCGTAAGCAGTGACACTCCTTTTTCATACTGTCACCCTTCATCTCACTCTTGAAGTCGTCCACATTTATCTCGAATGTTCTCATATCTATCTTGCAAGGAACAAAGAGAAGGAAGAGAATTTAGAAGGGCGTTGTAAAAATGTATTTTAAGTTGCTGTTGCCCTTCAACGCCATGTACTATAATTTGCCTTGACAAAGCACACATTTGTGCCTCTATAAGTTCGTCTTGGGAGTTCCCTTCGCAAAATATGAAAGGGATAAACTTGACATGGTCTATCGGTTCAACTCCGATTCTATGCATCAAAGAACCAAGCAACGCGTCCTCGTTTGGAAATAAGGGCGCGGTCTTTGAAACGTTAACAAGAAGAGGCAGCAAATTGCCACTGAACACATAACCTCCCCCAGACGCATAGGGGTAAAAATACGGCTCTGGAAACTCCTTTTCAGAGACATAGTAGCGATCTTCTATGTCCCTAATGACCGGCATATCATCCTGCCGTCGACCGACGTATATCGGTTGCGTCCCGTTTGTTACGTGATACCTGTCAAGCAGGTTAAGGAGGTTTCGAATATTAACAAAACAATCTTCATCCGTTTTAAGGATATATGAAGCGCTGCATCTTTCTTCCAGTGGCCAAGAGATGCTTAAAATCATCTTCTTGTACAAGTTTCGAAAAGTATCGTTAAACTTTCCCATGACGATGTCTTTGTGAATGGCAGCCTCTCGAGTTACCAAAAAATTTGTCTTGGGATCAGAACTCCTTCCAACTAGAAATACAGTCTTCCATGACCTAGAAATAAATAAATAAATCAAGGATAAATGACTCGATCCACCCACTATTAGTTAGCTGTAAATTTTGTGTGGCAGGAGGAGAAACGAAAGTCTTCATCGAGAAACCAAAATCGAGCAAGCGAAAGAAAGGCATTTCTGCTGGCAGACTGGCAGGTGAAAGAGTACCCAAAAAATTCTAGGGAACATTTGGTCTTATATATACAGTAAATGAATAAATAAACGAATGAATGACTCAACCCACACACGGTCAGTCCGCTGTACCTTTTTTGTGGCACCCCTGCTAACCTGCTAGATAAGCCTCCTTTTGCTTTCTTGATTGAGGAGGAGGAAAGATTAAGAGTCGGCTTTCTCGAGTAACCAAAATCGAGCAAACGAAATTAAGGCTTTGCTACAAATCAGACCGGCAGTTCAAAGTTCGAGGACGTGGAGTACCCGAACATTCTAGGGAACGTTTAGTCTCTAGCTTTTACACAGACTGAAATTTATAGGAGACCCTTTTAAACAATAATCGCAATATCCGAAAATCTTAGAGTGATTTTACTAAACCTGTGAAACAGTATCTAACATTTAGTGCCAAATAGTTACAAATAAACAAAAGAAAACATTAAAATAAGAGTCCTAAATACATTGCTGATCTTTTCCAGAGGACAGATACCAAATACCCACTGAGGAACAAGGAATTTGTAATATATAGATTTAATACGATTAAACATGGGAAACATTCTATGAGGTATATTGGCTCTAAGTTATGGAATTAACTGCCCAAAACGATCAGCGACCTTCCTACACTATCTGTGTTCAAGCAGCGTATTCTGCAGCTTGAAATAAATTCCTTGCTGACGTTCAGTGCTCAAATTGCACTCTATGTGGTGTGTAACCACTACTATTTTTACTAAGCTCATACGCACTTTTTTGAGTTAGAAATTATACACATGCAATAATCGTATAAATTTTAGACATCGGTCTCTAGTCAATAACGATACACTCGTAAATAGTTTTAATTCGATTTTAACTGTTACAATAATTGCTTATTTTAATTTATAGTGTCCCCATTTAGTTTTTCCTCTACCCCGGGTTTCTCTACTGCTATGTTAGTTTGCCACTTAAATAAAGGTATTGATTGATTGGTCTTCTCGGTTGAGCAAGGGTTAAGTAAGATCCGTCTCCCCCTAGCAACCGGTAAGTTAGTAGAAAACCTCTGAAAAATCTCAGACGAATGGAACGGTTAGTTATTCAAAAATTTTGACTTTTCGTGAGATTAAGAAATTTACCTGACAATATTTGCTATTTAATTTTTGAAAAAATGCGGAAAAAGGTCGTTGGGGGTCAGCACCTATATTTCCTCAAGTGCGAAGTATATTGTGTTGCGCAGCGGGTTTTACATATATGAAATTAAAACAAAGCTATAAATGGTAATTATTGTTTAAAGGGTCAACCTTAAGAAAATTACTTACTAAGTAAAATTTGAGTTACAATTAAAGATTTGTCACCTTTTTGGAAAATTTCCTTGGCCAATAAAATGATTCATATTTCCCCATGATAGCCTAATGGCATGTCGATTCATGAAGTTCTCTGGACTCGAGTGTACTTGAATGAGAAGAAAAAGATGCTTGCTGCAAACAACATTTTGTTTTCCAACGTTTCTTCTAGATTTCAGTCTAAGTAATGGCGTTTTCTGGACAATTCTAATCTGCTTACGAAATCTGGTCCCCTCTGCCTGATAGAGGTTGAGTAATTTCGTTAAATCTTGTCGAAGAAAGGAGAGATGTTTGTTCACTTCCGCACCAGCGATGTCCGTGTTATTATTTTCGTGATTTTGTTTTGTTAGCTTTGGATAAATGTTGAATTCTTTGTCTTTGTTCTTCCTCTTCACAAAGACTGAAACGGAACGTATCATAAGGAAGAGACCGAGAATCGTCAACAACAACAGCAAAACGAACGGCTTCAAGCGCTTGCAAAGATGGAGAAACATTTCCCACTTACAACGCCACGTGCATGGACTGCCACCGTTTTTATTAAACAGCTGATTCAAAACAGGTTGCTTTGGGCATTGGAAAGCTATTCGGTCTGGTGGTCATTCAAGTAAATCATTGCATTGCTCAATATGCTAAAGTGCCCAGTGTCCAATTACCAAAGTAACCTTTTTTGATTTAGCTGTACACTTGAGTATTCTTAGCTAAACGTGCACTGAGCCATGTTACAAAACGGAAAAGTCGGGCAAATACGTAAATATTTGCATTACAACTTTAGCAATATCAGTAACCTTTTTTTACAAGCCAGGGTCAGACTTGAAGGATTTACATTTGGAGGAAGCAGATG
>OZ037777.1:5397773-5401795 GCA_964035525.1 Porites cylindrica | reverse complement strand
TAAAGGATAATCGGTCTGAGCTCTGAGGCTGCCCTGATTATATGTCTACAATAGTACGCGCGCTCTGGTTGGCTGTTATCTTGTAATCGCCGAGCATTACTACACTACAGTCTCAGACAAAAAGTAGTTGGGACACTTCCACCTAAACGCTGATTCTTTTTCACTTCTGGCCCATCTCCTCGTCCTCCCAATGTTGTTTATCGCAGTTAACTCACCAAATCTTGACCACCAACATTGGGAGGGCACGAGGACGGCAAAGTGTCCCAACAATTTTAACTGAGGCTGTAGCTAGCTGTCCAAGGCATATGCAATCTGTGTTTAACTTGATAGTGGACTACCTTATGGACATCCATGTTATGGTCAATTGACAGCTGTCACAAAGGGTATCCGCTGACACGTGTCACCTGACTGTATCACAGGCCCATGCAAGCGTACAAACTCATTGAGGTGCCTTTTTTTTAAAAAAAATTATTAAAAGCCAGCGTTTGATTTTTCCAAAGGTAAACTTGCCCCGGGGAAATTTCAAAGAACAAAAGAATTCCCCATAAAAGTTCCTGAGGTCATTGTAAGTAAACTTTACTCAAGAAAGTTCTAAGTATTCAAAAATTGAAACTGGTATTACTGCCGCCGTGCTATTTGTCAACAGAGTATTTACTCGAGTGCGCGTCAGTTTTAGCAAAACGGAGCTCATTATCTGAAGAAATTAAAATATGGTCAAACCAAAAGCATATAACTTATATGGCCAAACTAATCAAATAATTTTTTCATGATCTCTTATAGATCCTTGTCCATGTGTCCCTTTATTGAAATAAAATAGCAACAACAACAAGAAATTCCAAATCTTAGACGTTTTAAACGGCGGATGGAGCACGAAAGACTTCGCCAACCTGTTCTTCTCTGCAGTGGCGTATTCAGTGTTGTAGGGGGTATTCATTTGTAGGGAATAGCCACTGATTTGCCTAGACAGATTACATTTCAATGGAACGCAAATAATATAACTGTACTGACGTTGTTATTTGTCGTGTTCGCAACGATCTCGCATCTCGTCGTTGCTGTCTGGCAGTCCCGAACAGAGCGAAGAAACAGAGCTGAATAACGCGCTATTGAAGTGCATTTTAAGTTGTTCTTTCCCTTTCACGCCATGCAGTATAAACTGTTTTGATAAACTGCACATACGCTCCTCTCGAATCTTGTGAGCACGTTCACAGTAGACCAGAGGAATAATCTTGGTATTATCTGTTGGCTCCACTCCGATTCTACGCATGAGCGAACCAAATAATGCGTCCTCGTTTGGGAATAACGGCGCTGTTTTTGAAACATTGGAAAGAAGAGGCAATAATGTTCCACTGAAAACGTAACCACCTCCTGAAGCGTACGGGTAAAATTCCTCTTCAGGGAATTCCTCTCTAGACAGATAGTAGCGATTTTCCTTGTCCCGAACGACTGGCATATTATCCTGCCGTCGACCGGCGTATATCGGTTGTGTTCCATTTGTAACTATGTGATATCTGTCAAGCCAATTAAGGATATTTCCAACATTAACAAAACAATCTTCATCTGTTTTAAGGATGTATGAAGCACTGCAGTTTTCTTCCATTGGCCAAGTTAGACCCCAGATCATCTTTTTGTATAAGTTTCGAAATGTATCCTCGAACGTTCCTATAACGATGTCCTTGTAAATGGCAGCTTCCTGAACTACAAGACGATCTGTTGTTGGATCCAAACTCTTGCCAACGATAAATACAGTTTTCCAAACCCTGTTGAAAATATATGAAAGAATTGCGTGCTGTATATATATAATACGGTAAGCTGCAAGCTCCCGGCTAATACAGCTAAGTCTCCCGTAAATGCTTGTAAAGATACATATCCTTATGAAGTAAAACGAGGATATTGTGGAATATTTATTGTAAAAAGAGAACAATGATTCAAATGAGAATGAATAGGCCTCATTCCCTTTGTTTTATTGGTTACAAATATTAATTTTAAGTTTTAGTTTTATAGATCCTTGTGAAAAGATCTTTCGGATTTCGTCATTACATGTAACATAGTTTCCAGTTTCCACGGTTTTTCTCAAGCGGGGAAGAGAGAGGGCCCTGGGAATAAGGTTGACACCATTTATTATTGGATATTCCACGCATAATGGCGCCAATATTTCCGCTGATAAATTAACGAAGGTCTAGATCAGAAGTGCGAAAAAAAATCTAAATTGAGAAAATGGCGGCAAGTTCTACACAAGCGTCAGGATGATCACTGCATTTAAGTGAAAGAATTATTTGAATTTTCATTTCTACTAAAGCTGATTAATCAATAATTGAAAGGGCTTAAATAAGAGGCTTATTTCTTCTGCTCTCAAACAATTTATACTGTTTATAATCACTGAGATAATAATCGTAACCCCCGGGGGGGAACTCCGCATATGAAAGGGGTGGGGACGCTCGTCGAAAATTTTAAATTAAACTCCTAAAGGAGACCGATCTGGGCGTGGCCCAAGCATTTTTTGACACCCAAAAGAGACCATGTTAAAACACGGACAATATATATATTTTTATATTTTTTCACGTGCAACCCTAAACGAGACCTTCACGGTTAAATATGATGGTGTTTCGACCAGAACACCCTAAGTGAGACCAAAATCCGAAATTCACACCCCTAAGCGAGACGACGAGCATCCCCAACCCTTTCATATGCGGAGTCCCCCCCGGGTCGTAACCTAACCTTCGAACAATCACCCCTTGTCGATGGCCAATAAAGTGTTCCAAATTTCCCCATGAGAGCCTAATGGCATGTCGCTTCATAAAGTTATTTGGACTGGAGTGGACTTGAATGAGAAGGAAAATATCACTACTACCGCAAACAACACTCTGCTTGAAAACTACTCCTGATTCGCTAGATGCCAGTTTGGTTTGGCTGTTAAGCAGAGTAATCTTCGCTTCACGATCCAGACTTTTTTCCATGTTTGTGCGTTCATTTTCATATTGTTCCACCAACTGCTTGAAATGGTTAGCCAAGAGTGAAAGGTGTTGGCCTGTGTTAGCTTGGAAATATAAGGCGTTTCTTGTCAAATTGTGTCCAAAATAAACCCTTTCTTCGTTTCCATGGTACGGAAAAAAGACAGAGTAGACAATATAGAGAAGGCCAACAAATAAAAAAGACACCAACAAACGCAGCGACCTCAAACGTTTGGGAAAATAAAATGACATTACTAGAAAAAATTAACAGTGACTTGCTCCGTCAATTGCGATATGTGAACAGGTTATGAGACGTCAGCTTAATAACTTATTCGTTAAACGTTTGCACTTTAGAGTTATACCACTGAAAATTTTAACGAAGATTGTATCCGATTTGTCAGTGATAATTTAACAAAAGAGAAACTAGCGGACACGCCTTTGGATTGAGAAGAGTCCACGATTGTCAGACCAGAGAAAAAAAAAATTGAAGATGCAAGAAAAGTTCACGCTCTTGTCTTCCGTTCTAATTTCCAGGAAAATAGCCGCTTGCAGTAACATCCTGATCTGATCTTGGTGTTCAAGATTTTATTCTCTAGAAAACCACCGAGATCATTTTACTCAGTTCTGCTCCGCTTAGCAATCATGCAAGTTTTGTAACGTCACCGACGTCAAAGGCATTGAACACTGTATTAAGAAGTCTATATGGCTAATTCAGTTTAGTTCCACCTACTACCTAGTGACAAAAACCTGTTGAGTGTAGACTTTGTACCTAGACACTTGTTGTAGCGCGCTGATAAGCAATAGATTCTCTTTACAGCCAAGTTCCCTTCCTGTGTATATTTCCGTAGGATGCTGGTCGAGCTTTCAAATCCCTCTGGGGACTGGCTGTGTTGCTTATAGATTTTTATTTTTGCGTTTCCAAGACCTTGTGGAAAAGTGCTCTTTCTCTTTATCAAATTTTCGATGGAGCCGTCAAATCGACATGCGAAAATCTACTATCAGCCACCGTTCTTCAAAGAGCCATTTCGTTTTATACTTGAGGACATGCACGAGCCAAAGAAACTAAAACCAAAC
>OZ037777.1:5325273-5395273 GCA_964035525.1 Porites cylindrica | reverse complement strand
TATCACGAAACCAATTCAACGACCTGCTCCCAGTTGGCTTGTTAGCTTAATTGGTAGAGCGCTGCACTGGTTTCGCGGAGGTGAAGGGTTCGAATCCCGTACAAGCCTGAATTTTTTTCAGGCTTTCTTTTCGCAACTGCATAAGTTGCGTATGCAACCGCGATGATCTTCCTTCAAATAGTATAATGGTCTCTCACCTTGTTTTGTTAACATTTTCGTTCTGAACATTTGGTTAGTTTATGTTCTACTGATATGTTTTGGCCGCGTTATGTAAAAAATATACTGCAATAGAAGTTAAATTTCGTTCACATTTTTCATTTTCCCGTTCTACCTTTTAGTAACATCCCAGTTAGCGTTGTAAATTGTTCCTGAAAGGCCCCTAGAGGGCTGGGCTTAAAGAAATGCACATTATATTTACAATTCATACTTCACTGGATAGTGTATTTGGTTTCCCTAATCTAACCTATTTCTGAAAGGTAAAAGGTCGTTTCACCCGAAAGTCCATTCGTCGATTTGCCCGATGTTAATTTGTCGTTCTTAAATCCTAGAAAAAGGAATAAGTGTGAAAAAACAGTGACCCAGACGCGGATCCACACCGGTTTCCACCGTTTTTCACGGAAAAAGGTCAGATTTACATAATGGATATAATTTTAATAAAGAAAAAACTTTCCAAGTTTCAAGGCTTTATCCGAGGAGAATGGAACTGGCCAATATTCCGTTTGAATGACTTTGGATCCCAGGAAATAAAAGGGGACTTTAGGGAGTTAAAATCTAACAAATTTCCTGGGACATGTCCCCGGATACCCTGGGTGCCAGAGGGTTCTTTTGCTGTTGTTTGCGGCGAAAATTCAGCGGCGAAGCCGCGACCGTGACGAGCGGGAAAAAAAACCCTTTTTTTCCGCTCGCCACGATCGCGGCGGTCAGTGTACATCCTGATCCTCGCCTGTGACCATACATGAGGATCAACATTTTTTTCAGTAAAGACTTCACACAAAATATATTAAAGATCAACGAAGCGATCGTTGGGTTGCGATCGCTGAGATACATTTAGACTTCAGTTTTATGTAAATTTTTTTAGCATCTCGAATCTCGAATGTAATCATCGAGATCGTTGACCTTTTTTCAGCAATCGCACCAATAGTTTCCAAGCTTAACTAAAAATCATCATTTCGTGTTGTAGAGTATTGTTTGTCATCTGGCGATCGACTTAAGTCCGGGCAAAACAACGTCGGGCGAAACGACCACAACTTCGGGCGAAACGACCACAATTCTCCTGAACAACTTGAGTATGAGCCGGAGTTGTTTAATTGAAAACAGAAAACTTAAAAATCAGTTCTAACTGTGAATTCCCTCCTCATACTATTCAACCATGAAATGTTTCCTTCTGCAATCCAGGACAGACAGAAAAAAACAATAATTAAACCCAAGCAGGATGAATAAACAGAGAGCCGCAATTTGACGATATGCTGCGACTAACATGTTACTAGCTACAATATAAGGGCGATATTTCGTCATCAGAAACTAAATCATTGAGCTTTGCTATACATAGTACCCAGTCCTCTAATCTAATAATGTAATAGTTAATGTAATACAGTCAAACCTTCCGCTAACGGCCACCTCTCTGATCTACAACGGCCACTTTTTGTCGTCCCGGCGGACAAAAAAAATCCACACATTGACTCTTGTTTAAAACCCCTCCACAAAGGCCACTTTCTTCTGTCTCCATGGTGGGGTTGTAGAGAGGTTCAACTGTGTAATGTAAAATATGTCTCCTAGCCTGCGTAGCAAGCGTTTCTGTGCGGTTTAGGAGCAAAGAATGAGGAACAAGAGTCACAGACCGCGCGAAAAATGGCGCAAGTAAAAGAGCGGGGAGGGGCTTGGGAAGAAAGGAAGGTTTCCTTCCTTCCCATCTCCCTCTTTCATTGTTTGGTTCTCGTTTTATTTCCACGGTCTTTTTTTGCTCCGAAACCAAACGGAAACGCTTGCTACCCAGGCTACGTGTCTCCTATCGTAGTAAACTTACCTAATATTAAAAACGTGGTTTTAACCCAGTGACAATAGGGCCATTTATACGAGGAAAAATAAGACGCGTCTTACATAAGACGCGTCTTAAATAAGACGCGAACTTTCCGTATAAACGGCACATTTCGTCTAAAATAAGACGCGGCTTAGCTAAGACGCGTCTTATTAGATAAGACATGCTCGTATAAATAGTACAGTTCGCGTCTTATTTAAGACGCGTCTTATTTTTCCTCGTATAAATGGCCCTAATGATAACCAAGTACCGTAATTTGCCGCTTCTAAGTTCTGAGCTTATACATCTTTGTAAGGGGGTTTTACGAGAGCCTTTATGCTTTTACTGATTTTTTTAAATCAAGCTTCAAAAGGTTACAATAAATCGAATAGACCTTGTTACGGTTTGGAAGCCATCTTGACGAGTAGGCAACCGCGTGAGAAATTACAGTGTTTGTATGAGAATCTAATGTCGAATAATTTCAGTGAAACGGCCGTTCTGAAAACAAAAATTGAATTGTAAACTAAAGCTTCACTCCTAACGATTGTACTGAAAACATTTGAGGGCGTTACATGCAGCTACATGCGCTAGATCCACTTTTTCAAATTTTCTGTGCATTTTTCTGCAAAAATTTCTCTTCCTGCCGACCAAAATTTTTCGGGAAAAATCTAAAGCAAGCGTCTGGAGAAATTTAAACACAGTAATGGCCCCCAAAATTGGTTAGTGAAATCCTTTGCTGTGTAGCTTTAGTTTACGATTCATATTTTTTCATAACAGGCGTTTTACGGAAATTATTCGACATTAGATTCTCATTCAACACTGTAATTTCTCAGGCGGCTGCCTACTCGTCAAGATGGCTTCCAAAACCTTTATAAGGTCTATTCATTTCAATACAAGCTTATAGTAAGGGGGCCTTATATACCGGAAGGCGGGGGGGGGGGGGGGGGTGTATTTCCTTTTGTTTTCAAATACCTAGATGGGACTAAACTGTGATGGATTAAACTAAGTGGCAAAGCTTACAAGCGGGAGTTCACGGTAATTCATTTTCCAACCCTCTTCTACTTTCTAATCCCTATGCATGCACCTGTGCAAATCCAGCTGGTACCTGTTTATAGAATACATTCAAAAATGCTAACAAAGTGTCCCTGTTACCTAGAAACCATTTAGTTAGTCATCCAGTTCTAATATTTCAGCGGTGCTGGTGTAGCTGCCATAGTTGCATTCGTTCCACAAACGTTCACGAGCTAACAGGCTGTTGTTGGACATCGCTGCGCCCTCCACTAACAAAGCTATCAGGAATATTACTTCTAAGGCGATATTTTCTCTTGGTCGTTTTTGTTTGTGGTTGTGATACTTCACCGGGGTGTGGCCTGAACTTGTACCCGAAATCCCTGTCTTTTTGCACAGCTTTGCTGACTTTCCACTGCGTTTCTTTGTTTTCCTCTTCCTTAATTGTCCGTTTACTTCGCCATTTCTTTGTTGTCTGGCTGGAAGCTGTTGAAGATCGACGCAATCAATGTTAAAACACCCAACGTCACATTTCCAAAAGCTGTCCATCAAATCGAACGAGGGCAGAATCTCAAAATCTCGAACATCTTCTTCTACACTGGATAGTGTGCTAGGCGGCTCGTTGAAAACGGGAACTATAGCTTGATTACTCTGAGCATTGCTTTTTTCATCCTCTTCTTCTTTTTCCTTCACCTCTAAGAGTGAAATATTCTTTTCCTCAACACCTGCACGTTCTGCATCGCTTGCGCCCTGCACGACACTGGTGTAGAACGAAGTACTGGCGATGATGTTTGTTAAAGCCTCACTGCTTTGTCTAGAATACTCCATTACCTTGTCCCATTTTTGTTGAGTATTCTTGAGAAGATCTTCGTTAAAAACTTGGCATGTAGCTTCGATGAGAGATGTTTTCAACATAGTAGCTTTAGATTCCATGTTTTCCACCAAAGCATCAAATGCGACCTCGCCCGAACAATTTTCCGGGCTGATTTTCGCAGATAACCCTTTTACGGCCGCTTTTAGTTCTTGAACAGTCTGTTCCACATCGTCTACAATCCCGTGCACTTTGAGCACAATTCTGGCCGTGAGCTTCAAAGTTACCTTGAGGTCTTTGTATATTGTTTTTATGTCTCGCAGAAGACTGATTAAGCCACCCATGGCTTAATTCAACACCGACAAATAACGTTCCAGTACATGTCACACGGTGGACTCCATATCTCGCCACGGCTAGGTCGTTTATCCGCGTACAGTCTAAAGTTTCGGGAGTTTTTCGCCTAAGCTCACAAATCTACACCCTTTGCAACTGCAACGTGTTTGCGATCGAATAGTTGTTTTCGTAGTATAAAGCACAATAACGCATTCGAAAAGGTTATGGGCACGCCCGTTTGCTAAGGTGTGGCTGACAAGTTTAACTCATCAACAAGCCAAAGCAGGCTCTTACTAGTTAGTTCGTGCTACTTTGGACACTAGCATTACCGAGATGTGAGGTGATCACGCGATGTCTAGCTTGAAACAGATCTTGATGAATTCATATACATGTAGGATTCAAATAGCCGTGACAGCTACTGTGCACTATTACCATGAAGTATTGATTCACACGCTGGAAAATAAAAAATACTGTAAGGGTATATTCACAGGACAGCGCTTGAATTTTTGACCGGTTAATAAAATTCATGCATGCATTGGGTATTTTCTTCGCACCAAACCACCTTAATCGCACGAAAACTCAGACGTCTAGCCGTAAAAAAGTTCGAGTGAACTACAAAGTGGAAATATTGAACGGTCCCGTGTAAACAGAGTAGCCGGTCACTTTTTCAGCCGGTCGAAAATTAGTCCGTGCAGGAGCCCATCAAATTTGATGGGCTCCTGGTCCGTGTGAACACAACCTCGTTCCCAGGGGTCCTCTCCTACCCGGGGAACGAGGTTGGTGTGAAGGTAGCTAAAATGGTTAGTTCCTATGTTATTTTCAAGTTCTAAAGTTGCTAGTTTTCCTGCTTTTTGGAGGTACTTAGCATTATACAGGGCTTTAAAACTACTCAGGAGAAATCTGACTTTTCACAGAACGTTTCGCACTTCTACAAAAAGTGCATCTGTCCAAAATTGCACAAATTTCTGAAGTTAAAACGCAAAAAAAACGAGGGCAATATCCAGCCATCTTGGCCGAACAAACTAGGTCAATAAAGGATTTATTATATGGCCACAAAGAGAACTTTTTCTTGCGGGACAAACGCGGGATATCCCGAGGAGGCAAGGTGGGCCCCAATGCCCGCTCGGGTAGCCAATCAGAACGCAGAGGATCGCACAGGTGGCGGAGGGTGGGTTCCTCTGGCACGGTTCATGGACCAAAAAAGTATCTAATAACGAATCACGGATATCAAACTTTAATTTCAGCTTTTGAGTCACATAAATCAGCACGTATACCGTTTTTGATCTTCTTCTTACGCAAAGTAAAAAGTGGTAAAAAGAGTGTCTGAAAAACAGCTTAAAAGTGGCGAAAAGAAAAAGCAATACTGCAAATGGCAACTTACAAAAATTCATCATTCTCATTTCACGCGCTCATAGTCTTTATTTATCTTCCGGAGGTCTCGAAACTGAAAATCAGGGAAAAATAAGTAATAAAATCACGAGTTTTCCTCGAGCACGGACAACCATTTGGTCACGGAACACGAAGTCAAGTCAAGTCAAGTCAATCTTTATTTAAACACGGTAAAATCCATCAGGAATTTAAAAATTAGAAATAACCTAACTATCCTAAACAAAATTCAAAACCTGACTACAACTTATCTAACTAAAACCTGTTTTTCATGAATGCCGTGTATAACATTAAAAATGAACATTAACTAATCTTTTAAATTGACTAAGAGATTCGGCTTCTCTCACATGACAGGGTAGGCTGTTCCAGAGAACTGCTCCGCTATAAGTAAAGCTGTTTTTCATGAAATTAGTTCGCGGAAATGGGACAAATAGTTTGTTAACAGAGTCCCTCAGGGAGTAACGCGTTTCATTTCGTTTAACAAACTTAGATGATAAATATTCAGGAACAAGGCCATTTAAAGACTTGTATACCATTATGGATTTCTGTATTTGAAATTGAGTGCTCAAGTCTTTCCAATCGAGTTGTCTAATCAAACGGCTAGCATCAGCATCATAGCTAGAGAAGGTTAAAACGCGAGCGGCACGGTTCTGAAGCTTCTGTAGTCTGTCAAATAATGTTTTACCACAATTACCCCAGACAAGATTGCAATAATCGAAATGAGATTGAATTAGTGAGTTGTATATATAGTGAAGGGTAGGTGGAGGGACAAAAGGTCTAATTCTTTTTATTGCTCCAATTCCGGAAGCGACCTTTTTAGATAATTTATCAATGTGTGTTTGCCACCGTAGATTTTCATCAATAAATATTCCAAGCGATTTGACAGAGGAAACGTGTTCTATCGGAACATTATTAATCGAGAGCTCAAGTGGGTTCGACAAAGTACTCAATTTTTGTCTGGAGCCAATTAGCATGAATTCAGTTTTAGAAGTGTTCAAAGTAAGTTTATTGGAAATAAGCCATTTGTTTAGGTTATCTAAATCGTGACTCAGAGTTAACTGTATTGAATTCACATCAACGCCAGCATAAGTAATGTGGGTGTCATCGGCATACATTCTAGGCTGGCACGAAGTAAGGCAGTTTGGCAAGTCATTAATATAAATAAGAAATAAAAGGGGGCCAAGGATTGTTCCTTGCGGTACCCCACATTTAAGAGAGCAGATTCTAGAAAGAGAACCGTTAACAAGACATCGTTGTGTACGATTAGTTAAATACGACCTAAACCAATCAAGAGCTGTACCTTGTATTCCGTAAAGGTTCATTTTAGCTAGAAGGATATCGTGGTCAACGGTGTCGAAAGCCTTTTTTAAATCGAGGAAAACCACAGCATTAACATTGCCACGATCAATATTAAAGGCCCAATTATCCGTAGCTTCCAGAAGGGCAGTTGCAGTTGAGTGTAACGAGCGAAAACCCGATTGATGATTAGAAATGATATCTTCATTGGTCAAAAAGTTATACAACTGATCATAAACAATCCTTTCAAACACTTTAGCTATGACGGAAATGACTGAAATAGAATAATAATTAGAATAGAAGAATAATTTATTGAATTCACGAAAAATGAAAAAAGGTCAGAGGATCACGTATCACGAAAATACCTCTGTATGACCCACAAGGTAGGATTCGCTTCCTCTTGCCCGCGTGCGGATTCAGCGATATAGTAGAGTAATTTATCGAACGGATAGTGCTATCCATCGTTTGAACAACCGAGGCTAGCTCCGAAGACTTAAACGCTGCACAACCGCCAGGTTGTAGGAAAGGGAATCACTTTCCTTCCATCCGGCAATTTGGGGGAGGGGGGTGGGGAACCCTAGAAAGTGCATTTCAGTGTATTTGTGCAACCAGGGAGGGAAATGTACTATATTTGTATAACCGTGAGAATGGCACCTTTAATTTACCCATATTTCCTTTATTTCATGTTTGTTGTCATTAAACAAAAGTGCTGAGAAACAAGACCAATCTACAACCCCACCTCTGAAATTTTCTGTGAACCACTAGGACATCCATAGTCACTAAATACCAATTTTTGCCAATTGTGTGAGGTTACAAAGAACCTTGCTAATGCATTTAACTGTCACTGAGGGATTCAAGTTTACTATTGCTATTCACTAGTATGTCTTACTCTCTTGAACAAATGACTCAACTATAAAAATTATTACAACAACTATATGATACATCTTAACAACTATTTATTCTTTTTTACGTTAACAATAATTTCCAGTTTTAATTTTCTCCAAGTGAAATAATGTTTGCCACATAAATAACATTTCATCAGAATAGGAATCTTTAAAATATACTCTGTCTGGGAGGTATAAACAATTTCTAATATATTACAATCTAATAACGTACATTTTTTGACAATAATTGTCAAACATAAATTTGTATCATTTCATAATTTTTTTCCGAGTAATAATATTACTCTTAAATAAAGAGTTCATAAACATCAGAACATAAGAATAATTTATACATAATCAATTCTTATGGCATTTCGTGAGAGTACAAAGTACACATCGAAAAATATGCAAATTGCTGTCTGAATTTTTACAATTCTTAAAATGAAACAGGAACCAACACCCATAGCATGAGGTTAAAGTTAGAGACCGAAACAGTAACCAAGTATTTGTTTTAAAAACTTCAAAACCAAAAAACAACAAGAGTTTAAACTAATAGTTTTGAAGTATCTCAAAACAAAAAAATGTACGATAAAGAAGAACAAGAAAAGAGTTTAACGAATTATGCACTTTCAGACGAATAAACAGACAGTTACGTAATAAAATCCTTTATCGGCGACAAAGATCAGCAGATTGCTTGAAATGTACAAGCTCCTACATCAAGAATATGTACATTTCGAATTTCAATAATCTCTCCTTTCCAACTTTTTGCCTTCTTTTCAGTAAGTGCCAGACCAGAAACAGCGACATCGACGATCCGACCACGTAATTTTTCTGGCACGTGGTCGAGAGCAGAAAATTTTAGACAGCACTCCATTTCCACAGAAACAACGACAATCACTGACTCTTTTTGAAGAGAAATGTCTTCAATGTCTTGTTCGTCGCCCACTGCCGTTAACTGGGTTTCCGCCACTACACGCCCTTGGCGATCTACCACATTGAATTTATCGCCTTTGAAGACGACTTGAATTGAAAATGCAAAGCCTTCATCATCGTTACTATCAGACCAGAAGAAATTGTCATTTTCAACGTCCTGGCTTTCAAAGGTAAGTCTTTTGCCATATCCTCTGCCAATGGTCTGTAGCACCAAAGCCACGCCACCAAACAGATATTCATTGGTTCCGTTTCGACGCACCCGATAAGCAAAACCAGAAACAACTTTTTTGTCAACATACGTTCCAACAACGGGGATTTCATGAGGTTTCAACGCTGGAATGATGTATTCCGTTGGAAAGTCACCAATGTCTGCCCCACTAATACGGATGGTTCGTACTTCTGGGATCGCTTCCTCGACGATGTTTTCTCCCTCGGGGATTTCTTTGACCGTCGCGTGAAAGCGAGCCCGAGTCTGGCGCCACCAAACTCTCCAGAGAGCGTTTTGTAATCTTCTTTCATTTTCGACCTCACTGGACAGGAATTTACTGTCCCTGATGCTTTGCTCGAAGATCGACAAACTCTGTCCCAGAGAACCTTTGCTTTTCAACCAGGTGGCCTTCAATTCACGAAAATACTCCTCGTTTAGCGGTATGTTCAAGCGATTAGTGAACTCTAGAAATTCAGAGAAATCACCCGGAGTCTCGTAGACATCTCCCTCTACAGCTTCATCAAAGACTAATGCCATTGGGATCGCTTAATTTAGATTTCACACTGTTCTAGTACCAGTTGAATTACGATCAAACGCGAAGTGGCAAAGGTTTGTATATTTACTAGGTTTTGTTATGGTGACGATAATGCAAAATTGATAAATCTCGTAAGTTTTCGCGCCTTTTTCTAAGTTTCTGATTGGTGGCTACGGGAATTTCACGGGAAAGAGAAACACTGTTCACGTGAATTTTCGGTCAAAGATCACCAACCAGGCATTCGCACGTGGTCGTAAATGGACTTTGACACCTTCCCTCTTCCTTATCTCTTCCGTCTGCTTCTTATTTTGACGAAAAATTCGCTCATATGTTAGAAATATTCAACAAATTGAAAACTTTAAATCAATTAACGTTTACTTTTGCTGTGTCAAACAATAATGTAGCTTTTTCCGAATAAGTTTGTATGCTGTGGCTAAGTTTCTCGATGATCGAGAAACTATACCTATCGATCCGGAAATTGTACAAATTGATTTATAAAATGTGACCAATATTAAACTAGACGGTACGTCAGCGAAAGTGGTCTTCTTACATTCTTAGCAAGTGCTTTTGCTCAACGTTCTGGGGAAATTGTCTCTGTAAAGACACGTAGCACGACAAATTTGGTAGCATCGTGGCATATTTAAAAAGTGAAAAGGCCGAACTTCCGGTTGACGCGGCTTGTTCAAGAACATGAACTGAAGAAACAAGCGTAGAAATTGTCACGCTATGGGAATAGCTTGACTTTGTCGGCCACATGGACAGATACGGTGGTACCGGTTTGTTGTTTTCTTTTAATGCTCAGTTGAATATGCTTTCTATTGGGGAAAGGGCCATCAACGGTGAAGACAGTGGAACCATACGGGGGTGCCTCATGCATGACACAAGTTACTTCCGCTTTGCATGCAGTGAAAACAGCCGGTCTATCAACAGGCTTCCTTTTTAAGTTTTTTAGTTGACACAACATAAAACAACGAAAACAATTTCTGACAGTTTTAGTATCGCTGTCTCTGGCATGTGCAGAGATCCAGGCTTCTAAGAAGACGAAGAAGGCTGTCGGAAAATGAAGAAACTACTACGGTATTCTTAAACGATAAACGGAACTACTATTTTTTCGGCCAGTATAATTATTTTATATCTCAGTCACATAGTAACTATTACTGTCGATGATGCCCAAATAAAAAAAATAACCCTTTGTTATTAATACTGTAGTAAAAATATGCTAAGTGCTCAGGCAATATCGGCCCCTAAATTATAACTTACGTCCATAGAGCGAATTATCGAAGAAATCGACTGTCATTTAATCAGATAGGACTGTTCCAGGGACTTCCGCCTCTAAAACTTTGCAACCAAAAATTTCTCCTTTGCCGGTTTTCGTCGTAACGCTGAGCCTATGCCTTCCTCGCTGATGATAAAAAATATAAAACCAACAAAATACTATCAGCGCGCCACATGCATAAACGCCTGCGGGCCTTGCGAACTGCAAGTGAGAACGAGTTGAACATCAATACACAATCCTTTTGGCCAAAGAGCAAACCATAACAGGCAACCAGAGTTTTATGCAGTGGGGTTTCATATCAACTTGGCCCGATCGTCAAAAAGTATGGGTATAAAACTATATCAAAACGTCAAGTGTCGCGGGCCTAAACGCGCCCATTTTTTATGTTACACAGACACAAACGGATTTGTTACTTCGGCGCGGAACCGGAAATACGTCTGCATAGTCAGTCTCGTCCCCAGAGATCGTCGTTTCTTTGGCTCTAGCTAATGCCACCTACCAATTTTTAAATCAGAACCCACCATTTAATTGAAATTAAAAATTAAAAGTTAGCACCTTTTAATAGATTTTGCGTTCTGCCTGCCTAGTTCTTACGCGGACCACTACGCGGACCACTACTTAATCATCCTTACAATTCCGTCATAAAGTTATAATCTCAACGGCAACTTGGGTATAGTAAACATGCGAAAGTACATCGCATTTACATGTATGTAAAATAGTACGCCCTGTTTGCCTCCGAAATTTCCATAAAGTATTGTTTTCAAGTGCTCCTGGCTTACATATTCCCAAGAACAATAAGAAACATTTTACCAAAATTTGGGAGGCAAATATAATGTATAACGAGGGATTCGAAAACTAAAGCGAGGAATTTGGCACCGACAACATCTTTCAACTTTAAAATGACTGGTTATGATGAGCATTGTAGTTTGGAGAAATTGTAGTCTACTTACTGCAACTTGAACTAACGTGTTTAGCCCGGTTTAGATGGACTTTAGCTGCTGCATAAATAACGTGATCTACTGATCATCAGATTAAGCCACGTAGTTTTACGGACATGTAGTATTTATACAAGAGCACTGCATGCCTTACCAAGGGGGGGGACGCACCGGAGTAATACGACACTTGCATGTGATGAACGTCACCCAGTAATTTTACAGAATGCGTGTACAAGTTCGACTTGCAGTAATAACTGCCATTCGGTTTTCAATACCTGGGCCGACGCTTCTAGTCCGCTTTTAAAACATCCCGGACTATTTTTGCAAGGCGACCTTAGCTACAGATGTATTCTACCATAAAATCCTCAATTAAGCTCCGGGGGGGGGGGGCTTATTTAATTCAAACCCATTCGAGCGGGGGAGGGGGGGGCTTAACAGAGACGGGGGCGTTTTTAAGAGGGAAGCCTATTTAACTTAGCAAAGGCGATGGTATCAGTTCTCAATAAAAAACAAGAATGCCAGGTTAGAAAAGTAAGTAAAAGTAAGTACAACGGTTAGAGGCCATGCAGACGTAGCCTACGAGCAAGCTCCCCTATTTGGGCGAGTAAAGCGAGTCTCGCGAGAACGCGCGAGCAAACGGCGAAGCCGCGAGGGGCCGAGGCTCACTTCGCTTGCCCAAATAGGAGAGCTTGCTCGCAGGCTATTGCAGACGAGGATCACAAACAAATCTGTAATTCCAGCTGGTGAATAAACCATTCTGGATCAGTCCACACGATGGTTTACAGTCGTAATTGATTAATACAGTCGATCACTTATTAGTGAACAGTAATAAGGGGGAGTGGGGCGTAAAAGAGAAAGAGGTGAGGGGGAGGGTTAACTTTCTTTCGCTGAAAAGGGAGGGCTTATTAGAACGGGGGGCTTAATAGAGGATTTATGGTAATTGTTTGAGTCGGTAAAAGTAAAGCAGCAAAAACTAGATTTCCACGGTCCTTTTTTCAAGGCCAATTATAAGGGAGAAATGGCCAGTACATTACCATGCAATAACAAGGGAAATGACCAATAACCGGCTATTTAAAACACCCCAGAATATATTTTTACATGGTGGCCCCAGTATCTGAGTCCGTACATAAAACAGAGAAGTTCCTTTCTTGCTTTTTTTCGGACCTTTGAACGATATTCACTGACATTGTATATGTTATCTCACATTTTCATTTTCTTCAGATTCGTGTGCAGGCCATAAATACTCTTGCCTTCATTTTCGACCTCTTGATTTTTGAGGGAAATCATTTGGAGAATAAAAAGTACAGATTTTTCCTTAGGAAATGTCTCTCTATAAGCTTAAAAATGAACCCCTTTAGTAAATTGACCAGTCACCGTCTTTACCAACAGCCGAAATGTCCCCAGACTTCTGCAGGACTAGCTCAGTCGGTAGACCGACTGCATTGTGGGAGATCGTTGGTTTGAGCACCGGGACCGGACCTATATTCGGGGTCTCTTAAAAATAACTCAGAAAGGAAGGTACTGCTTTTGTTCTGCGGTCTTGCCTCCCTTACAAGACGTCAAAATAGTGCCCTTAATAAGCACTTTGGCGCTAAATACATTGACACTCAACGTGCGTTTTTTGAAAGTGATTCCCCGGCTTTTCCCAGCCTGTGATCAAGCCCTCAGGGCGGGGATGGGGGGAAACTTTCTTCCTCGCACGCTAGTTTTTATCCCTGTCTACGCAACCCTGTTTATATTCTGTATACACTTCGGGGTTGAAATCTTAGATATCAAAAATATAATCAGTTCACTAAAGTGAAAATTACAGAGCGGGTTCTTTATGTAGTGCAAGTAATTAAGCCGTCGGAAATACATTCCCTTTACATGGATTCTTTATTAATGTCACTTAGGTGAGGTTAGGTGTGGGATAAGTAAATGACAAATTAGTTTTCTTCACTCAGTCATACCGCTCTTGCAACATGTGTTACATAAAGCAGTTTTCAAATCAGATCGAACGTGTCCCATCAGTGTTCTCCCTTTTAACAGACCACCGTAGACTCGGGGCTTGATTTTCGCCGTTTTATCGAGTCTGGTCTTCGCCCCTCCCGAAACGAAACGGATGTTAGATTTGGGAGGAGTGCAGGCGCATCTCTCGACCAGCGGCTGGTAATCGCGCCTGAGCAAAACCAGGGTATTCACTCTGGCCAATCAAAGCAGAGTTTCACAATTAAATGAACCAATCAGAAGTGAAACACAGGTAGCCAGCACAAAGCGCGGGAAAAATCGTGCGGGCGAGCTTTTATTTCCGATTGGTTCAAACAGTGACGCGAGATTTTGCACAAATCACCACGGTGAAAATTACATCGGGTACTCAACCAAAGCCTCTACATACATCTCATCGACCACTAATTCAAAAATATAAAACAAACTCGCGCATACAAAATTACTTTCTATCTTACTTAGAATTACATTATAAGTTTTTTTCTGTTTTTAACCAATGAAAAACGTACCTTCCCAGTCACTCAAAGAAGTATTTTTGTAAAATAGTTTTTAAGCGACAGGAACGCACGAATTGTCTCCATTTACTCCATCAAGATTGATGGGTGACGAATTGTAGCCAATACCGACGGAGGCCTGTAAGATCTTTGCTGACGCATTTTATCAGCTATTTTCTTGGCCTTCCTTGAATCGAACCTTCTGTTTAATTGCAAGTATATCTGCGATTCCGTTCACCAGAAATCAATGTCCTAAACTATAACAGTACTGAGCACTACGTATCATCCTTTCGCTTACTCTTTAGTTTATCGAATCTTTTCTGTAGATGATCATTGACCGTCTGTAATTCACCTATTTCGTCTTGTGCCTTACGAAGCTGCAAAAAAAGAAAACAAAAAAGCAAAAAAAAAAAACGTGACAAACGAGATTAAATATTTGAACTTGTGCGCGAAAAAGTTTAAAAACTGACTTATTTTAGGTAACCAAACAAACCCTTACAAATAATACAGCTTTCTGACGAGAAAATGAAAGACCGGAACAAACTGCTCGCAAGTGTAATTGAGGCAAGAGACACCAAGTCCTTTAAAAAAGCTGTGAGAATCTCCCTTCACAGGACTAACAGATATTTTATAGCATTTTCTTTATTTATTTCTAGTTTTTCCCTCAAATCCACAGTGATAGGTTATAATCCCCTTTGCAGATAATCAATTTAGATTGTTGACCTGCCTCTTCTACAAGAACAGGAGAGAAGAAGAAAGGTTTCTGTTTTCTCTCCTTGTCCCCTTTGAGTCGCTTCAAATCTCCGACTGTTTTAGAATTCAACGAAGCGGTTACGCGCGCAAAAACATTCGCACACCCGAAAACACGCCTACAATGCACGCTAGTAAGAAAAAGAATTGAATAACACACCTCCCGCTGAAGTTTTCGCTTCTCAGCCTTCAGTGAATCCTCCGTTGCTTCCTACAGGAAAATTACAAAGTTGAACATGAAATCACAGTGATAAAAACATTTAGAGCAGAAATCTTCCAATATAAACGATCCTGTCTTATGTAACGTTTAACACACCGTATTCTATGCAACTGCATGACTTTTACGCAACGCTTTATCTCAGTGGGGGCTTTAACATCGACGACGGCAAAGGCAGCGAAAACGTCAATTTAAAAATGAATTCGCGCCAGTTTTTCCAACTTTGTCGCGTTCAATCCAATTTGCCCAAAATGTAACAAGTGAGCGAATTCCCGAGTTGATTTCTAGGGGACCGCACTCAAGTTTAGAAAGAAAAAGAAAAATTTGTCGTGGCTTGTTTACGTCCTCCATAAAACGTGAAAATAGCGATTTTCACGTCTTCGTAGTCGTGCAGTGACGGCAAGGAAATTTTAAAGAAAGTGTGTTGTAGGTGCAAAGTTGTTATTTTGCCAGTCTAAACCTATTGCTTGTTTGTCGCTCTCGTTGCAGTTGCTGTCGCCGTTGCTAAAGCTCCCGCCTAGTAAGAAGCACTGCATGAAAATCTAAAATACGTAACAGGTAATGAAGCCTGTGCAGAGCATGCCGACGAGGACTTACGCACGTAAAAGGCGAGTGATGCAAGCCGCGTAAAAAATTCGCCCGCCACACGCGTGTAGAGAAAACCAAATTAGGCAAGCTCGTAAGCTAATATAGCCTGAGCTGCCGGCGGGATTGTTATGCCCAGGGACGAAGCGAGTGGCCAAACGTCCTTGAAGGGTTTTTGGCGAGCGGCAAAGACACCAGGAAAATAGACCTGCTCCCAATCTTCTCATGGCTCTGCCGCCAACAAGCTACAGTACTCGCTTACAAATCTCGCCAGCGACGCAGAGGGGAACGTGTAAGAAAACTACGCATTGACAAACAACCTTCACGAAAAAGGTATTTGTAAAACTTACCGCGGCCTCCGCTTGAGTCTTGTAGCGTTTCACCTGGCTTTCCAATCTCGCCACCTGGAAAACAATACAAATCCCACTACGTTTAAGTCACTTGTTACAACGACGACGACAGTCGAAAAGAAGGCCAAATACAGAGAGGGAATAAATATACCATAAGAACATGCCTTGCTAAAGAAATTTTAAGTTCTCCAATAACAATGAAGCTGAATAATAATTTGTAACAGTTTTTCTACTTTAACCGTAAAGTGTGGGATTTGACGCCTGCTTTAAAACACAGCACCACTCAAGATAAACTTATTTTGTTCGATCCTACGACACGACTCCTTACTTAACCTACTGGTAAGGTTAAGCCAGAGTCTAGAATCTAGCGGTTTATTCAAAGGTAGCCTCGGACCAGGCTCCACATTGGGGGAAAAAAGGTGAAAAAAATCAGCGTGGGCGAAAAAAAAAAAATGGCGGGCGAAGTCAGCCGAGAGGTATTCTGGGAAGGGGAAAGGGCGGCGCCCTTTTCCCCTCCGCAGGCAACCGCTCGGCTCGCTTCGCTCGTCGATATTTCTTCTATTTGACCCCGTTTTTTGCCTTTTCCCACACTACTGAGCCTGGTCCCAGGCTAACTCAAAGGCCATTTTTACTCGGCTCGTGGGTGTCACCTTCATTGGTGCGATCACGGACGCCCTTACGATTACAAGGGGAAAACGTGATGGGGTGAGATGGGTATGGTATTTAGAATCATTTTCAATCATTTCACTCCCAGGAGCAGCCTCCCCACAAATTTCCAAATTTAATTTTGCAAAATTCTGAAAATAAATAGTACCACGTGACAGTACTGCTGAAGAGGTTTCATTTGAATGGTAACAACATAGGATTTCATCCACAAACTCAAAAGTTAGGACTATATGTACTAAATAAATAGTACCATGTGAAAGTACTACTGAAAAAGGTTTCATCTGAATCGTTACATTACGGGATTTGAAAAGTTCAAGGTGTATTACGCATCTCTTTGGTTGACGTTTGATTGAGTGACAAGGTCGTCCAGTCCACCTACCCCTACCTTATACCATCACTAACGCTAATTTCTTCCGTAGGGAAAAATGGTGGGTTAGGGGAGGGGTCGGTGGAAAGTTCCCAGAATCTAATAATCTACTTACAAGTCCTTCAAGCCGTGCATTGTCTTGCTCAGCTTTTTGTAGCTTTATTTTGAAATCATTTATTTGCCTACTAAATTCTCCTGAAGAAAAAGAAAATGGAAAAAACGGAATTAAGGCACGGATAAACGGTACCCATGCCTGCAATTGTCGCAACAACCTGTAGTAGAAAAGAGCGACGCCCAAGGGGGTGCAACAGCAGTCTTCAACTGTGTTAGTCTTCCAGTTTGTACAGATTTGTACATGTGTGGGAAAAGTGAAGATAATGCATCTGTTGCAAGGTGAGAACAGCAATCATTAAACTGCAAAACAGTCGTTTTCCCCTCAAAATCGGTTTTGCAAGGCAAGAGGTTTTAGCCATGCGAAGTGCCTGGACTGGTCTGTTTTGCAGTCTAAGAAGTCATAAAGCTGAAGGACTAATCATATCCCCAATTCTCGACAAAATTCTTTGTAGAGAGGGAGAAGGGCAGGAGGGGTGGGGGTGGTTTCGGGGTGGGGGAGGGAAGGGCTTTGCTCAGGATGTCATTCAGAAATCCAGAAAGGATAGTGGTTGACCATACATCCTTCCAGATGTCCCTTTTCCACGAACACACCAGGCGACAAGTTGTAGCAACAACTCACGGCGACAGATCACTTCGTGAGTATAGGTCGGGGGACTTGTTACAGCAACACGTTGCAGCGACACATTGCAGTGACAAATCGCTTTGTGTGCACTGGAGAATTTTTGTAGACATCTTTGCCTCTGCAACAGAATTTTGTCGCCCCAACAAGTCTAGACTTGCTACAAGCCGACCTCAAGAGTTTCTTAGCAAGCGGAGCGAGCTTTTTAGGCCGCGAAGCGGCCAAGCGAGGGACGAAGTCGCGAGAGGTCCCGCCCGCGCTATATTAAATCAGACGAAGGACTTTTTTGAAAGTCTACAACAAGTCGCACAAATTCTGCTTGATTTGATTTTTTATGACATGTTGCTGCGACAGAATTCTGTTGCGGAGAAAAGATTTTCACTAAAATTCTCCCGTGCACACGAAGCGATTTGTCGCTGCGACGTGTCGTCGTGACATGCTGCCCAGTGTGTACCGACCTTAAGCCCCAATATTCTCAGACAAATTCTCCACTTATCCTCATACATTTCCTTAAAGAATCATTTGAATGAAGTTCTTATTAATTGTTTTGAATAAAGGCATTTTCCTCTTGGTGGTAATTTTGTTAGTTCTCATGGCCTTTTGAGTTTTCTGTTAATTACGTATTAATATTGTTAAAGGAAAATTGAGGTTGGGTCACTCTTATTAAAGAAAGACGAAGGAGGGCTGATGCCTCCTCTCGTCCATACCAAACAACAAGAAACAATAAAGAAGTTGTTAAGTTTCATAACTAAAAAGAATGGCATTAATTTTGATAACATATGGTGTAAGTTAGCCTGTGAACAGACGTCCCCCCTCCTCAGGAGGGGGACATCTGTACACAGGCTAGGTGTAAGTAACCATTCTGAATGTTACTGAACTGATGCTATCACACTGAGGTGTTAAATATATTAGCAGTGTTAGCAGGAAGTAACGTGATAAAGTGCAAAAAACAAAAAACAAAAAAAAATGGAAATTAATATAATGAATTCTAGTAAGTGAATGAAATTAACCACAGATGAGGAAAGCGATTAACTGTTACAAATTATTAGTCAGCGATTTATTGAAAGTGGTTGATAATGCAAGGATGGAATCATTAAGACATTGTTTCACGGTTAGAATTAGTCATTACATTTTGATTGCAGCAGTGGAAGAGGTATTAAGAAAGGTAAAGGTAGTACACAAAGGAAATTACAAGCAAGGGCGTAGAGATTTTGTTAGAAGGACGCAATTGGCAGGGTATATGTAGGTTTTGCGCTCAAATTTTAACTCTTCAAAGCCACCTTTGTTGTATTCACTTTCATTTAATTGCCAAAACTCCCCCCACTTAAACAAGCCCTGGAACATTCTTAGAAGTTGTCAGATGTTCTTAAAAGTGAACATAACCACCATCTTCCAACAACAATTAGGCCCAAGGTACACAAAATTGGTTCATGTTAGCACTTGTAATTTAAGAGTAGTATTTAATGTAGGGGATTTAGCAATGCATGGATCAATGGGGTCAAACAGCACCTCACTGATCAATGTGTACAGTTGTAAGAATAGACCAACTTACTTCTAAGTTCCTCTAAATCAGCTGTTATCGTTTTAGGCATATCAGACTCTTCTTTCTTCAAAGATAATACTTCAGCTTGAAGATTCTTAATCTACAGATGGAAAAAAAGTCTAATTAAAACTGCTATGTTTTGTTTACAATGTTCTATAAGCAAGTTTTGTTGTAACAACGTTAACAGTGGCCTAAAGTGGCCTAAAGGGTGCGATCCATTCAACCAAAATTCCAACTGGTCCGACCGGGAAAAGTGGTCCACCTCAAAAGGTGGAACCATTTTTTCGAAACTTTTCTGGTTGGACCAAACTGATCCATTGAGTTTTGGACCAAAATTTCCAGAAATTTTGGTTGAATCTATCACGCCCAAAGTATTTAACATAAAATGAATAGAATCCAAACAATTCCAGACTTTCAAGGCCTATTAAAATTCAACTGGATTTATTTGCTCTATTCTTGTACATAACAAATAGAACTAAATTGATTACCTGTAAGACTAAAACTTCTTTTTCATCTGATAAGGAGGGACGGCGACTGTTCGAGCGACTTTTGGGGGGCTCACTACTTCGGTCTGTGTCATCAATAACAAAGAGGAACATGTTAAACTTTATAAATCACTAGACTGTTCACAGTCCCCATTCTTTTCATCAGGATTGAGCGCTTACCGGTTTGGGTGGCCATCTTGCTTTCATATGTAAAAAAAATGTTTTGAGGGGAGGGCGTCAGGGTTTATGCCTCCCAAACCATCCCCTGTACAATAATTTTACAGAACCAACCATAATATTGTGCCTGTTTAATGGGTAGTTTAGCATTTTAATTGAGGAAGCTGACTCCCATCACACTATGTGGTTTTATGTACAGAGTGGTACAGCACATTTTTACCTGAAGAAGTTTCATCAGGAACAGCTAAGCTAATCGCATCTCTAAGTGTTGCTGTGTTGGATTCAACACTTTCATCCTTGATTTCCTGATCCTCATAAAGAGAAAGCCCCCGCTCCTGAAAGGACACAAACACACCTTGATGAGAATATTAAAAAGCCCTTGACCATCCCATCAAAAGATGAGGAAAAAACATGCATCATTTTCTTTCTTCCATGTGCATGGTGATTTTCGTGCATGCTTGCGGTATTTTTCACGTTTTACTACCCCTTGATTCAGAGCTCAAAAAAACTTGAAATCCACCATATCCTTCGGGTAAGCAGCTCTCACAATTTGCTTGCCCGAGGCCACTTCTTGCTTGTCTTAGTTAATGATTTTGTTAGAGGATGACTGGCTTTGACCCTGCCTGCTGGACAAGTAAGCTTGAAAGTTAGTTGCAGAAAAAAAAATCTACTTGTCCTCGACTACCAGACAGGCCTTTTCTTGAGCCCTGTTGACTGAAATAAGGGACTACTAGAGGTCTAAGATTTCAAGTATCATTCGGTTCCAATTCATTTCAGCAGATTGAGCTCGTACACCCACCAAGCTGTATTAATTACTAAATTTATTACTAGCAAAATAATTGCAGTTAACAATATCTCAATAATGCTCTTACAGATTTTGCTTAAATTTCTCGAACATCATAATGGCTATTGGCGGAAAAAGCTCCCGTGAACAATTTTGTCAGAACAGTTTACAGCGCAATTAAAATAGGTAATGGCATCATTTTGTTGCTATGACTACTCCAATGTCATTACAACCCTGATCAATAATAATAATAATAATAATAATAATAATAACAATAATAATAATATCAGAACAAATTTTCATCTTTACCTAATACAACTGTGGTGGCAGTTATTCCAAATCTTTTTTTATGGCGATGTCTGTAGTTTATGCTCAAACTTGGGAGGTATTGACCCTTAAAAACTGTATCGAGCCACCTTAAACAGCTTCAACCATAAGCATGAGTTGAACCACTAATTATTATTTTCCCCCTGTTTTTTTTCATGACTCACTGTCTATTTTCATTGTTTGTCCACTGTGTATTTAGTTGTCAGAATGATAAGTTAGAACATGACTTACTGCCAGGAAATTATCTCTAAATTCAATAGCCTCCTTCAGCTTCTTAATCTCCTCTTCATGCCCTTTGATGGTCTTTTGAAGTTTACTGTTTTCCTGAAAATGAACACCATAACAGACATAATAACTTTTTCACATTGTTGATTGGGTAATTTCGTAGTGATGATGTGCTGAATAATGCTTATCTCCTCTTTCTGTTTGTCATAACTTTACGCCAAATTACATTTAACCAGGCAATTTTTTCCCAGCCCATTTCTATGAATGTTTAGCCCTAATATTGTAACAAAGTAAGCTCAGTTGTCATTCATGAATTAGTTCTGAGCTATTGTTTAAGGACCCAAGTTTTTTAACTCACTTGACGATGAAGACATTAACTCTCATTCTCTTTAAGAAAATACTAAATACTAACTTATCAAGTCCCGGTAAGTATGACAACCATTCTTCAATCATTTCCACTTTTGACTTTATCCCAACTTGTCTTCAATTGATGTAAACAGCTAGATAGCCTGTAGTTCAAGGAGACCTAACCTCTCATAAGGCTCTATAGTTTCTGTTAGGTCTCCTTGCCACTTCTACATTTTCTTAGTTATATCATTTGTAACTTCCATTATTGTGTGGCGAATAAAACAAGCAAACAAACAAACAAACAACAGAATAAACCATTTTTCAGTACCTTTGTTTTTTCTTTAAACTCAGCCTTCACTTCACCTGAAATTTCCTCTTCCTCAACCAGCCTACAAACAAAAGTAAAAACAGTCAAAAGAGTTACATTATGGCAAGCCATACGCCAGTGCACTGATATTCATATTCTATTAATGTTATGGTGCACCGACAAAGAAAAAATACAATACATAAGGCCTTGATGGGCAAAGTTGGGCAGAGAAAAGCCAGCTCAGATAGAACTCACCAATTCCCATATAACCCACCAGATGAGGGGTCTCGGCATATAGTGTTATGCAGAAGAGGCGCCTTGTGCCGTGTACTGCATGGCGAACATGGTTCAAACACCCATGTGGCTGGGGTTATATCCTTGGCCAAGTTAACCAAGTCCAGCAGAATTCCCATGCTTTTCCCTGACAGGGCTTCAGCACAAGGCTAAAGGGATGCCTTTCCTCTCAGAAATTCCCAGCCCTTAATTTTTTAACGGAACACCAAGACAGTTAAACTTAAAAGCAATTTAGCAACTGCATTGATAAAATGGAGGTTGGGTGCCTGGAGTATCCAGGGGCTTCCACTGGCACAAAGGAAAACTGAACACGCCAATGAATCAGATGATCGATGTAGCCAGCTCCTGGGCATGCGCATGCTAAAGACCGCTGACCTCAGGCACTCAAGACGCTCTTAGTTGTTAACTCCTTTAAATTGCATATAAAAGGATGAAAAGAAATGGTGGAACTGAAAAAAAAACAAAACAAAACAAAACAAGCAACTACGGGAAGCCTGCAATAATGGGAGGTTGAGGGGGGTTAACTTTGCTGCTTGAACTTGCAGCAATGAAGGAAAGTCCCGACTCAGAGGGCATACTTGTGTAATATTATTAGGCAAAGTGCAAAGTGAGTAGATACCACATGAGGTAAAACACAGTGATCTGCAGGCTACCATGATATTGCTTGCTAACATTAACATTTATTTTATGCTACAACATCATAAAGGTGCAATACAATAGTGTTGTACCTGTCCTTCAAACAGTCTACTTGATACAAGAGAGCTTGCTTTTCATTATCCAACTGAGCTATAGACACCATTGCTTTCCTGTATTTCTCTTCTGTTTCTTTCAGGTTATCCTGAAAACCAAAAATTAATGACCCATTGGTATCATCAGTGCCCCTCTAGACTAGTGCAGGGGAAGGATAGGGTAGCAATGAGAGCACATGTACAAAGAATTGTGTAGATTGTGCAGGGCGCAAAACAACAGCCGGTCAACCAATAATGTCCGGCTAAGATGGCCATTTGTCTGAACAAACTTTCGGTTTGCTGGACGGCCATTTTGACCGAACTCGTAAACATTAGCGACCAGAAAAACAATACATTTTCACAACATTACAAGTTCTGATCAAGAGGACATTCATCTTTTTTCACTTTATGTTTTGGTTTGTTAAGCTACGACATTCATATTTTGATAGAGTGAGAAGACAGATATGACCGAGCTATAATTTCTCTCGCCAGTCAACATGACCGGTGACTGTCCCAAATGTATTTGAGCCTTGTTGTGTTTCTGAGAAGTGTTTCCATGGAGAATGACAAGGATTGTCAAGTGTCAGCATCAAAGGTAAGAATATAAATGCCTCTTACTAACCGAGTTCCAGGTCTGCACCATAAGTTATGGACCTAGTTTTTTCTGCTTTGATTTTCAGTGCAAGCGAGAAGCGTGCAGGTCATGAATGCAGGTAGATAAACAAGGTTCTGTAATTTACAGTATGGATATTGAGAAAACAAGGTTGGTTACTAACTGAGAGATATATAAGTACTATTAATCACCAAAGGTTATGGAGTGCAGGTGACAACAGCCAAAGGGCAAAACGTTTCTGCTCCCACATTGTGCTTTGTGTATGTTTCTCATGATAGATGGTCAAAATACGCGTGACCAGATCACGAGTGAGAGAGCATTAATGAGGGTGATCAGATTGCATTCTGTGCATTCTATTCATTCTTAGTGGACGTCCAAACTAAGCTGGCTACATATGTGCTGCGCATGTGTAATAACAACCTGGAGAGTAGGACCATGGGTGACAAGAGGAGCCCGCAATAACTAAACTTAACAATCAGTTCAAACCTGAATACTCTTGAGGACTTTCTCAGGTACTACTGGTCCATTCATATCAATGCTCTGGTCCTTGGTGACAGGGCTTATGGGACCAGCAGAAATTGATCTCGCAACTGGAACCTTAAAAGAAGAACAAAAGAGGAAATGAAAATGATTATTTACTTCATTGGCCTGCGGGTTGATATGGGATGTTTGTGGTCTATTTAATCTTTTAAGGGGATTTTTGCATTATTCAACATCAGTCCTTCTCCACGCTATACTGCAATAGTGTTTCTCGTACTATCTAGTTACCTTGTTTGAAAAACAAAGTAACCTAAAATCCATCATCGAATGTAGGAACTGAACTTTTTGTAAGATGCAATGCAAGGGTATAGTGACCACAGTGCAATTGGGGCATGAGGAGCAAAATGTTGATCTACCTTTAGCTAAAAAAGTCTATAAACACCGCTAACAAAAGCGCTGCAGCTTAGCATATGACTGTTGAAGACAGGACATCAAATTGGTGACTCTGCTGCAATTTTAGTTAAGAAATGTTTTTATTTTTCTCTTTGTCATAGTTGCAGCTTGGATCCCTGTGTTTGAAAGGACACAGATCCTAGCCTAGTACCTGTAACACTACTTTGCAAGGATCCATACATGTAGTAAATTTGACGCAACTATGATAAACTCACATCGGATAAATGACTGTCTCAATAAACTACAGTGGAACCCCACTCTGCGGACACCCGCTTAATAAGGACACCCGGATATAATGGACGGTTTCGTTTGTCCTGACGAAAGAGAAGCTCATATATTTTCTCTAAAATTAATCCGCTTAATACGGACACTCGGTTAACATGGACACTGTGGCATGTCCCATTGGTGTCCGTATTAACAGGGTTCCACTGTATTCACGTTGAATGTCTTGCGCTAGTGAAGTCTGAATTAACACAGGTTTAAAAACAGTTCCAGTGTAGTTTAGTTACAGTCTGTACCTTCTTTCTTGCAGGTGGAATGGGTGGTTCCTCATTCGCAGACTGATCATCATCATCTACCTGTGAAGTAAACCAGGCTTTGTCAACATAGACTTTATTTAGGCATCTATGTTTATTAATACATTGTTTATGATAAACTGTCAGCAGAAAAACAAGTTTTCAGCATGTTTTGAAGTAGGCATCTGTATTATATTAAAAGAGCTCAGTCGAAATTTATCCAAATTCAAACAGTGGTAACTGCCACCCAGTTGGATGAAATATAAAAATAACCACTCACATCATTAAAAGTAGGTATAAACAACTAGGCAAATACAATGAAGGTAAGGATGGATGAACTTGAGAAAGATGAAACTCATGGTAATATGCATTTATTGTAGGTTTTTGAAAACTTTTTACCCAAAGTTTTCAAAAGTTTTTTTTTTGCAGTTTGTAACATTTCATGTAATATTTAGGATCCATTTTTGTTGGACAAGAAGCTGCGATTTTCTTTCTTCTTCCACAAAACAATAAAAGGAAGTGTACTGTAATTGGGGGTATTAACAAAATGAACTAGACATACTTGACAAGAAACTTCAAATTAAGTGCAATCACTCTGTCGGGCAATTTCGACCAAAAGAAAGACATGTAAAATGGGGGATTTATCTTGGTACACAACCAAAATAAGTTTAAATAAAGCTGCAAACAATGAATGTACAAATATCCACTGTCTGTAATAAGAGGAAAGTATGACTCCATAGACATACATTTTCGCCTTCTTGTTGCTGACGTTCAAGTTCCTTCAGACGAATACTTCGCGCCTCAGCTCTTGCTGCCCTTTTGGCTGCCAAGCGGGCCTCAGCCTTCAAATGAGAATACAAAAAAACATTCAGTGCAGGGTTAAAACAAACTTGTCCAGCTTGTCCTTTAGGCAAGCAGCTCTCCTCTTTTGCTTACCTGGGGCCACTTCGTTCTCATCTTAGTTAATGACTTTTTTAAAAGATGACTTGCCTGGACCCTTTAGACCCCAAGATCAAAATTTGAATTCCCATTTGTTAGCCCTATTTGTTTCCTACAGAAGTAATGGGAAGAAGTTAATAAAATATCAAGTAAATTCATCTTGTGTGATCATGTCTGTAATTCTCATGACCCTCTGTTTTGCAAAGCATTGATATTACAAGGAGAAATTTGATGCTGATCACTCTTAGGGATTAAAGGGTTAAAAGTCACCCGCCCAGCGAAAAACTCTACATGTCCTGGACTACTGGACAGGACTTTTTTGGAGTCCTGCAATGTCTGACTTGGGCTGCAAAGACACTGACATATTAGTGAACCCTGGGTTTTTTTCGACAATACAAATATTGATATTTGAACAAAGATATCATGATGTCACAATACACAAAGATATGCTGCATCAACAAATCTGTGTAATCACTGAAGGTCTTTAAAATGCCTTGCCCAAGCTCTTTTTTTAGCCCTTGTTAAGATTTATACATGGCTGAAACAAGTAAAAAAGCAAAAGATCTATGCTTTGCATGCTTCCCACTTTGTCATTTTCATTTGAACAAAGAAATGCAAGTGCACTATTTGACACTTGTCAGCTGTTAAGTCTTGTGCCCCTTAACTTTGTGTATCTGTTAATTGGACACCCACCGAAAAACTATCCTTTGTCTGCACGTCTGTATTGAATGTTGTGGTTAGTTTTTTAGCTCAGGTAATTTTTATTTCTCCTTTGTTTCAACTTCATTAACATACAATATCATACCCCGCAAAAAAGAAAAACAAAAATTACCTGAGATAAAAACTTAGCTACAAAGGGGTGTCCATATATAGTGAATATTCATAAAATATTGTCCAAATATACTCCATGGCCAAGGCTAAACAGAAAACTAATGATTTATGCATGTTTTATTAAATTGCAGAGTCAGTCTTGGGTTTCAAATTAAAATATTTATGATATATTTAATATGTCTGAATTTTTCCAAAACAGTTTTATAAACAATTAGACAAGAAGACATAAACCTTGCATGATGTAGAAAATTATACTTTAAAGAAGGAAAAAATTTCCATGTTTAATCACCAGCATTGAATGTACTTCTCATAATTTTTTGTGTGGTGCATGTAGTTTGCAGATATGTCAGTGTTCTGGTTGAAATACTATATGGAATGAAATTTTAAATGTTGCCTTCTTTATAATTTAGTGCCATGATTATTGCAAAATTATATTTTAGGAGCAGTACAAGTGGTTTTAATTATATTCAAGAACAGCTGGAGTCTTTTATTAACAGTTGAGATAAACTAGCAAGAAATAACGAAAGTAGGGCGATTATAAATACGACGAAGAGGTGCAACAGGGAGTAGTATCGTAAATAATAAACAATGTTTGTTAAGACATTCACACACGCCCTTGACGCATAGAGAGACGGCAAAAAACATGAATAAAGCTTAACAATACTAAAGCGAAAAACAAAATAACTATCCAGTTTAGCACAAATATTTTGTAAGCGTCTGGTTAGTTTGCAAATGAACTGAAATTAACAGCGGCAAATCGTGACTTTTGCTGTTGATTCAAACTTGTCATTGAAACTGACATCCGTACATGAAATGTACGTCAACTCAGAATGTTATTTATTCAATTAGAATAGAGGAGATGATGCCCTCTACAGAGCTAAAATAAACTAGACAGCCCGCCAACGTTGCATTTCTTCACTTCTTAAGTGAAGGTTTATGACCGGTTTCTAGTGATGTGCAAAAGACGGTTGCACAAAATCAAATAATTGATTACTACATATAAAATGCCGCTTGAAAACATTAGCTTACCTCTCGTGCAATTTGATTCAGAGCCTGGTCTTCTGAAGAGGACGTGGTCCTAGTAAGCGGTCTTCGTCTGCCTCCGTGTGCTGAGCTCATGGTCAGAGATGAAGTCACACCAACACACACCTTCTACACAAATGATTTTCGGGCAAATCAGTACGAGGTTTCCGCTAAATTATTCCTTTACATCTGTTGCTGCGAATTGAGCACAATACGTTCACGCGTCTAAATTTTTTCAACAGAGTAGCCCGTCGAGAGCCGTGTGGTTATCTGCTTTGCTTCGTTCAACACTCTTGGAATAATTTCAAAACCCAAAAAGTAATTTTCGCTTCGTAACACCAGCTTTCCGCCATGGTTGAACTCCGGTGGAATCTCCCGGATCAAAAGCAGCAGAATACATGCGCTAGCATTGAGTAATGGGTCAATCCGCTGACCTTTACGTCAGAAAAGGGCGTCCCCCCACTAAAAACATCCCAAATGCTTGACTGTTTTAATTTGGAAAGAAAATCAATCTTCAGTGCTGTCTGGTGCCGTAGCAAGGTTAGATTTATTAGGGGGGGGGGGGGGGGGGGGGGGCAATCACGAGCGCCGAAGGCGCGAGCTGCTTGGGGAGTCCGGGGGCATGCTCCCCCGGAAGATTTTGAACTATAGGGTCTCTGAAATAGCATTCTCAGCCTTCGGAGAGCATTAATTTCCAGCAATTTTTCTTAGTTGAAGCAAAAAAATAAATAATTTTGACGCTTTATCGAACCGAAACCGAAGAGCAGAGTGAAAAGCGTTTCCGCTGACCAAATTAAACGTGCCCCCTTATTCGGGAGGCCCAGGCCCCCCCGGCTCGGCCCCTCCCCATGCTATTGCACTGATCTTGAGCAGTTCCCACTATTTCGCTTTTCGATCGAAATATGGTCGTATCAGACTTTTCGTCATAATTCAGAAGTGCAGCTTTCCAGAGGTATCTGGAGAGAGGAAACCCCGGGCGCGACGCGCTGGCCCAAGATCGTCGTTTCGTTCATAAGGACAAGTACAGTTTGTAGTCCTTGGTCCGCGAAAGTCCGCGATGCCCTTGGTCGGCAGCTTTTCCGCAAAATAATAAATATTTCGTCGACAAAAAAAAAAAAAAAAATACGTTGACAATCATTCAACGTATTTTTTTTCTCGACGAAATGTTGTAAGATATCGTGATTTATTGATTAGCACTCCGAGTTAGGGGGAGCCCCTGGCACTCTTTCATATCGCAGAACGTGGAACTTTATCACCTGATTAAGATTCCGAAGAAGAATCGAAACTTGCGCGTGCTAAAAGTTTCAAGGGTTATAGAAATACAAATACAGTGATTAGACGGAGGGAGAGTCATTACCAGGGCGGGTCAAGTTTCGTTAGGCACAAAAATGAAAGTGTAAATGCAGCAATTTCTTCCGTCAGTTTTGTGCTGGGAAAGTTTTATTGTTGTTTTTTTTTGTGAAGTGTCAAATTAGCCTCCCACACGGCGAACATTCGTATTCGTAGCCTGCGTAGCTGGTGGTTTTTAACCCTAAGCCCCGATACCCACTTACAAATTCTCCAACTGATCTCCATACGTTTCCTTCAAGAATTAGTTGGGAGAATTTGATTAAAGATCAAAGCATTTTCTCGGAGGTGATCATTTTATTATTAAAATCTCATAACCTTTCTTTTTGATAACGTATTGGTATTATTAGGAGAAAATTGATTTTAATCACTCTTGGTACTCAAAGGGTTAATGTGCAGTGAAGCTGCAGGGTGAAGGACGCGCGATTGAGAGGCAAATTTGTCGTTGTTTCCGCCTCATTTTTGTGCAACCTCGTCCCCAGGGCGCGTTTCCCCGGCCAGGGAAAAGCGTTGATTTTTGTGGAATTCGCTTGAGGACAACAACGCCAGTATCTTTATCTTATGACAAGAACTTTTTAACTTAACACGTCTTCACTAAGACAGTAACACAACAGGTCAAGAGAGAATTCGTTTGAAACCCTAATCTCGTACCCAGATCTCACTCTGTTTTACACTGAAAACCGTGGGAGATCTGGGTACGAGATTAAAAACTCGTAACACAATCGAAAATATTTTGGATATTAGAGGCGCTTTAGAGTACAACCAGTCCTTTATATGTTTCCGAAGGTTAAAAACCCGCACGCGAACGTAAAAGGAAAGTTCTAGAGCAGGGCGGATAACCTTTATCCGCCCTGTTCTGGAGAGAGAGTGAGGGGCAGGAGGGTGTGTCGAGGCCCACCCACACCCTTCGCGCCAAATTCTCACGCCAACGTTTCGCGCCTTGCAAAACCTATTTTGAGAAAAAAATCGACTGGGGTTTTGGAGTCTAGAGAAGCTTAGATTAACTATGTTCTCGTCAATATGTAGAAATAGCGACTTATTAGACATGTTCATGAAGCGGCACCTGCCTCAAGTTGTAACCGGCATAGATGACCCCAAGGATAAGAAATGTTCTTGTTTGCATTTCTTTCTTCATTCCGCAGTTCCAATATATGACATTTCATATCATAAAAGTGATGAGTGTTTGTCCCATTCGCATAACAAGTATTTGAAGTCTCTCATCTCTACAAGTCTGAAGGTAGCTTCTTGCGCACCCGGTCTCATGGAAACTGGACAAGTGACAGGAAATTCACATTTTGGAGTATACTGCCACCCTTTGACTATGCACGGTTCGTTTTTATTTATACCGTGTGGCACGACATTTTTGCGGGTTCTAATTTTTGCCGTTTTTCCAGCGATCCGGAAAAATAGGTTCCGGCAAATAAAAATTACCACAAACATTTTTCCCGCAAAAATTTACTCCAACGTAAGTATTCTCCAACTAAACTCGCTACACAATAATACAGCACTAAGAAATCGTTTCTGTTTAATTACAGCTTGTCTGTTTCATTCAGAAACAACGAAATACTGGTTTATTGCTTGAAAATATGTATCTCAATAAAAACGAAAATATTTATATCAATGCTGGGTACTGGGTACTTTCTGAAAATCGAAAAAATTAATTCCCGGCAAGAAAAACCAATCTGCCCTTATCGCAAAAATTTGTTCCCTCAAAAATTTCGTGTTGAAGAGCAGTATGTTTGACTAATAAAGGCACTCATGCAATAGGGTGCTGATCGGGGGCTGAAGATGAATGTTGAGGTAAGGCTCTATTTTCGTTTCTCTTGGTGAATGTATTTCCGGGAGTAAGGCTAAAATCGTCGACACGTACCTAAGAGGGAATGTGCTAAAATTTAGCCTCAACACATAGTTAATATGCCCTAACAAAATCCCAATTAGACGCATTAATTAAGGCTATTTTGGACGGAAACGGAAGCGGAAGTTTGAAGTTGGACTTAGCGATGGGCAAATTTGGGCAAGTTTCCTCACAAATGATGTGTTGAAATTTCTCTCTCAAACATCACATAACTCTCAAACTTGGGCTTCTTGGAAATTAGTTGCGAATGGTCTTTTTCACATTCCTTTTCACAGGAGCTCTTAAAAGTTTATGAAAAGTGATGGTATTAAGACTTACGTGACGCTTTCTTTGGCAGGACGCCAAGATACAGCTGCGAGTAAACTGGTGCGAGAAGAACAAAGTAAATTGTTGTCTTGACAAATGCGAGGGTACTTGCCTTAGAAGCCGCCGGATAACTTGGAATTAACATCTAGGTGAAGAAAAACAAGGTAAAAAACACTGTCATCTTTCGCTATGAGTTTATATCACAAGATTTACATGTGATGATTGGCGGGTTTCGAACGAAATAGCGCGTGAACGGTCCCGTGAATAGCTATATTTCATCCTGTCAAATGCTTATTGAGCCCGCCATTTTTGGGTTGGATTGGTCTAGCCTTGTTAATTATGTTATCTGTGAGCAGTCCGTATAATTTCAAGCATAAATAGCTTGCACAGGTCCAAAAACAAGCCCTTCAGGTTGGCTTCTTATACTTGTTGTGAAACAATGTCTTAAGGACAATTTCTCTAGCTGTCGACGCTTATTTGTTTTCGAGTTAAGCTCACGTTTTCCTCGTGAATGTTTACTGAACGAACGATGCCAATATTGAAAATCCCTTTCAAAGATATGATGGCAATATAAATTATGGCTTATACCTCCCCTGATCAACTTATATGTTCATATCGTTTCATTCTTTTACAGGATCGGGCAAAATAAAGTGTGCGCCTCCGGTCCGTTTCTGCTCCTTCTCGCGTGGGCTTCGATTGCGTATGGCGGAACTTTAGCTTCTGTCTTTGTTTATATCGGCCAGAAGAAGTGGACTCAAGAATCTTTCAAAAGTAAGCTTTTATTTTAAGTAATCTCGAATGTGTTTAACTCGTGAGACATTAATTACTGCAAAAAATAGGAACAACGGTACTTGTTTACTTAATGTGACTCGAATAACATTAGTTTTAAAAAATACCCGGAATATTTAAGTTACAGAAATGTTAATTATTCTGAAGACGATTTTCTAAAGTTTTGAGCTCCTTTTTGATAGAGGGTTTAATTTTTAACTCATCAAACATTTGTGATCATATTGGTTTTGTTCGTTTTTATTTGTAATGGTTGTTTGTAACTGTCAGTTTAATAGGGGGAAAACCCCATTTTTTTGATCTTATAAGTTATGCATTGAAAAGTAAAAATATATTCGAATCAGCTTTGATGGAGATTGTTTCAGTTCTAGAAAGAAGTAATATAATAACATGTAACTCTAAACAAAACTTTTTGCATGACTGGAACTTGGGAAACTAATTTTTAACTTGCCTTTTCTTGCTTAACATTTTAAGTTTCAATTTCTTGGGGAAAAAAAATGCTGTATTTCAATTTTCAGTTTCACCTTGGGCCCTACTACCAATAAGTAAGGCCCTTTTAGGGGAAAATTGCAAAAAGTGACAGGGCCTTAAAACATAAGACAGCTGAAATGGCTACAATTAATGACACAAAAAAGGTTTGAGACAGTGACAGTGAAAATGAAGAGTGCAAATACATGTACAAAATTAATACACCAAAAGGGAATAGCTTCTGTCTCAATAAGCGAAACAATGGGTTTCGAAATTCACACAATATACTCCCCCCCCCCCCCCCAAAAAAAAAAAAAAAATTTGCTTATGCATTGTTTTCAGTTTCTCTTGGGACGGCTGTAATACCAGGAGAAATATGAAAAACAAAGGTTATGCAAAATTTTGGGTGCAAATAAGTTGCGCTATTGGAGATGTGCAACTGGTGTATTAAGGGGGCCTCGTAAGTCTTTCATTGGTCCATACAGGTTGATGCATTTAGTGTCAGGAAACCCACATTTTATACAAATTTTAGGTGTAACTATGCATGCAATGCATAGTCACACCTGGTTATTGTCCACGTGCATATCTTAAAACATAGATTATGGAATGACAGACTTGGTATGAAACATAGATTGTGCTACAGACAGATCTCATTTCCTCTTCCACCCATACCCCCTGACGTTTTGCTTGCAGGCTATTATTAGTTTACTTTCCAAACACTACGAAACAAAACACTTAACCCTTTAAGTCCCAATAGTGACCAACATCAATTTTCTCCTAACAATATCCATACAATGTCAAGAGATTAGGTTATGAGAATTAATAAATGATGACCAAAGAGAAAATGCTTTGATCTTTTCTCAAATTCTCTCAACTTATTCTTGAAAGAACTTAATGTATAGAGATCAGTTTGGAGAATTTGCTTGTGGATATTGGGGCTTAAAGGGTTAAGATGCAGTATACAGCAAGCCTGCAGTCTGTTTGTAATACTGACCAATTGCATTTGCCCATGCCATGGGATTGCATTTCTTCCTTTTTTTCAGATGTCTTCTTTAAGTTTACCGTGTTTAAATGAGCAAGTGGCCAAGAGTATCCCTTCAACAAAATATAAACTTCAAGTAAAACATAAAAAGCTTGCAATGGTAAGTGAACCATTACTTCCAGTGGAAGGTTCAGATCAACAGGAAATCAGAACAAGGGATTTAGAACAATGTGATCTTGTTCTGGACAAGGCTGTTGAAGCTGATTCTCAGTCGATTGTTGAGGAGGAGATTGACCCAAGGTCATCATCGCTGGAGTACTGCTTTCTTTGCTCACAAAGTGGACCAGTGATTAAGGAAGAGGTTTGCCATAAACAAAAGTTGAAAAGGCAAACCATATCTCAAAGTCTGCTAGTTTTAAAGTCTTCAGGATCAAACAGTGCAAGCACACCTTATTTACATGTTAATTTGTGTGACAATTTGATGGGAAGAAAGAGCACTTCAGCTTCTGTTTTAAGCAGTGCTACATTTAAAGTTCAGCAGCCTGGGCAAAATGTTATCAAAGGTCAAAGCATTTCTTCATCACTAAGTAAAGTTACTGAAATGAATGACAGTTGTGGGCTGATGTGTCGCATATGTCATGGTGACGGCGAAGAAGAAGAACTTATCAGGCCTTGCCGATGTACTGGAACAGTGAAGCACGCCCATCAAAGCTGTATATTACACTGGGTTTCCAAATCTGGAAATCAAACCTGTGAGCTGTGTAATTTTAAATTTAAAACACGAAAAGAGAGTGTCAAGTGCTTCTGGAAGGTTGGTTATTTACAAACTTTTTTCCTAATATAAAGCCTGGTTTTCATATGTTAGGAAAATCCCAGATGATCAGGGATTTTACTCTTACCCAATCATCCCAGATCTTGCTGACTGATGAAAACTTGAAATTTTTCCCAACATATATTAATCATGCTTAAATTACTTATCGTTAGGGCGTTAGTCTGTAGAACCTCAATGCTCCAGGTCTTTTTGTTTTGTCTTCAGATCTTGAGGTTGGGTTTCTATCCTTGGTCATAATATCATTTCCTTTTTAGGAAAAGGAAAATTGGGTCAGCACTGTTTCTCTCTCCATAGGTAATATGACAAAGTGCTGGGGATAACTGTGGCCCTTATGGGTCTTGCACCGCTTCAGTGGGGAAGTTAGTCATTTTAGTCATTGACTAAAATATACGCAAGTGACACCAACTAATTGGAGAAACTTTCTAGGTCAAATTGGACTTTAGGATTTTGAGGGGAGGAGATAACCAGAGTACCAGTGGGTAAAAAGCTGTTGGAGCAAACAACATAACCACCAACAAACTCAACTTACATAGGGTGGGGACTCAAACCCAGGTCACGTTAGTGTAATCGGAAGCAAAATTAGGAAGGAAGCCCACCCTACCAATTCTGGGGTATGGCTAATTATATCACCCAGGTAATGGCAGCCATTTTGGGCGGGGTTGGTGATCATAAGTGAGATCTTTCATCAAGGGCTATGCTATGCTGATGAGTCTTAATGAGGATGAAACAGCTGTCTATGGCTGCCACTGCCTGAATGATAAGTGGCTGTGTACTTACATGGTTCCTTGCTGAATTTTAAGTGGTCTCAGCACTGGGTTATCCTTGCTCCCCCTAATTCTGAAGAGAAACTACTGCTTGCTGGCTCGCTGAATCCGCAAGCGGGCAAGATGAAGCAAATTCTGCTTTCTGATTGGCTACCTGGTGGGCAAGATTGGCCCATCCTGCTCACTCAGTATTTCCCACATTGGTCCTGTAAGAAAAATTCTGTTTTTCACCATATAATAAACCCTGTATTGACCAAGCTTGTTGGGTCAAGATGGCTGAATATTGGCCATTATATTATTCAGCCATCTGGACCTCATGCTTGGTCAATGAAGCATATTTATAACCTCTTGATTATATATCTCTCTAGTGGAGATTTCCAGAAGTAAGTACCAAAGGATGGCTGCACATTGGCCTCTTTATTGCCTTTGCAACAATGCTGCTTACTTCCATTACTTGGATCATTTGGTCTCGTGTCAGCAGAACCCCATCGGCCATTGCAGAACGGACTACGGAGGAGGTCAAGTTTGCATATATGGTGAATGGCTTATTCATTGCTCTGGCTGTAGGTGGCTTGTATTTTGACAGCTTGAAACATTTTAAACAGTACTCAAAACGCTGGACAGCACTGAATCGCAATGTGGTTGTGGAATGTTACACACTAGAACAAAACAGCAAGGCGGGCATGAGGTCGCAACACAGTACTTGCACTCCAAATCAACTCCCTACACCAGACATGGCAGCTGAAGAAACTCAAGCTGCACAAGAGAGTTCTCACGGACAAGAACGTGCAGACTGGGTTTAAAAGAAGAGCCTTTCAGAGGTGAACTAGAACTGTCAAAGGTGCATTTACCTTAATGCTCAAAATGGGCACCTGGGCCTTTGGAGGGTTGTTCAATGTGAGTGAACTGAGCGGTTTGTCTAACATTAAGTTACCTTATGATAGGAAATTAAGGCATTGGAAGTTAATGCAACACTTAATTTAACGCAAAATTTATGAAAAGTGGCTTTTGAATAAAGGCAATTAACACGAAAGGGAGGTTAACATTTCAAAAGGAAGGTAATTAATGCTATGTTCATAAAAGAAACAAAACCTGTTGAGATAAAAGACAGCTGACTAGAAACAAAGTTAAATTTATAATCCGAAATGGAAACTTTGTTCGTGTTACTTTCCCTAAACATACAAAGGGAGCCAAGCAAAGATAACTGGCCTCTCCAAGGGTTCTTCAAAGTTTCACAGATACTGGCGGAATTCTTCATCATGATCCTCTTTCATGGTGTCAAGAATATTAAGTTTCTCAAGAACTTTGGGGGCAAATTTCATCAGTCGTTAATTGCCTATAACACGGTATGTTCATCATAATCAAGTCAAACAACCCCTTCGCCATCTCATATGATCCATCAAGATATTACTGAGGGGTACATAAGCGATTGCGACTTCTGGTGATCAAGTTCACATCTGTTTAACACATCACAATAATCTTAGATTGCTGGTAGAGGGGTTGACTTTCATGTTACAATACCCATCTCAGTTTGTGTGTATTGGACTTAATTATGTGGAGGGAATTGCCTTCCGGAGATTTAAACTCTTTGAAATAAGTTCACTTCTAATAAACAGTGATTTTGCTACCTCTGCATCATGTGGCCCTGACACATAAAAATTTGAGTCCCCAAACACAAAATAATTCATGGCATTCATCTCAAGGGATGCAGAGTTTGATTGATTGATCAATCTGAAGATGTTTTTGTAGAATATCCTGTTCGTGTGATTTCGGTAGCTGTTATTGTGGACGTTGTTTAACCATGCATATTTTTTTTAGTCTTTTTGTGCTTTAAATGGAAGGGCTATAAATTATTTTAATTTCAGTAAACTGTACTAAAGAGTTTTGGAGTCTGTCTCTAGATTAACTGTCTGGTTACAGAAAGACCCTGCAAGCTTTTTTTTTTATTTTAGGGCTCATTGTTTTTTGAATTGCGTGTCACGATTTTTCACAAGATGAGTCCCATGTCTCACCATAACTATTTGTAACAAAGTCACTGCTAGTAATAAATACCCCGTACCAGGGCTTGAAAAAGGTCCTTTCCAGTCTCAGGGACAAGTTGATTATGTTGCTGGGCAATTCAAGTAACTGTTAAAATTCGCTTGCCCAATTGTAATGGGCAAGGGTCTAAGCAAGTCATCTTCTAACTTAATCATTAACTAAGACAAGCAAGAAGTGGCCACAGGAGAGCTGCTTGCCCAAGGGAGAAGCAGGCATTCAAGTTTTTTTTCAAGCCCTGAATGTACATTATTTGTACCACATATGCAGCCAATTGGAATAAATAATGTTGTCATATAAACTAAGTGACAAAAGAAAATGTACATAAGCTAAAGGGGACTAAATTAGGCACATGTACGTCAGTCTGGGGTTCGATCTGATGAAGGACAAAATGTCTCCATGGTAACTGATTCACCTTCCCTCAACTCAACAGATGTCAAAACTGATTGAATATTATATTATACCTTACTTCAAGGGTGTTTTCTGTTCAGAATTTTATTCTCCCCTTCAGTTTGAAAGCAGACAGGTGAAAGAAATGTGTGATGCTTAATTGGAATTTCCAGGTGACTGGGAAGGGGATCATAAAATCCTGGGCGGGGGGGGGGGGGGGGACTGAAAGAGGTTGGGATGCTCGTCATCTCGCTTAGGGGTGTAAATTTCGGATTTTGGTCTCATTTAGGGTGTTCTGGGCAAAACGCCATCATATTTAGCCGTGAAGGTCTCATTTAGGGTTGCACATGAAAAAATGTAAAAATATATATTTGGTATGTATATTTTTAATTCGTTTTATTCACTCCATTCATATAATCCAAGTTTTCTCATTTGTCTGTGTTTTAACATGGTCTCTAAAAAGCTTGGGCCACGCCCAGATCGGTCTCCTTTAGGGGTTTAATTCAAAATTTCCGAGCATCAGCACCCCCCCGGGGCTTAAAATAATCCTATCAAAGTGGGGGGGGGGGGGGTGGGTATGGATATTTTTTGTAACTGCAAATTATATAGTCATAAACTTGCTTATGCCACATTGGGATGTTAAATAAATTAACAACAATACAATAATATTATGCACTCCATATATTTTATTAAGTTAAGTTTTGATAATATCCATGCAAAGTGTGTAAGATACATGCATACAGATGTATATTCTATTATAAAAAGGGTGTGTGTAGGACCGGATAAGCAAATACAAGGTACATGTAACTTTGAAGGAGAAGCTACAATACTCCTCACATTTGTTGAAACACTTGTCACATTGCTGCCTCCCCAATGTTGATTCACAAATTAGCATCCATTGGCAAACATACATGAATCTCAACATAATTGGGTAAGGGGAGAAGAAGTTCACTCGAGGAAAGTTAAAAAAAGTGGGTTGAGAAGGCCTGACGTGAAAATACAACAGTTTCAGTCTAATTTGACAAGTATTGTAGCAGTTAATTATAATAAGTGACTCAGGGCTTTTATTGATGCACCCCATCAAAATATCAAAATGGATAAAAGCTTAATTTTCTACATGGATGTAATAAAATGTTTAATAAAATTATTGAATCACTGTAATCAAGATATAGAAAGCTGTTGAACAAAAGTGAAGTTACTAGTGCTGTTGGTTCTTAGAAAAATTTAATCTGATCTTGAAATCTCAGCTTTTTAGTGTTGATCTAGCTGTATTTGCAATGTCTCATTTTTTTCTGTTTCAAGAGTTGTGAACTTTTTTTGGTAGGTTTATACTAGATGAGATTTTGCAGGTTTCGACATAAATGTTTCCAGATTGATTATGTACATCTAGGGTATTCCGATTTGGAGGCTTTTTACTCAAAGTGAATCTGAGAACTGATTTGTTTGGATACAAAGTATTCACTTTTAACTAGATTTGAATTTGGGATTCAAAATCTTCAGTTACATGATCAAGCTGGGATGTTTTTATTATGGATTCATGCATCTATGTGTAAATGGCAAAATGAAACTGTACCAAATTTGTTCCAGGTTAGTATAGAGTGTAACTAGCCTTTTTCCTGCGAAGTCTTGTATTATATTAAAGGTCTCAGTGCCTTAGCAAGTCTTACATTTTGTAATTCACTTGATTCTTTATGACCCCCATGGACACTTAATACATTGCTCACTACAGTCGAAGCTCTCCTTGTGACCACTCTCATAAGCGACCAGCTCGAGTTACGACCACCTTTGTGAAACCCCGTTTGAACTGTGACTTAAACTGTGTAATGAAAAGCTCTCACAAGCGACCACTCCTGTAAGTGACCGGAACCACTTTGTTTTTAAGCTCTTGTAAGCGACCACTCACCAACCATTAATCAATGAAACTGCGCACTGCGCTAATGGTCTAAAACATTGATGTAATTTTTAACTGTGTCTACATCAGATATAAAGACACTCATTAAACATAAATATCCTTTGTTTAAATTTTCTTTATGAATTATTAATGAGTTTCTGAAGCTCTCATAAGCGACCACTCCCTTTTGTTTTACCATGCAGTTGCTTATAAGGGTTCATTCTCCTAAGCAACCAGCTGTAGTTGCAACCACTTTTTCGAATTTTCAAGGTGGTCGCTTACCGGTATGAGAGATTTGACTGTACTTGCAACTTTGTTATTGTGCACAATGTATTCGTCTAATTACCAAATAATTATGAAATGAGTAAATTATATTAATTTGGCTGTGTAGTGAGTTAGTGTTTTATTGCCTTATCTGCATGCAATAAACTGGCTATATAATGGTTCGTAATTATGTTTAAATAAACTATTCGTCTGAGAGCTTTAATTTACTTGTAAATGTGTTTGTCCACTGATGATGTGAACCAAAACAACCAACACCATCAGAAGTGTCTGTGTCCAGTTTGACAATTTATTTTAAGTATTTTATTGCAAAAGTTGCACTGTATAAGTGTACTAAAAGTAATACAATATTTATAATTTAAGAAATTAATGTATAATATCTGTAGAATTGACGGTGATGAAATATAATCGCCTTTTTTGGAATTTAACATTTTGTCTTGATTGATGGCCATAAGTTATTGTAGACTTTACTCTTTATCTGTGCCCTCTTTGGCTAGAGCCTGCAGTTAATTTTGGAAATCAACGCAAACTACAGATTAATAAATAATATTAATAATCAAAAGTAAGTTGAGTTTGATCGTCCAGGTGAACGTAGTCCTGAATAGGACTGTTGTTGTTGACAGTGACTGGCGTTTGGACAACCTGTGCAGTAGTCATCTTCAGAGTCAAAGTGAGTTGTATCACGTCAGTTGATGGTAGTCAACTCATTTTGACTCTGAAGATGACTACCACACAGGTTGTCGAAATGTCAGTCACTGTCAACAACAACAGTCCTATTCAGGACCATGTTCATGCGGACGATCAAACTCAACCTACTTTTGAAATGACTCCTGGGTTCAAACCTTTCACAATATTAATAATAGTAGTTATCTGCAAGCAGATAACTGACTAATCTGTAGGTTGTGTGCGCAATGCATGATGTCCATGGACAATGTCAATTTGCTTCCTTGCGATGGTGTGTTTGTCATTATTTTCTTCCAAAAAGTGTATAAAAAACCTATTATTAGATTCAGTTTTGCAATATCCAAAATCAAGTTCCCAGTAACTGTTATCAGCCTCGGCCTTCGGCTTGGCTGATGACACTTACCTTGACGTTGATTATTCTGGATGTCCCACAGGAAAGTGTATGTCAGAACAATATATTTTGCTGATTGCATTAGGTTTGGCAGGTGACGTTTGATGCTTGAGAAGGGTCTAAGAAGACTTCAGAGGAAATGAGACTTATGGGAGCAACCGCTCTCTGTTTCATATGCATGCTTAAACTAGTTTACTATTTTGACGCTGAAATTGAAAAAAAAAAAGAAAATGAAAATGAAAAACGTTTATTCTTTTATTAAGCACTCCTTGGAATAGGCCATCTCTGAGTTTTCTCAAGTGTCTGTTTCAAAGTGAGGCTATATGTGAAGCTATTGATATGGAGATGATTTTTTAATCTCATGCTGAAAAACTCATTTTCACAAGAAAGGTCTTGCACTTAGCCTCATTTTGAAAGTGAGAGTTTTTGAAACTCCAAAATCCTAATTGCGCTAATTGAAGCATATTTTTACAGTAACTGTAAGCAGAAGCATATAACCATGCTTTTGCTGTAAGCTAGTGTGGTTACTATTACTAACGCCTTATATTATTATATTATTCATTTACCAGCTTTTGTGGACACAGGCCTGTCTAGAGTAGCCTGAGATCATGCCCTCTCCCTATTATCCCTTTATGTCTCTGACGGGAAGAGGGCATGATACATTTCTTTGTCGGATCACATGTAAAAATGCCAGAATCTGGACTTTTTTCTGATTGGATAGGAAACAATGCGGATGATTTGCGCTGTTCCGATTGGCCAAAATGACGCCATCCGTTAGTTGTTGTTCATTTCAGTCTGCATTTTTGCTTGCGTGATAAGCAGTGAATACACACGCGAGTTCGTTATGAAATTTCTGCCCGCTCAGTTTTCTTGAATTTGAAGAATGCCTAAATAGAAGTTTCATCCATTGAAATATTTACCATCTCATCGTATACCAAAACAGTTGCAGTCAAAACTTCACCGATCATTTGAATGCAATTTGATACCGGCTACAAGTTACAGAAGCGACAAACGGGTTCACTTTTCAAATAATCAATTCATGAATGGAATCTTGACCTGGTTTGACTGTATTTCCTCCTTCAGAAATCATGCTGCGAATTATTCTGAGCGATCTTCGCTTTCACAACACCTTCAGTTCGTGAAATATGGTGCTTCAGCCTAATTTTTTTTCCACTGCTTTCGTAGTACAGAACGAAGTCAACGAGCTTTAACCAGTAAATTCTTTATTATTTGTAGCTATTCACAAAGGTACGACAGCTCCAGCTAGCAGTATTTCATCACAAAAACAACACATTAATTTTTTTTTTTACGAAGCGCCATCTGAACACGGACGTACTTAAACATTTTTTTTCCCCTAAAACTGATTTCAAATGAGACATTATTCGCGCCAAAATTTGATTCCCGTTTGGTAAACGCTTATTGGCTAAAAACATGACAGGTCAAGCAAACGTTAGATTATGTAAATTAGGGGGCGGTTGACTGCTTGTTAAATAAATGTATCAGGCGTTATTTTTTTTTCCCTCTCGAGCCAAAGAAGCAAAAAAAAAAAAAAAAAAAAAAAAGACGCCTGATCTCAGGTTATGTCTAGAGGGAATGTGCACGAACGGGACTCAGGTCCCATGCGAGGTGCCATCCACACCCAATAACACAACCCTTGATGGTTGGCAACACCACTGGGGTCTACGACCCCTACTCTTTTCAAATAGTGATGTGGGTTCTTTTATGTCCCACAAGAACACACACTTTTGCTTAAATAAATGAAATGAAGAAAAAAGATAAAAAACAAGAAGGAACAAGAAAGCATTCAAATATTACTAAATGACAACTTCTTCACAACTCTTACTTGACTGTATTTTTCAGAATATTCCTTTTAATGATACAATAAAGCTTGGGCCAGGGGCCCGTTTCTCGAAAGTCCCGGTAACTTAACGGGCCCAGAATCATATTTTTAAATCAAAGTCTCAAGAAAAGTAGGGTGTGTTCTGACCTCTAATGAAGTCCATTTTGTTTCGTTAGCTAATAACTCTACTGTATAATTTTCAAAACTTTTAAAACTCCCTTCTAAAATGGAAAACAAAACAGCTTAACGGGCCCGGTAATTACCGGGAGCTTCGAGAAACGGGCCCCAGGCCCCAGCGGAGTACTCCCACATTACCTATATGGGTATGTGCCACCCAACGGGGTCGTGAATTTGAAGCTCCTGATTTAGAACGGGGTATTCATTTCAGAGGCGTTTTCTAGAATGGGGTATATAAAATTGTGGATCACGGCTTTATCTTCTGCTTAAAATTGTTGCTTATTATGAAGAAGCATTTATTTGATGTATAAGTCGAACAAATAAAGAAATATCTTTTTTTAAAATACAGGGCTATTTCAATTTACAAACTTTCGAGAATGGAGTATAAAAAATTGGCCCATTTCTAGAACGGGGTATCAGTTTTAGGGCGAATTCTAGAACGGGGTATAAAAAATTGGCCCATTTCTAGAACGGGGTATCAATTTTATGGGAGATTTTTTTTAGAACGGGGTGCCAATTTGGAGTCCCGGGGGGCACATACCCACCCAAAAGGTACCCAAGTGTCCCCCCCGGCGGCCAGGCCCAGGCTAGATTGGCCTCCTCTGAGGCCGGCTTAAATACTATTTTTCTTTCACATAATCTTATCATTTCGCACAATGGAGCTTCTGCTCCTCCCTTGTCACTGACCATTCCACCTAGCCTCGGTTTTAAACTGAGGTGGAGTAAAGATCGAGGAAACCTGGGCTAGAATGAAAGCAGCCAATCAGATCATGGATTCATAAATTTGGCGCGATTTGCAGAGAAACCTTCGCGGCAGTGAGGGACCTGAATGCGCATCTCCTAAGAAGAACGAAACATTTGGTGTTTTTTCCTGCTCTACGATACCTTCTTATGCTGAAATCATATCGAAAAGGTAAAGTGAAAACGTTTTTAAATGAAACTGTTGTTTAAGATCGATTATCGACTCGCGTTTCTGTTTCTTTGCTCGATCGACGCGTCTGCAAGCGTGCTTACATTCAAATTACATTTCACATCGTGATGCTGTAAACAGAATGTCATGAGCTTAATTAGATCTTTTTTCTTCTTCTCACATAAATTGTGGTCCGATCTTTTAAAGAACATCTCGAAAAGCAAGCAACATGGTAACCATACCCGAGTGTGAGGGACTTTTTGAACCTCTTCTTCGAATTCTAGAGGATAAGAGGGCAGCTGGAGAAGATAAAGTGGACGCTTACCTCCGGATGACAGAGTAAGCTTAAGTCTTTACGTTTTATCAAGAAAAACACGAACTCAAGCCTTAAAGAACAGTAGTAATGTTTCTTTCGTCAATGCCAGTTAGTGATCGATATTATTTGTTCCATCGGTTTTTGAATAATTGATCAAGTTGTTTTGATCATGCTTGCCTCTTATAATGTCCCTACATGTTTATAACTGTGAAGAACGTCATTAATTCGTTGCTCCCTTTCTTTCTCGCTGTAACAACAACAAAAATGGATCACTATGAGGTTAACAAAGGTTGGCTTAAAGATGGAGGGAAGAATATTAGAGAACAGATTTTGTAACAATACAATTGAGCTTATTAGGTGTGAAATTAAATTTTTGATGATTGTGTTAATGTATTTTTTCCAAAATATTTTCAGCCGATTAAGAGAGGAAGAAGAAGTATTTGTAAATGAGCTTCTTAATTTTATTCAAAGAGTTATTTTGGTATTTAAGGTAAGTTAAAGATGTTAAATGCTATTTTTTTACCAGCGACAGAGCCACGGTCAGAACCATGTCCACAAGCACAGAATATGGAGTGTTGTGTCACACTTGGTACCCAAGCGTGCTACTGCCGTGCAAAGCTGGCTTGACGGTAGTTCGACTGCAGCATGACACTTGCACGACTTGGTTTCGTACGTCGCATTTAATTCAGTCGAATAGAACAGCTGTTGCCGAAAACAAAACTCAAGAATAAAGAAATGGTTCAGCAAACTTTTAAATGTATTCTATTGTATTTATTATGTATGAATTGAGTTCGGCACGGGGCACAGTGGTAGCATGACGTTTGAAACCAAGTCTGCTACTGCTGTGGTGAAGTCAAATTTAATTCGGTCAATTGAGTTTGTCACGGCAGTAGCTTGGTGTTTGAAACGAGCCTCACTTGGCACTAATGTGAACACACCCTTTTATCAAGTACTCACTCTAGAATTCAGGAATGGTGCTGGTGCCGAGACCTTGTACTCGGCACAAAAGTGAGCACCGGGACCCTGTGTGCACAACGTTTTTGTTATTTCTGGAGGAGTCCATCTCTTTGTACTCGCTGCTACTCGCTGACCATTGATAAGATGCTATCTACGCGAGATATGACCTGACTCAAAAAGAAACTTGGCTCTGGTGGTGAGAGAGATGAAAGGTAGAAGGGGCCAGCACCTAATTAAGCATTTTGGCTAGGTCAAAAACACCAGTTGCTGTGTGTGTTTGTCTTTATATCGCTTGTATGAAACAGCCTTCAAATGCTCATGCGCATACAGGATTTCAAATTTGAAGCTAAGCATTTCATACAAGAGTAAATCCGTGTCTTTTAAGTATCATTTTTAGTTTAACTTTTATATTTGCAGCAAGATATCCAATCAGACAGGTCAGATCTTTGCCAAGCATCATTACAGGCTCTCGGCCATTGCCTCTACCAAGAGCAAATAGCAAGGTACTCATCTTATTATGTTTACATTTTCCATAGAAACTGCAACGCTATGCAGTCATTTCATGTGTCTGTAATGTCCGTAATGTCTGTAATTAAGAAAAGCAATAATTCTGAAGGCCAAGTTAAAACTTTAAAATGTAATGTAAAATACTTTCAGTTCGCTAACAAGGAGAGTCTATTACACTCAAGTCGTTGCTTTTCGTTTTATCAATGTGTTTTTTTTTAGTCAAAAGAAATTTTGCAAAAAAGGGGTAATTCTGGTCATCAGTGTGCTACATAACATGAAGGTGAAGTACAAGTTATTGTGACCTGCATCAAAAAAATTATTTTTCTTGATGCAAGAAGTCACCTTCATTTTCTCTTTGATGCTAGTCCTTGGCTTGTTATATGACATGAAGATGAAGAATTAATTGGATAAATAAGCATCAGCATGTGTGTCAAAAATATTTTCATCAAAACTGGTTACATTTCATGCTTAAAATTATGGCATAGCAATCTGGCAGAATTTTTTTTAGCAATTGTCACCATACAACATCCCTAAACCACCATTTTTTCTTCTTTCTGATCTTTGTAGCTCCCTCTCTATTTCTGATGGTCAAGATCTTGTTCAAGGTGAGTTGCTGTGAAGTAAGCTATTATAATAAATCAAACAGGAGATTACAGTTAGTGAAGTTTTGTAGGTTTTTGTGTTGAACTGTGCACGCGTGGGCCAGGGATTGTATCTGGTTACTAGAAATGAGAGCACTTGCTGCTTTGGTAGAAACCTGATATATTTGCAACACCACAAACTTCTGGCTACTCCTCTTATTTCCCTTCCTTGTAATATTAACCCTAAAGAACAGTGTGGGACCTATTAAATTTGGTTACTTGTCAATGTGGCAGTTATTTCAGGCCAGCATTTACAGTGTATGTGGCAGTATAATTTATTGAAAACATGTAATTTGCAATTAACATGGTAGTACGTTAAAGTCTTCTTTTTCTTTAGTTTGTCCAAAAAGGATAATAGTAAGCATAGTCTGTATGAAGAAGGTATGCATAATGATAGTGGTTAAACATTTTTTGTAGGTCTGCTGACAAGAATTCAAGAGTCTGATGATAAAGGAGTGTGCACGCGAGCGCTATGGTGCCTTTCTAAGCAGAATTTGGATGGTGTTATTGTAAATGCCAAGGTACGAATAATCATATTTTCTGTATCCCATGTGTGTTCCTTAACCCCTTCACTCCTAGACTTATTTATGGCCATATTTTTTGTCACTCTTAAACTTCTAAATCTGGACAAAATCTTTTGGTGTTACTGTTTAAATCAAAAATCTATGGCAAAACTTTTGTAAGGTGCACTGAACCACTCAAAACCTATGTGAGTACATTGCCTCCTTACCCAGACACTGAGCGAGTCCCCCGCCCCACCACTCTAGAAGTTTAACTTGTGACTCCACTCCCCCCGTGAATTTTCTGAGGACATCACTCTCACTACTGCAGGCTGCAGCTGTGTGTGTATATACATGTGTCAGGCATTTTTCATCTGAACTATACTCTTGATTACTATCATTAATGTTGTGCTGGAAATTAGGTTTTAAGCAGGGGGTGATTATGATTATGATTATTGTGATTATGGCACTAATGATTTCCTGGCTAAAAACCCAGTTATAATTAAATAAATTCAACTTTTCCTTCTAGCTTGAATCGATTTTGTTTACCTTGGAGTCTGTTATTGCCAAGGATCTGAAGTCTGTAACAGTTGATCATGAAGCTCTCAGTGTAATTGAAAGGTATCCTGTACATGTACTTTAGTACCATTAACTTTACATGTAACTGATAGTAAATTTCTATAGTGGAATCTCAATTTTTTAAACCTCCTGGTTAAAGGAGATTGCTTGAGTGGTTTGACAAACTGGAGGCAAATTATGATGAACAAGGTTAAATAAACTTGTCTTTACAGGAAATAATTTACTAGTATTGGAGTTACCGGGTGCAACTCCCATTACTAGAAAGAGCCCAGGTCGCTACGTAATTATACTGGTCATGTTTTTCTTTTAACCCTTGCCACATCAGTGTGGTTTTGTAATAAACTGTGTCTGGTTACACTCTGTAAGAGAACATAAAAGATAGCTGTTAAATCTTGGGTAATAACCATTGAGCAACCAAACTTGAGAGGAGAGGATCTACAGTGGCACCTCTACTTTGGCACACCTATATTCAAGGGATACAAAATTTGGTCATGGAAAAATGTTCACATAATCTTAGGATCCGCTTAACCTCTTTTGAGGGGACACCTCTATTCAAGGGAAGGGGACACTTTGTGGGTCCCAAAACCCGGGTTTAACCTCCATTCAGGGGACACCTTAGCACTTAAAAAGGTTACTGGATACAAAAAGCATTGATAAGTTTAAGAGCGCATCATTCACAATAGGGCCATTTATACGACGAAAAATTAGACGCGTCTTACATAAGACGCGTCTTAAATAAGACCCGAACTGTACCATTTATACGAGCATGTCTTATCTAATAAGACGCGTCTTAGCTAAGCTGCGTCTTATTTTAGAAGAAATGTGCCGTTTATATGGAAAGTTCGCGTATTATTTAAGATGCTTTCACAACATGAGCTATCTCGCTTAAATTGATGTACTGCACTCGTGGAAATTCAACAGTCACACAACATTGCAGAGATAAGTTAATCATGATTTCTTGTACATTATCTAGCTGCTTGAAATAATGACTGCAGCAGATTCCGAGGCAGGACAAAAGAAATACTTTTTATAATTTGTTGGTTAATACAAAATTATTAACAAACCCAGAGGTTTCTATAAGCACCAACGGCCGACAAAACTCATTGGCTACTTTGCTCATAGAGGTCGGCTTCTTTTTTACTACAAAGAAGAAGCAACTAGTTTGAATAACATTGTCAACAAAAAATATATCAAAATTTGACTGAAAACGTAATTATGATGTGTTTTCATAATGGCCCACTGGTTTTACATTATGCATTAGTCACTTGAACGCTATATTTTTGTCATTTTTTCACAAGTTTCTTTATATGTGTACGCAGAATTTGTTTACGTGCAAAAATACGTAATGAAGTTTTCAACCATTTTTCATTGCTTGTTGGAATTGATTGTGTGACTGCTAAATTGAAAGCTAAATTTTCTTCAATGAAAAACACGCTCTTTCGTCCTTAAATTTAGTCCCTGGAACATTGAAAATCGCAGTTTAGGGCTTTGAAATTTCAAAATTTTCTGGGGCAGACTGCACCCAGACCCCCCCCCCCCCCTAAAAAAAGGAGACTAATGGTCCCTTGTCGATACAGTTGTTTACTCTATTCAAACCAGCTAGCTACTTCAATTTCTATTGAAACCCCTGCAAACCCTAGCCCAACCTCTATTCAGGGCAGGGGCGGATCTAGGGGGAGGGTGCAGGGGGTGCGCACCCCCCCCCCCCCTGAGATGACCTGTGGTTTTCTAATAAAACTGGTATTCTGCAAAAAAATAAAAAAACACTATGTGGTTTATTGGTGTTGAAGTAGAGCAAGAGACGAGTACACCCCCTCCTAAAAAAATCCTGGATCCATCCCTGCAGGGGACACTTGCCATGGTCCTGAGGGTGTCCCCTGGATAGAGGTTCCACTGTATAATGGAGGAATTGCTTGGTTATGAATTTTTTGCTGGATATTTATTAAACAGACTGCTGCAACAGCTTCCAAAGCCTGATATGATCAAGACTGTCAACTCTTGGGCAAAGCTAATTTTCCCTCAGCTAGTAAGCACAGCACCAAAGGTAAGAACTGTTACACTTGGTATTTTATGGGTAAGATGTTTTTTTATTTTACATTTTATGACATAGAGAGGGACAAATTATGTCTCAATTTCACTTAAGTCAGTTTCAAACAAAATGTTAATTTTCAATAATTTAACAATTTATTGTGCGCTGATTTAATGAGGGCTTAGGTCTATGAGACATGTGTGAGACCAAGAAACTTCACTGGAAATGAATGTTTAACAACTGACAATGTTATCGTAAAAAACAAACAGTCAACAAATTATTATAAGTGATCTACACTCTTTTAGACCATAGAAATGATGTCAACATGTTTATAACTTTGCATTGAAACCACTTGCCTGCAGATCGCTGCGATTTCCCTTCCAGAGTTTTTAACATCTAGACATCATTTCTATAGTCTATAAGACATAGACTGTGGGTAATTGATCTCTATTAATTTTGTTGATATTTAGTAGTTTTTTCTCTTGAATTTGTTATTTCACACAGGTGCGTGAAAAAGCTTTAGTTGTTATGTCTACTGGATTGGAGCACATGATGTCGGCCCGAGAAAAAGTTGCAAGAATTCTTGTTCCTCTGCTGAAGGGGGTAGGTAATAACTAGCAAGTGTCCAAAGAAATAAATTTTAAATAATATTTTCTTTTTGTAAACTCTAAGAAATGAATAAAAAAGGTAAGGGAGCACATGAGTCAAAGGCACTGAAACGGCTGGAGCTTATCGGGTTTCCTTAGCATGAAGCATGCCTAGGAGTATTACTATTCCCCACTGGATGGGATGCTTGTCCATCCCAGGGTTATACACTTGGCCATTTATACACCTGGCCCCAGTTGTTCAAACGTTGGATAGCGCTATCCGTCGGATAAATCACTACCCAGCGGATAAGTATTAGGAAAACCGATTGCACCATCCACTGGATAGATATTTATCCACTGGATAGCTTTATCCAATGTTTGAACAACCGGGGCCAGGCCCTGGTTATTCAAATGTCGGATAGTCCTTTTAATGGATAAATCACTATCCAGCAGGTAAGTATTAGGGAAACCAATAATTGTGTTATCCAGTGGATAGTGTTATCCACCTTTTGAACAACTGGGACCTGGCTAAAGAGAGTCAAGAAACAATGCAATAGACAATGCTTGAACTTTAGACCTCCAGTGCTAGAGATGGAGGTGTTAACTGCTCAGCCACATGCCTCCACCAAGAAATAAATATCAGGGCTCTCATCAAGTGCCGGCAGCTGGCTAAAAAACCGCTACTTAGAGGTTTAAGCTACCTACTTTTTTTGGGAAAAAGAATAAAGTGAGAGTGAAAGCCTGAACTGTCTACAGTACTCAATATTTTACCAAGCCACCTACATGTACATTCACATCCTAGCTGTCTACTTAAAACTTAATGAGAACCCTGAATAATACTATGAAAAAGTTTTCCCAAAGAGGTTTCTCTGAATGGTAATATCCTACAGCATTACTGACAAAAAATCTTGCTGTAACTTCTACAAGGTCTTTTATGAAAGGTTTATGCTTGTATGTGACTACTTGAAGCATCATTGGTCTGATCTTTATTTCCAATGTGTGCAACACTACTCTCTATGACAGATTTTTAAAGAAAACATTGCACTGCTCCCGTTATAACTTACAAATTGTATGCCATAAATTGTCGCTGAATTGTAGACATGTCCAAACTTGTTTCTGGAAAAGACCCCTTATGGTTGGACTGTGATAAGCAATCATCTCATGATCATGTAAGCAACCACTAAAATCGTGGGATTTTGAGTGATACCCTGAGGGGTGGCTCATCCGCTATTATTTTATTCCTGTACAGTATTTACTGAACGAGTTCCCCAAGTTGTGTGCAGAAAAAAAGGAATTGTTTGTTCTCAAATGTTGGTGCTGCATTGTCCCCACTTTAGGAGAGGTATGTGATGAAACATTTTTTGTCTTTGTGTGAAGAATCCAATTTCTTTTTTAATACATTGTAAATATTGTTGTTCATTAGATTGTTGTACTGTAAAACAAATGCTTTAATTTTAATGATAAATGAATAACTTTATTGATAGCAAAGCTAACTATCAAATCCTATTTACAATTTATTTCACTTAAAAAACTGTTCGGTCAAAACACTATTACAGTTCCTTTCGAATTAAAAAAAAAGAAGACAGTTAATTTTCATTAAAAATGTATAATTATTCAAAAAAAAAATTCAAATTAAAAAACTGTTCATTTCAACTAAACCAATTTACGAGCTCGTGCCATTATCACACGTGCTTGGGTAGCGTTTAAATGGCAGTCATCAATGAAATCCCCTTGTGGAATTTTGTGGAAGGGTGTCCTAGAACCTCTTATGGATGTGTGTATGGACCTTAAAATCTCAAAAGAAAGCAATCTTCTAATCCAAGTAATAGTAATGTGATGAGGTTCCTCATTCTTTTCTGAGAGCTTCTCGGCAAGGCGTTTGAGAAAACAGTTGCAGTCGGCTCCCATCCCATTTCAACGTCCATCATCCTCTTTTGGTATTTCCTCTTTTTCTCCTCCTCCTGCTCCTTAAAGATTGTGGATGGTGCTTTTCCCTGGTTACACTCGGAGTTAACATGCGTTTCTTGTACTGTTGTTTAGAGATTGTAGTTAATATTTACTTTTATTATTTCACAGCTTTTACACAGAGGAGGAAGTTTAATAAACAACCTGTTAAAACTTGTAGAGCAGGTATGGCTGCATGTTAAAGTCTGCTGCACACACAAGAAAACATCTTTTTAACAAAGTATCTTCTGAGGCAGTTAGCCTTAGCTATTTCACCAAAATGGTGAAATTTTATTGCCTTTTTTGCCTCACATGGCCATGAGAACACCATGCGGTCTGAATTGGGAAAACAAAACAAACAAGCTAAAAAGGTCTTAAGCATTGACAACAGCAATCGGAAGTCAATAGAAACATGAAAAAGCAATGGGTTTCATAAGCAGAGTGACAACTCGACACATTCATCACGCCTTTTGGAATATATTATTATATTAGCCACCAGTGCTCATCCATGAGGCAAGATTCTTTGAAACAATCAGCGTTGTACAGGTAATGGAAAACCTGGAAAGTTATGGAATTTAAGAATCTCATTTCCCAAGCCTGGAAAGTCATGGAATTTAATTGTTGGTCGTTGAAAGTCATCGAAAATTAAAGTTTCGTATGGTAGATTAGTTACTGCAGATGACAAAGCAAGGACAATGTAAGATAGAGAGAAGTGCAAACACCATGCATTTTGGAGGACATCAGAGTTTAAGGTCAAAAAAATACCTTAAACCTAGGAAAGTTCTGAAAATTTTTGAAAGTGACAGCAGCTAAACCTAAGGTCATACAAAACTTGATAAGGTCAAGGAAGGTCATGACATTTGAAGAGCTTAAAAGAGTACGAACCCTGTCAATTTTTTACAGAGGACATACTCAATTACTACTCAATAACAAATTTTGTTGAAATTATTAATCTCATAATTATTTTTATTTTTTCAAAGCTTCAGCAACAATAATTTTTTTTCTGATTTCAGGGATTTAGAGACACATCAACTGAGGTGCAAGTGATGTCATTTTCTGCATGGAATATCTTGATTGACAACTTTGCCCTCTCACCAGGTAATGTCAGTATGTTAATGTATATTATTTTTTTAAACCTTTTTGCTGAGATCCGACCTTTTGACCTAAAGTTGTTGTTTAATTTCAGAAGTACTTTGTAGCCCCAGGAGGATCAAGCTTATCATGACTCCATTTAGGGTAAGTGTAGTGAAAAAATTGATAAGTCAATGTTAGTCTTAAAAGTTAATTAGTTTTAGTCTCGCTTGGGTAAGCAGTGAGACTCGTAATGTGCAACATGTTTTTCGTCGTATTTAGGATGCAAAAGGGGGGTCATTGTGCCAGGCATTTCTTGAGGAGACCGTGGAAACTGGGACTAAGAAGCGTTGGGTGATCGAAGCCACACACGTTTTGCGAAGAAAGCTTAGAAAAGATTAAATTTAGAGCTTTTCTGAAACATTCTGGTCCACGAATTCTATCCCTTGAAAGCGTTGATTACTTTCGAACAAGTAACACTACTGAGTGGTCGGAAAAAAAGGAAGAATCTTAATTAGCAAAACTGTGATGATTCTTGTGTTGTAAACTTTTATTGTATGCAAATGGGTCAGGTGATCAGCATGTAGTTTATTTTCAGTGATGATTGAAATGACGTGCCATGTAAATCACTTTTTTTGATCTCTGGCAATGATGTAATTTCTCTGGATTTGAGGCCCTTGAATTTCCGTGTATTTATACCCACGTATAGCCTGTGACCGCAGACGTATTTCCGGTCATCGCTAACACGCGTCAATAAAGTAGGAAGTAAAAAACCTTTAGCAAGTGAATCCTGTTTCGGGTAGAGTTAATCGCCTCCTCATTTCTCGATCTAATCTCCAAGCAAGGGAGACTGAGTGCCACTGTAAGAGCGTTCTTGTTTAAATAATGATCGCGCTTACATGTACTTTAGCATGAGGTGAGGATTACAGTTGTATTCTGTAGTCAGCTACAAATTCTTGAAAAGCGCAATTTCGTTCTGGCAGACAAAATTTCGCCCCACCTAAATGAAACTGAAATGCCCTCGGATGGAATCTCTAAATTTATAATTTGTTATAATTTTATTTTAGAACCTTGCAGTTAAGGAGAGTAATAAGGAGGTTGAAGCTGCAAGACTTTCCACCTGGTGGCACTTTGTTTGCCTGCTGGGATCACGAGTTCAAGAACTGTTTGATCAGGTTTATAACAATCTGTTGTTATAGTTAGTAGCTGGTTTACAAACTTAGAAAAAACGCCACTGAATTGTAGTCAACAGTTATTGGCACCATACAAATGGCTTATTGATGGAGCCAAGCAAAAGTAACTTCGAGAGAATGACTAGAGAACCAACAATTTGACTAACAATAAATGACTGTTAAACTCTGACTATAGACTGATCAAAATGCACCAATAACATTTTGAGTCTTCATAGCCAAGAACATCACGGCTGAACTGACAGACGACCAATAACATTCCAACTTGATTGACCGATCAGGTCAATAACTAGAGTTTAATACAATCAACTGACATGATACAACTCACTTTGACTCTGAAGATGACCACAGCACAGGTTGTTGAAACATCAGTCACCGTCAACAACAGTTCTATTCAGGACTATTTTCATGCAGATGATCATTCTCAACCTACTTATGAAGTTAGTAGTAAGATAACCTCTTTAGGTTATGTTATTCTTATCATCATCATCAATGTGACTCTCACAAAATCAATTATGTTAATTTTTCTCATCATCATCATCCTCATTTTTACCACTGTTTTACCATAACTTCTTTCGCTACCATCATCTCTAATTAACCAGCATCACAATACATCACAATCACAATCATCACCACAATTCATCATTTTCATCTTTATCGCCAACACCAATTTTCATCATTGGTTTTGTCTTACCATCATTGTCATCATTATCAGTATCACCTTTACTAGCCTCCCTGCAGACGTCCTTTGGGGTTCGTTCAAACGGACCCCAAAGGACATCTGTAGGGATCATCATAATCACCATCACTACTTTCGTCATCAGCTTCATCATCATCATCATCATCATCAGCATTATCATCACTGTTTTTACCACAATTTTTATCTGAACTGTCATTACCACTACTGCCAATCAGTGACATCTTTATCCACTCATCATTACCTCATCCTGGTCTTTATTTGGCATTCTTATAGTATTATTACCAACCCTCACTATCATTTGCCCATCCTTATCATTATCATGAACACTATCACCTTGATCATCATGGTAGTCATCATCATCATCATCATCATCATCATCACCACCACCACCACCACCACCACCACCACCATTAACATTATCATCATCATCATCATCATCATCACCACCACCACCACCACCATTAACATTATCATCATCATCATCATCATCATCATCACCACCACCACCACCACCATTAACATTATCATCATCATCATCATCATCATCATCATCATCATCATCGTCATCATCATCACCACCACCACCACCACCATTAACATTATCATCATCATCATCATCATCATCGTCATCATCATCATCACCACCACCACCACCACCATTAACATTATCATCATCATCATCATCATCATCATCATCATCATCATCATCGTCGTCATCATCACCACCACCACCACCACCATTAACATTATCATCATCATCATCATCATCATCATCATCGTCATCATCATCGTCACCACCACCACCACCACCATTAACATTATCATCATCATCATCATCATCATCGTCATCATCATCGTCACCACCACCACCACCACCACCATTAACATTATCATCATCATCATCATCATCATCATCATCATCATCATCATCATCACCATCACCACCATCACCACCACCACCACCATTAACATTATCGTCATCATCATCGTCAACATCATGAGTATTACATTATGTATGCATACAAAACGGGGATATTTCTTTATTAACCCTGCTTTGTATTCATATTTCAGGTTTGCACCCCACTTCTTCAGTTCATATTCGGAACTGGCATTGATCAAGTGAGCTTGCTGAAGACAAAGGAAGGCCTTAGCGATCTCAAATGTCCTCCTACTCCAACGAACAACAAACTGCTTGCAGACATGATGGCAGAAACACCCAAATCAAGTATCCGTAGATCTCTCAAAGATGTTGGTACCCCAAGGACACCAACTGTTTTGAATGCAAGCTTTGCCAGAACAGCTAAGCAGAAGCTTTTGGTACAGGGATGTGAGATTCTTTTGGAACTTTTGAAGATTGATGATGATGAGGTTGAGATGAGTGGCAATTCTGGTTTAGTTGTTTCACTAGGTAAGGTTCAAGAATTATAACTTCTTCTTCATTAACTATTTTGCTCCCTAGAAGATCACAATAAATGACAAATAAATAACAATCCCAATACAAATCTGTGACTGATGAAATTAATGAACATTAATGAAGATAACAACCTACAAGCTGTGATGAAAGTGCCAACCTTAAACTTTTGTTTTAGAAATGTAATTATCAGCCTTACCTCTTCTAATTAATTAAGTGGCAATCTAGTGCGTTCCACATCTTTGGTGCTGCAAAGTTATTACCATTAGGATTTAAAACTAGGATGACTAGGAAAAACTTTATCTTATGAATTCCTTAAGATAACATAACTACAGTGGAGACTCAGGTGAAGTAAGAGAGGATACATGTAAGTACCGTACATGTAAGAAAGCACAGTAAAAGGTCTTTAAAGAGATAAGGATTTTAAACTCTTTCTTGCAACAAAAGGTATTGGAACTTGCCTGAGGAGGAGTAGCAAAAAGAAATTATAGACATAACAAGGAGCATGTCTGCACCCTCATTCTTGTAATGTGTCAAGTGGGAAATGCTGCCAATGCTCTCTTTAACTGTGGTGTTATGAAACTTCAAGAATCTGACATCACTTTCACTTTGTTCAAGGTGAAAGACTACAAACAGTGACATTTAAGAGAGCGGAGGATTTTAAGAAGCATTCATCTTTGCTGACAAATGCCGTAAGAGAAGGGTTCAAGGCTTTGGGGACAGACCTTGCAGGTAAGTTAATGAGTGTTGGACATAATGTGGCTAAATTTTTTCTTGAAGTTATTTAAATTTTCGTCCATGCCTGTTTTAGTGTGGCATACGAATTGTGGAGTTCACTCCAGAAGAAAAGATTTGACTGTAACCTTTTTCCATTTTTTTTTTCAATTTCAGAACCTCTGGGGATAAAAATATGGAACCTACTTGTTCTAAGGATAAGTAAACTGCTAGAAAAAGGTATATTATTGTTACCCATTACCACATTATTACCGGTATATCAACTGCATTTATAGCCAAATGACAATAAAATTAATGCAGTAACTGTGTTAATGGGTTTATGAACATCTTCTGACAGGGCTGTGCTCTGGAAGAGCCCGGTGACCCCTGACACCTAACTTTTGCTGTCGGGCGACTAGGAAATCTTAGTTTTTTCATACAAATCATACGCTGGGCACCTGCGAGTTTAAAGTTTCAGAGCAATAGACTCATAAGCAGGTAAAGGGTAGAATACAGTATCACAATAATCTATCTTTGAGAGGACTAATGCTAAGGCTAAGTATAGGGCTGGCTTGCCAGAGTGGAAGCTGCTGTATACCACAGGATCCCAGGCACCATCCAGGTGGCTGAATTGCCACATTTATTTGGTATTTTTCTCTTTTTTGTTTTGGCAGGTTCATCATCAGATTATGGAGAAATTCTTCTTCCTCTGCTTGCCATCATGCAGGATTTGGTTGACAGTAATGTTTTGTCACCTTCTCTAGTTCTTGTAAGTTTTGCTGTATTTTTACTGCGTTTGGAATCATCCTTGTGGGGTTTCTCACTTCCCATTTAAAAAAAGGTCAATTAAATTCACGTCTAAGCAGGGCTCGAATTGAATTCTACAACTAGTTGCCAAAGTACATGTACATGAGACACTGTACCATATTAATGCCCTGTCCATGATCTTGTGCTTGTGATGCCCGCTTGTGATTTTGAGTAGGTAGATGCAAGTTACTGTGAAACTTAATAATTTATTAATAAATGTTTTAATTTAAATTTTATTTTAACAGAAAATGTTAGTAGAGTTATCCAGTCTTTCTTCAGAAGTACTTAGTCATCACATGGCCTCACTTCATTCCAAAGACAACCCACAAGGATCACCCGCCCTTCTTCTTATCCAACTACTGTTCACGCCACATTTGTTGGAAAAAATCTGGCAAAATGAAAGGTTTAGAAAATAATTATACTTGTATGATATGTCTAATTTTAAGACCACAGTTACAAAACAGTACTGGAAACAATAATGTTACTGTGAAATCACACAGACTGGTTTTTGTTTTATGTGGTTAAATCTGATTTAACTAAGTTAACCACCATGAGCTTAGTGGTCAAGCGGTCCACAAGTTAAGTGGTCAAGCGGTCCACAAGCTTAGTGGTCAAGCGGCCCACAAGTGTAGCGGGCATCCAGCGGTCAATCCCATAAGTGCAGGCTGACATGGTTTGTGGTAGCTTTGTACACGGCTAGAATCTGCGAGTTCTTTGTCGAGCGTTTGTGCATTGGTCTGTGGAGCGGTTCATTTAGCATCTTCCACCCCCCCCCTCCCATCCCTATTTTCTTCCTTCCACTGTTTCATCAGTGTGACGGGTGCCTGGAATGGGGGCTCATGGCTGGGTTGCGGGGATTTGCCAGCCATGGGGCAGTTTTCTATCTAGGGGCTGGCTGGCCACAGTGGAAGCCCCTGGGTATCCCAGGCACCCACCTTCCACTTAATTGAGGCAGTTAACCTTTTGTTTTTCTAAGTATTTCTGTGTGCTTGTTGTTTTTTTTTCCTCAAAATTGTTGTGTCGTTTTGCCTTTAAGCTGAACCAATCACAATGATCACAATCAAATGAGTCATCTATGATGCATCTGAATATTTTACCTGAACAATATACTGTATTTGGATTTGACTCTAATCCTCTGTTTGGTGTTAAACAGTGTATTAATTGCTTAGTTTGAAGAATTTTTTTTGTAATATTAAAAGCAGACAAACAAATCAACATTTTTCTACCATCTTATCAACAGGCTTCACTTGACTTTTGAGCCCCTTGTTGCTTGTGGTATGATGACAGCCTCTGGACAGTTGGTGTTTTTAAAGACTGTTTTTGATCTTCTAGAAAAAGCCTCAAGGTAAAATTCAGTTTGTTTTGCCTTGACATCCCAAAATTTGACTGAGAAAGTGTTCGCTATTATTATACAATGTAACCAGTATTGAAAGTGGAAATGATTCTCGCAGTTGAGTAAAGGGTCTTGACAAACTGCGAGCCAGCGAGCCAGCAAGTCATGCGAGTCGAGCCAGTGAGTCATGCGAGTCATGCGAGTCATCATGTGAGCCATGCGAGACAGAAGTTCGAAGGAAAGAGAATCCATTTTGGTAACCGGTCAAGTCGCCCGAAAGTCATCTCGCCCGAAGTCATGAGTCCTAAGTCATGTCGCCCGCAATTTTATCGAGTGTATAAACTTGAAGAAAAGAAACATCTTAAGTAAATCGCAAGGAATAAACTCGTAAAATGTTGACTCGCTAACGAAAATACCCCTCAATGACGTCATAGCTTTTTCAATAACTGTGAATTTTGAGAAGGAACGTTAAACTTGTTAGTAAGTCAGATTTTTTATCGCGATATTCTTAAGCCATTGGCATTGGTTTTATTATGAAAGACGCAAGACGTTTGGGTTTTAAAGAGTGTTTTTTATGTTCTGGTCACGTGGCTTACCACATATGGTGTGACTCATTAAACGTGACCGAGGAAGAACCTTTAAACCTTTGTTTAACGCATTCTCAAACCTTTGTTATTGTTTCACCTCGTTCAATTTGTATGTTGGCGAATTTTTCTGAAGCTGAATTTTAAAGGACCTGCCTTTGGAATAGATACGTTACTTAGTAGTTTACGTTAAAAACAAAGTTATTTTATGCTGACTCGCATGGCTCGCATGTTGACTCACATGTTGACTCGCATGACTCGCTGGCTCGCTGGCTCGCATATTATACACACTCTTGAGTAAACGTAAGCAGTTGAAAAAGAACATGAAAAAATTCAGGTTTGACCAGGAATCGAACCCTGACGTTTGTGACATTGGATGCGATGCTCTATCCATTTTAAGCTAATCAAGCCAACTGGAGAGCAGGTCTTTGTAAGTTGGTAATATACTCAATGGTGGAAATGACATCATTTTTGTCTTGTCCCAGTTCGTCCCTTGCACTCAAGCATGGTGGTTTTGTACCATGTGAATGACTAGTTGCAAAGTGTTGAAGACAGCCAAAAATGCTCAAAAACCTTACCCTTGTAGTGGCAGATACCCATAAACAGTTATACATGCACATAAGGGATACTAGTGTGTCACATTTGTGAACAATTAACAGCTCCTCACACCTAAAAAGGTGTGATTGATGATTTTGTTTCTTCTTAGTTTTATCAGCAATAAAGATACTCTGTGGAGACTATGGAGTTGTGTTGTTGCACAACTTAAGGGGCACATTCAGAAGGTGAGAAAATTTAAGAGTCTAAATAATTAATGCTTAGTTTGCAAATAAGCCATTTTACAGTTGTGTGCTTAGTGTCCTAGCCTTTGAGTGAACGTGAGGCTGACCTTGTTTTGATGCAAACCTCCTCCCTTTTCAAATGAAACTTTTGCTTAAAAATACTAGTTAGCATAAGAACAACATGTTTTACATAACAAAGCAGGAAGGGTTGTATCAAAACAAAGTCAACTTCAGCCTTGTTTCCACCTGTAACTGTAACATGAGCTATTGCAAACTAGGCTGGCTTCAGTTAAAAGAAATAGTACATCTGAAGTGCCTGCGTTGTTGCAATGGTAAAATTAAGACAAAAAAGAAAAACTTGGGTTTTAAACCACAAACATCTACAAGCCAGCAAAGTGAGTTTTTTGAGGTTCAATGTAAGTTAGGACTAAGACTATTTTTTTCTTTTGCTGGGGTTGTGTCCCTCTTATTTGGAGTTTAAAATTCATTGTCATTTGATAATGTAGCTTAAGTGTATCATTCAGATTAATAATAACAATGATTGTAGTGTAACAGCTATGTCACTTAGCCTGTGTACAGCCACTCCCTCCAATTCTTTACTGAGGGGAGGAGGCAGCTGTATACAGGCTTTATGTCACTTAGTTGAGGTGAGTGTCGGGGTTGGCCTTTGTCATGGGCTTCCACTTTTGGCAAAGCCAGCCCCTAGATAGAGTTCCCCCCCCCCACCCCCATGGCTGGTAAATCGGCACCTCCCAGCCGTGAGCCCCCATGCCAACAGAACCAGGCACCTGTCACACTGATTTAGCAGTGGAAAAATAAGAGGGGGAGGGGTGAGGGTAAATGCATAATTCAAAGGGTTAAGGAACGAGTGGCTGCCCAGGAAACGCTGCACTAAGCACATGCAGCTGGTGTTAGTGAGGCTGACTGTATCCGGCTGTGCCACCTGACTGTTGACACCCCTTATTGTGTTAAATTTCATTTAACTGTTAAATTTAATGTAAAGGTTTTCATGTGTGCTTTTTCATTTACAGACCAACGATGTGAATCAAGGTGATGCCCTAGAACATGACTTCAGCACTCTACACTCGGCATTAGTGTTCCCAATCAAGCGTCTTGATGCAATTTTTTCACAGGTGTGACAGGGCTTTTTATATTATACAGGACTCTGCCCTTCTTCCATTTTTTGTAAACATACTGGATTGTTTTGTCAGAGAAGCTATAGGATGAGGTAAAACCAAACATCAGCTGTTCATGTGGGGGAGAAATTTAGGAGGGGAGAAAGACATTCATAGAGTTAAGGAGACCTCGTGTTGTGTGTTTTAAAATCGCATATCGAAACCGATTCAAACTGATTATTTTAGGTACACATTCCAAATTACTTTCATCTCCTTCTACCATAACTGCTAACAGAAAATAAACACCATTGAGTAAAATTGTCAAGCATTTGTTTCTCAGTTTTGAATGACTCTGAATGCATGTTTAAGCAAGTTAAGATCTGTGAAATGTTCGAACTGTGTAATGTCGTGGAACACCTGAGACATTTCAGTGGCGTTGTTTCCATTCTTGTGTGTATTCTGACAAAACAACATGGTTTCTGCAGTGGAAAATACCTCATGAAAACCCGTGGAAATTCCATTTCTGAGACTCTAAGTGTCAAAATGTCCTTAGATGCCTTGGCCCTCAAGAACATGTACCTTTAGGGCAAGTTCCAAAACCACCTTCTATTTATTATCAGCCTGCTACTCGAAAACATTTTGACAGACCTGGAGACCTTGCATTAAAATTATTTTGTTACATGTATTTCCCCATCCAGGGTTTTGGAAAGGAAATAAGCAAAACAATTGCTGAGCTGTACAGATCATTTTCCCACGCAGCATCCCTTGTGCCAACAGCTGAAGCCAATGTTTGTTGTGAGGAGCTGTGTACAATGATTCTCTCTGTAGAGGGCGACTGGAGCTCTAAGGTGAGAATGTTCTTATGGTTAGCTTGCATGAGAGTGCACACTGTATATTTAAATTCAGTGGATACCAAAAGACCTTTCCTCAGTTTTTTCAACTTTTGACATGAATTAATTATTTAAAATCCATCGACACTGCTGAAAAGAGAGGCTAAAATAGTAAGATTGCCAGGTTTGAGAGTGTCTTGTAGAAAAAGATGTTTTAAGATGTTACAGATGTTTGTATGGTGGGGTCATCAACTTGCCGCCCTCCCCCCCCCCCCCCCCCCCCACCACCTCTAGCATACAAATGTCTGTAAAAAATCTGTGACGTTGAGGAGCTATATCTTTGTTTGCCTTTTAACAGCGGGAGGTACTCGCCAGCTCTTTTCCAGACTTTGCTTAGAAAGCGGGGTGAGAGAGAAATGCCCCAATGAAAGGGAAGAAAATATACAAATTTCAGACTTGGCAAGTTTAGTAACGACGGGGAGCTTTTTTCAGGGGTGAGAAATTTTCACCAAATAATTTCAATTAGAACTTGGAAAAAAAGTTGGAAGGATCTATTAAATAGAATTTTTAGTTTACTCCAGATATTAGCTTTCTTCAAATGGTAACAGCATAGGATTTCATCCATGGATTAAAAGTTAAAGTGACAAACAAATAATCCTTCCATTACTTAGTCTAGGATTTAAGAATGTGTCTCTGTTCAATTGATTGTTTCATTTAGGCAGTGCAGTTAAAATTTTGGCAGTGTCGTCTCGCATCCTTTATTAGGGAGCTTGAGCAAACCTCGTCGCTTCTTGTAACTTGTCAAATGTTGGCGATTTTTTCAGGAGTTGAATTCTGATGGACTATTTCTAAGTTCACAAAAAGAAAGAGAAAATTGTTGTCTACTCTTGTAATTATGTCCTTCCTAAAACACGAAATTAGGCATTTTCAAGTCGTAGTCGTGCAGTGATGGCAAAGAAATTGATAAAAAGAGCAATGCATGTGCAAAGTTGTTGTTTTGCCAATCTAAACCTATTGCTTTTTTGCTGTTCTCGTTACGGTTGCCGTCATCATTACTTAAGGTGATTCCCCAGTAAAAGAACCTAACATAGATTCTAGATGAAACTTGGTACACTGATGTAACAAGTCAAGAAGATGATAAAAAGGTAATAAAAAGTGGGGGTCACCGTGCTCGTTTTGACGTCACAATGCCAACAAATACGGCTATTTTGGACCCTTTGACAAAAACCGCGCGCAGCCCAAAACTAGACAAAAAGGAAAGATTTTTTCAATGATGCATGTGGTATCACACAGAATTTGACTTAGATGTATTGTTTATCCACTTACGTACTAGAAAAATACCTTTTAATGCCCTTGTTTTTACTTTACGCTCCAAAGTAGAATTAAATTGGACACGCGCTATTCGACACGTGATAGCTCAATCCGTACAATTTAGTAAAATTGCCAAAAAACTGAGCATAAATTTGTGCCAATTTTTTTCTCACCGAAAGGAAGCACTGTCCTTATTAAAATCATGAAATAAAAAATGGGGGTCACCGTACTCGTTTTTGCGGTAGAGCTGCAGAAAGTGCGCATGAAAGTGCGCACCAAATGCATTTTCCTTGATTTTTGAGAGAGGACTGGGGCGAGTTTCAAAATAGAATGTATGCGACAGGGGGAAGAAAGTATTAAAAAATCCGTTTTTACAGAATTTACGTCGAGATATCACATCTAGGACACAATGTGATAAAGAAAACGTTTAAATGAAAATCAAAGCGAATAAGCCCAAATTAAACATCCACTATCGAGGTTCTCCGTGAGGAAGTCGAACTCAGCAACACGCGTGCTGCTTACGTTATGCACATTCCCACCACATTGAGTCCCACCTCGGCAAGAAACAACCGCAAGCAAAAATTGCAATAGCGTTTCTCTTCGGTCAACTTCATTTTAATAATGTTACTTCACATGCTCTTTTTTACGGAGGCCATCTTGTTATGCGCAGTAAGAGATGCGCAGTGCAAACCAGGGAATCACCTTAAGCTCCCTATTGTTTATTTAAAGGGGACATCAAAGACTCCACTCACCTCAGAGCAGGAAATGTATAATACTCCAGGGCTAATGCCAGCCGTTAAAATGACAGCAATTTACTGATGATCAAGGGCGGTGTATTTAATGGCTTAAAGTGGACCATTAATTTTCGTTTGCTTTCTCATTCAAGACTCTGACTTGATTGATTCTTGCAAGGACTCAATCTGCTAACAGTTGATGCAAAATCTGGATCGGGATCAGTGATCTGAGATCACTCGGATCACAGTACATCAAATGAATGGATGAATCATTTCCAAAAGTGGATTTGTTTGTGGATTTGTTTGTGCTTGGATCTGAGTGATCTCGGATTATGGATCTTGCACCCACAGTTCAAGAAATCATTATACGGTAACTTTCTTTTTTCAGGATGTCTCCTTTGTTGATACCCTGGTCAACCTGGCTGGAGTCATTATTGAGTGCCTAGATTTTTCAATTCCTGGACTGTTTGCATTGGCAACCACAGCGGCTGGAAAATCACCCAACACCACTCCCACTAAGTGGACCAGACGGTTTCAAAAACCCATGGGAAATTTTACAAGTTTGGTTCACCTGATAGCAAAGTTACTTTCTGCCTGTGAAAGAACAAGCACTTGCAAGGTATGTATAGGCCCTGAGCAAAGCAGTGCAAGATAATAGTGACATACAGATCACTCAGCCAGGGTTTTTGGCAAAGGCACGAGTTTCTAGGGGGGGTCTGAAGGCATGTCTCCCCGGAATTTTGAAATCTGGGCCTCTTTGAATGCATTTCCAGCATTCTGGAACAAAAAGTAGTGTTTCTGAACAGAACACTGACATATTAAATTTTTTCTATTCATCAACCTCACATGAATAATTTTTTTATTTATTTCTTCTTGCCAATAGCTATGAGCCATTGGTTGTTTCAGTATCTGTTTTAAATCATGTTATTTGTAAAACCTGGGGTAGTTTCCAAAGAAAAGGAGGCGGTGAGTTCACGTGAAATGGCCGGCGGATTTTGCTTGCCACCAGCTGTAGTGAAAACCCTGCTTAGCAGTCTTATATTTCTATTAGGAACCTTACGAATCTTTGTCGGCGACAGGAATGGTAAACAAGCAGGTTTAGGAAGCAAACCAACAACTCTGCTCGTGGCCCACGCTTTTTTATAAATTTCTTTGTCCTTCCTGCACTATTATGATGCGAAAAAGGGTTAGCACCGGAAACAGAAGGTTTTGAATTTCATCATGTGGGTAGATTTTGTATCATCAGTACAGCTCTCTCTCTCTTTTTTTCACAGGACTCGTCCCAGACCCTTGGCATTCTAACAGCTGTTGTCACTAATTTGATTGACAAGTTGTCTTACTTGTTTGTACATATCAGTGGAGCCGTGACCATTACTGCTGTTCTCAAGACACTTGGACCTGCTCTGGTGCACTTCATAGAAAATGCACATACAAGGTTAGCCTGTTCACAGACCTTCTCCTTTCTCTTTAGAGTTATTTGGTTGTGGGTATAGAAGTAAAAACAATGGGGGATTTATTGACAGCTAGCGCAAGGGGGTGAAAAAGAAAGAAAGTAAAAGCATTAAGAGGATACACTGATACAAGGTACAGCTGATGCCATTACACCTTTTTTTGAGAACCATGCTTGGTTTTCACGGTAATAAAAACTTATTGGAAATGTATTAGTATTCCTAACTTAAGAAACGAGAAGGGAACTGGTGTTGAAATGTGTCTTGCAATTGTTTCTGGTATTGTTACTGGAGACGCACCGTCAGCTATTTTTTCCCGTGTCCATAGTAACAATCCCAGAAGTCTTTGCAAAAGTTAACTCGTCTTAGTTTAGATACAAAACAGTAGCCAAACATTCAGTCTTTCCGTCGTAAGTTTAGGTTTGCACCAGAGGAGATATTTCAGGATTCTTGATGAATCCAGAACATGTTGGTGCCGGATTTGATTTAATTTAAATGCAGACATCCCCGTTTGGTCATTTGTCCAGATATTTTTAACCTGGAATCTACTTTGTGTCCAAATAAATGAATTTCTTGGATTAACTGATTAATGTAAATGTCTGCAAATCAGAATACGTTCAAATGTAGTAAATCGGGAAACATTTATAGATCTCGAAAAATCTCCTCTTGTGTAAACGTAGCCTAACAAACACAACTGTAATAATTATTGTCTTCTTATTTTCATGCAGCACAAAGGTTACTGAAACGACATTGGACAAGAGGCTATTTTCTGCAAGACTTATCCAGAAGGTATCAAACTAGCTTCATACTTCCAAGGCTAGCAGGCCGTAATAATGGCAGAAGTTGTTCATGTCTCTTATGGGGACTAAAAAAGCACATTTGAAATACACTTGCAAGAAAATCAAGACCCAAGGAAACAAGACGACGAGACTTGTGACTTAAGCTTTAACAGGAACATGGTTTTATCTTAAAAGAGAGCTTTTACTAGTAGTTAAAACAATTTACTCTTTGTTCCTCCTCAGATTGAAAAGTTGTGGACTGATCTTCTAACCTGCGTACAAAGTCGCCATTGCGGACCATACAACTCAGATTTCTTAGCTGTCATGTCTCCATTACTGGTAAAGTTCAATGTGAAACATCCTCTTTTGATTCGACTGCTTATAGTGAAGAATTGTGAGGAAACTATTCCATATCTTTACAGAAACAGACTCACCATGAATATTTTCTTGCTTTTTTTAATAGAAAGTGACTCTTGCCCACCCCAAAAGAAGTATAAAAAACCATGCTATCATGTTCTGGAATGCAACATTTGCTCATGCTGAAGTACTTAACTACCCAGAAAACCTTAGGTACAGTGAAATTGTTAAATCTCGGTGTGTAAGGATAAACGTAATGGTGAAGGCGATGGCGATGGTGTGCACGCTGGTGTTGAGACTCGTAGTAGTTATGACGACGATGAAAATTATGATTTTTATAGTAACTGAGCGCGTTCTCGTGCGCTGATTAGTCGAGAGCTATGTTCGCCAAGAGTACAGACCATAGAAATGACACGATGGTGGCGCAATTTGCTTGTCGCGTGCGATTTTCCAATAACATCAACGGTAACGGACGTCAAAAATGGTTAGTGGTATGGTAAAAAGCAGGATTGAAAACATTTTTCCACGGTCTATGCTCTTATCGACCATAGAAATGACGTCAAAATGTTCAAAACGTTCAGTGAAACCACGAGCCGCACCTGAGTTTTGAACAATGTGACGTCATTTCTATAGGAATTTGTTGCAAATTTGTCAAGATGATAATGATGGCGGTGTTGATTATGGCGATGATAACGATGATGATGATGATGATAATGATAGTAATGGTGATGTACCTTGTATGATGATGGTGATGATGATGACGATAACAATGGTGGTGATAGTGGTGATAAAGTTGGTCTGGATGTTCTCGACGTGGTTATCATGACTGTAGTGGTTATTAATTTCGGTGATGTGATGATGAGAATAACAATAGTCTTGATCATTTTAAATTCCAACGACTGGTGACAAAATATGGGTCTCTCACTGAGAGTGGAGACAATACAGATGACATCAATAGCAACAACAGTGAAATGTAATAGTTGATACACTTACCAAGAGATACACTGAAAACAGTTTGGAACTGAGGTTTTTAACTTTCTTGCTTTTCGCTCTAGGCCAGTACTCCAGGTGGCCAAAGATAAAATGGCCCTAACTCTGCCAGGCTGGGAAAACATCCAGGTACGTTTGTGTATATTAAGCTTTGCTTCAGTTACACAATTAAATATAGTTTTCAGCCAATGGTAGAATTTATTGTCAAATCTGTTTTTTGTATCATTTGTTCAGATTTTAGTCAAAGAAACCCAGCTGGACATCGAGGTAATTAATCATAAATTTTCAGCAAACATTTTAGTGAAAGTGATAATTTTGTGCTAGATCGATAGATAGTAAAGGGGGTTATAATGATGATGGATAAGTTAGGTATGATGAGTTATTTTTGTCAACACCGATGATGGTGATGATGCTGGCAGTGATGATGATGATGGTGCTGGCAATGTTGGTGTGATGATAGTGATGATGCTGGCAGTGATGATGGTGATGATGCTGACAATGTTGGTGATGATGCTGACAATGATGATAGTGATGATGCTGGCAGTGATGATGGTGATGATGCTGATAATGTTGGTGATGATGCTGGCAGTGTTGTTGGTAATGATGCTGGCAATGATGATGGTGATGATGCTGACAATGATGTTGGTGGTAATGCTGACTGATTTACATTTACCGTGCACAGCCTACCCCTCACATTTGAGGATTATTGGCTAGGGTGATTATGTCGATGATGATGCTGACAATAATGACGGTGATGATGCTGAAAATGATGATTGTGATGGTGATGATGGTGATGATGATGGTTGTAATGGCCAATAAATGTTATATCTTTTGGCCTTTCCTTTTTTTAGTCTGAGGACCTTACTCAGCAGACCGACATCGTTAAACCCCCGTCGTTTGGTATCCTGGCTTCCCCGCAGAGGCGTAAGCAAATATCGTCAGGCAGCTCTCCACAGCTGAAAGGAAGTTTTCTGCACAGGGCAGTCAGTGCTGAAAAGGCAGCGGAAAACTCTTCATCTAAACAGGTACAAACAAACGCTTTTCATTGGAGTTGAATTTACCTACCGTGTGGCACGAAATTTTTGCGGGTTCTGATTTTTGCGATTTTTCCAGCGATGCGCAAAAGTAAGTTCCCGCAAATAAAGATTACCGTAACCTTTTTCCCGCAAAAATATACTCTAGAGTAATTATTCTCGGCGTAAATTCGCTACACAAAAATACAGTACCAAGAAATCGTATCTGTTCAATCACAACATGTCTCATTTGTTCAGAAACAAAACGTTATACAATGAAATACTGGTTTATTGTTTGAAAAGATGTATTTCTATCGCAGCTACTCAATAAAAACGAAAATATTATCAATCTGGTTACTGGTTACAGTCGGTACTTTCTGAAAATTTCAAAAATTAATGCCCAGCAAGAAAAACCCATCTGTCCTAATCGCAAAAATTGAGTCCCACAAAACACAAAGAATCGCCAATCCGCAAAAATAAATCCCCACAAAAATTTCGTGATACACGGTATTTTATTATCTTTGTGGCTCCGACCTCTTAAACATATGAACGATGGTCGGAATAAACGAGCCCTCCTGGAACTAGACAGTATTTTTTTTCGAATTCACCGGTGTCAAGTGAGTGACCGCCAGGTTTTCAGTCGTGTAGCCCACGCAATTTTTTTGGTTGTTTATTCTTTCAGCTTCTTCGATCACCAAAACTGGGACGTCCAAGAAATTCACCTGCCACTACGCATGCTAGGAGAAAATTACCGCTGTCCAAGTATGATGACGATGATGAGCAGGTAAGTGTGATCTGCAGTGAACCAAGTTGGCCAGGATGGTTTGGAGAGGAGGTTTCCCAAAGGCTTGGCTCTGTTCGATGGCGTGAAGTTAAAGTATGGTATACTCTAATATGGCCCCTAGGTTGATAAAATGATGTAAAGATGCCTTGCCTGCGTTCTTTGCGACGATTGTCCAGCCTAAAGAGGAGTGATTGTTACCTAAATCCATTTGTACC
>OZ037777.1:5245273-5322773 GCA_964035525.1 Porites cylindrica | reverse complement strand
ACTTTCCTGGAAAAACGTTCATTGTTACCTTTCGGACGGGTCTTGTAAGAAATTGTATCTTCTCTCTCGCCTTTTCTTGTAGAAGGAGAAAAAGATCCTCCTCTGGAACGTAACAAAGGAAATGAGCAGCTCACAGAGAAACAAGTGATGGAAATTGAGGTTATCTCTGTTGCGGAGACAAACGAAACAGAAATCCTTGACCAAAGCGAAAATGAAATCCTTGAACAAAAGGACCATGTGGCGGAAAACGAGCCTGACCACGAAGAAGAGGGTGGGAAAATTGAGGAGAGTGATAAGGAAGTCGTTGAGATAATGATGGCAGATAGCGAGGAAAAGGATAGCGGATTGGCCGGAGGAAAAGTTGGTGTTTTAAGTGAAAAAACGCTAGAAGTAAATGAAGATGTAACGATTGCTGAAAGTGAACCGCTGACTGGCGACGACGACGAGTGTGAGGTGACGTCACCAGATATCATACCGTCGTCGCAGACACCAAGTTGTGAGCCTTCGTTCCAGTCTCTCAGAAGAGTCTCCATTCCGCTGGTGTCTGTGTTGCCCAGTTCACTTGATTCACTGGGAAACAAAGCGAATGTTGTGAAAAAGGATTCTGAAGATGTCGTAGCTGAGGCAGATTATAAGGAAGAAAAATGGGCAAGTGAAATAAATACAGAAGCAGACATTTCTGAGAGAAATGATAACGACAGGTGTGGATCGCCCGAAAAAACACTTGAGCCAGATAAGTCTAAACTTGCAAAAATAGTTTCGCCGGTGGCAGGAAGAACAAGGCGAAAACTGCAGCAGAAAACTGAAGGAGACAAGACTCCTTTGCGCGTGAAAAATTCTGCAAAGACCGTAGATGAAGAAGTCAGCGCAATGACCCACGAAGACAAAGAACATGATGAGATAATCCTCGAAAAGTCCACCGTGAAATCCGCTGAACCAGTGCTCGCGGGCGTATCAAGAGAAGCAACCTCGTCACCAATCCCCAAGTTCCTACGTCCCTTTGCAGCAGGGGGGAGTCCATGTCGCGTTAATTTGCGAGGGCGAAACTCACCAGGCGTTTCACCAACAACTGGGATTTTGAAGAGGTGGCCTGGGAACAAGCAGGCTGTAGACTCTCCCTCCCCTCCCGGAAAGGTAATTTTCGCGTCTTTATTTTGTGCACAGCCCTCCAGATACAACCCACAATATTTTGATTCTCCCGGAGTCAATAGGGGGCTGTCTACATGGAGGCACCAGGAAAATCCTAAAAGGCGTATCATCCCAGCGCGGTATGTTTTCTGTATTCAGTTTACATGCTAAGGGTTGTACTCGCCCCTAGCGTTAGGATCTTCCAAGTACTAGGGTCTTGTAGCTGAGAGGTAGGAAGATCCTAGCACCATGTTAACTACTTTCGCTGGGACGTTCCTAGTACTAAAGACAAACCAGACAAAAATGGCGGCGAATTGGTGTGTACGTAATCACGGCAATATAGACAGACAATTTCGTTTGGCTTTACCAGGTGTAAAGAGGTGCCTGCTGCTACTGAAAAGTTGTTATTAACGCTACCAAAGAGAGCACAAGGGCCAAAATTCTGTTTTTGTTATTGTCTCGCGCCATCTTTTAAAATAACTTCCCTAGTTGAAACTTCTGCGTGTAAACCCAACGAAAAGTTTTTCCGCCTCCTAGAATCTTCCTAGTTTTAGGATCTTCATCCCTCCACGTAAACAGCCGCTAAATGTGAGGCCTGGAAACTTACCTCATCAACTCAACTGATAACGCCAATTATGGCTTCTGTTGCAGGTGAGGCGAGTGTCCTTTGCTCTACCCGTAAAAGATGACGACAGCTGCGAAGACTCTCAAGCGATATGTTCAGAAACAACGACAACTGCCTCACTGCTGAAGACATCGAGCTCGTCTTCTTTTACAGCAGTAAAACAGGTAGTCAATCTTATCGATATACCGTAAAATTCCGGAAAGAAGCCCCGGGGCTTATATTTTTCAAAGGCCCCTTTTGAGGGGCTTTTTTTTGGAGGGGCTTATCTACGGAGGGAAACTTGCGTTTCAAACTCGATTGGGCTAGCCTTATAGTTGGAAGTAAATTTACCGTTTTTGCTTTGTTTTACTTTGTATTTGAGGGAAATTTGCCAAGTACAAGCGCCCCGGGGGCTTATATTTGGAGGGGCGATTTAACGGAGGGTTTTCTGTGTTACCGGTTTGAGGGGCTTATTTTCGGAATTTTACGGTGGGTAAAAATGGGAACTCCTCAGCCGAGTTGGTAGAAAGATGATCAGCGGTTAGTTACCATGAAAACTCAAGTTGCCCGCGCGTCATTTTGGCGATTTTACAGAGAATATCGTAGTGGCAGAAATAAGTTATCGATTGTTGCACGTATTATCATTTTGCAATCAGGAGAGGCTGTTTTTGTTTATATTCAAGATAGAGGTTTCAGTAGTTTTACAGACAACATGAAAATACTGTCAGTTAATTAAGTACCTTGAACTGGTTTGTCAGCTAGGAGCCGGGACTTCGAGAAACTCTGAATGGATATTACCTAGTTCTGTTGCAAGCCCTACTGCTTTTCATGTGCAAACCATGGTTTCCTGGTTTCATGGTATCAAGCCGATGATCAGTGAAAGTGGAAAAGTTTGTTACAAAACAAGACCACCTTCTATTCAATGGCCTGGGTACTGAGAACACGGGGGGAAGGGGAGACAAACATTTTGGGATGTAATTTCTTTGCTTAGGAGGCTCTACTAAACTCGGTGGACTGACAATTGATGTAACTTTATCATTTTAGCGACGACCAGTTCCTATAAATAGTGACCAGTCCACTCAGGACATGACACATTGCGTGTACCCGGATCTAGTATCGTGCACAGTGCCTGTAGAGCAGATCCTTCCCAGCATCCTCACCATGTCTTGGTCACGCGGTATGGGTCATCTGGTTCGTGCGCAGAATATTCACACCATCGGGAACTTGTCAGCTCTGAAAGAAGAACAGGTATTGTGAGGTTTTGATTGGGAGGAGTGCCATCCCCGCCAGAGGGGAGGGGTACTCCCCACAATGTCTAATACGGTGGGCTTCGCCCAAAAGGGGTACCTTTTTCAGGCTTCTGGTGTATAAAAGGGCAGGGATTTCACTAGTTTCAAAATATGAAAGGGTAAGGAAATCTGTCATTTCGGTCTGTAAAAAGGCCCAAAAGGGCTAACAGATTTTTTTTTCTTTGGAACGCAAGACTCGAACTTTTATTTAATGCTCCACAGCGTTACAATACTAATGTTACATGGCGTTGCACAACATTGCATTACAATATATTACAAATGCGTTACGTTACACTACATTACACTATAAACTTTAACAGTAAAGTAACTATCCAAAAAAAAAATCTGTTAGCCCTTTTTACGGCTGTGAGAAACTAGAGAAAACACATAAAAAACAGTGCATTCACAGCTGAGCAGTTAAAACGGATGAAAAGTTCTAAATTAGGTGTGTGAAAGAGGTACCATTTGTCAATAGAAGGTATACGAAAGAGGTACCGTTTCTGTCAAAAATGGTATATACAACGGGGCTCGAAAATAACGCTCGCAAACTCGGAAAATGCGAATGATATTGATAATCTGCGAGTGAGAAAAATATCCATTAGCAAACGTTTGCGAGTTAGAATCATCCATGTCTCCCAAACAAAGGGAAAGAATTTGCTAGTGGTCTAGCCAGTTGGCTAGTGCAAACAATTCTTACCAGCAAAACTTTGCAAGTGCGCTAAAAAGTTAACTTTGAGCCCTGTACAAGGGTACGGGGTTGGACCTCTTGGCGGAGTCTCCCCGAATAAAATTTTGTTGAATACCCCCCCCCCCCCCCCGGGTCTCCGCCCCGCAGCCTTTGATAATTTAAGTTGGTGCTCTTCTACCCTGAACTGGTCCTCCACGTACTGGAAATGAAAGCGTTGACAATTTCATTCTACCCTGCTTTACTAGACAGGTTTTGCAAGTCATGTTGAGGAAGTATTAAACTTGTGGTCTGACAGGGAAATTTAAAATTGAAAGAGTTGTGTTTTTCCTACAGGTGAAAAACTTGCCGATTAAATCGCCCAAGGTGCCAACACTGAAGAAAGCTCTTCAAAGATTTCATCAAACGCGTGGGAAGAATTCCAAGACACTCGTGACGAAGTTAGTAGACGCTGCGCTTAAAGATGGTACAGAGCCCAAAGAAGGTGAGGCATATTGCGTATTCTAGTCCAAGGAACACGCGGTCAAACAGGGACGCTCGAAGCCGCGGCTGCATTTGCTTCCGGTTTGCGTTCACACGAAAACATACAGTATAGTTAGCGAAGTTGAACTGAACCTTACAGCTACCATAGACATATAGTCGACGCAAAAAGGTCAACTTTCTAGAAACGATGCTGTCTTATCTCACTTTTTGTGGAGGTGTGATAGATATCATGCTTTAATATCAACGAATCATTTAGTTTGATACTTCTAGTAAATGGCCTTGGATTTATTGCTTTAAAAGTTGCCATAACTTAATTCTGCCCCCCCCCCTCCCCCCTAGAGAGAGTTACGTGAGACGGGTATTTGGTTCTAACTTGAAATCTGGGTAAAGTTTGAGTTTGGTAGATGAAACCTTAAGGCTAGACCATTGAAATGAAAACTTCTGAGCAGTACTTTTGTTTCAAATACCACTACCACAATTTAAATTTCACAGTCGGATTTTACACACGATTCCTTTGAAGACCATGTAAAAGTGATACGATTTCGTGTATAAATAAAGATTGATGATGATGACTTAGTTTGTTTACAGATAACAAAAAGTATGCTTTGTTGAATGTACCAGCAAACTGTAGAAAAAACGCTGTTAACTGAAGTATAAACTCCAATGTTTCGGTAATGCTGTCTTTATCAGCGAAAAAAGATTGAAATATGTTTTCAAATGGTCTGAAAAAACAACTCGTAGTTACAATTCTTTGAAAGAAAGTAACGTTATTAATAAGCGTTTATATATCTGCAAGGGAAAGGTACAAAGAAACCAAATGAATTAATTATTAAAATGTAATATGGACAAAAACAAATGAATAAATAAATTATAATAATTAAACTAATAATAAAAATAGGAACAATGTAATTAAAAGGAAAGAGGAGGCTCAGCATGTTTTAGCTGCTCGTTCAATGTTGGATTCCCCTACTAGAGGTATGCGGCTCCCTTTAACCCTCCCTAAGATCAAAATTTGAATTCTCATTTGTTGCCCCTATTCGTTTCCTAAAGAAGTAGTGGGAAGAAGTCAATAAAATATCAAGCAAGTTCATCTTGTGTTTTCATGTCCGTAATTCTCATGACCACACTATTTTACAAAGCACTGATATAACAAGGAGAAATTTGATGCAAATCATTCTTAGGGCTTAAAGGATTAACAACAACTTGTGTGTATAGATATGTTTTCCTGTTGAAGGCAGCATTGCCGGAACGTCGTAATTTTTACTTCACGTAGTGTATTGACAGATAGCACCACTAAATTCAAACTTTATCTTTGTTGTAGAAGGGACTGTCACCTCCACTGAGTACTCCCCTATCACCTCCACTCCTCTTGAAAACGAAACTGGTGTTGGAGATAACTCAGAAAGAGTGGAGGATTCTGTTGGTGAGAAAATGGAACCGGGGGTCAGTGGAGAGAAAGAGTCAGATATGATTGAGGAGCAAAGTAAATCAGATGAGAAAAACAAGTCTTGCGACTCTAAGAATGTAAGATTTGTAGAAGATGAAAGCGTGGCATCTGGTAAAAAGTTGGAGTTGAGCGAAATGGATGCAGATAACAACGATGAAAATGTTGACTTTTCTGCCAAGTTTGATACCGCTGTAAGAGAATCAGCTGGTCAAGTGAACAAGATTTCAGTTATGGAAGAGTCACTCACTCCGCCACTTTCCACGCATGACCCCAGCGGTGTCGAGGTAACCGCTGACATGTCCACCCCACAGAGGGATACACACGCTCTCCCGACGAAACTCTTTTTGCGCGAAAGAATAGAAAGAGACGAAGTGCTTTCTATTGATGAAGAACAAGAAGATGGAGGAGAATGCGAGGTGCCTCAGAAAGGCCACGAGGAGTCAAGACAAAACGAACTTTTCACTACAGCATTGCCTGTTCAAATCACTTGCGATCAAACTGCGGAAGTAGGCGCTGCAGTCGCCGCATGCGCAGAAGAGAACTGTCGAGATAGGGACAAGTTTTGTGATTGTTTACGTTCGTTGAAAGATCTTGCGTCACCGGAAGTCTTACGTGATTTGTCAAGTGAAGAGATTTTCGAAGCGCATCAAAATTTGACGGAAGTGATGTCAGTTGTTGTGCAAGCATTGAGAGGACGGTGGCAGTCACCGCGGGCGCAGAAATAAATAGCTCTTAGGTTGAATTTATTAAGCAAGCGAAGCTAAAAGTTCCTCTAATTCCTTAGTTTCGAGAAAATATTTACAAGTGATGTTATTATAAGAGCAGCAAGCTCTAAGATTAGTTCATAGAATGTTCTCTAAAAACTTCTCTTTCACTTCTAAGGTCTTTAAAAGTTTCTAAACCAGAAGAGAAAAGACCAAGAATTTGTTGTGCAAACTTTGATATTTTTTTAACGTATTTAGAGTCTCTTTTCTGATAGATGCTGTTATTTTTTTGAATTGTAAGTAAGTTGCAATAAATATCGCATTTGAGTCCATTGAAACGATTGGCTGATTGGAGCTTGAGTTATTAAGCGGAGTCCCAGTGTGGTTTTGGATCAAATCCCATAGTGTGACCATTGAATTGAAAGCTACTGAGAAGTTCTTTTCTGTGGTACTGTAACGAATGGAACATCTAAATAAATTCCTTTCCCCCTGCTATCCCATTTCAGGCTCTCTCTTACTACAGTAAACACCCGCATATAAGAACTTAAAATTTTCGAGGTCAGGCTGAAAAGGTTCTTATATTTAAGGTTACGTTTTCACAATTCAGGTTGATTAGGTTCTTAATCATAACTATAACTATGGCTATCAACTGTCCTGATTTCAGCGTTAATTGGACAGTTTAATAGGACAGTACGCGCCATCACGCGCGCGCTTAAATGGCTCTTTTTTTCACTGCTGGCGAATTGGAATTGGAAATTTAAAAAAAGAGCCTTTCTTCAAAAATTTTGTTTAAGTTATGATTAATTGGTAACAGAACTTCGTGTCGTCCAATTCGGTCTGTATGATAACAGACCGAATTGGACTCCTCAGTCCTGTTACCATTACTAATAGGTTTTTATTTTTCAGAGGTTGTCGTAGTGTAGACATATTGTTCTACTTATGTATAATGCTTTATGGAAACATATTTCTAATGAAAATCCAAACAAATGTAAATCATGTCAAAGAAAACATAAACACAATAACTTTTTTGTCAGAAACTTCTCATACAATTAAAATCCAGAATTTTGACCATCAAAATTGGAGTAATGTTTTTGTATTAGAACCTATGTTTTCTTTGCCAGGCTGAAAAGGTTCTTATATTTGTGTCCAATACTGCCGCACTGTTACGGACCGTTAAGAGCAGTTAACGGACCGTACGTTCTGCACAAACCGTCACTATTACTAACGGTCCGTATGCTGAGCACATACGGAGCGTGCATCTCATTATTACATGAGGGCACAATGCGTTACGGTTCGTTCGATCCGTACGGTCCGAAGACATACGGAGCGTGCGTCTCATTATTACATCAGGGCACAATGCGTTACGGTTCGTTCGATCCGTACAGTCCGTAGACATACGGAGCGTGTATCTCGTTATTACATCAAGGCACAGTGCGATACGGTTCGTTCGATCCGTACGATCCGCACGGCAATAGAGGCGCACTCCAAGTGTAATATTCCTCGTTCTATAAACCATAAACCAACACAAGCGCAAAGCCACACATTCCTCGTTCTATAAACGATATACCAACACAAGCGCAAAACCACACATTCCTCTATAAACCATAAACCAACACAAGCGCAAAAACCAAAACTTTTCTACGGCAAAACTGTAAGAACAATCGTCTGCAGTTTATGAAATAGGAATGTTGATGCGAACATATTTTCACAACGAAGTGTGGTCGTCAAATACTACTTAAAAAGTACTCTTACTGGTTAGAGACTTTTATTCTTTTGGTGGCTCCTAAAAGAGCCTTTTTTGTGTCCTGCAGTGCAGGGTTTTTCCTTCTTTTATGATTTTTCTTGGATTTTCTAGGCTTTTCTGCTGCGTCTTGTTGGTGCTGTGATTACTGTTTCGGTAGTCCATTTAAATACAAAAGTTTGTTGTGGTCTACAATGTACGTCAAAGTAGAACTTCTGCCTTTGACAGGTATCTGATGGTCTCTCTATATTCGTCGACCCAAGACATCTTCCCACAATAGTAGAGTTATGGTTTCTCAGTATTATTCAACAGTGGGAAAATGGTTGTTTGAGACCACGCGTTAATCTATATGTGTGACAGTAGCAACCGATCACCATCGACTGTTTACTAACTTTAAGCATTTAATTTTGTCACACCTTTCTGTTTCTTTATAATTTTTTCACATCTCATTGTTAATATATCATCGGGGCATTTATTATTCACATTTTATTTTTTCTCACATCCTCTCTTATTATTGTTACGCATCATTTTCCTGCGCACAATCTGGCTAGCAAAACGTCATTTTCAACGTGAAATCGGCGGATCACAAAAAACTCTCATCTCCTACGGGCCCTTACCATCATAATTTTCTTTCTTGTTTACGATCACTGACTTCTCAAAGTTGTAAATAATTCCAAATATTGACCTACCCGAAACACAAGTGATAACATACTTTTTTACAATTAACCTTTCCTATGATGTACCTGCTGCTAAAAATGCTACTTAACTGACAATCTAGTACATGTGGATGTTCCAGTTCAATTTTGTGTTGTGGATCAATTTTATCCTTGGTTTAATCCATATTTCCCAAATTTGTCTTGTGCTATAATGTTTGAAAAGGAAGAAAATACAGTTCAAATCAAGAGTAACATTTCACCAATACACGTAAGTTATAACCCATGATATGGTTTGAAATATTCGTTTCGGGTAGCCAAATTAGACTCCGTAAAAGGTACTCAAGAAAAAAATGCGTGCTGAAAAAGGGCAAAAAGTAAAGAAAGTGAACACTGTAATGCAGTTAGTTACGATAGAATTTTAGCCACGAGATTGTAAAATATTGCACTTTGGACACTGAGTATACATAACAGTCAATATAAAATTATCATAATATTTAACAATTATTCCACGAGGGCGCGTTGGATATGAAATGACAGATAGCCAACGAGGCGCGTAGCGCCGAGTTGGCTATAATCATCTCAGTTATCTTGCGGACCGATTTTGATTAACAGATGGTTATTATCAAAAGCGTTTCAGAATTGAGCTTTAGAGAAAAATAACTACCAGAGTCTGAGCGTCTAGGGTAATTTCTGGTAGCAGGAAACATTTCACTTGGTTTTTCTTACTTCAAAGAAGACCGTGTTTGGCCAGTTTCCACGGGCTGTCACTGTCAAAGATTCTCTTTCCATGCTCTTTCATTTTGCTGAGACTTCATTTCTCAATCCCTCACTGGTCAAAAGGGGTCTTCTGGCACTACCAGAAGTCTTTTCGAGTTTGACGTCTTGTCTGTTCGCCTTTTCCTCATGTTAGCCACAAAACAATGAATTGGCGAAAACTTTCGAAGACGAGGAAGTAATTACTTCATTTCTTACTGCGGTTTAAATCTGTCCAACAATCACTTGACAAAAATACAAACTTAACACTTAGTTCAACAGTAGTTAGTGAGAATAAGAGAAAAAAGAAAACAGCTGAATCTTCTTTTATGACAAAAAAAAAAACTTTTTAGATGAGATTCTATTCTTCCCCGTTAAAATGCTCCGGTGAACGATTCGCTTTTCAAGTGTCTTATCAAAGAAAAAGGAAGACAATTCCAGTCGTTTGTTGAAAGTCACCACCGGTAAAAAATTCTGGTATGGGATGGAAAACTATAGCAGGGGGTAAAAGGGAAAATAATTATCCGCTTTTGTAAAGCAATGTGATTTAAATTTTATTACCTTTAAATTGAATATGATCTATAAAAATGTTATTTGCGACACACCTTTTTTTCAAGTGGCCGTAAGACGGGAAAGACTCGAAGTAATGGCTATTACGGTCTTGCGTTGTTGTGGTTAGAGGTCATAATATTTCGGTCTTTTTTAAAAATTCTTTTTGGTGATTGCTTGTTTCTTCTATTGTCTGAGATGAATAGTGATACGAACGGAGAGTTAGAGTCACTTGCACGGGTAAGTTAAATGCCCGCTTTTATTACGTTAAAATAAGTATGATATTTCCTTTTGATCTTGTTATTTTTCAGCTATCCAATCAATGAATAATAAGGTGTGGATGAAAGAAATATTTTCTTTCGGTAATGTATTTGTTTTTAAGGTCGAGGCGAGAAAAACCTGTCAAACGATTGACTTACAACTAGTAAACATTTAAACAATTATTTCGGTTACCGAAAAGTACATTTGTGTTAATTTCGTGTGGAAATTGACAAATTCAAAAAGGTCACGCGCAGCATGTGTCGGTTTTTTATTGAATTAGAGGGTTTCGGGGATCCTTTGGACAAGAGAAAAATGCCGTGGATATTTTTACGTTGGGCGATGGTTTAACGAAACTTTGTTTAGATTATGACGCCTGAAGAGAACAAAAATGGAAGGGAAACGGTAAGCAAAGCGATTTTATATTTTAAGTTTTGACTGTTATAGGATTCAAAATCAGTTTGGCATTCAAAGGTTGTAAGTTTTAAATATTCTAGAAATACCAGTACTCGTTACCGATGTTTGTTTGGCGCTGCGGATATGAACAAAGCTAACGAGGCAAAAATTCTCCAGAGTACAGTTGAAAAGGAAACGCGTTCCAGGCTTGGTGTAGCCTGCGAGACGCAGACGTATTTCCGGTCGTCGCTTCTCTCCCTCCGAAAATGAACGTCTGCGAACCCGAGCAGCAACGATTTCCGTGACGTAGGAGCTTTTTAGCCAATCACTATTTTCGGGGGGGAGAGAAGCGACGACCGGAAATACGTGTGAGCTTCGCAGGCTAGGCTTGGCAGTAAATAAGAAAATTGTGATGTCACGTGCTCCTACCTGGTGCCAAAAAGGAAAAAACATTCGCCAAGGTGTCCAATCGTGATCACCTGGAAAAGTATTTCCTAAGCAAAAGAACTACTGATATACTCCTGGCGACCTCGTGTCAAGTTACCACTACGAGTCGTATGGAAACCAGTGGTTTCGACGCATGTCAAGTACGAACCAAGAAAAATTGCCCGACACTGTCTCTCCGCGGATTAGTTAAGATCTTCTCATCGTTCCCGGGAAATTTATTGTGATTAATACGAATCCCGCGACTGATTTATGTGGTTTTGAATCCTTTGTTCTTGACTTTCTGAAAGATGCACGTATCTGAATCCGATTCAGGCTACTAGATCTTTTAACTTATTCAACACTTACTAGCTGTCGTTATTAAATCATAAGTTTCATGAGGTGCAAAACGGAATTTGAATTTTGAAACCTTTGTTCTTGACTTCCTGAAATAAACTTTAAATTTAACTCTTTCTGGCTGTCGGTTATTAAATCATAAGTTTCATGAGGTGCAAAACGGAATTTGAATTTGTCACGTTCTTCCCAGTCGACTGAGATGTGACTTTATAGTGCTGATAACTTTAGAATAATAGTGTATGAGAATCCATAACAGGGCGTGTGGTTCGTAAAGAACGACATATGAAAATAGATTAGGGTGCTTGACAATAGGCGACAATGCATCATTCTTAACTGGAGAAAAGGGAATATCGTGTTAGTAATTGCCTTGTGCGCAATATTGCCTGTGACGTCGATAAACAATAACATTAGCTCAGAGGGTAGAGCGATTGACTGCAGAGCTGGAGGTCGCGGATTCGATTCCCAAGGCCGGACCAATACTCAGGGTTTTTTAAAAAAAAAAACCTAGAAATAAGGGTAGTGCCTTTGCCCTGCAAACGGTTAGACCTTCACGTAGATCGGATGACCACGTAAAATGGCAGCCCCGTCTCCAGTGGGACACGTAAAAATAGTGTCCCCAATTAGAATACTTTCGTGCTAAATACACTGGCACTCAAAGTGAATTTTTTATTCGTGAGATGGTCAAGTTTGATTGCAACTTTATTTCCTTGTTTTCTATACTCAGTTTGTTTCAGACGTGATCTCCCGTGTTCTTATGATATGTGGCTCATTAATGGCAGTGGTAAATGGACTGATCCCCTCACTGGGGGCCATGATATTCGGAAACCTGACTGACGAGCTTGTTATCCGGAAAAACTGTAATTGTACTTTGAACGAGAGTGGCGCGACAATCATGTTAACACACCTGATTAATCTGGAAATGATTGAACCCAAGGTAGGAGAAATTGATGTCATGAACGCCAAATCGATTGAAGTCTTGCTGAACGAAACAATAAATCGAGTGGTAGTTGTGGGGCTGAATGGACAACAGCTGGTTTACAAGACGTTCGAGAAAGTAGCATCGGTTAGAATGACAGGTACCGTTTTGACAGGTGAAGGAACTGCGGTAATTGATGTTAGAGGAACTCATGTTGAGTTAGGGCGTTTAACAGAGAAACGTTTTGTCAATGCGGAAACTGACATTAGCGAAAATAAGCCAGTTAGAAATGGAACTGGCAGTCTAGTTAGTGTCCAAGTAAGTAGACGGAAAGAGAGGAAGTCCAACAGAAGTCGAAAAGAGATTGGAACTTATGACGGGCTTAATCCGATTAGAAAAAGATCTGGTTCAAAAGCGGCTGACGCTGGCATCGCGATCGGTAAAGCGCAGAGTATTTCAAGTGAGATTCCCCCAACGCCAAAAGCAGTAATTCTTCCTCCAACGTGTAATATAAGCTACACGTTGCGCAATATCACGGAGAATTGCCGTTTGTTTGAAACCAAAGTCGAAGAAAACATGCGTAAATACGCGCTCTACTATGTCTACGCAGCAATTGCGACCCTGCTTTTCGCTTACGGGCAGACGGTCCTGTGGAACATTGCGTCCGAGAGGGGGGTGAAGGCGTTGAGCGAGAACTTTACAGACTCGGTTTTGGATAAAGACCCCGGATTTTATGATACCAAGATACACGAGGGCGTGGTCAATCTGGAGGACATCACGTGAGTATTGCGGATGCAATTACAAGTGTTCACTCATTCATTCATTCGTTCTTACTTTCTTTCATTCATTCATTCACATTCAGGTATTTATTGACTCAGTTTATAGTTTATTCATTTTAGAAAAGTAGAAAAAAAAGATTCTTTCTTTTTTTTCTTTCCGGACAAAAAAATCAAAATAAAACTTTGCAGTCGACAAATAGCAAAGTAGCCTCGTGAGAGATTTGAACTCTCGACCCCTGGTTTACGAGACCAGTGCTCTAACCACTGAGCTAACGAGGCTCACACAGTTTCTATGGTTTTCAGTGTAAACTTACAAACATCTGTTGTAAGTGAGGAATTCAAGTTGAAAGAAATCTAATTTTACTTTAAAACAAGCCATTTGTATTTTCTTCTAATTACGTTACTCAAAATAAATTTCTGTCGCTGCAACTTGAACTTAGTACTTGAACTCATCCATTTTAACTTAATATTTGGGATTTGATCAAATCTAAGTAAAAGTACTGGAAATATATTTTTAGCGGGAATCGGAAAAAACATTACCTTTGTAAGTTGAGCGAGCAAGAAAAAACAAAACGTAAAATGGTGGGTATATAAAATTCATTACGAGCCCCGTGAGAGATTTGAACTCTCGACCCCTGGTTTACAAGACCAGTGCTCTAACCACTGAGCTAACGAGGCAGACATGATCTTATATGTAACTTATGGCCTTTGAAGCATTCATGTGAAGACACCATTCGCTCAAAGAGACTGTATTTCCTCAGCAACTCAAATGGGACAGAAACATTGAGAAAAACTAAGTAAAAAACAAACAACCAACCAATCTTGGACAAAAGTCATTAGGATACCAATGTAGTATTCATAATTTTCTGTAATATCTGTGTTCCCTCATAAAACAGTGTATTCTTTTCGAAATTTTCCCACAGTTCTCCCTCCCCCCACCCTATTCATAGTTGAAAGTCGGAAAAAATTCTGGATACACGCGTCCAACATTGCTTATGGCGTGAGGCGAGGGGTTGGGCATGTTGGAATTGGAAAATGCGCCAGAAATGCAAAAGTGTCCCAAGACTTTTGTCGATGATTGAACAATACAATAGCTGCTTATTGCTTCTGGCAACTGAGATGTTCCGTTGAAATTGACAGTTGGGATTCATAGGCCACTTTCAATCTCTTGCTTAGAGGAACGTGCTGACAATTTTACTGCAATAACATTACTTGCTGTTTAGTGATCCTAGAGACGTTATCAGTCAGAAAGACTTAGACGCGCTGAGTGGAGGACTGGGCGGGGAGATCGCGTACATGATTCAGAGCGTATCCAATGTCATGTCGGGATTTCTGGTGAGCTTCATTGAAAATTGGAAAATCACCTTAGTGATGATGGCTTCGGCCCCGGTCCTAGGAATTGTTCAAGGAGTCGCGGACAAGGTAAAATTGTCACCATTCACTTAGAAAATAAGATTTTTTCACTCCACTTTCGTGAAGAAATACCATCGAGGTTGAGGGTTTGTGCGAGCACATTAAAGTGTAGCCTTATGCCCTGTCCTGACCTTTCTTTTTTCATTCAACAAGGCCTGCAGAAACTCTGAGGTCAAAAATCACATTCTAGGGTATTGTTAGTGTCTAAAACATTTATTCGTGTATCTTTATATCCAGAGTTGCCTGCGATGCAGTGTAGGGAATGAATTGTTGTTTCCAAATTCGCCATTATCATCTTCGTCATTGTCGTCGTCCTTGTCGTTATTAATCGTCGTCGTCATGGTCATGGTCATTGTAGTCATCAACACTCGTCATGTCTGTAGTCATATAAGGTCTTAACATTGTCTTTGAGTAATTCTGATTTCCGTAACATAATTGGTTTGTGGGAGTGGGTAATCAGCCACAGCCTAACCCCCGAACCTCTAGTGGACCAGTCAGGGATTTGCTTCCCTTAGCTTGTTTCCCTCCGATCCAGGGCGTATGACTGTTCCGTCCACCCGGGTAGGGAATCAGAGCCTCCAGGGTCCTGAGGTTCGAGCCCTATCTGGCCGGAACAAATTGGCATTAGGGCGCAAATGTTAAAAGCGTAAAATAGTAGAATTGCTGCTTGTTTGATGTGAGAGCTAAATGACCAATGGAACTCAAGAATCATGCACCACAGGGTTTAGGCTAGCATTAGTAGGGATATGCTTAGCACTTACCTGAACGAGGCTTTTCAGTAACTTCATGCTAAGCGCGCATCTATTGCATACCGACCCTTATTCTTAAGATCATAAAGGGTATAATCTCCTTACGACAGGTTCAAAACTTTGTCATGAAGCAAAAGGATGAGTTGATGCATCGCGCCAAGGGAATGGCGAAAAAGAGCCTGGGTTCGATCAAAACCGTGGCGTCCTACGCGGGGGAGAAAATGGAAAAAACACGGTAAGGAAGATACAATCTCTGTCCCGCTTTGAATCAATCATTGAGCGTAACCGCTGTATTTCAGTGAGAATGAAATGTAGCTCTCAGATATGTTTAAATAAAATTAAAATTACTTGCTAACAGATTCATTCCCTGCTAAAATCTTTGTCTTTGCTGTGTGTAAATTTACCCAACTTGAACTCCTTTCATTCAGTTTGAAGTCGTTGTCATTTACTCATTCCTGTAATGGCATCATGAGGTCACCGAAGGGTCGGCCGTTCATTCTATCTTTAGTTTTTACTTGTTTATATATCATTCAAAATTAAGAGGCTTTCATCTAACAATAAAGCCAGATAAAATAAAGGTATCTTTGCTTCAAAACGTTTCCCTCGCAGAGCCACTTTTGGCGATAGTTACTATTCATCTCTAACTTATGAGTCTGTGGACAAAGTTCTGTCGTATCACCATTCTAATGAAGCCTTTTCAGCTGTTCTTTTGAACGGTACCGGTGTTTTCTCAGTATTTTACAAAAAGAGATTAGGGATTTTTCGTAACTTTGTCAGCAAGATTCAAACTCTCTGTTTGTCCCCACAAGTGTAAGAGTACGGCGGAGTCTCGCCTCCACGCCACTTATTTATCGACTCAAATTTTTACGGGCTCATTAGTTTAGCTTAAGCCTTTTTTTTGTCCGCTTCAGGTTGTCGAAGGATCGGATACTAATGAGGTTGTTATTATCTTCAGGTACTCTGGGAAGCTGGAAGCCACTGCACAGTTAAATAAACTAAAGAGCCTCGTGTTGGCAATACAAAAAGGACTTAGTACTGTGCTGGCCTTTGGATTTCTTGGATTAGGTTTCTGGTAAGTGTGGTCCATTCTATTTTATGCGAGGGTGCTTACCATTACACAAAACATCCGGGTGGAAATCTTGTGCATAACTATAAAATTTGACGAGGTGGGAGAACGAACCACTAAATAGAATATCCAAATCAGCTGAAAATACTGAAAACATTAGAAAAATTGCGTTGCCACAAATCACAGCCCATGTTTTCTGAAGTTTCCCACGCCAAATGGCGCCAACCAAACGCAATTCCCGGTTTTCCCATGGAAATGGTAAGTACCCTTGTACCCAGATTTCTTGTCGACGAAACCGTCAAAAGATCTGTGTAAGAGATAACCGCGCTTCACGTCGAGCTCGCCTTGCCTTAGCTCGCCTGAAAAACGCCTGCTCAAATAGCTGAAAGAAAAGGACCTCAGATCTGTGTTTACTTTTTAGACTATTGCAACGCTTCAAATCAAGAAATTTTCTGATACACGGGTTAGTCTGAGATATGAACCGAAGCATACCGTGACATGCTATTTTCCCGTTAAAACACGTGTCATTTATCATCCAATCAAACTTGAGATAAAGTTAGAGCCATTTTTTAGAATAAATACAAAGTTTTCCACGTGATGTTCGAATTACGTTCAACGCAGACATGTAGTTCCTAAACGTGTCCCAGACCCGTTCCGGACTAGCTCACATTGTATGGGTACCAGACTTTTTGCGAGGATAAACTCGGCGAGGAAGAAATGTCAAGAACAGTAGAACTTAAATTTGAAGAAAAAGAGTCGGAAAACTTCAAATTTGCTCGATGCCAAGTAAACAACAACAAGAAAACAACCATCAGACTTAAAAATATAAACGTGTAGTTGGTATCCTTGTGAGAGAAAAAGAAAGCCACAATGGTGCGTAAAATTATAGTTGTGAAGAGCCTCGTGAGAGATTTGAACTCTCGACCCCTGGTTTACAAGACCAGTGCTCTAACCACTGAGCTAACGAGGCCTGTTCGGAAAGCAGGGCAAGTTTTACTAATCTTATATTTGTTACCAATGCATTCAGGTACAGTTCCACGCTTTTGCCTGGTGGAAGTGTAACACCAGGAGCCTTAATGACGGTAGGCATCGTAATTTATTTATAGGTTAGCCGTCTTAAAAAAGCCCGCAAACAAAACATTCTTTTTTAAAGTACTCAGGCTAGAATTCAGGCTCGGTACCGGTGGTGGTCGAGTACTAGGTCAAGACCTTGTATTCGGGCACTGATGGGCACCGAGTTATTATGTTCACACGTTTTCTTTTAGTTCCGAGACAATCCACTGCTTGCTACTCCCTGCTTCTTGTTCACGTAACAAAATGGTCGTCTGACTGGGCGAAATGGAGCAAAAATCAACATACTTTCTTGCTCCCCTGTTTCCCTGTTCCCCCCGTTCCCCTTAGTCCTCTGTTCTTCTTCTTACCCCTTTTAACCCTAGTTACCCCTTGTTACCCTTCTTACCCCTTGGTATCCTGGTAAACCCTTCTTAGGCTGATTACCCCTTGTTACCCCTTGTTACCCTTGTTACCCTTGTTACCCCTTGTTACCCTTGTTACCCTTGTTACCCTTGTTACCCGTTGTTACCCTTGTTACCCTTGTTACCCCTTGTTACCCCTTGTTACCCTTGTTACTCTTGTTACCCTTGTTACCCTTGTCACCCCTTGTTACCCTTGTTACCCTTGATACCCCTTGTTACCCCTTGTTACACTTGTTACCCCTTGTTACCCTTGTTACCCTTGTTACCCCTTGTTACCCTTGTTACCCCTTGTTACCCTTGTTACCCCTTGTTATTCCTTGTTACCCCTTGTTACCCTTGTTACCCTTGTTACCCCTTGTTACCCCTTGTTACCCTTGTTACCCCTTGTTACCCTTGTTACCCTTTGTTATCCCTTGTTACCCTTGTTACTCTTGTTACCCTTGTTACCCTTGTCACCCCTTGTTACCCTTGTTGCCCTTGTTACCCCTTGTTACCCTTGTTACCCTTGTTACCCCTTGTTACCCTTGTTACCCTTATTACCCCTTGTTACCCTTGTTACCCCTTGTTACCCTTGTTACCCTTGTTACCCCTTGTTACCCTTGTTACCCCTTGTTACCCTTGTTACCCGTTGTTACCCTTGTTACCCTTTTTACCCTTGTTACCCTTGTTACCCTTGTTACCCCTTGTTACCCTTGTTACCCTTGTTACCCCTTATTACCCTTGTTACCCCTTGTTACCCTTGTTACCCTTGTTACCCCTTGTTACCCTCGTAACCCGTTGTTACCCTTGTTACCCTTCTTACCCCTTGTTACCCATGTTACCCTTGTTACCCTTGTTACCCTTGCTACCCTTGTTCCCCATTGTTACCCTTGTTACCCTTGTTACCCCTTGTTAACCCTTTTTACGCTTGTTACCCCTTGTCACCCTTGTTACCCTTGTTACCCTTGTTACCCTTGTTACCCCTTGTTACCCCTTGTTACCCTTGTTACCCCTTGTTACCCTTGTTACCCTTGTTACCCCTTGTTACCCTTGTTACCCCTTGTTACCCTTGTTACCCTTGTTACCCCTTGTTACCCTTGTTACCCCTTGTTACCCTTGTTACCCCTTATTATTCCTTGTTACCCCTTGTTACCCTTGTTACCCTTGTTACCCTTGTTACCCCTTGTTACCCCTTGTTACCCTTGTTACCCCTTGTTACCCTTGTTACCCTTTGTTATCCCTTGTTACCCTTGTTACTCTTGTTACCCTTGTTACCCTTGTCACCCCTTGTTACCCTTGTTGCCCTTGTTACCCCTTGTTACCCTTGTTACCCTTGTTACCCCTTGTTACCCTTGTTACCCTTATTACCCCTTGTTACCCTTGTTACCCCTTGTTACCCTTGTTACCCCTTGTTACCCTTGTTACCCCTTGTTACCATTGTTACCCCTTGTTACCCTTGTTACCCGTTGTTACCCTTGTTACCCTTTTTACCCTTGTTACCCTTGTTACCCTTGTTACCCCTTATTACCCTTGTTACCCCTTGTTACCCTTGTTACCGTTGTTACCCCTTGTTACCCTTGTAACCCGTTGTTACCCTTGTTACCCTTGTTACCCCTTGTTACCCATGTTACCCTTGTTACCCTTGTTACCCTTGTTCCCCATTGTTACCCTTGTTACCCTTGTTACCCCTAGTGAACCCTTTTTACGCTTGTTACCCCTTGTCACCCTTGTTACCCTTGTTACCCTTGTTACCCTTGTTACCCCTTGTTACCCTTGTTACCCCTAGTTACCCTTGTTACCCCTTGTTACCCTTGTTACCCCTTGTTACCCTTGTTACCCTTGTTCCCCCTTGTTACCCTTGTTACCCCTTGTTACCCTTGTTACCCCTTGTTACCCTTGTTACCCCTTATTATTCCTTGTTACCCCTTGTTACCCTTGTTACCCTTGTTACCCCTTGTTACCCCTTGTTACCCTTGTTACCCCTTGTTACCCTTGTTACCCTTGTTACCCCTTGTTACCCTTGTTACCCCTTGTTACCCTTGTTACCCTTGTTACCCTTTTTACCCCTTGTTACCCGTGTTACCCCTTGTTACCCTTGTTACCCCTTGTTACCCTTTGTTATTCCTTGTTACCCCTTGTTACCCTTGTTACCCTTGTTACCCCTTGTTACCCTTGTTACCCTTGGTACCCCTTGTTACCCTTGTTACCCCTTGTTACCCCTTGTTACCCTTGTTACCCCCTGTTACCCTTGTTACCCTTGTTACCCTTGTTACCCCTTGTTACCCTTGTTACCCCTTGTTACCCTTGTTACCCCATGTTACCCTTGATACCCTTTGTTATCCGTTGTTACCCTTGTTACTCTTGTTACCCTTGTTACCCTTGTTACCCTTGTTACCCCTTGTTACCCCTTGTTACCCTTTTTACCCCTTGTTACCCTTGTTACCCCTTGTTACCCTTGTTACCCCTTGTTACCCTTGTTACCCTTGTTACCCCTTGTTACCCTTGTTACCCCTTGTTACCCTTGTTACCCCTTGTTACCCGTTGTTACCCTTGTTACCCTTGTTACCCTTGTTACCCTTGTTACCCTTGTTCCCCTTGTTACCCCTTGTTACCCTTGTTACTCTTGTTACCCCTTGTTACCCTTGTAACCCGTTGTTACCCTTGTTACCCTTGTTACCCTTGTTACCCCTTCTTACCCTTGTTACCCTTGTTCCCCCTTGTTACCCTTGTTACCCCTTGTTACCCTTGTTACCCTTGTTACCCCTTGTTACCCTTGTTACCCTTGTTACCCTTGTTACCCTTGTAACCCGTTGTTACCCTTGTTACCCTTGTTCCCCCTTGTTACCCTTGTTACCCTTGTTCCCCCTTGTTACCCTTGTTACCCCTTGTTACCCTTGTTACCCTTGTTACCCCTTGTTACCCTTGTTACCAGTTGTTACCCTTGTTACCCTTGTTACCCCTTGTTACCCTTGTTACCCCTTGTTACGCTTGTTACCCCGTGTTACCCTTGTTACCCTTTGTTATCCCTTGTTACCCTGGTTACTCTTGTTACCCTTGTTACCCTTGTCACCCCTTGTTACCCTTGTTACCCCTTGTTACCCTTGTTACCCTTGTTACCCCTTGTTACCCTTGTTACCCCTTGTTACCCTTGTTACCCCTTGTTACCCTTGTTACCCCTTGTTACCCTTGTTACCCTTGTTACCCCTTGTTACCCTTGTTACCCTTGTTACCCCTTGTTACCCTTGTTACTCCTTGTTACCCTTGTTACCCCTTGTTACCCTTGTTACCCTTGTTACCCTTGTTACCCTTGTTACCCCTTGTTACCTTGTTACCCTTGTTACCCTTTTTACCCCTTGTTACCCTTGTTACCCCTTGTTACCCTTTGTTATTCCTTGTTACCCCTTGTTACCCTTGTTACCCTTGTTACCCCTTGTTACCCCTTGTTACCCCTTGTTACCCTTGTTACCCCTTGTTACCCTTGTTACCCCTTGTTACCCTTGTTACCCCTTGTTACCCTTGTTACCCCGTGTTACCCTTGTTACCCGTTGTTACCCTTGTTACTCTTGTTACCCTTGTTACCCTTGTCACCCCTTGTTACCCTTGTTACCCTTGTTACCCCTTGTTACCCTTGTTACCCTTGTTACCCCTTATTACCCTTGTTACCCCTTGTTACCCTCGTTACCCTTGTTACCCCTTGTTACCCTTGTAACCCGTTGTTACCCTTGTTACCCTTGTTACCCCTTGTTACCCTTGTTACCCCTTGTTACCCATGTTACCCTTGTTACCCTTGTTACCCTTGTTCCCCCTTGTTACCCTTGTTACCCTTGTTACCCTTGTTACCCTTGTTACCCTTGTTACCCTTGTTACCCTTGTTACCCCTTGTTACCCTTGTTACCCTTGTTACCCCTTGTTACCCTTGTTGCCCCTTTTTACCCTTGTTACCCTTGTTACCCCTTGTTACCCCTTGTTACCCTTGTTACCCCTTGTAACCCTTGTTACCCTTGTTACCCCTTGTTACCCTTGTTACCCCTTGTTACCCTTGTTACCCCTTGTTACCCTTGTTACCCCTTATTATTCCTTGTTACCCCTTGTTACCCTTGTTACCCCTTGTTACCCTTGTTACCCTTGTTACCCCTTGTTACCCTTGTTACCCCTTGTTACCCTTGTTACCCTTGTTACCCCTTGTTACCCCTTGTTACTCTTGTTATCCCTTGTTACCCTTGTTACCCCTTGTTACCCTTGTTACCCCTTGTTACCCTTGTTACCCCTTGTTACCCTTGTTAACCTTGTTACCCTTGTTACCCTTGTTACCCTTGTTACCCCTTGTTACCCTTGTTACCCCTTGTTACCCTTGTTACCCTTGTTACCCCTTGTTACCCCTTGTTACTCTTGTTATCCCTTGTTACCCTTGTTACCCCTTGTTACCCTTGTTACCCCTTGTTACCCTTGTTACCCTTGTTACCCCTTGTTACCCTTGTTACCCCTTGTTACCCTTGTTACCCTTGTTACCCCTTGTTACCCTTGTTACCCCTTGTTACCCTTGTTACCCCTTGTTACCCTTGTTACCCCTTGTTACCCTTGTTACCCTTGTTACCCCTTGTTACCCTTGTTACCCCTTGTTACCCTTGTTACCCTTTTTACCCCTTGTTACCCTTGTTACCCCTTGTTACCCTTGTTACCCCTTGTTACCCTTGTTACCCCTTGTTACCCTTGTTACCCCTTGTTACCCTTGTTATTTCTTGTTACCCTTGTTACCCTTGTTACCCCTTGTTACCCTTGTTACTCTTGTTACCCTTGTTACCCCTTGTTACCCCTTTTTACCCTTTGTTATTCCTTGTTACCCCTTGTTACCGTTGTTACCCTTGTTACCCCTTGTTACCCTTGTTACCCCTTGTTACCCTTGTTACCCTTGTTACCCCTTGATACCCTTGTTACCCTTGTTACCCTTGTTACCCGTTGTTACCCTTGTTACCCTTGTTACCCCTTGTTACCCTTGTTACCCTTGTTACCCCTTGTTACCCTTGTGACCCCTTAATACCCTTGTTACCCTTGTTACCCTTTGTTATTCCTTGTTACCCCTTGTTACCCTTGTTAGCCTTGTTACCCTTGTTACCCCTTGTTACCCTTGTTACTCTTGTTACCCCTTGTTACCCTTGTAACCCGTTGTTACCTTTGTTACCCTTGTTACCCCTTGTTACCCTTGTTACCCTTGTTTCCCTTGTTACCCTTGTTACCCCTTGTTACCCTTGTTACCCTTGTTACCCCTTGTTACTCTTGTTACCCCTTGTTACCCTTGTTACCCCTTGTTACCCTTGTTACCCCTTGTTACCCTTGTTACCCGTTGTTACCCTTGTTACCCTTGTTACCCTTGTTACCCCTTGTTACCCTTGTTACCCCGTGTTATCCTTGTTACCCTTTGTTATCCATTGTTACCCTGGTTACTCTTGTTACCCTTGTTACCCTTGTCACCCCTTGTTACCCTTGTTACCCTTGTTACCCCTTGTTACCCCTTGTTACCCCTTGTTACCCTTTTTACCCCTTGTTACCCTTGTTACCCTTGTTACCCCTTGTTACCCTTGTTACCACTTGTTACCCTTGTTACCCCTTGTTACCCTTGTTACCCGTTGTTACCCTTGTTACCCCTTGTTACCCTTGTTACCCCTTGTTACCCTTGTTACCCCGTGTTACCCTTGTTACCCTTGTTACTCTTGTTACCCTTGTTACCCTTGTCACCCTTTGTTACCCTTTTTACCCTTGTTACCCCTTGTTACCCCTTGTTACCCCTTGTTACCCTTGTTACCCCTTGTTACCCTTGTTACCCTTGTTACCCCTTGTTACCCATGTTACCCTTGTTACCCTTGTTACCCTTGTTTCCCTTGTTACCCTTTTTTCCCTTGTTACCCTTGTTACCCCTTGTTACCCTTGTTACCCCTTGTTACCCTTGTTACCCTTGTTACCCTTTGTTACCCTTGTTACCCCTTGTTACCCTTGTTACCCCTTGTTACCCTTTTTACCCCTTGTTACCCTTGTTACCCGTTGTTACCCTTGTTACCCTTGTTACCCCTTGTTACCCTTGTTACCCCTTGTTACCCTTGTTACCCTTGTTACCCCTTGTTACCCTTGTTACCCTTGTTACCCGTTGTTACCCTTGTTACTCCTTGTTACCCTTGTTACCCTTTTTACCCCTTATTACCCTTGTTACCCTTGTTACCCCTTGTTACCCTTGTTACCCCTTGTTACCCTTGTTACCCCTTTGTTACCCTTGTTACCCCTTGTTACCCTCGTTATTTCTTGTTACCCTTGTTACCCTTGTTACCCCTTGTTACCCTTGTTACTCTTGTTACCCTTGTTACCCCTTGTTACCCCTTTTTACCCTTTGTTATTCCTTGTTACCCCTTGTTACCGTTGTTACCCTTGTTACCCCTTGTTACCCTTGTTACCCCTTGTTACCCTTGTTACCCTTGTTACCCCTTGTTACCCTTGTTACCCTTGTTACCCTTGTTACCCGTTGTTACCCTTGTTACCCTTGTTACCCTTGTTACCCCTTGTTACCCTTGTTACCCTTGTTACCCCTTGTTACCCTTTTGACCCCTTAATACCCTTGTTACCCTTGTTACCCTTTGTTATTCCTTGTTACCCCTTGTTACCCTTGTTACCCTTGTTACCCTTGTTACCCCTTGTTACCCTTGTTACCCCTTGTTACCCTTTGTTATTCCTTGTTACCCCTGGTTACCCTTGTTACCCTTGTTACCCCTTGTTACTCTTGTTACCCTTTTTACCCCTTGTTACCCTTGTTACCCCTTGTTACCCGTTGTTACTCTTGTTACCCTTGTTACCCTTGTTACCCCTTTTTACCCTTGTTACCCCTTGTTACCCTTGTTACCCTTGTTACCCCTTGTTACCCTTGTTACTTTTGTTACCCCTTGTTACCCTTGGTACCCCTTGTTACCCCTTGTTACCCTTGTTACCCCTTGTTACCCTTTGTTATTCCTTGTTACCCCTTGTTACCCTTGTTACCCTTGTTACCCTTGTTACCCCTTGTTACCCTTGTTACCCTTGTCACCGTTTGTTACCCTTGTTACCCCTTGTTACCCTTGTTACCCTTGTTACCCCTTGTTACCCTTTTTACCCCTTGTTACCCTTGTTACCCGTTGTTACCCTTGTTACCCTTGTTACCCCTTGTTACCCTTGTTACCCCTTGTTACCCTTTTTACCCCTTGTTACCCTTTTTACCCCTTGTTACCCTAGTTACCCCTTGTTACCCTTGTTAGCCCTATTTACCCTTGTTACCTTTGTTACCCCTTGTTACCTTTTTTACCCTTGTTACCCTTGTTACCCTTGTTACCCCTTGTTACCCCTTGTTACTCTTGTTATCCCTTGTTACCCTTGTTACCCCTTGTTACCCTTGTTACCCCTTGTTACCCTTGTTACCCCTTGTTACCCTTGTTAACCTTGTTACCCTTGTTACCCTTGTTACCCTTGTTACCCCTTGTTACCCTTGTTACCCCTTGTTACCCTTGTTACCCTTGTTACCCCTTGTTACCCCTTGTTACTCTTGTTATTCCTTGTTACCCTTGTTACCCCTTGTTACCCTTGTTACCCCTTGTTACCCTTGTTACCCTTGTTACCCCTTGTTACCCTTGTTACCCCTTGTTACCCTTGTTACCCTTGTTACCCCTTGTTACCCTTGTTACCCCTTGTTACCCTTGTTACCCCTTGTTACCCTTGTTACCCCTTGTTACCCTTGTTACCCTTGTTACCCCTTGTTACCCTTGTTACCCCTTGTTACCCTTGTTACACTTGTTACCCTTGTTACCCCTTGTTACCCTTGTTACCCTTGTTACCCCTTGTTACCCTTGTTACCCTTGTTACCCCTTGTTACCCTTGTTACCCCTTGTTACCCTTGTTACCCCTTGTTACCCCTTGGTACCCTTGTTACCCCTTGTTACCCTTGTTACCCTTGTTACCCCTTGTTACCCTTGTTACCCCTTGTTACCCTTGTTACCCCTTGTTACCCCTTGTTACCCTTGTTACCCTTGTTACCCTTGTTACCCCTTTTTACCCTTGTTACCCCTTGTTACCCTTGTTACCCTTGTTACCCCTTGTTACCCTTGTTACCCCTTGTTACCCTTGTTACCCTTGTTACCCCTTGTTACCCTTGTTACCCCTTGTTACCCTTGTTACCCCTTGTTACCCCTTGTTACCCTTGTTACCCCTTGTTACCCTTGTTACCCTTGTTACCCCTTGTTACCCTTGTTACCCCTTGTTACCCTTGTTACCCCTTGTTACCCTTTTTACCCCTTGTTACCCTTGTTACCCCTTGTTACCCTTGTTACCCCTTGTTACCCTTTGTTATTCCTTGTTACCCCTTGTTACCCATGTTACCCTTGTTACCCTTGTTACCCCTTGTTACCCTTGTTACCCTTGTTACCCTTGTTACCCCTTGTTACCCTTGTTACCCTTGTTACCCCTTGTTACCCTTGTTACCCCTTGTTACCCCTTGTTACCCTTGTTACCAGCTGTTACCCTTGTTACCCTTGTTACCCCTTGTTACCCTTGTTACCCCTTGTTACGCTTGTTACCCCGTGTTACCCTTGTTACCCTTTGTTATCCGTTGTTACCCTGGTTACTCTTGTTACCCTTGTTACCCTTGTCACCCCTTGTTACCCTTGTTACCCTTGTTACCCCTTGTTACCCCTTGTTACCCCTTGTTACCCTTTTTACCCCTTGTTACCCTTGTTACCCTTGTTACCCTTGTTACCCCTTGTTACCCTTGTTACCCTTGTTACCCCTTGTTACCCTTGTTACCCGTTGTTACCCTTGTTACCCTTGTTACCCTTGTTACCCCTTGTTACCCTTGTTACCCTTGTTACCCTTGTTACCCTTTTTACCCTTGTTACCCCTTGTTACCCATGTTACCCTTGTTACCCTTGTTACCCTTGTTTCCCTTGTTACCCTTTTTTCCCTTGTTACCCTTGTTACCCCTTGTTACCCTTGTTACCCCTTGTTACCCTTGTTACCCTTGTTACCCTTTGTTACCCTTGTTACCCCTTGTTACCCTTGTTACCCCTTGTTACCCTTTTTACCCCTTGTTACCCTTGTTACCCGTTGTTACCCTTGTTACCCTTGTTACCCCTTGTTACCCTTGTTACCCCTTGTTACCCTTGTTACCCTTGTTACCCCTTGTTACCCTTGTTACCCCTTGTTACCCTTGTTACCCTTTTTACCCCTTGTTACCCTTGTTACCCTTGTTACCCCTTGTTACCCTTGTTACCCCTTGTTACCCTTGTTACCCTTGTTACCCCTTGTTACCCTTGTTACCCCTTGTTACCCTTGTTATTTCTTGTTACCCTTGTTACCCTTGTTACCCCTTGTTACCCCTTGTTACCCTTGTTACCCCTTGTTACCCTTGTTACCCTTTTTACCCCTTGTTACCCTTGTTACCCTTGTTACTCCTTGTTACCCTTGTTACCCCTTGTTACCCTTGTTACCCTTGTTACCCCTTGTTACTCTTGTTACCCCTTGTTACCCTTGTTATTTCTTGTTACCCTTGTTACCCTTGTTACCCCTGGTTACCCTTGTTACCCTTGTTCCCCCTTGTTACCCTTGTTACCCCTTGTTACCCTTGTTACCGTTGTTACCCTTGTTACCCTTGTTACCCCTTGTTACCCTTGTTACCCTTGTTACCCTTGTAACCCGTTGTTACCCTTGTTACCCTTGTTACCCCTTGTTACCCTTGTTACCCCTTGTTACCCATGTTACCCTTGTTACCCTTGTTACCCTTTTTTCCCTTGTGACCCTTGTTACCCCTTGTTACCCTTGTTACCCTTTGTTATCCCTTGTTACCCTTGTTACTCTTGTTACCCTTGTTACCCTTGTCACCCCTTGTTACCCTTATTGCCCTTGTTACCCCCTGTTACCCTTGTTACCCCTTGTTACCCTTGTTACCCTTGTTACCCCTTGTTACCCTTGTTACCCCTTGTTACCCTTGTTACCCTTGTTACCCTTGTTACCCCTTGTTACCCTTGTTACCCTTGTTACCCCTTGTTACCCTTGTTACTCCTTGTTACCCTTGTTACCCCTTGTTACCCTTGTTACCCTTGTTACCCTTGTTACCCTTGTTACCCTTTGTTACCCTTGTTACCCCTTGTTACCCTTGTTACCCCTTGTTACCCTTTTTACCCCTTGTTACCCTTGTTACTCCTTGTTACCCTTGTTACCCCTTGTTACCCCTTGTTACCCTTGTTACCCTTGTTACCCCTTGTTACCCTTGTTACCCCTTGTTACCCTTGTTACCCTTGTTACCCTTGTTACCCCTTGTTACCCTTGTTACCCTTGTTACCCCTTGTTACCCTTGTTACTCCTTGTTACCCTTGTTACCCCTTGTTACCCTTGTTACCCTTGTTACCCTTGTTACCCTTGTTACCCTTTGTTACCCTTGTTACCCCTTGTTACCCTTGTTACCCCTTGTTACCCTTGTTACCCCTTGTTACCCTTGTTACTCCTTGTTACCCTTGTTACCCCTTGTTACCCTTTTTACCCCTTGTTACCCTTGTTACCCTTGTTACCCTTTGTTACCCTTGTTACCCTTTCTTACCCTTGTTACCCCTTGTTACCCTTTTTACCCCTTGTTACCCTTGTTACCCGTTGTTACCCTTGTTGCCCTTGTTACCCCTTGTTACCCTTGTTACCCCTTGTTACCCTTGTTACCCTTGTTACCCCTTGTTACCCTTGTTACCCTTGTTACCCCTTGTTACCCTTGTTACCCCTTGTTACCCTTGTAACCCGTTGTTACCCTTGTTACCCTTGTTATCCCTTGTTACCCTTGTTACCCCTTGTTACCCATGTTACCCTTGTTACCCTTGTTACCCTTTTTTCCCTTGTTACCCTTGTTACCCCTTGTTACCCTTGTTACCCTTTGTTATCCCTTGTTACCCTTGTTACTCTTGTTACCCTTGTTACCCTTGTCACCCCTTGTTACCCTTGTTACCCCTTGTTACCCTTGTTACCCCTTGTTACCCATGTTACCCTTGTTACCCTTGTTACCCTTTTTTCCCTTGTTACCCTTGTTACCCCTTGTTACCCTTGTTACCCTTTGTTATCCCTTGTTACCGTTGTTACTCTTGTTACCCTTGTTACCCTTGTCACCCCTTGTTACCCTTATTGCCCTTGTTACCCCCTGTTACCCTTGTTACCCCTTGTTACCCTTGTTACCCTTGTTACCCCTTGTTACCCTTGTTACCCCTTGTTACCCTTGTTACCCTTGTTACCCTTGTTACCCCTTGTTACCCTTGTTACCCTTGTTACCCCTTGTTACCCTTGTTACTCCTTGTTACCCTTGTTACCCCTTGTTACCCTTGTTACCCTTGTTACCCTTGTTACCCTTGTTACCCTTGTTACCCCTTGTTACCCTTGTTACCCTTGTTACCCTTTTTACCCCTTGTTACCCTTGTTACCCCTTGTTACCCTTGTTACCCCTTGTTACCCTTTGTTATTCCATGTTACCCCTTGTTACCCTTGTTACCCTTGTTACCCCTTGTTACCCTTGTTACTCTTGTTACCCCTTGTTACCCTTGTAACCCGTTGTTACCCTTGTTACCCTTGTTACCCCTTGTTACCCTTGTTACCCCTTGTTACCCATGTTACCCTTGTTACCCTTGTTACCCTTGTTTCCCTTGTTACCCTTGTTACCCCATGTTACCCTTGTTACCCTTGTTACCCCTTGTTACTCTTGTTACCCCTTGTTACCCTTGTTACCCTTGTTACCCCTTGTTACCCTTGTTACCCCTTGTTACCCTTGTTACCAGCTGTTACCCTTGTTACCCTTGTTACCCCTTGTTACCCTTGTTACCCCTTGTTACGCTTGTTACCCCGTGTTACCCTTGTTACCCTTTTTTATCCGTTGTTACCCTGGTTACTCTTGTTACCCTTGTCACCCCTTGTTACCCTTGTTACCCTTGTTACCCCTTGTTACCCCTTGTTACCCTTTTTACCCCTTGTTACCCTTCTTACCCTTGTTACCCCTTGTTACCCTTGTTACCCCTTGTTACCCTTGTTACCCTTGTTACCCCTTGTTACCCTTGTTACCCCTTGTTACCCTTGTTACCCCTTGTTACCCTTGTTACCCGTTGTTACCCTTGTTACCCTTGTTACCCTTGTTCCCCTTGTTACCCCTTGTTACCCTGGTTACTCTTGTTACCCCTTGTTACCCTTGTAACCCGTTGTTACCTTTGTTACCCTTGTTACCCCTTGTTACCCTTGTTACCCTTGTTACCCTTGTTTCCCTTGTTACCCTTGTTACCCCTTGTTACCCTTGTTACCCTTGTTACCCCTTGTTACTCTTGTTACCCCTTGTTACCCTTGTTACCCCTTGTTACCCTTGTTACCCCTTGTTACCCTTGTTACCCGTTGTTACCCTTGTTACCCTTGTTACCCTTGTTACCCCTTGTTACCCTTGTTACCCCGTGTTATCCTTGTTACCCTTTGTTATCCGTTGTTACCCTGGTTACTCTTGTTACCCTTGTTACCCTTGTCACCCCTTGTTACCCTTGTTACCCTTGTTACCCCTTGTTACCCCTTGTTACCCCTTGTTACCCTTTTTACCCCTTGTTACCCTTGTTACCCTTGTTACCCCTTGTTACCCTTGTTACCACTTGTTACCCTTGTTACCCCTTGTTACCCTTGTTACCCGTTGTTACCCTTGTTACCCCGTGTTACCCTTGTTACCCTTGTTACTCTTGTTACCCTTGTTACCCTTGTCACCCTTTGTTACCCTTGTTACCCTTGTTACCCCTTGTTACCCCTTGTTACCCCTTGTTACCCTTGTTACCCCTTGTTACCCTTGTTACCTATGTTACCCCTTGTTACCCATGTTACCCTTGTTACCCTTGTTACCCTTGTTTCCCTTGTTACCCTTTTTTCCCTTGTTACCCTTGTTACCCCTTGTTACCCTTGTTACCCCTTGTTACCCTTGTTACCCTTGTTACCCTTTGTTACCCTTGTTACCCCTTGTTACCCTTGTTACCCCTTGTTACCCTTTTTACCCCTTGTTACCCTTGTTACCCGTTGTTACCCTTGTTACCCTTGTTACCCCTTGTTACCCTTGTTACCCCTTGTTACCCTTGTTACCCTTGTTACCCCTTGTTACCCTTGTTACCCTTGTTACCCCTTGTTACCCTTGTTACCCCTTGTTACCCTTGTTACCCTTTTTACCCCTTGTTACCCTTGTTACCCCTTGTTACCCTTGTTACCCCTTGTTACCCTTGTTACCCCTTGTTACCCTTGTTACCCCTTGTTACCCTTGTTATTTCTTGTTACCCTTGTTACCCTTGTTACCCCTTGTTACCCTTGTTACTCTTGTTACCCTTGTTACCCCTTGTTACCCCTTTTTACCCTTTGTTATTCCTTGTTACCCCTTGTTACCGTTGTTACCCTTGTTACCCCTTGTTACCCTTGTTACCCCTTGTTACCCTTGTTACCCTTGTTACCCCTTGATACCCTTGTTACCCTTGTTACCCTTGTTACCCGTTGTTACCCTTGTTACCCTTGTTACCCCTTGTTACCCTTGTTACCCTTGTTACCCCTTGTTACCCTTGTGACCCCTTAATACCCTTGTTACCCTTGTTACCCTTTGTTATTCCTTGTTACCCCTTGTTACCCTTGTTAGCCTTGTTACCCTTGTTACCCCTTGTTACCCTTGTTACTCTTGTTACCCCTTGTTACCCTTGTAACCCGTTGTTACCTTTGTTACCCTTGTTACCCCTTGTTACCCTTGTTACCCTTGTTTCCCTTGTTACCCTTGTTACCCCTTGTTACCCTTGTTACCCTTGTTACCCCTTGTTACTCTTGTTACCCCTTGTTACCCTTGTTACCCCTTGTTACCCTTGTTACCCCTTGTTACCCTTGTTACCCGTTGTTACCCTTGTTACCCTTGTTACCCTTGTTACCCCTTGTTACCCTTGTTACCCCGTGTTATCCTTGTTACCCTTTGTTATCCATTGTTACCCTGGTTACTCTTGTTACCCTTGTTACCCTTGTCACCCCTTGTTACCCTTGTTACCCTTGTTACCCCTTGTTACCCCTTGTTACCCTTTTTACCCCTTGTTACCCTTGTTACCCTTGTTACCCCTTGTTACCCTTGTTACCACTTGTTACCCTTGTTACCCCTTGTTACCCTTGTTACCCGTTGTTACCCTTGTTACCCTTGTTACCCTTGTTACCCCTTGTTACCCTTGTTACCCCTTGTTACCCTTGTTACCCCGTGTTACCCTTGTTACCCTTGTTACTCTTGTTACCCTTGTTACCCTTGTCACCCTTTGTTACCCTTTTTACCCTTGTTACCCCTTGTTACCCCTTGTTACCCCTTGTTACCCTTGTTACCCCTTGTTACCCTTGTAACCCTTGTTACCCCTTGTTACCCATGTTACCCTTGTTACCCTTGTTACCCTTGTTTCCCTTGTTACCCTTTTTTCCCTTGTTACCCTTGTTACCCCTTGTTACCCTTGTTACCCCTTGTTACCCTTGTTACCCTTGTTACCCTTTGTTACCCTTGTTACCCCTTGTTACCCTTGTTACCCCTTGTTACCCTTTTTACCCCTTGTTACCCTTGTTACCCGTTGTTACCCTTGTTACCCTTGTTACCCCTTGTTACCCTTGTTACCCCTTGTTACCCTTGTTACCCTTGTTACCCCTTGTTACCCTTGTTACCCTTGTTACCCGTTGTTACCCTTGTTACTCCTTGTTACCCTTGTTACCCTTTTTACCCCTTATTACCCTTGTTACCCTTGTTACCCCTTGTTACCCTTGTTACCCCTTGTTACCCTTGTTACCCCTTTGTTACCCTTGTTACCCCTTGTTACCCTCGTTATTTCTTGTTACCCTTGTTACCCTTGTTACCCCTTGTTACCCTTGTTACTCTTGTTACCCTTGTTACCCCTTGTTACCCCTTTTTACCCTTTGTTATTCCTTGTTACCCCTTGTTACCGTTGTTACCCTTGTTACCCCTTGTTACCCTTGTTACCCCTTGTTACCCTTGTTACCCTTGTTACCCCTTGTTACCCTTGTTACCCTTGTTACCCTTGTTACCCGTTGTTACCCTTGTTACCCTTGTTACCCTTGTTACCCCTTGTTACCCTTGTTACCCTTGTTACCCCTTGTTACCCTTTTGACCCCTTAATACCCTTGTTACCCTTGTTACCCTTTGTTATTCCTTGTTACCCCTTGTTACCCTTGTTACCCTTGTTACCCTTGTTACCCCTTGTTACCCTTGTTACCCCTTGTTACCCTTTGTTATTCCTTGTTACCCCTGGTTACCCTTGTTACCCTTGTTACCCCTTGTTACTCTTGTTACCCTTTTTACCCCTTGTTACCCTTGTTACCCCTTGTTACCCGTTGTTACTCTTGTTACCCTTGTTACCCTTGTTACCCCTTTTTACCCTTGTTACCCCTTGTTACCCTTGTTACCCTTGTTACCCCTTGTTACCCTTGTTACTTTTGTTACCCCTTGTTACCCTTGGTACCCCTTGTTACCCCTTGTTACCCTTGTTACCCCTTGTTACCCTTTGTTATTCCTTGTTACCCCTTGTTACCCTTGTTACCCTTGTTACCCTTGTTACCCCTTGTTACCCTTGTTACCCTTGTCACCGTTTGTTACCCTTGTTACCCCTTGTTACCCTTGTTACCCTTGTTACCCCTTGTTACCCTTTTTACCCCTTGTTACCCTTGTTACCCGTTGTTACCCTTGTTACCCTTGTTACCCCTTGTTACCCTTGTTACCCCTTGTTACCCTTTTTACCCCTTGTTACCCTTTTTACCCCTTGTTACCCTAGTTACCCCTTGTTACCCTTGTTAGCCCTATTTACCCTTGTTACCTTTGTTACCCCTTGTTACCTTTTTTACCCTTGTTACCCTTGTTACCCTTGTTACCCCTTGTTACCCCTTGTTACTCTTGTTATCCCTTGTTACCCTTGTTACCCCTTGTTACCCTTGTTACCCCTTGTTACCCTTGTTACCCCTTGTTACCCTTGTTAACCTTGTTACCCTTGTTACCCTTGTTACCCTTGTTACCCCTTGTTACCCTTGTTACCCCTTGTTACCCTTGTTACCCTTGTTACCCCTTGTTACCCCTTGTTACTCTTGTTATCCCTTGTTACCCTTGTTACCCCTTGTTACCCTTGTTACCCCTTGTTACCCTTGTTACCCTTGTTACCCCTTGTTACCCTTGTTACCCCTTGTTACCCTTGTTACCCTTGTTACCCCTTGTTACCCTTGTTACCCCTTGTTACCCTTGTTACCCCTTGTTACCCTTGTTACCCCTTGTTACCCTTGTTACCCTTGTTACCCCTTGTTACCCTTGTTACCCCTTGTTACCCTTGTTACACTTGTTACCCTTGTTACCCCTTGTTACCCTTGTTACCCTTGTTACCCCTTGTTACCCTTGTTACCCTTGTTACCCCTTGTTACCCTTGTTACCCCTTGTTACCCTTGTTACCCCTTGTTACCCCTTGGTACCCTTGTTACCCCTTGTTACCCTTGTTACCCTTGTTACCCCTTGTTACCCTTGTTACCCCTTGTTACCCTTGTTACCCCTTGTTACCCCTTGTTACCCTTGTTACCCTTGTTACCCTTGTTACCCCTTTTTACCCTTGTTACCCCTTGTTACCCTTGTTACCCTTGTTACCCCTTGTTACCCTTGTTACCCCTTGTTACCCTTGTTACCCTTGTTACCCCTTGTTACCCTTGTTACCCCTTGTTACCCTTGTTACCCCTTGTTACCCCTTGTTACCCTTGTTACCCCTTGTTACCCTTGTTACCCTTGTTACCCCTTGTTACCCTTGTTACCCCTTGTTACCCTTGTTACCCCTTGTTACCCTTTTTACCCCTTGTTACCCTTGTTACCCCTTGTTACCCTTGTTACCCCTTGTTACCCTTTGTTATTCCTTGTTACCCCTTGTTACCCATGTTACCCTTGTTACCCTTGTTACCCCTTGTTACCCTTGTTACCCTTGTTACCCTTGTTACCCCTTGTTACCCTTGTTACCCTTGTTACCCCTTGTTACCCTTGTTACCCTTTGTTACCCCTTGTTACCCTTGTTACCAGCTGTTACCCTTGTTACCCTTGTTACCCCTTGTTACCCTTGTTACCCCTTGTTACGCTTGTTACCCCGTGTTACCCTTGTTACCCTTTGTTATCCGTTGTTACCCTGGTTACTCTTGTTACCCTTGTTACCCTTGTCACCCCTTGTTACCCTTGTTACCCTTGTTACCCCTTGTTACCCCTTGTTACCCCTTGTTACCCTTTTTACCCCTTGTTACCCTTGTTACCCTTGTTACCCTTGTTACCCCTTGTTACCCTTGTTACCCTTGTTACCCCTTGTTACCCTTGTTACCCGTTGTTACCCTTGTTACCCTTGTTACCCTTGTTACCCCTTGTTACCCTTGTTACCCTTGTTACCCTTGTTACCCTTTTTACCCTTGTTACCCCTTGTTACCCATGTTACCCTTGTTACCCTTGTTACCCTTGTTTCCCTTGTTACCCTTTTTTCCCTTGTTACCCTTGTTACCCCTTGTTACCCTTGTTACCCCTTGTTACCCTTGTTACCCTTGTTACCCTTTGTTACCCTTGTTACCCCTTGTTACCCTTGTTACCCCTTGTTACCCTTTTTACCCCTTGTTACCCTTGTTACCCGTTGTTACCCTTGTTACCCTTGTTACCCCTTGTTACCCTTGTTACCCCTTGTTACTCTTGTTACCCTTGTTACCCCTTGTTACCCTTGTTACCCCTTGTTACCCTTGTTACCCTTTTTACCCCTTGTTACCCTTGTTACCCTTGTTACCCCTTGTTACCCTTGTTACCCCTTGTTACCCTTGTTACCCTTGTTACCCCTTGTTACCCTTGTTACCCCTTGTTACCCTTGTTATTTCTTGTTACCCTTGTTACCCTTGTTACCCCTTGTTACCCCTTGTTACCCTTGTTACCCCTTGTTACCCTTGTTACCCTTTTTACCCCTTGTTACCCTTGTTACCCTTTTTACCCCTTGTTACCCTTGTTACCCCTTGTTACCCTTGTTACCCTTGTTACCCCTTGTTACTCTTGTTACCCCTTGTTACCCTTGTTATTTCTTGTTACCCTTGTTACCCTTGTTACCCCTGGTTACCCTTGTTACCCTTGTTCCCCCTTGTTACCCTTATTACCCCTTGTTACCCTTGTTACCCTTGTTACCCTTGTTACCCTTGTTACCCCTTGTTACCCTTGTTACCCTTGTTACCCTTGTAACCCGTTGTTACCCTTGTTACCCTTGTTACCCCTTGTTACCCTTGTTACCCCTTGTTACCCATGTTACCCTTGTTACCCTTGTTACCCTTTTTTCCCTTGTTACCCTTGTTACCCCTTGTTACCCTTGTTACCCTTTGTTATCCCTTGTTACCCTTGTTACTCTTGTTACCCTTGTTACCCTTGTCACCCCTTGTTACCCTTATTGCCCTTGTTACCCCCTGTTACCCTTGTTACCCCTTGTTACCCTTGTTACCCTTGTTACCCCTTGTTACCCTTGTTACCCCTTGTTACCCTTGTTACCCTTGTTACCCTTGTTACCCCTTGTTACCCTTGTTACCCTTGTTACCCCTTGTTACCCTTGTTACTCCTTGTTACCCTTGTTGCCCCTTGTTACCCTTGTTACCCTTGTTACCCTTGTTACCCTTGTTACCCTTGTTACCCCTTGTTACCCTTGTTACCCTTGTTACCCTTTTTACCCCTTGTTACCCTTGTTACCCCTTGTTACCCTTGTTACCCCTTGTTACCCTTTGTTATTCCTTGTTACCCCTTGTTACCCTTGTTACCCTTGTTACCCCTTGTTACCCTTGTTACTCTTGTTACCCCTTGTTACCCTTGTAACCCGTTGTTACCCTTGTTACCCTTGTTACCCCTTGTTACCCTTGTTACCCCTTGTTACCCATGTTACCCTTGTTACCCTTGTTACCCTTGTTTCCCTTGTTACCCTTGTTACCCCATGTTACCCTTGTTACCCTTGTTACCCCTTGTTACTCTTGTTACCCCTTGTTACCCTTGTTACCCTTGTTACCCCTTGTTACCCTTGTTACCCCTTGTTACCCTTGTTACCAGCTGTTACCCTTGTTACCCTTGTTACCCCTTGTTACCCTTGTTACCCCTTGTTACGCTTGTTACCCCGTGTTACCCTTGTTACCCTTTGTTATCCGTTGTTACCCTGGTTACTCTTGTTACCCTTGTTACCCTTGTCACCCCTTGTTACCCTTGTTACCCTTGTTACCCCTTGTTACCCCTTGTTACCCCTTGTTACCCTTTTTACCCCTTGTTACCCTTGTTACCCTTGTTACCCCTTGTTACCCTTGTTACCCCTTGTTACCCTTGTTACCCCTTGTTACCCTTGTTACCCGTTGTTACCCTTGTTACCCTTGTTACCCTTGTTACCCCTTGTTACCCTTCTGACCCCTTGTTACCCTTGTTACCCCGTGTTACCCTTGTTACCCTTTGTTATCGGTTGTTACCCTTGTTACTCTTGTTACCCTTGTTACCCTTGTCACCCTTTGTTACCCTTGTTACCCCTTGTTACCCCTTGTTACCCCTTGTTACCCTTGTTACCCCTTGTTACCCTTGTTACCCTTGTTACCCCTTGTTACCCATGATACCCTTGTTACCCTTGTTACCCTTGTTTCCCTTGTTACCCTTTTTTCCCTTGTTACCCTTGTTACCCCTTGTTACCCTTGTTACCCCTTGTTACCCTTGTTACCCTTGTTACCCTTTGTTACCCTTGTTACCCCTTGTTACCCTTGTTACCCCTTGTTACCCTTTTTACCCTTTGTTACCCTTGTTACCCGTTGTTACCCTTGTTACCCTTGTTACCCCTTGTTACCCTTGTCTCCCCTTGTTACCCTTGTTACCCTTGTTACCCCTTGTTACCCTTTTTACCCTTGTTACCCCTTGTTACCCTTGTTACCCCTTGTTACCCTTGTTACCCTTTTTACCCCTTGTTACCCTTGTTACCCTTGTTACCCCTTGTTACCCTTGTTACCCCTTGTTACCCTTGTTACCCTTGTTACCCCTTGTTACCCTTGTTACCCCTTGTTACCCTTGTTATTTCTTGTTACCCTTGTTACCCTTGTTACCCCTTGTTACCCCTTGTTACCCTTGTTACCCCTTGTTACCCTTGTTACCCTTTTTACCCCTTGTTACCCTTGTTACCCTTGTTACTCCTTGTTACCCTTGTTACCCCTTGTTACCCTTGTTACCCTTGTTACCCCTTGTTACTCTTGTTACCCCTTGTTACCCTTGTTATTTCTTGTTACCCTTGTTACCCTTGTTACCCCTGGTTACCCTTGTTACCCTTGTTCCCCCTTGTTACCCTTGTTACCCCTTGTTACCCTTGTTACCGTTGTTACCCTTGTTACCCTTGTTACCCCTTGTTACCCTTGTTTCCCTTGTTACCCTTTTTTCCCTTGTTACCCTTGTTACCCCTTGTTACCCTTGTTACCCCTTGTTACCCTTGTTACCCTTGTTACCCTTTGTTACCCTTGTTACCCCTTGTTACCCTTGTTACCCCTTGTTACCCTTTTTACCCCTTGTTACCCTTGTTACCCGTTGTTACCCTTGTTACCCCTTGTTACCCTTGTTACCCCTTGTTACCCTTGTTACTCTTGTTACCCCTTGTTACCCTTGTTACCCTTGTTACCCCTTGTTACCCTTGTTACTCCTTGTTACCCTTGTTACCCTTTTTACCCCTTATTACCCTTGTTACCCTTGTTACCCCTTGTTACCCTTGTTACCCCTTGTTACCCTTGTTACCCCTTTGTTACCCTTGTTACCCCTTGTTACCCTCGTTATTTCTTGTTACCCTTGTTACCCTTGTTACCCCTTGTTACCCTTGTTACTCTTGTTACCCTTGTTACCCCTTGTTACCCCTTTTTACCCTTTGTTATTCCTTGTTACCCCTTGTTACCGTTGTTACCCTTGTTACCCCTTGTTACCCTTGTTACCCCTTGTTACCCTTGTTACCCTTGTTACCCCTTGTTACCCTTGTTACCCTTGTTACCCTTGTTACCCGTTGTTACCCTTGTTACCCTTGTTACCCCTTGTTACCCTTGTTACCCTTGTTACCCCTTGTTACCCTTTTGACCCCTTAATACCCTTGTTACCCTTGTTACCCTTTGTTATTCCTTGTTACCCCTTGTTACCCTTGTTACCCTTGTTACCCTTGTTACCCCTTGTTACCCTTGTTACCCCTTGTTACCCTTTGTTATTCCTTGTTACCCCTGGTTACCCTTGTTACCCTTGTTACCCCTTGTTACTCTTGTTACCCTTTTTACCCCTTGTTACCCTTGTTACCCCTTGTTACCCGTTGTTACTCTTGTTACCCTTGTTACCCTTGTTACCCCTTTTTACCCTTGTTACCCCTTGTTACCCTTGTTACCCTTTTTACCCCTTGTTACCCTTGTTACTTTTGTTACCCCTTGTTACCCTTGTTACCCCTTGTTACCCCTTGTTACCCTTGTTACCCCTTGTTACCCTTTGTTATTCCTTGTTACCCCTTGTTACCCTTGTTACCCTTGTTACCCCTTGTTACCCTTGTTACCCTTGTCACCGTTTGTTACCCTTGTTACCCCTTGTTACCCTTGTTACCCTTGTTACCCCTTGTTACCCTTTTTACCCCTTGTTACCCTTGTTACCCGTTGTTACCCTTGTTACCCTTGTTACCCCTTGTTACCCTTGTTACCCCTTGTTACCCTTTTTACCCCTTGTTACCCTTTTTACCCCTTGTTACCCTAGTTACCCCTTGTTACCCTTGTTAGCCCTATTTACCCTTGTTACCTTTGTTACCCCTTGTTACCTTTTTTACCCTTGTTACCCGTTGTTACCCTTGTTACCCTTGTTACCCCTTGTTACCCTTGTTACCCCATGTTACCCCTTGTTACCCCTTGTTACCCTTGTTACCCCTTGTTACCCTTTTTACCGCTTGTTACCCTTGTTACCCCTTGTTACCCTTGTTACCCTTGTTACCCCTTGTTACCCTTTTTACCCTTGTTACCCCTTGTTACCCTTGTTACCCTTGTTACCCTTGTTACCCCTTGTTACTTCGGCGGAGCGCGAAGTAAAGGATTCGCGACGCTCAGGAATGTATCAAAGTTGCAATTTTTTGACAAGATTGGGCATGCAAAGTCTGTAGACTTTCGGCTCTATTCGGCTATTTGACGAAGTGAGAGCCGAATTAGTTCGAGATATGTCGAGACCACTTCGATTTCTTTGATTTATTCTTTAACTTTTTCGAGGAAGAAAGAATTACTATTTTGGCCTTCCCGGGGTTTGAACCGACTCACCTGTGTGACCCGTCAGATCAGAGGAGTCTCTAAGTTGAGGGATTAGCCGATTGCGCCACTGCGACCCAAGGTAGTTTGGGGTATGAAAAATAGTTATGAAATGATGCACTAGTTTCGGGACAAGATTGGGCGTGCAAGTTCGTGACTTTTCGGCTTGTTTCAACTATTTCACGAAATGACATCGGACTACTTCGTGATATCTTGAGATCACTTCGAGTTTAGTCTTTAATTACTCGAGGAATAAATAGAGGATATTTCGTGGCCGCGCAGAGACACCAAATTTCTCTTCGAGTGTTTCACGAGTGAGCCCTCCTTTCGAACTGTTTTATGATGAATTTAAAGTTGCAAAATGCTGCACAAAGACATTTTGTCTTTGTTGAGTGTTAGGTAGTAAAATTGCTTTCATGCGTTGCGTGACTTTCTCGAACGTTCTCTACGTTTTTGGATTAGCCATGAATAATTAATTAGGGCATGTTTACATTTCAGCATGAGTCAGCAGATTTGCATCAGTTACTGAAATCATAAAATATGTCGAAAAGCTACTACTATTCGCCTGTTTAGTATTTTCTAGAACCTTATGTCAAACGGTATACAAGTTCCAAGCGAGTTCTTTTGACGAACTAAGTTTTTTTCCCTCGAGATGGACTGCTGTGTTTAGTCAAGTGTGACGAAGGTCGATTTTCAGGTTCTGTGTTTACAAGTTCGCGGAAGCCGTAAGAAGAAGTTCAAGTGAGAGTTTGTTATTATTGGTAGAGGCTGTTTAGTTTTACTCAAAGTTCAAGTCAAGTTTGTGTTGGCGGATGCTGTGTTTTAAAGCTCTGTAAAGGCTATGTTCCTTTGGTGTTAAACTTCCTTGTGTTAATCCGACATCCCTGCGTGCTGATAGTCAGTGAATAATTATCCTCAAAACATTCGAACTCGTGACTTTGAGTTTTAGCCAATTCTATGCTCAACGTAATTGACTCCTTACCCATGCCTTACATATCTTTAATCAGTACATGGGACTGCTATGCTGTTTTTGAAGCCTGATGTGACTAAGAAAAATAGAGAATTGTTTTTTAGAAGGATTTGTATGGAGTCATCAGAGCAAAACTGGGCTAATATCGCGGAGACAATTTGTCCTGAAATGCTAGTTTTTGGCAAGTAGGCCTCTTGGATGTTGCTCTTTTCAGAATATCCTGACAAATCCCATAATTTCACACCTTACTCTTACCATATTTGATTTCTTACTATTCCTCCGCATTTACAATTAATTAGTTCCACAACCACGACGCCGAAGTGTACGCTAGCTCCGTAGCGTCTTGTTACCCTTGTTACCCTTGTTACCCCTTGTTACCCCTTGTTACCCTTGTTACCCTTGTTACCCCTTGTTACCTTTGTTACCCCTTGTTACCCTTGTTACCCTTGTTACCCCTTGTTACCCTTGTTACCCCTTGTTACCCTTGTTACCCCTTGTTACCCTTGTTACCCTTGTTACCCCTTGTTACCCTTGTTGCCCCTTTTTACCCTTGTTACCCTTGTTACCCTTGTTACCCCTTGTTACCCTTGTTACCCCTTGTTACCCTTGTTACCCCTTGTTACCCTTGTTACCCCTTGTTACCCTTGTTACCCGCTGTTACCCTTGTTACCCTTGTTACCCTTTGTTACCCCTTGTTACCCTTGTTACCCTTGTTACCCCTTGTTACCCTTGTTACCCTTGTTACCCCTTGTTACCCTTGTTACCCTTTTTACCCCTTGTTACCCTTGTTACCCGTTGTTACCCTTGTTACCCTTGTTACCCGTTGTTACCCTTGTTACCCTTGTTACCCTTGTTACCCTTGTTACCCTTGTTACCCGTTGTTACCCTTGTTAACCTTTTTACCCGTTGTTACCCTTGTTACCCTTGTTACCCTTGTTACCCCTTGTTACCCCTTGTTTCCATTGTTACCCCTTTTTACCCTTGTTACCCCTTGTTATTCCTTGTTACCGTTGTTACCGTTGTTACCCTTGTTACCCTTGTTACCCCTTGTTACCCTTGTTACCCCTTGTTACCCTTGTTACCCCTTGTTACCCTTGTTACCCTTGTTACCCCTTGTTACCCTTGTTACCCTTATTACCCGTTGTTACCCTTGTTACCCTTGTTACCCCTTCTTACCCTTCTTACCCTTTTTACCCTTGTTACCTCTTGTTACCCTTGTTACCCCTTGTTACCTTTGTTACCCTTTGTTACCCTTGTTACCCTTTGTTGTTGCTTGTTAACGTTGTTACACTTGTTACCCCTGTTACCCTTCTTACCCTTGTTACCCTTGTTACCCTTGTTACCCCTTTTTCCCCTTGTTACCCCTTGTTACCCTTGTTACCCCTTGTTACCCTTGTTACCCCTTGTTACTCCTTGTTACCCTTTTTACCCCTTGTTACCCCTTGTTACCCTTGTTAAACTTGTTACCCGTTGTTACCCTTGTTACCCTTGTTACCCCTTCTTACCCTTCTTACCCTTTTTACCCTTGTTACCTCTTGTTACCCTTGTTACCCCTTGTTACCCTTGTTACCCTTTGTTACCCTTGTTACCCTTTGTTGTTGTTTGTTAACGTTGTTACACTTGTTACCCCTGTTACCCTTCTTACCCTTGTTACCCTTGTTACCCTTGTTACCCCTTTTTCCCCTTGTTACCCCTTGTTACCCTTGTTACCCCTTGTTACTCCTTGTTACCCTTTTTACCCCTTGTTACCCCTTGTTACCCTTGTTAACCTTGTTACCCCTTGTTACCGTTGTTACCGTTGTTACCCCTTGTTACCCTTGTTACCCTTGTTACGGGCTGTTACCCTTGTTACCCTTGTTACCCCTTGTTACCTCTTGTTACCATTGTTACTCTTGTTACGCTTGTTACTCTTGTTACCCCTTGTTACCCTTGTTACCCCTTGTTACCATTGTTACCCCTTGTTACCCTTGTTACCCCTTGTTATTCCTTGTTACCTTTTGTTACCGTTGTTACCCTTGTTACCCTTGTTACCCCTGTTACCCCTTGTGACCCTTGTTACCCCTTGTTACCCTTGTTACCCCTTGTTACCCTTGTTACTCTTGTTACGCCTGTTACCCCTCTTACCCTTGTTACCCCTTGTTACCCTTGTTACGCTTTTTACCCCTTGTTACCCTTGTTACCCTTGTTACGCCTTGTTACCGTTGTTACCCTTCTTTTCCCTTGTTACCCCTTGTTACCCCTTGTTCTTCCTTCTTATCTTTTGTTACCCCTTGTTACCCTTGTTACTTTTCTAACCACTTGTTACCCTTGTTACCCCTTGTTACCCTTGTTACCTCTTGTTACCCTTGTTACTTCTTCTTATCTCTTGTTACTCTGGTTACCCTTGTTACCTTTGTTTTCCCCTCTTACCCCTTGTTACCTCTTGCTACCCCTTGTTACCTCTTGTTACACCTTGTTACCCCAAGTCCGAAGTTCTTGTAATATCCTCTTCCTCTCGACCTGGGCCACGACTATCTTTTGTTGATATATGTAATGAGACTGTATCCTGCTCCCCCAGTGCACGCAATATTGGAGTTATCTTTGATCAGTCCCTTTGTATGGTACCTCATGTCAATGCAGTCTATCAATCGTCCTTTTTCCATCTTCGTAACATTGGTTTCATACGCAAATATCTTACTTATGATGCTGCAAAGATCATTATTCATGCCTTCGTAGTTTCTAAACTTGTTTATTGTAATTCTTTATTGTACGGCCTACCATTCTATCTTATTCGGAAGCTTCAAGATGTTCAAAATTCTGCTGCTCGCCTTGTCAACCAGTGTCCAAGATTTTGCCATATTACTCCAGTCCTGATGGATCTTCACTGGCTCCCTGTCTCCTTTCGTATTGAATTTAAAATTATTTTAATTACTTACAAAGTACTACATGATCGAGCTCCAATCTATATACAGGAACTCCTTCAATATTATTGTATACACCCAGCCGCAATCTTAGATCCTCTAACAGAATTTTATTAGTTAAACCCTATTTTAATCTCAATTCGTATGAGCTTTTTCTGTTGCTGCTCCGGAACTTTGGAATAACTTACCTGAGGATATTAAATCTGCAAACTCAATTGATGATTTTAAACGCAAACTTAAAACATTTCTTTTTATGGGAGCTTAGGAATCGTGACGTTTTTATTTGTTATCTGATTTTTTATCTATTGTGTACATTTATCTATTTTGTAGTTAGCGTCTAGTCTTAATGTCAATTTCTTGCAATTATTTTTACTTTTTACTTCTATCTAATTTTTTGTAAACAGCGCCTTTGAATCTTGTAGAAAAGGCGCTATATAAATGGATTATTATTTATTTATTTATTTATTTAATTATTTTGCTACCCCTTGTCACCCCTTGTTACCCGTGTTACCTGTTGTTACCTCTTGTTACCCTTGTTACCACATGTTTCACCTTGTTACCCTTGTCACCCCTTGTTACCCTTGTGACCCCTTGTTACCCTTGTTGCCTTTGTTACCTTTCTTTCCCCTTTTTATTCCGTTTTACCCTTTGTTACCCCTTGTTACCCCTTGTTCCCTTTGTTCCTCCTTTTTCCCGTTGTTACCCCTTGTTACTCTTGTTACCCCTTGGTACCCTTGTTAATTCTTGTTCCCTCTTACCCCGTTTCCCTCTTGTTCCCTCTTCTTCCTCCTGTTCCCCCTTGTTTTGTGTTTTTCACCCAACTCCCTTTTTCCCCCTTGTTACCCCTGTTTCCCTTTTTTTCCTGTTCCCCTGTTCCTCTTGTTTCTCGTGTTCCCATGTTCCGCTTGTTACCGTTTTCTCTCTGTTCTCCCTGTCCTTCCTTTTCTTTTTCTTATCCTTGTTGCCCTTTTACCTCAGATCCCCTTGTTCCCCTTTTTTTCCTTATTCCTAAATCCTATCTATCGGATACCTCGTATCAACTTGATAAAATGAAAACTTTTGTAACGGCGAAAGTCTGAAAACGACCCCAAATAAAATTGCGCACCAGTAGAACCCTGTGAGGAGAATTCTTTGTTGATAGATAGAAAATTTTCCACTTCCTCACTCCACTCACTCGTTTCTCCTTCCCTGATTTTGTATCTTTGTAAGTGCCTCTTTCTCCAGCAGCAAAGGCGCGAGAAATGAATTAATACAGAGGTTTGTGCCGACACGGTCCTCACCACTAGACTCGACAGTTTGACGAGCTGTAGGTGCTAAGTGTACTTCAAAATAATCCGAAAACCTCAACAGAGTCATAAATACAGAGTTCATATTACCCTATTCCTAGGCGTTAAAATGAAAGACAAGTGTCATTCTTAACGTCCTTCCTGTCGTAAAATTTCACAGCAACGTAACATCGAATGCTTCAAAGAAAGGAGAAAAAAATTGCCAAAAGAAACAGTTGGGTTATTTATAGTTTTATTTATTTTATTGTTCAACGCGTTGCTCAAGTTCTCAGCACATTCATCACCCTTGTCTAAAATCCATTCCATTCCTATAATTTTTTACGGGATAACATGCGGTCGCCAATGGCGATCATTGCGGTACTGTACAGTACTCTTGATGTAAACACAACACCATTTCGTGAGTCAGTGCTCGGGTACCAAGTGTGAACGGCTCCTCTGTGGTCACTACAATAGGCCATCTCCGAGTTTCTCCGGGCCTCTGTATCAAAACGAGGTTATGTGCTCAGCCTTTAATATGGAAATGATTTTTCATTCTCATGCAAATAAAAGTCATTTTCACCAGGAAGATTGTGCACTTGGACTCATTTTGAAAGTTAGGGTTTTTGGAGCTCGGAAGTGGCCTATTTCTCATAATGCAGTCAACTCCCCCCAAGACAGACTCCTTTGGGACCAGGTGTCCGTCTGAGAGAAATATCCTTCTTAAAAAGAGCCAACTAAAAGGAGTAAAGAAAGGCAGGGTCTTAGCAAGGTGCCCATCTTATAGAGGTGTCCGTTAACAGAGATTCGACTGTATTCTTATATTAGAGAGTTTAAGCTTCACTTATACGGCAAACGTGAGATTCAAGTTGAGAGTTTCTCAAAATAGAAAATGAGCAGATAAAAACAGCTCAAAACAATTCTTATGGATAAAGAATTTCGTGAAACTGTTAATTTAGCTGTAGAAATAATTAACATTAAACGACAAGTAATAGGGAAACTTGGTCACGTCGTACAATTTGACGTAAGCGTGATGCTTGACCTCTCTATTAAGAGATAACGTATGAACGTGTAGGGGCCGCTGGTAGCATTGAGTCTGTTCTTAAGATAAGAGATACAACTTTAATTGCAGAATACTTACAAATTGATAGAAAGTGAGAGCGGGCTTTTTGAGAGGAAATGATTCTTCTCACACTGTGGTCCTGTACTTTGATTAACATCAACATATGTGTTTGTTTAAGATTTTTATGGCCATTATATCTGGCGTCATGCAAATGGCAGGAACTGGGGAGCAGTTGGAAGATATTGGTGATGCACGATCAGCTATTTCATCTCTGTTAGGAATACCTACTTCGGTAAGTCTGTATACAAAAAGATCTCTTGTGTAATTTCACAAATCATAATGAACAGCATCACAGGAAATTTGTGCTCATTGGCTTTCGTTTGAGTGGTCATGCAGACTCAGAAGATAAAACTGTCTTGTACATCTTGTTAAAACAGTACCAGAGAAAAGTACTGCTCAGTAGCTTTCATTTTAATGCTCACGCTTAAAGAAATCATCCACAGAAACAAAAGTTAAAACCACCTTTAACAGCATAATAAGGCTTACCACAGGAAAGTACTGCTCAGTAGCTTTCATTTGAATGGTTACACTTAACGATTTCATCCACACACTCAAAAGTAAGAACCACATTGTCAAAACAAAACTGGAAAAACCAGGGGTCGAAAGTACTAAGTTATAAGTACAAGTAGGAAACAGGTAGCCAGTTTATCCCTTTGCTCATTACTTCGCGGGTTGAATATGAAAGAAAATTATTTTTTTTAATTTTATAAGCCAACTGTGATTAAAAATAAAAGCCAAATTTATGTGGATCATGAAATGAAAAGTATGGGTAGCCTCGTGAGAGATTTGAACTCTCGACCCCTGGTTTACAAGACCAGTGCTCTAACCACTGAGCTAACGAGGCTGACTCGGTTTTGTTGTTAAATCTTTATAATTTTTCAAAGGAAATTTACAGTGCTTCAGACAATGCAATAGCTCCCATTTGAATGGTCACACTTTCAGATTTCATCCACCACCTTGTACAGCATAATAAACAATACTATAGGAAAGTACTGCTCAGTAGCTTTCATTTGAGAGGTAAAACTGGGATTTCGTCTATCCAGGGAGTAAAAAGAACGAAGCAACTTGCACAGCATAATATCGAAAGTACGCAGTTGTAAGTTGTTACAAATAGAAAATACAAAAAAGAAGGGGTAGAGAATTAATTTGCTACTAGCTAACTCTGTAAAAAAAGCTTAACAGCTAAAGTGGACTGTCATTTGGTGGGATAAGAAAATCCAAGCCCAATTGATGCGGAAAAAGAGAAACATGAATAGCCCCGTGAGAGATTTGAACTCTCGACCCCTGGTTTACAAGACCAGTGCTCTAACCACTGAGCTAACGAGGCAGACACAATTTGTATCGCGATGGTCACACTTCAAGACTTCATTCACAGGTCCAAAAGCCATGGTAAAAAGTACTCTGTCAATGACAGAAAATACTGCTAAGTAGTTTTTTTCTTAATGGTCGCACCTAGGGATTCCATCTATAGACTTAAAAGTTAGAACGACCTTGTACAGCGTAATAAACAGTATCGCATGAAAGTACTGCTCAGTAGCTTTCACTTGAAATGCGCACACTTTAGTATTTCATCCACAGACTCAAAAGTTAGGACCACCATGTACAGCATAATAAACAGCACCACAGGAAAGTATTGCTCAGTAGCTTTCACTTGAATGGTCGCACTAGGATTTCATCCACAGACTCAAAAGTTAGAACGACCTTGTACAGCGTAATAAACAGTATCGCATGAAAGTACTGCTCAGTAGCTTTCACTTGAAATGCGCACCCTTTAGGATTTCATCCACAGAATCAGAAGTTAGAACCACCTTGTACAGCGTAATAAACAGTACCACAGGAAAGTACAGTTCAGTAGCTTTCTTTTGAATGGTCACACGTAAGGATTTCATCTATGACTCAAAAGGTAGGATAGCCTGTTTTGAGGCCTTTTCAAGACTGGAATGACAGATTTCCCTACCCTTTTCATATACCTCAACTAGTGAGATCCCCACCCTTTCATATATCTGAAGCCTAGAAAAGGTACCCTCTTCGGCGGAGCCTCCCGGTATAGGCCATTATAGGGAGTACCTCCCCCCCCCCAGGGAGAAACAGTCCCACAGGAAATCAATGCACCCCATTATCATTAAGTTGCTGAACGTTGTTCCTCAGGCTGATGACGATCCATTTGACCAGGCTGTGAGTCAGCTAGACACAGTGTTGGGGAAACTAGATGTGTTTAATGTGTACTTCCATTATCCATCCCGCCCAGAGTATCAGGTAAGTTGGTTACCTATAGAGCGTTTACACATGACGTCACAGCGAGCGTCTCAAAACAATGAAATGGCGGCCATGTTGGTGTACTAAGCCAATCTTGTTGCGTGTTGAACTCTTTTCTGTTTAATATTTTGTTTCAGTAAATAGCCTGGAGTTTGGAATCAAACACACCGGACTCCAGACCAGAACGAAGTTTACTACATAGAATTTTGAATGAATTGTTTCATGTTGACTTATTTGTTCTCTGTAGCTGTTAAAGTCGATTAACTTTACAGTGGGAGAAGGACAAACAGTTGCTTTGTTGGGAGATAAGGGCTGTGGGAAGAGCGCTTTAATGAAACTGCTTCAGAGAATTTATGATCCACAAAATGGAAGGGTAAGCCACTGTGCTGTGTAGTGATTAGTGCTAATTACGTAGGGAAGACGAAATCTGAAAGCAATAGTCATTCGACGAATCTCCGTGGCAAGGCCTGCATTTACGCATGTGCAAAGCTATCCTGTGGATGTGCGTCATTTGACGATCTCTGTTAGATGAAAGCAAGCCATGATGCGGGTGTGACGTCACATGCCTCTTGTTCCAACTAGTTTTAGATCTTTATGCGTTTCTGAGCCAATTTTTGAATTCAGTAACGGCGGCAAAAGAAACCTGAACTTTACGTTTAATATAAGTGGTCTTCCCATTGGAATTTTGACTTGAAATTTGCCGCGGTAAGTATTTATTACTTCTACTTTCCAAAGCTGAAAAGAGGAGGGCAACCAAAAGTTTGATCACAGTCGCACTTTAAAAGGTTAAAGGGCCTTTAATATTTCCTATCTCCATTTCTCTCATCGTTTCTATAAAGGTGAAGTTGGATGGGCAGGATATTCGCTTTCTCGACCGTCGCTGGCTTCGTCGTCAAATTGGAATAGTGCACAAGAAACCAGAGTTCTTTAACACTTCAATAGCAGATAACATTGCCTACGGGAAGGCTGATTCTACTTTGAAAGAAATCGTTCGAGCATCAAAGGATACTGGGGCACACGAGTTTATAATGGATTTACCAAAGGTTGGTGGTCGATTTTTATAACAAACGGTGAAGGAATTTTTTTTGGTCTCGCTATGAATAGCCTATTTTACCCCTCTTCAGGGATATGCTACCATACTAAATGACGATGGATCACCGCTGACCTCCTTCCAAAAACATCTGCTAGCGCTTGCACGGGCAATCATCCGAAAACCCCGGATATTGCTGTGGGAGGAGGATCTGTCAGTTATGGACAGCTCAGCATTGAATGTTCTCACTAACTACTTAGATCAGGTGCGTACACATTTCTCTGCGAAAAAGAAGGCGCAAATGCTTAAATACCAGAAAACAGAACTGATCAGAAAAAATATCGACTAGACTTTTTGCTGCCTTTTGAATGCGATTATGTGAATATTGAGTGATTACATGTTCGTACGTTTGTTAATTTTTACCACGTTTACTTGGTAACGCTGTAGTAACACTTTCGTGTTAATCAAAAAAACGAAACAGTGTTTTATCAGATATCAAACACCGAGAAGATTCATAATGCGACGCAGAGCGGAGTTCTTTTTGACGAACTTCGACTTGTTTTACATTGTGATGAAACACTGCTTCGAGTCTCAAACAAAACGACTTCAGGCAATGTGACCGTTAGACGTTGCTTTAAAGAGCTAACTTTGTGGATAAAATGTGACCATAAAGTGTGATCATACATTGAACATGAGTCACTCTTCTTTGGGACAATTTTAATTATACTGACTTTTTTAATGATTTCACATGTGGTTGAAAATGTCACGTGGTATTGTTTTGGAAATAAAACCATTTCAAAGTTCGTTTTTTTATTAAGTTGTTAAACAATTTTTTGTAACATTTCAGGCTCGTCATGGTCGCACAACAGTTGTTTCAACAAGTCACGTGTCCGTAGCGCATATTGCTGACGTCATTATTGTTCTTCATAATGGTGAAATCATTGAACAGGGGACTCCTAAGGAGTTGATGATGTCAGGAGGAGCCTTCAGATATCTTGCTACATTGCAGGTGATTGACACTTCAGCATAGGCACGAAACGGTCACATGGAACAAAAATACTTTACTGGTTGGCGAACAACGCAGTGAGGGTAGCTTGGGTAGCAGGGCGGTTTTGGTTGGGTGTGCAAACAAGACAAGGTGGGGGCAGTGATTCGCGCGCGCTTTTGCTGCTTGGTCGCTCAGTAGTGCGCCCAACAAAACCGCTATGCTAAGCAGGCTTCAGTGGGGCAAGAAAAACGGAGATTACGTCACCTTTCTTTCAAGGTTCCACTGCATTGTTTGCCAGCCAGCAAGGTGGTTTTTGTACCATGCGACAGTTTCATGCAAAGGCCCGTTAGCCTGCGGTACAGGTGTATTGACCAGCTTCCGCGTGAGAATAGGTCAGTGTTGTGTCGCATTGCACTTTGGGATTGTTTAGGGTCGCTATCTCGGCTATTACCAAGTCGCAGATGAAGGTGGGGCAAAACTGTGACAAAGTCCCATAGTGCAATTCGGCAAAACACGGACCCAGTTCCAAGTGAAACTTCAAAACGGACAATTTTTCGGGCCAACGATCGCTCAGTATTTTCTCAGTCACCACCACTGATTTTAAAAAGTAGAGGAAGCTTGGGGAGAAGTTGTAATCAAGAGTGAGCATGAGAGGTAGCGGGAGAAGGAAGCTGGACGAAGATACGTCGTTTCCTCGCTCGTTCCACTCCCACCCAAAAAAACTCTTGCCCGCAAAGAGACTTATAAGACAATAATCTGTACATCTTTTTCAGCATTTTGAGTCGCAAAGTTTACACTTAGAGAAGCTCCAGAAGTCAGGTGAGGAAAACGTCAATCACAGCAAATATATAAAACCTCGTTGTTTTCGATGGATTCGATGATCAGTTTGTGGATTTTAGCTTTATCTTCATGTCTTGTCAGAACAAGTCTCAGAGACCAAGTCCCCAGTTCAAAATGGGAAAGAAATACCGGAGTCAAGCTCAAAGGAGCAGTGGGAGGAGACTAGCCACCAAGTTAAAGGCTTCACATCAAAGCTTCGTCAGATGATCCAAGATAGGGTAAATAATATTTCTGTAGAAAACATATCAAACACATAATGCCATAACTTGGGGTCGATTACTTTGTAAGGTATTACTCACAAAGCGTCTGTGTTTTAATAGTTGTTAAGAACAGTGTTTTTAAAATCACTAACTGAACAGGTTTTAAATCAACATTTCTTTTCTAAGGCTTAGGTCAGCGCTAACAAAAGAAAGAAATGATATCCACTGCGTTGGAAAGCGCAAAAGGGAGCCTCGCGTTTTTCTCGACGATTTAACTGTCAATTACAATACACTGGCAGTGATCTTGCCAGGGCGGATAACTCCGACATTCACAAACTTAATATAACTTCAGATGTCTCATAGTTTTGCATTAAAGTTATTTGGTAAAGGGTTTTTTACTTTCCGTCTACACCCAGAGGAGGGCAATAAATGATTTTCACCTGTACTAAAAACTTGTGGCCATTGCAGCTAAATGAAGGACAAGCGGCTTACAAAATGATCTGGATGCAACTCAAAGACCTGCCACTGTTGTTAGCGGGTGCATTGGGAGCTGCTATCACAGGAATGGTTGCCCCAGGCCTTTCATTCTTATTTGGCGAAATACAGAAGGTAACAACAGGGATGTAAAAAATCTGTTCCCAGGGATAGCCCCTATAATGGCCCATACCCATATGTTTCTTCCGAAAGGGGTACCTTCTCCGGGCTCCCGGTTTATAGAAGAACAAGTGTTAAAAAGGGTATGGAAATCTGTCATCTAGTTATATAATTTTTAGATCCTCTAATCGAAATCTGGTGGCTGTGAAAATGACAGAAAAACTCGCTAATTTACTGGTTAATTCGTATGAAAAAGATGTTCTAGTAACGGCAACTAAAAGAGATGCAGTTTGTGAAAGGGATACGAAAGACATACGAAAGGGATACCGGATAAGTGATTAGACCTCGGGCGGAGCCTTTTCGTATGAAACTTTGCAGAATACCTAGCGGGTCAATTTATCACGGTATTTTAAAGGTTGTGTAAGTGAAAGACAAAACTTACATTTTCGATAGCAAAATTTGAGACAACACAGAAAAGCCTTAATACTGAATGTCAACTATCACCTTTTTAGGATCAAACGTTGCAATTTCTTGTATTAACATACTAAAACAATTTAGAACCGTTTTGCGTAGTCTAATGAAATGCACTTTAAGTGAGTACTTATAAATATATTTCATTTTTAATGAAGGATTTACTCGTTTTCTTCTCAGTTCATGAATGATCCACTCAGAGTAGCGAAAGAAGGGCCATTCTGGGCTAGCATGTTTGTAGTTTTCGGACTGTTTATAGGTTTTGGTGGCACAATAGAGGTGAGAGCACCAACATAATATTTCATCTAAGGCATTAAAAGCAACTTTTTTAAGATATGAATCCTTTGCATCTAACGATATTCCGTTGTCTTTAATAACCATTATCTCATCGCTTATATGATCCTTTCAGAAATTTATGCTTACTTATGCCACGGAGAAGTTAAGATCAAGGCTGCAGAAAATAGCTTTTGATACCACAATAAACAAGGTGGGTAAAAGGACTCACTGGAGTCCAGTGAAATGTAACATAGCACCAGCTCAAGGATCCTTGAATACAACTAATATCCCTTCATAATCGTCCAACAGAACTCAGTCCCCCAAATTCCGGGAGTAGCAGATATTTCGTATTCGCTTAGTGCAGCGGGACAACAGTTTCCTAGCGTATCTCAGACTCCAGGAATGGGTTTGCCGGGACGCTTGGGTATGCCTTCAGCCGATGGGGTTTTTTCTCAAGTGCCACCGTCCGCGATGACTGGATCTCCATCCTTAGGAGCGTTCCAAGGATTGACAGATATGCCAACTGGGATCTCATCTGTTCAGGGTCTTACAGGACTTTCATCAGGAATTCAACCTTCCCAAGGACTGGCAAGTGCAACAGGGACGCCATACGGAATTTTCTCTAGTCAAGGCTTTGTAGGGTTATCAGGACTACCGACAGAAACTACACTTATCCAAGGACTTGCAGGAATATCAGGGATACCACAAGCAATTCCCTCCGATCAAAACCTGCAAAGGATTACAGGATTCCCAGCGGGAATACTACCTGGTGCGATTGGCAATGAACTTGGAAAGGTAGTACCTGGAGTAGTAGGTGGAGATGTTGGGGCAATATTGTCTGGTTCTTCTGTAGATGGAGGACTTGGAGCCGTAGTGGTTGGGACAGTAGGTGAAGGTTTAGGAGCAAAGGTCCCCGGCGTTTTAGGTGGAGGCATTGGGGCTATGGTGTCTGGCTCTGTAGAAGGAGGCCTTGGTGCAATATTGCCCAGTGCAGTTGGCAAAGGCATTGAAGGGATGATACCTGGAGCCGTAAACAAAGGACTGGAAGCGGTTGTGCCTGGTGCTGTAAGCGGAGGTCTTGAGCCAAGTTTGTCTGATGACGCAGAAAGTAGTCTTGGAGTATTGATACCTGGTACAGTAGGCGGAAGTGTTGCAGCGATTATTCCTGGCGTAGTAAGTGGAGGTATTGGTGATGTGTTTTCTGGCGCAGTGAGCGGAGGTGCTGAAGCTGTTATGACTGGGGCAGCTAGTGAAGGTCTTGGGGCGATCGTGTCTTCTAAGGTAGGAAGCGATCTTAAAGCAATGGCACCTGGCACAATAACCGGGATTACCGGAGCTGTATTGTCTGAGGCAGTTGGTGGAGGTTTAAGGGCGGTGGTGCCTGCTAGCGTTACCACAGGTCCTGGGGCACTGGGTTCTGCCAAAGCAGAAGGTGATCTCGCAATTTTGCCTGCCAGAGAAAGCGGGGTTACCGGAGCAGTATTGTCTGTTGCGACAGGGGGAGGTTTAGGGGCGATAGTGCCTGGTAGCGTTACCACAGGTCTTGGGACAATTATGTCTGTGAAAGCAGAAACTGGTCTTGGAGCAATAATTCCTGGCGCAGGGAGCGGATTTACTGGAGCTGCGTTGACTGAAGCAGTTGGGGGAGGTCTTGGAGCAATGGTGACTGGTAAGGCTGGAAGCGGTCTTGAAGCAATCGTATCTACCGCGGCGGGCGGGGTAACCGGAGCGGCATTGTCTGGAGCGGTTGTGGGAGGTTTAGGGGCGATGGTACCTGGTGCTGTTACGGAAGGTCTTGGGGCAATAGTGTCTGGTGAAGCAGAACGTGGTCTTGGAGCAATGGTACCTGGCGCAGTTAGCGGCATTACAAGAGCTGCGTTGACTGAAGCAGTTGCGGAAGGTCTTGGAGCAATGGTGACTGGTAAGGCTGGAGGCGGTCTTGAAGCAATCGTACCTACCGCGGCGGGCGGGGTAACCGGAGCGGCATTGTCTGGAGCGGTTGTGGGAGGTTTAGGGGCGATGGTACCTGGTGCTGTTACGGAAGGTCATGGGGCAATAGTGTCTGGTGAAGCAGAAAGTGGTCTTGGAGCAATGGTACCTGGCGCAGTTAGCGGCATTACAAGAGCTGCGTTGACTGAAGCAGTTGGGGGAGGTCTTGGAGCAATGGTGACTGGTAAGGTTGGAAGCGGTCTTGAAGCAATCGTACCTACCGCAGCGGGCGGGGTAACCGGAGCGGCATTGTCTGGAGCGGTTGTGGGAGGTTTAGGGGCGATGGTACCTGGTGCTGTTAAGGAAGATCTTGGGGCAATAGTGTCTGGTGAGGCAGAAAGTGGTCTTGGAGCAATGGTACCTGGTGCAGTTAGCGGCATTACAAGAGCTGCGTTGACTGAAGCAGTTGGGGGAGGTCTTGGAGCAATGGTGACTGGTAAGGCTGGAAGCGGTCTTGAAGCAATCGCACCTACCGCGGCGGGCGGGGTAACCGGAGCGGCATTGTCTGGAGCGGTTGTGGGAGGTTTAGGGGCGATGGTACCTGGTGCTGTTACGGAAGGTCTTGGGGCAATAGTGTCTGGTGAGGCAGAACGTGGTCTTGGAGCAATGGTACCTGGCGCAGTTAGCGGCATTACAAGAGCTGCGTTGACTGAAGCAGTTGGGGGAGGTCTTGGAGCAATGGTGACTGGTAAGGCTGGAAGCGGTCTTGAAGCAATCGTACCTACCGCGGCGGGCGGGGTAACCGGAGCGGCATTGTCTGGAGCGGTTGTGGGAGGTTTAGGGGCGATGGTACCTGGTGCTGTTACGGAAGGTCTTGGGGCAATAGTGTCTGGTGAAGCAGAAAGTGGTCTCGGAGCAATGGTACCTGGCGCAGTGAGCGGCATTACAGGAGCTGCGTTGACTGAAGCAGTTGGGGGAGGTCTTGGAGCAATGGTGACTGGTAAGGCTGGAGGCGGTCTTGAAGCAATCGTACCTACCGCGGCGGGCGGGGTAACCGGAGCTGCATTGTCGGGAGCGATCGTGGGAGGTTTAGGGGCGATGGTACCTGGTGCTGTTACGGAAGGTCTTGAGGCAATAGTGTCTGGTGAAGCAGAACGTGGTCTTGGAGCAATGGTACCTGGCGCAGTTAGTGGCATTACAGGAGCTGCGTTGACTGAAGCAGTTGGGGGAGGTCTTGGAGCAATGGTGACCGGTAAGGTTGGAAGCGGTCTTGAAGCAATCGTACCTACCGCGGCGGGCGGGGTAACTGGAGCTGCATTGTCTGAAGCGGTTGTGGGACATTTAGGGGCGATGGTACCTGGTGCTGTTACGGAAGGTCTTGGGGCAATAGTGTCTGGTGAGGCAGAACGTGGTCTTGGAGCAATGGTACCTGGCGCAGTTAGCGGCATTACAAGAGCTGCGTTGACTGAAGCAGTTGGGGGAGGTCTTGGAGCAATGGTGACTGGTAAGGCTGGAAGCGGTCTTGAAGCAATCGTACAGCAATCGCAATCGGCAGTTCATGGGGGATTAGGGGCGATGGTGCCTGGTAGTGTTACTGGGGTTGTTGGGGCAATGGTATGTGGTAAGGCAGAAAGTAGCCTTGGAGGAATGATTCCAGGCGTAGTAGGCGGAGTTACTGGATCTGTGATTCCTGGTGCAGTGAGTGTAGGCATTGGTGCCATTCCTCCTGGCGCAATAACCAGAGGTACCGGAGCTTTGTTGTCTCAAACAGTTGGTGGAGGTTTAGGGGCTATTATGCCTGGTGTGGTGAATGTAGTCCCTGGATCAATGGTTTCTGGTAATGTCGGAGAAGGTCATGGAGCTGTGTTACCTGGACTGATAGGCACAGGTGATGGGAGGATGTTTCCCGGTCCAGTGAGTGGAGGGCTTGGAATGGTGGTCCCTTGTGCAGGGGGCAATGGTGGCGCTGGACGGATAGTTCCAGGTATGGTAACTGGAGGTATAGGATCAATGGTAGCTGGTTCTGTTGGTGGCTCAGGAAACATTCCAAATGCAAATCTTCTGGTAAGAGCCATGTCTAGGATCATTGAAATAGTCGTGATGTACCGAACACCCAGCGGAAAAAAATGTGTTATTATGAAGAAAGGTTCTCTGTTATTTATTTTTGCACAGACAGAAACTTTTTTCCCAAAGACTAATCTAGGACAAGGGATTTAGTGTCCTCTTTTCTTCTGATTCATTAATTGGTTGCCTTAAGAAAACAGCATGAAATCATACTGACATGTATTTCCCAAAAATCTGTTTAACTTAGTTGTTACCAGATCCGCAGAAGCAGGCTGATCACCTCATGGAGCAAGTAGAAAAAGACGTGGAAGCAGCTCTTCAAAATGTAAGCTCTCTCTTAAATGTTCATTCGCATTTTTTCTTATATAGCAGCAGCGTCCTGTCTGCTGTACCAGACGATTCGAGTTTATATTTACATTTACTTATGTTCGCCAATTCTTGACAGTGTCACCGCAACAGCGCGTGGCGCTAATTACTTAACAGTCTTCCCCATGAAAGATACTCTTTGCGATCAGTGCGTGGGTCCCACAGAATTTATGTTGGCAAAGGTTGTGAGACGGAGCCGGGCCGACGGTTTATCGTTCTTATCCGAGAGGACTATAAAGTCTAACCATTTACAAAAGCAGCACTTCCTCCTCAGTTATTTAAAGACCCTGAGTGTTGGTCCGGCCGGGGTAAAAACCAGCGGCTTCTCGCTCTACAGACCGTGCTTATGCAATTGAGTTAACCAGGCGGCAGTTTAAATTTAGATTCCTACTGTTATTACTTATTGGTTAACTAATCTTCTCTGTGCGCTTCTAGTCCATTGGCAAATACCTGGGTACCAAAGTACAGGAAACCATATCCAGCGTGTCCACCCTCGGAATGGCACTTTACAATGGATGGAAGATGACTCTAGTTGTGCTTGCTGGCTTGCCAATCATTGGTGTTGCGAATCGCATCCAACAGAATGAAATCGATGCTACAGTGGAGCCAGAAGGAGTGGAAGCAGTATGTACCTTAGACTAACAGATCAAGAGCTGTGCCTAAGACATATTTGCTCCAAAATATATTTTTCTTAGTTTTTGTGCATTTTTATTTTTTTCGTCACATTTCAGCTTATGAAAACCAGCTTTAAAAAGTTGGAGACTATTTCAGCTCTTGGAGTGGAAAATAAGTTTGCTAAGAAGTACAAAGACGCGATCTTTGAACAGTACAAGTAAGATGGCTATTTCATTGATGATTATTTTATTGCTGATTTTTGTAATCTTTCTTGCGTTCAAAAAGTTACAGCCCGTTCTAGAAAAAGTATCAAATTTGCATACCACGTAGTAGAACAAGAAGCGAAAGATTAGACTGTCTAAAAGACCCCTCTCTTTCCTGGTTGGTTAGACTTCATCGCTCGCTCGGTCGCTGAGCCGCCTTATGCTTTGAAGCTCGCTTCACTCACTTTTGAGAACTTATGAATGGTAGACTTGTTGCAAGTCTAGCGAAAGATGGAAATCGTATATATATAGAGCATATCCAAACAAAATCTTGAAATTGGATTGTATCCTGTTGAAGAGATACCCATTACCGTGACTAAAGGACCTACACCTTAACGTGAGACTGTGAGATTGGCCATCGGCATGGGCTTCAGATAAAGAAAATACCAAAAAGGTATCAAATATGTGGGTATAGAGGAAAGAATGAAATGTGAGAATAAAAGGCAACACTTTTGCAGTCCATTTTCCCTACTAGAGAGTAAGCTTTGTTAATTGCTACACTTTCAGACTACTCACTTAACTCTACCTAAAAGTTATCATTTAATCCTTCTCCAACAGGCGCACGCTTAAGAAAATCATTGCTAGTGGTTTTGCCTTTGCTGTTGGACAAGCGATGGTTTTCTTTATTTACGCAGGCGCACTGAGGTTCGGCTGCTATCTTATTACCATAGGGGATATGACACCTATTCAAGTTCTCGGGTAAGAAATGTATTTAATTCTATCAAAACTGACCTTCCACCATCAAGGATCGTTAAACCCTGTGTTATGGTATATTTTACATTCCTTAAATACTTTTTTGTTGCAGGGTTTTGATGACTGTGCTGTTCGGTTCTTATGCAACGGCGAGTTCACGAGCGCCTACGCATGCGCCTGAAAACAATGAAGATTCACTTAACAGACTCCTAGATGACCAGGCAACGGAAGTAAAAGATCTGGTGAGGGACAAGCTGGTGAGCATTGAGCGTTCATGTTTTTCAGGAAAAAGAAGGAATTTACAAAACAAGTCTCATGTTGAGAGGTGAAAGTGGGTAGCTTTTTGGTGTTGCGGACGGATGCAATCACTAAAACCTAAAATGAATTTTTGTTCTTAAAACGTGATTTTTTATTTTCATAGAATGATGTTAAAGGCAGTTTGGACTTCAAAAACGTGGAATTCCCGGACCCTCTCGTCCAGGGCAAGTCATTGTTAAGCCATCTAAACGCGAAAGTGAGTGAAGGACAAACATTGGCACTTGTGCCGCTGGATAACGAAACTTTAAATCCTCTGGAACTGTTGGTAGAACGTTTCTTTGCACCCACTCGAGGTACACTGGTAAGTAACAGTCTTCAGTTGTAAATGTACCACAGTCTGTTCCCAGAGATTTTAATCCGAGATTACAATTATAATCATCATCATCATCATCATCATCGTCATCATCATCGTCATCATCGTCATCATCATCGTCATCATCGTTCATCATCATCATCATCATCACCATCACTATTACCATTTGTTTACTTCTTCATCGCCTTGCCGTAATGATCCGTTTGCCGTTTCATATTTTTCTACAAGTTATTATTGTACTGATACAGGTCTACAACTGGGAGATCCGGCACCATTCAACGGTTTGTCGCTGTGTACTTGCTGGTCAATCAGTAATCAATCAATCGATAATTTATTTAACCACGTAATCGTTTAAGAGCACAAGTGCTCGATGAAAATAAGAATTTGCACTAAATCTACAATTACATCAATAATATCTAATATGAAAAAAATTAAATATATAATCAAAATCTATGTACACATAAATATAAAAAATTATAAAAATTCCAAAAAATTACAAAAATATTAAAAATTATCGCTGAATTGATCTTAGCTTAGACTTAACATTAACATTATCGGCCAGCTTGACATCTTCTGGAAGTTTATTCCATAGTTGAGCGCGGTTGTTTAAACGTGCTATCCAGAGGATAAATCACTATCTAGCGCGAGAAGTGTTAGGAAAACCCTTTGAGTTTTCCACGGGATAGAGATTAATCAAGTGGATAGCGTTATAAAACCTTTTGAACAACTGGGGCCTGTTGTTTCGCTCATAAAACCAACCCTTTCTTTGTTTTTGTTTGTTTGTTTGTTTTTTGACGTCTGCTTACTGTTTTCTTCTTGGTTGCTTAAGCTCCTTGGGTCACCTCTCCACCATTTACGGTTGCAACTTTCATCCTAATGAAACATGAAACTTTATAAACATCACTTTTTTAATTTCTTTTGCAGTTTCTTGATGGAACAGATATCCGGGGGCTGGACCTTTCTTGGTTGCGCGCGCAATATGCTGTAGTATCCCATCGATGTTTCCTGCCACAGTATAGCCTTGCTGACAACATAAGTTATGGTAACGAAAAAAGAGCATGCGCAGTAACCAGGCGGGAAATTGAAGACGCTGCCTACTCAGCCTACGCGCACGAATTTATCATGGAACTGCCGAAGGTGAGTCACGTTTTTCACGTGCGCAGGTTACTATTGAGTCATATGATGCAGTTTGTAAAATTTTGATTAGATCCGCACTTAGAGGTAGCGCGGCGATACACGGCGATACCTTTTATTTTTGAATTATGTGAGTTTTTTTGGAATATAAGGTCTGAAAAGTGTCTCAAAAAATATAGAGCGCATGTATTAGGGCGGTGCACGCCAGAGAGGAGATAAAAAACAATTCTCCGGGGCGCGTCTCATCATTTTTGCACGCCCTCAGAACTACCATCTGCGTAAAACAGAATAAAGCAGAATTTCAAATAATCAATCATTTTACTGCCAGTACAAAACTTAACGTTTTCATCCTTTTTTTACACAATGCCTTTTTAAGTTCTTTTAAAGGTTTTGCGCCTTTCCCTTTTTTCAAGATTAACTTATATTTTACGCAAACTCTTTTCAGTGCACATCTCTAGTTATTTCTATCGTATTTCTATCTATTAGCAAGCAATCATTTCCTTTGTGCTTGATGTTGTAGGGTTATGATACCGTCCCCGATGAAGATCAAATCTCTTTAAACGAGAGTCAGAAAATGAGAATAGTCATAGCACGAGCGATCATCAGAGGACCACCGATTATAGTGCTTGATGAGTTAGAAGAAGAAAGTCAGGTGGGATAAATTATCAAGTAATCAATATATCTTTCACTGATCGCGGCACCTTTTTAATGTTCGTCTTAATGTCCATTCGTGTGTTTGTCTATCTGCCTGGCATGTCTGTCTGTTAACCTCTACCTCTTTTACAATAACTGAGCAGTTTATCGCGTGCTGATTGGTCTAAAGCTAGGGTCTATGAGTGTATGTATCATGATAATGACGTAAAAAACCTTAGGGCCTGTTTACATGGAGGTGGGGGACTCCAGATAGGTGCGGTAACATGCGGCGGGTCACCTCACGTAAACGTGATCAAATTGAAATGAGAGATTATATGGACAGGGGCGTTACCCCACCAAAGCGGGTTACCTTACATACCTGGGTCTCCCACCTCCATGTAAACAGGCCCTTAATGTAATTACAAAAATCAAATACACAGAAATTTTCCACGGTCTGCACTCCGACAAATTATAGAAATGACGCCAAAATCTTCAAGGAAACTGCTCGCTTGTGACTCGTGGTCCCACTTGATTACTAAACATTTTGACGTCATTTTTGTGGTCTGTAGCATATATACCATGGAAAATTGTTATCTATCTGTATAAAAATATACATGACTTTTTTCTCTCAACATCACTGTTGATTATGAATTTAAGATTGGAGTCTGGTGTGAGTGTTTTTTCCAGCAAATAAACAAATAAGCTTTTGTAATGAATGATCGCATAACATTTGGACCCACAACGACCCCTTCGCGGGAAACTGAAGTTAAGGGGTTTGAGTGCCTTTGTAGTAGTGATCTCATTTCTTTAATTACGGTGGTTATTTCTTTACATTGTAAAAAGAATATGCCTGACGCTGTCTCTACAGGCTGTAAATGATGCAACGTTCATTCTCTGCCGCAACAGAACTTGTCTTATACTCACAAGACATCGACAAACTATTGAAGCTGCAGACCACATTGCTCTTATGTATCGTGGGCGCGTCATTGAACAAGGGACGCTTGAGGAACTTCAAAATCAAGGACGTTTATACCATTTACTAACAAGTTTGCAAGATTTAGATGAAGATTAGCCTATTGCGATACTGAACTCTTTTGGATTTTATAACTGACAAACATTTTTGACTACCTACGAACTGTATGTATCTGCTCTCTTTCTACGTTTCCTTCTTTATATATTTTTATGCATGGTTTTTATCACTTTTTTAAAATTATTTTATATATTTCCGTTTATTTTTCTAAGTTGTATCAAAATTACAACTCCTCATGAGAAACACTTTTTGCTTCGGTCTTTGGCTTCTTTGGTCTCAATGCCCGAACCCTGTTGGATTTTGGCATTTCGACTTGAAGGCAATCTAAAAGGAGAAAAAAAAGGCATTTCGTTAATCAACTCATTCCATTTTAATTTCAATTGTTTCTACTCTCACGCATGCAGCTTCGTATCCAGGCTTTCACTTTCACCACGTCATTATTTTTTTATTTTAGATCTTTAAATGTTTTCTTCGTAAATCAGAAAAAATGTTTCTTGAAAAATGACTTTGATAGCCAAGCTAAAGCACTGGAGGCCTTAAAAACTGCAGAAAACGTTTGAAGGCCTAATCCTTTCTGGGCAGTATCGCACGCTCTTCGGGGCATGGGTGTGGAATTAGTGTAACTAACCTTGATTGTCGTCACGCAACACTCTTTTAGCACAGAGCCACTTAGTTAGATTACGTGATTGCGCTTTCATAAACCAATGGATGAGCAATTCTTGTGTTTCCACTAACATGTCATGACACTAGTAAGAAATGAAAACACGATTAAAATCCTTATTGAATTTAGCAGATTAACAGGTCGTACTTCTTCAATAATCTTTACCTAACCTTGCCTAAGGTAACAGTTCGTTATTCTTACCCTAAGTAAGGTTAATCCCTATCTAATTCGACTAATTCTGACTCATCGTGATCTTAACCCTTATTAGTCCTTGCCTGTATCATGAAAGACAACTCCCCAACCCCGTTATACGTTTACACTTGATGTATTTGTTATTGAGCAATGCAAAATATTCCTTTACAGACGGACGTCTTAAAATTGCTTTTACTCCAAGATATAACTTACATCTCCCACCGACCCCTCTGGTATAATTCTCTGTACCTGTTTTTTGAGCCGTCTTATTTCGCCAGTGGGATCATCTATATCTTCTTCGGGTGTCGCAAACATCCATTTCTGGATTTTGGATTCCTTGGTTACTTCTTCGATGTGTTTACGGTAATAGCTTTTTGCTGGCATAACAAAAATACAGCACCCTATTAGCTTTCAACTGAGTACCGCCGTATTTATGCTAGAGAGCATGTTAGACGTCTAGCGGGAGAGACGAATCGTCCCTAGCGGCAAGGATAGAGGAGAGACGTGTGTTCGCAGGCTAGAAAGGGTTAAGCCGTCCTTGACTGATTTAGAGGATCTAAAATTTATGACCTAATGGTCCTGAATTGAACCAAAATGGCCTTCAAGGGTCTTCGGTCGGATACAAGGGTCATTTTCAGTCAATGTTCTTCAAACAATCTCCCTCAGCCTGATTTCCCGTCGCTCTGAGGTTTCTCGAGACGAGAGAATTACTGTCTCGTACCCATGCTTTTTAAGAATATTTTGGCAGCAGTTGTGTTTTTGATGCTTTCCGCCGCTCACTAAAAATACACATGAACCCTTGCGCTACGACTACCTTTGAATAACCCAAAAAAGGCCTGGGCACAAGACAGGGAGAGAATTGAAACTCTATCTATTTTCGTCCTTTTTGATCAGATTGCTGATGGAAAAACTTATTTTTAAGTAGCACCAGAGACAGTGGAGCGGGAACAAATAAATTTAATCCTACCTCCTCGTTTGTATCTGAATGGATGCTTAGCCCTGATGTTGTATTTTTTCATGGAATCACAGAAGTCTTCAGTTACTTTCAGGATAACTATTTTTCTGCCAAAGACGAATATGATAAAGCAAGAAACACCGTGTTAGTGTTGTTACATGAGAGTTTAAACAGAGGGCAGTTTTTTCGAATTTTTTTCTTAAGAAAAAAATATACGTCAGTCTTAGCTCAACTGAGGAAACACTAGTTTAACAAACCCACTGAACACTCCCTCTTCCCTTGCATTCTCAACAAACCACGATACTTTTGTTTTGCTAAGGAAACAAGTAGTTAAACTCTTGACTTTTTTTCTCTCTGAAACAGCCCTCCTCCCTAGAACAATTTAACCTTGTAGGAGACCATCATGAACTTAACAGAGCAGAGCAGCAACAATACATAATTGTCACGTTCTGATTTTGTAGGCAAACAGCATTTTGTTGGAATTCATTTGCTCCTTCAAGTCCATTTTCATTTCTTTTGCCTTTTTTGCTAAATATGACAAAACGTCGTGGTAGGGAGAGGTCTCTGACCAGATGAAACTATCACTATAGCCAGCAAACCACAGGCATTGTTTTGGTCTTTCGTGAATTAGGGTAATGTTAGAGAGTAAGGTAGACAGAATGGATTAATAACATTTCAACAAAAAGGCATCACCTACTCTTTGTAATAAATCGGGGGTCCGTTTTCTTGAGTTTTTCTGACCTTACCAATTGTTGTGAGCTTATTTTCGACTTCCACCGCCAAAAGCCTGCAAACTATGACATATGCTAGATGTTACAAATTATCGTATTATGTTTAGAAGAGTTTATCATATCCACTAGTCATAGAGCAACGATGTCAACCGGTTTCTTCCGTTTATGTTTTCCCAACGGCTGCTGAATGAGCAACCACCTGGGAAACTAGGCCGCTTTTCTACGAGGGCCCTTATAGATAACAGTTTATTAAACAAGATGGAATCAGTGGCTATAGAAATTGTCAATAACCACTCTCATAGAGTTCTACTCGGATTGAATCCCATGTTAACACAACAACAACAACAACAACTTTATTGAAGCCAGCAGAGGTGGAGGACTACACAACAACATGAACGCGGCAGACAATGCGGTAGAGAAAGGAAAGGAGGTAAGGGGTGGGATGAGAATTTTTTTTCTTCATAGAGGCAACTGGAAACTTTTGCAAAGTCACGTGAATCATAATATTCCGAAAGCAAGTAATGCTAATTGACCTAGTAATATACATCAACCAAACTCTGTTAGACTAACAGACTGGCAAAGAACACCATGTAAAACAAAAAATCCTAATTGTTTAAAAAATGTAAGTGTAAGAATCGAATTGTTCGGACAGTAGTCCGTCTTTAAAATACATTCATTCAAAGTCATATTTAAATTTTGATATGATCAGGAATTCCATTTACAACATTTATATAACTGATTGAATTATGCAAAGTATTGAAATATGTCACTTTTTTTTTTATTTCTCCTAATGCTGTAATAAGTGTACTTAGAAAATTATTGCTTCACGTAAGTCGAACTGAAAGTAGAATTACATTTATTAATTAAACTGACGTAAAAGAAACATTTCAAAAGCATTTTCTTACCGTGACATTTTGTTGGAAGATGTTTCGTGGATTCTAAATCTTCCTCCTCAGTGATGTCGATTTCTTCCTCATCTTCTTCATCGTCGTCCTCATCATCATCATCTTCGTCTTGTTCGTCTTGATCTTCGTCATCACTTTCAGCTTTTTCCGCTTTTTTATCCCTTTTGCCATACTTCCTATTTCCATCACTAGTTTCGTTTCTTATTGAGTCTTTCTTCACCCTTATGCCATCGATTACCACAAATTCATCATCGACCATCAGTTCTGAGCAAATTACATCATTTACAAGTAAAACTATGAGGAAAGCGATGCCATATATCAACCTGTGCATTATTAGCTCAATCAGTCTCTTTAAATCCTCCTTGAACTTTCTTTGTATTTCTCTGGTATATTAAAGTTGCAATATGTATACCGCAGGAGATCACTGATTCACAATTATCAGTGATATAAAGTTTGCTCGTCAAACCATCAATCCACTTTTAAAAATAATAACTAAAATATGACCAGTCAGGTCTTTCGTGGCACAGTATCATTGTGTTACATAGCATAGTTAATCATGATAATTAATTTGTAATTTATGCAGTGTCTGTTCAGTGTAAACAGGGGCAATTACAAACTTCTGATTTCATTTTTATACCGTGTATATTAAAAGGAAATTTTAGGCCCTGGACTCTTACTCATTATGGACATAATTTACAAAATATTTTGCCGATAATTTGAAAATATCGACCGCAGAATTATTTAAAAAAAGGTATGTTTCTCTTAACTATCGCATAGAACGAATTGTTTCAACTCTGCGGTTTTAATCGAAGCTGAATAAACAAAAATTTCTGACTCGAATCTCACAGGAAATATCTGAACGTCAAGGCTCTAGAAATATCGGACAAAGTTAGGTCGAGTTCGATTAGTATAACGTGCTGCGGTTAATTTTTCTAGTTTAAAAATTTCTTAACAAGTTCATTATTTCTTAGGTATGGTTCAAGCCTAAACGAAAAGAAGAATAAAATGTTATATACATCGCTGAAAATTCCACGCTTTCTTCCATTTCAATGTATGACACCTAGGGGATCTCACACTAAAATACTGATCACACAAAATAAAAAAGCTTTCGCGGTAATCGTTTCTGCCAATCTTAATTTTTGCGGGTGTCTGAAAACAGATGAATCCTTCTATAGGGATGTTTTTGAAGGTGTATAATGTAAAATGCGAGTTTAAACAAGCTAAGCCCAAGGAATGGATTTCACAGGTGTATTTTCTAAAAAGCGAATATTTACTGACTTAAAGGTCAACTGTTAAAGTTTCCTTAAAAGTGGCCAAACTCTTTTTTCATTCCAAACGTCAAATTGATCGAAGTAAAGCCAGTTATTATAATTTTTATTTTTTCTTTTACATCATATGCTTTTTTGATGCGAATTTTTATTATCTCCAGTTTAATTAATACTTTAACAAATGTATTCAGAAGATCATAGTCTATTATTTGTTTAGCTGTTGTTTTATTCTTAGAACCTCAACTAAAACAGCCAATTGAGGAGTAACAAATGTTATCATCGCCGGGGAAAATTACGCTTGGGATAACTTAAAGCTATAACTCTGGAAAAAAGTTGCCTAAACACTATTCATATTTTAACTTACCTTCTTCGACATGCCGCGTATTACTATGAAGTCAATATGGATGTTATTAACTTTTCTCAGTCTGTACCGGTTAGTTATTTTACCTATCGTAACTTGTGTGGAAACAATAACTGTCGGTACTGACCCCAAAACTAAGAAAACGAATCCATACATAACGAAGTTTCACGAGGGAGCCGGGTCTAGGCCGACGAAATGCCAAGGTAAGCATACTTGTTTCCAATTTATTCGTATTATAAAACGGACAAGTTTGAAACAAAATTATTTGCCCGGAATTAGTACGCTTTACGAGTCAGCACTTTTCACAGTGAAGTTCCAACTTTGAGTAATTTTTAACCCAAGCTCCTGATGTATCTTTTATAGCAAAAGTTTTTGCTGCCGCTATTTTAAGCAGTTTTAAGGTTGCTTTACACAACAACTGAGTTGTGCAGTCTGCAAATAGCTTCTGGAGTGTGCAATTAATTACTGATCAATGTGCTTTTTCTCCACACTGTTCTAGACTTTAATTCTCTATCGCTTTTGTCGTATTAATATGCTTCAATACTTCGCCAATCTGTAAACGTATGAAAAGCTCTTAGCGTTGCTACAACTGACAAAAGAAATGGTCCCTATTTGATTGTTCTTTTACAGTTTGTCGCCTTATGGTGACAGAATTTCTTGAACGAATGAAGAAAACAGATCACCGGGAAGACATACCTCGAGGGTACATACTTGAAGACCTAGAGGACCACGAGAAGAATATTCATTACGAAAAATCGTAAGTTACACTGAAGTTATGACTTCTTTAATTTACAGTGTAGTTAAAAAAATTGTTTCATATACTGCAATCTGCACTTGAAACACCGTGGATGCATAAAGAGCGCTTTTATGTCAAAAGCCTATATTTTCGTCTAAAGACAAGACACAAAAGCAGTGATTCTTAAAATTACCGTTCATTATGGCCTCAAAATATGACCACAGAAAAATGTGTTAACCGTACTAAAAATTTTAAATAGCCATTCCTTAGTCCTACAGCAAACAAATAAGGGAGAGAAATGATTCAAATAATACACAGCAATGCTTACACTCTCCCCATCTGCCAGACGCACTGCATCCGGGTAGAAATTAGTTGGCTATGTTACAAGCGTGGGCGAGAACAAATCCAGCCAGCGGTCAAGGCGGAACTTGAACTTGAGAGCTCCGGATTGTAATTCCAGTGCTCCGACCGCTGGCTAACCTACCCTTCCAAGTCGGTACAGCTGTACTGCTGTTTCTTTGATGTTCCTCGATTATTTTTGTAGGGAACTCCGACTGATGGATGTACTTGACGATTTGTGCGACAGAATGAAACTTTACAGCGCAAGGGCTGGGCCCGAATTTCCTTATATTAAAGGAGGTATGACCTGAAGTAAGCAGTTAATAACTGAAAATGTTATGTTGTGACAGAATTTTGACTGCTATGAGATCAGTGTTTTGTCCAATTCATTCGCATGCTTCCTTAGCAACCTGGTACTGAATATTCGCACATTGCACCGGGATCTCATTAACTGTTAGACGTGGTAAAAACGGAAACTGTATATAACGAGCCCACCAGTTACGAAGACACCACGGTATGACGAATGATTTTCTTTCCCAGAGTTGCAGTAAATTTTATGGGTCTCGGCTCTTGGTCTCGAGATAACGTACTCCCATCTTGAAGAACATATTTTATCAATATCATCAATGGGTATCCTGTATAAATAGCAAGAAATAGGCTGTTTTTTCCGCGCTGAATCGAGTGAGAGATTACACGAAGGCGAGTGATAACTTTTACTAATATTTTATTATGATTTCAGCTAAGAGTCAGCTTCGCGAAGTAATGGATGATTTAACAAAGAGATCCAAAGTAAAACTTAATTATGAATTGCCAGATGACGTCATCGAGGACTACACTTACGAGATTGGAAGACTCAAATTTAAGGTGAGCAGCAACCTAGACCTGGGGACGAGGTTGGGTGAACAGATTTCAAAATCTACTCTATCTTAACGGACACCTCTCTAAGACGAACATCTTGCTGAGGCAGTAGTCAGCAAGAATAAGTCTTATTTTCGTTTTTTAAATCCCGCAAGTGACTCTTGACTCATGTTGTTATCTCCTATTCGTCATTTGCACATCTCCCCATCCCAAAATCCAAGTTGTTTGCAACTCCCTCACCCCCCCCCCCCCAAACAATGTGATTTCTCCTGGGTATTACATTCGTCGTAAGCGAAATTGAAAACAGCGCTTATACAAAATGTTGAAGGGGGAGCAAACGAGGTGTATTTTCGAGATCTGTGAAAACGGGAGTATTCTACGCACGGCAGTCGCGGACAAAGAAAAATTTGACGATGAGTTTTGTTCCGAGTTTAAATACGACATTTTCTAGTACCCAGTGTTTACTGTATTATATGCCACTCAAATCAGGGTATATGAGACACTTCGCTTAGTGAAAACAAATCACTGTTTGAATTGGCTCGAATTGTAACAGACCTTCTTGTAAGTGCGTCATGTGATAGAACTTTGTATGCACTGAACACCTCTCCCCCCCTTCTCCTGCATATGCCTGTAATCAAGTTTTCTTGTATGGAATAAGACAAAGGTAGCTATAAAAGACAAGAACACAATGAAGAGAAAGGGAAAGAGAGACTCCCCCTTACCACTCTCTTCTTCAACACCTGTTTGAGGCTACAACTTCTTATAGACAACGAGATGATCGCTTTTGCCAAAAACGCATCTGTGAAAGCGACATGAAAACTTTCTGGTTTAGTAATTTATTATGATTTAAGAAACACAGAGCATTTAACTTGTTTACAGCAGTTTACATGTAAAAGGATGCAGTGTTCTAATCTAGTTTTATGAAAGGGGCACCATTTGTCGGTAGAAGGTATACGGAAGGGGTATCCTTTCTGCCAAAAATGGTATATACAAGGGTATGGGGTTGGACCTCGGGGCGGAGCCTCTTCGTATAAAACTTCGGTCAATACCCCTGGGAAGTTCCGACGGACAAAATTATCACCAAATTACTAAAACAGAACCTCAAGAAGAGAATGACAACGGCCTTTGATCTTGCCGCTTTTTAGGCTTCCATTATCAACTCCAGGGATTTCTGTCAAAAGGCTACTTCTTCCCTTCCCGAGGGTAGTAGTTCGCCTGTATTCATCCGCATGATGTTTTTTAAATTTAGTGTGTTCACATGCTTGAGATACATGAAGAGGACATAACACAGTGGTATTTTGGTGATCAAAAGGAGAACCTCCTGGACTGGCTATGCGTTGAACGAGTTCTGGACGAAAATGAACAAGGTAATTAATTAAATAAAAAAGGGGGGCATTTTTAGATGGCTGCAAACCATCACTCAGTCTTTCCATCATTAGAGCTGCGATTCTTTTGGCCAGCGCCACAGGGGCAGGGGAAGAGGATGTCCTTCAGGATGGTCGATCCGTCAAGTAAGTGAGGAAGCGAACGAAAATAACATGGCTAGCCAAGAGAAAACTAAGTTAGAGGTGGAAATAGCCTGCGAAAACAGCCTTCTTTCCTTGCTCCTTGTGAGGGGGGACGGCTCTACGGAAATAGCCTCTTTCTGGTTCCCTCTTTGGCTAGTCGGTCGCTCTCTCCAGATCTATCCAGACTGCTTCAAGTCTAACTCCCAAAAGATTTTCTTGCACATATTTATCTCATCCAAATTTGCGTGTATCTTGGTTATTTTCTAGACTGCCTGAGTGCCTCGACGGAAATGCCAGCAGACTATTACTCGTTCATGCAAGATAACAATTCGTCTGAACCAGTCAAGCCAACAATTCCAGCGAAAGAAGAAAAACATTGGGATTTATAACTGTAGATCCAATAGAGGGGGCGTCGTCTTCTTGTCCAAACAATTGATTTTTGTTGCAAGCGGGACATGAAGATAGAAGATTCGACTGTCGCTGCCCAAGTTTTTAGAGCGTACGAAAGAAGTCAAAGAAGACCAAAATTGAAGGACAGTCGACGGGACTCTGGCAGTCCCCTTTCAATTTAATTTCTTTCTGAAGCATTGGTTAAAATTTATTTTGAAATTAAACTTATTATAGAGAGACATGCAGACCTCTCTGTAGCCCTCGTGTAGACGAGCCTTATCTCCCTCCACATCCTCCCTCAACCCCAGAAGAAAAATTGGCATGAGCGAACGTCTTTTCCGTCTTCGGCCGTAAACTAGGTCACGTAATGGCTTCGTTGATAGGTTTCGAAAGATATATGTTGTAGTTATTTTTTTATCTCAGGTAATTTTTGTTTTTCTTTTGTTTTTGGGTATGATAATGTATGCTAATATTAACGAGGTTGAAACAAAGGAAAAATAAAAATTACCTGAGATAAAAAATTAACTTCAACATATATAAAGGACACCGAAAACGTTAAAATTGTCAAACTATTATAGCTTCTACCAAATGTTGGCAGCCAGAATTCCTTCAGAAAAAAGAGCATTAATTTTTATAATCAATTAATTAACTAATTAATTTTTGAGTTTTCGTATATCCTTTTCCAACTATACAGGGTGTCCCAAAAGTTCGTTCCTCTAATTCATAAGTCTGTTATGCAGTACGACTGGACTTGATAACAAAATAGTTTAAACAAAAGTAATGTCTTTCAATCTAGTTTAATCTTTCATACTTGTTGTGCCATCTTTTGACTAGAATCTTCGATTTGTGCACTTTCGGGCCAAAGGTGCGCGTGCAAGAGTAAATTTTTTCCGCCATATATTTTTTTGTATTTTGCACCCCGAATTGCTCGAATTCCCCCCTTGTTTTTTTGTGAATATCATGAAAGATATATCCTCTCAACGAAAAACCACTCAGCTACGTGAGCCTTATCAGTTAAAGAAATTAAAAAGAAATTAAAAAAATGCGAATGTTGGGTGGTAAGACGGTCATCAAGAAATGAGAGTTTTAAAGACAAAAAACGAGAAGCCCAAAAGTCCTGAATAAGACCGCTTAAGTAGTTTTAAAGAAGGCTAGGTACAAAAGAGGAAACCTGGCGAGGTAGCCGTTACAAAAGTTAGCAAGCTAGGCCATGAGTAGGTTCATGAAAAGCAAAGTTTGGAGACCTTTGAGATGACAAAAACAACCTCTACTCAGTCCACCAAGAAACGTTTAGCTCGTCTCAATTCAGTTTTTCAAAGAAGTACAAAAGCCTTACAGTGGAAAGAGGCCGGGATGATTATCTTTAATATCTAGGATTAATACCTAACATATTTTTTTTTCAGCTGCCTAATCTAAAAAATAATATTGTTTGGGGGTTGAAGAGGCTCCTGCATACTAGGTGATAAGAAGACTTAAAATGAATCGTGTGGGACCCTACGCGCTATATGACCTACAGAATGTGATAAAAAAGCAAAGAAAGCATGCCGGTTACTGAAGTTCTGAACACATGTACCCGATAAACCAATAAACATCTTTTAGAAATTTCATGTACAATATTAAGTGTTGATCAAACGTTTTAGCTAATGAAACTAAAGGAACGACCTTTTGGGACACCCTGTACGCCTCGATTAGCTATAGCTACTTAACAGTCCATAAATCACGCTTTAATAAATAATTATAAAGATCTAGTTAGTGATAACGCACCTATTTCTCCAATGTGGATACTATTTTTATTAGCTCAAGTTTACAGAAAGCAAATATTTTTGACTTTTTAAATTCACGTTTATATAGTCAAAAAATGTTACTTTTCTCCTAGAACGAGACAAACTACTTTGTTTCGGCCTATTTTGCTTCAAAATAAAGAAGAGTAAATTTCCAATTTTTGACCAACAACCATGGACTAAAGAAACTTGCAAAATTTCCGACTTTTTTAAATCCATGTGCTAGGTTTTCTATCTACAAGGTCAAAAAACACTTTCTTTTGGCCTATTTTGCTGAAAAATAAAAAAGAATAACATAAGTAATGTTTGACCAAAAACCACAGACTAACCCCTTTGAAAAAAGGAAAAATTTTCGACTTCTTTTCTCGATGTTTTTATAGTCTAAAGTAGCTAATTTTCTATCCACAAGGTCGCAAAACACTGAGTTTTGGCCTATTTTCCTGAAAAAGAAAAAATGACAAAATTTCCAGTCTTAGACCAAAAACGATGGAGTGGCCCCTTTAGAAAAATGCAAAATTTGCGACTTTCTTAAATACACTTTTTTATAGTCTAAAATGGCTAGTTTTCTATCTACAAGGTCACAAAACACGTTGTTATGGCCTGTTTTGCTAAAAAAGAATAAAGGACAAAATTTCCAATTTTTGACCAAAAACCATGGTCTAACCACCTTAAAAAAATGCAAAATTTTGGACTTTTTTAAATCGACGTTTTTAAGTATGAAATAGCTAGTTTTCTATCTACAAGGTCAGAAGAAAGTCTCTTTTGGCCTATTGTGCTAAAAACGAAAAAAGACAAGGTTTCCAATTTTTAGCAAACACTGATACACTAACCCCTTTGAAAAAATGCAAAGTTTTCGACTTTTTAAATCGATGTTGATGTATGCTAAAGTAGCTTGTTTTCTATCTGCAAGGTCAGAAAACACTTTCTTTTGGCCAATTTTGGTGAAAAATAAATAAGGACAAAATTTCAATTTTTTGACCAAAAACCATGAACTAACCCGGGCACTTTGAAAACATGCAAAACTTTAGACTTTTATAAATCGATGTCATTATAGTATAAAATAGCTAGTTTTCTGTCTAAAAGGTCAGAAAACACTTTCTTTTGGCCTATTTTGCTGAAAAAAACAAAAGGACAAAATTTCCATTTTTTGACCAAAAACCATGGACTAACAACATTGAAGAAATGCAAAACTTTGGACTTTTTTAAATCAATGTTTTTATAGTACAAAATAGCTAGTTTTCTATCTAGAAGGTCATAAAACACTGTCATACGGCCTTTTTCGGTAAAAAGAAGAAAGAAAAAATTTCCAATTTTTGGCCATAAAGCATGGACTCCTCTAGACGTCCTCAAATCATATGTAGTCTTGCTTGCGTAAGCATCGAGACTCATAAATTGTCTGCCGGTCCTGTAAATATAGGAGCTTCGATTCAGGACCTTTTAATAACGAAAAAAATGCGCAAAACTTTGCGTTACTCCAAATTCAAACTCCAAATTTGGCCCACAAATTTTGTCCAATTATGTGGCTAGTTCCAGTCCCCGGTCGGTTATTAGCGTAACGCAACGATTTTTTTGAAAAATGAGAAATGCGGCAAGGATTTTGTTGCGGATTTTGCGAAGAATGACCATGATAGCTTGTATCGACGCATTTGGACAAAGTACAAGTCAAGCAAATTATTTTGAAGGATTCTGGAGGATAACAAGCAAGATAAACGCGAAAATCCAGGTAAGAAAAGAGTAAGAATCGCTGAGCCTGCTATGTCTACCACACATATTCTTTGATACTCTTCAAACGCGACGAATTCCTTCCTGCTTAGCTTTTTGCCTTCAAAGTCTTGCTTATTTTGATGAATTCTATCGGTAAATTATTATGTGCTTGTTTTTAACCCGATATTTCAATGAAAAACTAAAAATAAAGCGTCTTTCGAAGGTAAACCGCAAACCACGTGTGTTGAATTTCAGTATGCTACATAATGCTAATGAGATTAAAGCTAACTAACAGCGTCAGAAAATAAATTTGTAAAAAATTCCTAGTTGCCTATATTTTCGAACGATTTTCGGGCTGTTTTGTTTAGATATTATATATTACACAAAATAGACAACTTTCCTGGCAAAATACTGGCTCAGTCAATTCCAAACATGCCCATCCCCGCCCCCGCGCATTTGTCGGGTATTTGTCATTTTGTTTTGGAGAAGCTGCAAATGCCCCACGATGGGGCTTAAAAATGGGGTACAAGTTCCCCACCCCGGGACAACACCAAAATTATATTTCCAATAGATAAGCTGCAATTTCCATATTTATGGGAAATCTGTAATAATTTGATCAAAATGCATGAGGCACCCTACGCAAATTGCCCCTAGCCACCTGTTATTACTGTTGCAAAAATCAGTTCCATCTGATTAACATCAATGACAGAACTATAAACTAGAATTTTAATAATACCTTTCTTATTTTCGAAGATGGTTAATATAGTGAATGAGAAACAAACTACCTATGAGCTTAACATGAGTATTTCTTTTCTTGACGGAAGCGTTTCGTCAGTGTATTAATTGTCGCATCGACTGTACATTACACAAAGTTTATATTAGCTTACAAATATCTCGCAAAGTTTTTCTAAGCCTTGCTGCCTCAATAATTTATGCACAAAGAAAGTGTCTTTTTCTTTAAACTCTTCAAACAATTCATGGATTGTTTTTCTTCCATGTGCGAACTGATCATGATGGCGGGAAATAATTTCTTAGACAGATGTAGAAAATACTATGGGATAGGGATGTGATGGTTAAAGCATTATAAAAAATATTATATGTAGAAATATCTAAAGCTATCTAAATAGGCATATTTTTAAGTGAAATATTGCAAAAGGAATGACGTTAACAGCTTCTAGAAGATTTGACAAATGCCCCTCCCCCTTGTAGAGATTTTCCGAGAAACATGAGGGGACACAAATTGCCTGAACTGTAATTATCCTGGAGATTTCGATACAAATTACTGTGATGTTGTTACAGTAAATTGTATGGGACTTTTGGAGCACCTCAGGCCATATCTGGTGAGGCATTATAATCCTTTTCTTATGACACCGAATTGGTAATTAATTTCCTCTATACAGATGTGATTACTGGTCTATACTTTTCATCAAGTTGTAATAAATGCATCTCAATTTTCGTGAGAACAATGAGGCTTGTGTTTATTTACTGCTGTCTGGTTCTCAGCAGAACGCACTTTGGGAAAAGAGAATTTAAAATTACTTGACGCGATAGTCACAGTGAAGACTCTGGTTGGAAGAAAATATTATTGTTCCCGCTGTCATTTTGCGAAAACGCAAGGCGCAATACGGACATATTCAGTTTCTTCTAAAGCTGTCATGACTAAGCTGTAATACCGTCACAACTAAACTGAATTAAGTTTGTATTGCAAAAAAAAAGGACAGTGCTGACCAAAGAGAAATTATTCCTTTTTTTGCTTGCTGCAAATTAAGCCGCAAAAACAAAAATGAAAAACAAAACCGGACTGAAAAAGTAAATGAAATCACCAAAAAACCGTCTTGGGAGAGTCGTAGGGATTTTATCAGATAAGCTTTGAAAATTGTACATGAATGGAACAGTCATCTAGAAATTTTCAGCCTTCCTCAAGCTATAGAAAATTCTAGGCAATTTTTGCCTCTCCGAACAGATATTTCAGAGAAAACAGTCTTTGGGTGCCCCTGAATGAATACAAGTTTGCTGTTCCCAACCCCACACCGAATTTTATAAAAGAAGCCTTTCTCGTAGCAGAAATGTGTTGTGGAAGAGCTTGACTTTGGAGGTGCAGCAATTGACATCCCTTTACGTTTTTAAAGGAAAATTAAAAAGCCTTAATTTAGAGATATGTAATATTTTCACATGGTCTCTTTGTAAAGCATGCTTTTTATTATTATTACTTTAGTACCTGAACGAAATATCATGTATGAATAACGTTACCTCACCTCTGTCATGTGCGTAAATGGTTTTAGACAATAGACTTCCTCTGGCTATCAGTAGTGTGTGTTAAAACAATGTATCTAGCGATGAAGAGGTAAGCGCCATGCATATTGTGCCATCACACAGTTTTATGGAAAATGTAGTGCTATCTGATGTACACCTATGACAGTCTATGTTTGTAAGCTCTTCCTTAAGAACAGTGAGTTACACTGCACTCATGGGTGTGCCACCTAAAGTGAAGCCTAGTTTTTCTTAGCTCTACCTAGAAAATCACTGGGTTACACTGCACTCATGGGTGTGCCACCTAAAGTGCAGCCTATGTTTGTTAGCTCTACCTAAAGAATCACTTGGTTACACTGCACTCATGGGTGCTCCGCCTAAAGTGAAGCCTAGTTTTTCTTAGCTCTA
>OZ037777.1:5217773-5235273 GCA_964035525.1 Porites cylindrica | reverse complement strand
TCAAGGAACAGAGAAACGTAGGGATACCAATCCAAAATTATTAACGTGGACAACGGGAATCCTGATTTGTTTGGGAACTGATTTTTTGTGGAAATTCGACGGGGTGTATAGGCGTTGAAACGTATTTTGCGTAAACCGCTGACACTCAAACCGAATTTACACAATAAATTAGGGAACAGAGAAACGTAGGGATACCACTCCAATTTTGGTACTTTTCAAATTGGAAACTCATACTGGACATATAATAACCATAAGATACCCCTCTCATTGAGATTCTTTTGAAAGCAAAAACGTATTCTAACTTTCTAGTTTCTTTTTATTTCTACAGGTGATGGTTGAGCACATTTTATTCTCAGATTTCTAACCTTTTTCCTTCATTGTCTGTAGTGTTGTTGTTTTAGATCGGCCACAACACTGGGCTTTGTAGGCTTTGACTTTTATTCAGTCTTTCCAGGTCAAAGCGAAGATGTGCATAATTGGAGCTAAAATTATTAGGTGGAGATTTGGAATCCTGAATCCTGACTGACCGCAGACGTGTGCTTTTGGTTGAACTGTTGTATCTTCGAGTTTTATAGTTTGGCTGGTATGTGTACATTACGTGATGAATTTCTTTTTTAGAAAGGTCCTTTATAATATATACTATCACAATGTCCCTTAGCAACGGCTGGCTTTATAAGAGGCCATACTTCAAGCAAAGCAAAGTCATCGTTCTTTCGTGATCGTTGACTTCCAACAGATTCTTATCCATCATTTTATCTGAATAACTAGGCTCGAAATATTCTTGTATTACTCTTAAATTGAAGCTTATATCATTTCTGGTTCATGATGTATTGGGGCATCAATGGACCTTTTATCGAACTGTTATAAGCACTGAACATTTGACTTTGTTAACGGTGCAGTTTTTTGAAGTTTGCTTTCTAATTTTTTTTGTTTAGAGAAAGGGTCAATTATATCAGAGAAGTTTAAAACAATTGTATTTTATTAACAGATTTTCAACACAAACTAATAAATCCTGTTGAAAATCTCAGTCTCAGATTTCAGTAGCGATATTTTATAAAATATATTCTGGTAAAAAAGAAAGAGTGTAGTCGTAGCGCCTCAACCTTAATAAATTATTTTTAACTTTTAAAGAAACTGTAAAGAAATGTTTGATTTGGAAAATCTTCTTCGGTTTAGTATTTTTTCCATGTGTACGCACATCAAGGATTGTTTCTATTTTTATTATTTCTCTTTTGTTTATACAAGTATTCAGAATAATGATTTCTGTCCCTGTTTTCTGACGGATACGGGTGTTGCCATTTTGAATTTATTGTTTGCCCTGCACGTGAAGTCTACACATGTTATAATGCGGTACTACTTGACATGGATGAACTGGTAAGTTTTTGCTACCTTCAACTTGCTTTTTCTGCAAGAGAAATCAACTTATTTGACTTAATTTTAATGTGTAATTTTAGGCCGTTTGTACATTCTTGTTTGTTGGGCTGTAGTCGTGTTTACGTTTTATTACGTGTTTACGTTTTATTAATAAGCCCTGAGTTTTTGTTGTAAACTTGTTTATAAGCGAACGTTTTTAATGAGTGAACGGCTTGGTGGATATGTAATATACGTCAGCAAACTCTATTTACACAGTAAGCCAAGCTTAGAGTTATAAAATTAAGTTAAATTAATCTGTTTTCAATTTAAGCAGAGATGATTAATCAAACTGATTAATTTTTTTTCTCTCAATTTATTTTAAAATTTTTACAGCGGAAACAGGGCGAGAGCTCCAAACCAACAAACCCCAGTAAAAAGTGCCTCAAGGATCAGGTACTGCTGCAGCGATAAGAATGTATGTTTACACTTGTTTTCCTGGCCTTGTTTACAATGACTGTCACAGCACATAGTAATCTTTCTTGTTTTATGAGGATCTGCCAAAGCAAAGAACAAGAGTAAGAAAGTGGAAGAGGAAGATTAGTAACACTAAACAAGAACATGATGGATAAGACATCGGCAAAACTGAAGCGAAGTAGGTTTACGAGTCTTTTGCTTAGAAAATCGAGCTGGAAAAGCTTAGTCAATAAAATGTACGTCAAAAGGATAGGTCTTTTTACCCGCCACTGTTGAAGGAGAAAGACCGTGGAGAAGAGAGGTCATTTGAGAGGAGTGCTTCATAAATTGAAAAGAAGGGGGTAAAAAGATTACTAACAGCAAAGTATCAATTTAGCGGCCCTGCAGACCAAATTCTGATGGAGCCATTTCAATCTTCAGTGACATTCCGATCGTTCTCAAGGTCCGGTTTACGTTCAATGGATCGTACCAACAGTCAACCATGCATGTCAGACCTGTAATCTTACGAAACAACAAACCTTTAAACTCCGAACTTTGCAGAGAGTGCGTGAGAGAATCATGCTAAACATCACATGGCGAGATCATAAAACAGCCCAATAGATCCCAGCAAAAAGAAACAAAGTACGAGATATCATGGAAATGATAATCAATCTCAAATGGTATTGGGCTGGTTATTTGACGAGAATGACAGACAACCGTTGGACAACCTGCTTTACGTTCGGGACGCCCCCGCGGACACACACGGAATCGAGGAATTAAACCAATGATGAGATGGAGGGACGAACTAGAAAATTTCTTTAAACACTGGCAATGTGTCGCGCAAAACGTGGTCCGCAGTGGAGAAGGCCAAAAATACGACGAGGAATAGTGTTTAATAATGTTCTAAATATATATATATATATATATATATATATTAATAATCACAGGAGTTCAGGCTTCAGGAGTAATCATTGATCGTTTATTGCGACAGTGCTGTTTCGTATGGTCCGAAATTGTAGGACCACACTCATCAGGCAACTTCAACGATTGACCGTTAAAATTAAAAGCTGGCAGTAAATATAGGGATGCGTTAAGAGATAGTATCTAGGTAACAGATGGATTGTGTCTTAGTTACGTTACTCTAGAGTTCTGAAGTACATATCTGTTTCTGTGGGGGCATGAACTCGCTAGTTCGTTTCGCCTGTTTAGGCTACAAAAATACGAAACAGCACTGTCGCAATAAACGATCAATGATTACTCCTGAAGCCTGAACTCCTGTGATTATTAATAGTCAATGCTCTTCAATCAAATGAATTGAGCGCTCTACGGAATACGTTCTACCCAGAATACAAGTATATATATATATATAAATTTAAGACTACGAAAACAACAATTTTTCAAAGTATAAAAAGTTATATTTTTCTGAAGGGATTAACCCATGATTTTGAACGCAAAATTCAAATTTTTCTTTATTTGTTTTTGGTGAAAATACGACGACGAATAGTGCTTGATGATGCTGTAGATAAAAAATGGCTTTTTAGACTGCAAACAAGACAATTGTTTTATGTTTGAAAAATCCCATTTTTGCAAAGGCGTAAACCCATAGTTCTTGTAAGAGAATTTGAATTTTTCTTTGTTTGTTCCTCCTGAAAATACCACAAGAAATAGTGTTTAATGATGGTCTTGGTTGCAAGAAAAACGTTCTTGATAATATTTTAAATAAAAAAGGAACCCTTTTGCGATAAAAATATATTATAAAAATATATTTTTAGTCCAAAAATTAACATTATCAAAAGGCGTTTACCCTTGCTTTGGTCAAAAAATGCAATTATGTTCTCTATTTGTTCTCGGTCAAAATAAAACAAGAAATAATGTTCTAGATAGAACAGTAACCTTTTTTTTTGCAAAAAAATTTCAAAGTCACAAAAGAAAAGAAATAATGATTAATAATGTTCTAGATAGAAAAGAAAACTTTTTTGGCGAAAACTAATTTCATCTTTCAAAGTCCCAAAAAGCTAAAAAATGAAATTTTTTTCTTTCTTTGCTTTCGGTCAAAATTAGACTAGAAGTAATGTTTAATAACATTCAAGATAGAAAAGGAACCTTTTTTGGCGATAAAAATTTCATTCCTTTAAAGTCCCAAAAATCACATTTTTTGCAAAGGGGTTAACACATGGTTTTGTCCAAAAATGCCGTATTTTTCTTTAGTTGTGTTGGTCAAAAAAGGGCTAGAAAAAATATTGAACAAAGGTCTATTGGCCTATTATGCAGAAAAACAAAAAAGCATAAAGTTTCCAATTTTTGACCAAAAACCATAGACTAACCTGCTCGGAAAAATGCAAAAATTTCGACTTTTTGAAATGGGTGTTTTTATAGTCTAAAATGGCTTCTTTTTCATATACAAGGTTACAAAACACTGAGTTTTCACCTTTTTTGCTAAAAAAAACAAGAAAAAATTTCCAATTTTTGACCACAAACAATGGACTAACCCCTCTGGACATTTCCATTTTAAAGACTCCTTTTAAAATTTAACTTTTCTGGTCGAAAAAGCACTCCTTTGTATCCAGAACATGAAAAAACAAACTTTTTAGGGTTAATTTGTCCAAACAATACCCATGAGAAAATATTCGAATAAAAACATGGACTAACCGCTTTGGAAATTTTGGATTTTTTGAATTTTTTTAAAACTTCACTTTTCTAGTCTAAAAAACATTCTTATCTATCCAGAATATCAAAAAACAATGTCTTCTGGCTTAATTTGCCCAAAAAATACGAATGAGAAAACATTCGATTTTTTCACAAAAACCATGGACTAACCCCTTTCGCAAATTTCGTTTTTTCTGACTTTTTTAAAACTTCGCTTTTCTGGTGTAAACAGCATTCTTTTCTACCCAGAACATAAAAAAAACAAACTTTTCTTGCTTAATTTGTCCAAAAAATGGCCATGAGAAAATATTCAAATTTTTGAAAAACAACATGGGCCAACCCCTTTGGAAAACTTCGATTTTTCTGACTTTTTAAAAATTTCACTTTTCTGGTCTAAAAAACATTCTCTTCCATCAAGAATATCAAAAAAGAATCTCTTCTGGCTTAATTTGCCCAAAAAATACCATTGAGAAAACATTCGATTTTTTCACAAAAACCATGGACTAACCCCTTTGGAAAACGTCGATTTTTCTGACTTTTTAAAAATTTCACTTTTCTGGTCTAAAAACATTCTCTTCCATCAAGAATATCAAAAGACAATAATTTCTGGCTTAATTTGGCCAAAAAAATACCTATGGAAAATTTCGATTTTTTGGATTTTTTTAAAACGCCACTTTTCTCGTCTAAAAAGCATTCTTTTTTACCCAAAATAACAAAACACCAACTTTTCTTACTTAATTTGTTCAAAAATACCATGGAGAAAACATGTAAGTTTTTGACAAAAACCATGGACAATTTCGACTTAAACTTCACTTTTCTGGTCTAGAGAGCATTCTTTTTTACCTAGAACAACCAAAAACAAACTTTTCTTGCTTAATTTGTCTAAAAAAGAAACAAACATGAGAAAATATTCGAAGTTTTGGAAAAAACCGTAGAGTAACCCCTTTGGAAAATTTGGATTTTTCTGAATTATTTATAATTTCACTTTTCTGGACTAAAAACCATTCTTTTCTATCCAGAATATCAAAAAAAGACTCTTGCGGCTTATTTTACCCAAAAAATACCAATGAGAAAACATTCCATTTTTTAACAAAAACCATAGACTAACCCCTTTGGAACATTTCGATTTTTCTGACCTTTTCAAAACTTCACTTGTCTGGTCTAAAAAGTATTCTTTTCTATCCAGAATATTAAAAACCGCTCTTTTTTGACTTAATTCGCCAAAAAATACCTATTAGAAAACATTCGCTTTTATGAAAACAACCATGCACTAACCCCCTTTGAAAATTTCAATTTTATGGATTTTTTTTAAAACTTCACTTTTCTGGTCCAAAAAGCATTCTTTTTTACCCAGAGCATCAAAAAACAAACTTCTCCTTCTTAATTTTTCCAAAAAATACCCATCACAAAAGATTCGAATTTTGGGGAAAAAAATGTTGATTTTTCTGACGTATTTATAATTTCACTTTTCAGGTCAAAAAAACATTATTTTTTTTCTATCCAGAATATCAAATAAGAATCTTTTCTGTCTTATTTTGCCCAAAAAATACCCATGAAAAAATATTCGATTTTTTGCCTAAAACCATGGACTAACAACTTTGAAAAATTCGATTTTTTTGATTTTTTTAAAACTTCGCTTTTCTGGTGTAAAAAGTATTCTTTTCTACCCAGAACATCAAAAAGCAAACTTTTCTGGCTTAATTTGCCCAAAAAGTACCTTTAAAAAAAATCAATTTTTTGACAAAAACCATCCACTAACCCCTTTAGAAAATCTCGATATTTCGGAATTTTTAAAAACTTCGTTTTTCTGGTTTAAAAAAATATTCTATTCTACCCAGAACATGAAAAAACTTTTCTTGCTAAATTTGCCCTAAATATAGCTATGACAAAATATTAGAATTTTTCTCAAAAACCATGGCGGAACCCCTTAGGAAAATTTCGATTTTTCCGACTTTTTCAAAATTTCACTTTTCTGGTCTAACAAAGATTCTAGTGTATGCAAAATATAAAAAAAAAGAATCTTTTCCGCCTTATTTAGCCTAAAAATACCTGTTAGAAAACATACAATGTTTTGAAAAATTGGAAAGTTTTTGGAAAGTTTCGATTTTTTAGATATTTTTAATACCTCAATTTTTTGGTCTAAAAAGCATTCCTTTTTACCAAGAAATTCAGAAAAAAAACTTTTCTTCCTTGATTTACCCTAAAAATAGCCTTGAGAAAACATTCCAATTTTTGACAAAAACTATGGAAGAAACCTTAACGAAATTTTCGATTTTTCTCGCTTTTTCAAAATTTCACCGTTGCCTAAAAAATTAATGCGAAAATGGCCCTTTTTTTAAAAAAAACCATGGATTAATAACTTGGAAAAAACCTCAATTTTTCGACTTTTTAAACTTCTTCTATTTATAGCTGAGAAAAGCGCTTTATTGTTATAGAATATCCTAAAACACCCTTTCCTGGACTATATTAGTTCAAAAAAAAAAAAGATTGCAAAAAAGCAAATTTTTCACAAAAACCATCAGTCAACCCCTTTGCAAAAATCTCAATTTTTCGACTTTTTTACCTCTTGGTTTTTATAGCCTAGAAAGGCGTTTTTTCGTTCTAGAGTATCCCAAAACACATTTTCCTGGCCTATAATGCCTAAAAAAGAAGTTGAAAAAATGGAACTTTTTGGACCAAAACCATGGGTTAACCCCTTTGGGAAAATCTCAATTTTTCGACTTCTTGAACTTCTTGTTTTCTAGGAGTAGAACGGCGTTTTTTCGTTCTAAAATATCGTAAAACAAATTTTCCTGGCCTATATTTGAACCAAAACCATGGGTAAACCCCTTTGGAAAAATGTCAATTTTTCGACTTTTTGAACTTCTTGTTTTTATAGCCCAGAAACGCGTTTTTTCGTTCTAGAATATCATAAAAGACATTTTCCTGGCCTCTATTGCCCAAAAAAAAAAATTAAAAAAAAAACCCATTTTTGGACCAAAACCATGGGTTAACCCCTTTGGAAAAATGTCAAATTCTCGACTTTTTGAACTTCTTCATTTAATCGCCCACAAAGTCGTCTTTTGTTCTAGAAAATGATATTCTAGAACAAAAAAACGCATTCCTAGGCTATAAAAACAAGAAGTTTAAAAAGTCGAAAAATTGACATTTTTCCAAACGGGTTAACCCATAGTTTTGGTCCAAAAATGGCCATTTTTCCAACTTATTTTTCGGCAATATAGGCCAGGAAAATGTCTTTTATGATATTCTAGCAAAAAAAAAAACCTTTCTAGGCTATAAAATCAAGAAGTTCAAAAAGTGGAAAAATTGAAATTTTTCCAAAGGTGTTAACCCACGGTTTTGATCCAAAAATGCCCATTTTTCCAACTTTTTTTTTTTAGGCAATATAGGGCAGGAAAATGTCTTTTATGATATTCTAGAAAAAAAAAACCACTTTCTAGGCTATAAAATCAAGAAGTTCAAAAAGTCGAAAAATTGACATTTTTCCAAAGGGGTTAACCCATGGTTTGGTCCAAAAATGGCCATTTTTCCAACTTTTTTTTTTAGGCACTATAGGCCAGGAAAATGTCTTTTATGATATTCTAGAACGAAAAAACGCCTTTCTAGGCTATAAAAACAAGAAGTTCAAAAAGTCGAAAAATTGACGTTTTTCCAAAGGGGTTAAACCATGGTTTTGGTCCAAAAATGGCCATTTTTACAACTTTTTTTTTAGGCAATATAGGCCAGGAAAATGTCTTTTATGATATTTTGGAACGAAAAAACGCCTTTCTAGGCTATAAAAACAAGAAGTTCAAAAAGTCGAAAAATTGGTGTTAACCAATGGTTTTGGTTCAAAAATTGCCATTTTTCCGACCTTTTTAAATTAGGCAATATAGGCAAGGAAAATGTCCTTTATGATATTCTAGGACGAAAAAACGCCTTTCGAGGCTATAAAAACAAGAAGTTTAAAAAGTGGAAAATTTGACAATTTTCCAAAGGAGTTGACCCACGGTTTTGATCCAAAAATGGCCATTTGTAAAACTTTTTTTTTAGGCAATATAGGCCAGGAAAATGTCTTTTATGATATTCTACAACGAAAAAATGCCTTTCTAGGCTTTAAAAACAACAAGTTCAAAGAGTCGAAAAATTGACATTTTTCCAAATGGGTTAACTCACGGTTTTGGTACAAAAATGGCTTATTTTCCTACTTTTTTTTTTAGGCAATACAGGCCAGGAAAATGTCTTTTATGACATTCTACAACGAAAAAATGCCTATCTAGGCTATAAAAAGAACAAGTTCAAAAAGTCCAAAAATTGACATTTTTCAAAAGGGGTTAACCCATGGATTTGCTCTAAAAATGGCCATTTTTTCTACTTTTTTTCTTACGTAATATAGGCCAGGAAAATGTCTTTTATGATATTCTAGAACGAAAAAACGCCTTTCTAGGCTATAAAAACAAGAAGTTCAAAAAGTCGAAAAATTGACATTTTTCCAAAGGGGTTAACCCATGGTTTTGATCCAAAAATGCCCATTTTTCAAACTTTTTTTTTTATTGAATAAAGGCCAGGAAAATGTCTTTTATAATATTCTACAACGAAAAAACGCCTTTCTAGGCTATAAAAACAAGAACTTCAAAAAGTCGAAAAATTGACATTTTTCCAAAAGGGTTAACCCATGGTTTTGGTCCAAAAATTGCCATTTTTACAACCTTCTTTTTTAGGCAATATAGGGAAGGAAAATGTCTTTTATGATATTGTAGAACGAAAAAACGCTTTTCTAGGCTATAAAAACAAGAAGTTCAAAAACTCGAAAAATTGACATTTTTCCAATGGGGTTAACCCATGGTTTTGATCCAAAAATGCCCATTTTTCAAACTTTTTTTTTTACGCAATATAGGCCAGCAAAATGTCTTTTATGATATGCTAGAACGAGAAAACGCCTTTCTAGGCTATAAAAACAAGAAGTTCAAAAAATCGAAAAATTGACATTTTTCCAAAGGGGTTAACCCACGGTTTTGGTCTAAAAATGGCCATTTTCCTACTTTTTTTTTTAGGCAATATAGGCCAGAAAAACGTCTTTTATGATATTCTAGAACGAAAAAACGCTTTTCTAGGCTATAAAAACAAGAAGTTCAAAAAGTCGAAAAATTGACATTTTTCCAAAGGGGTTAACCCATGGTTTTGGTCTAAAAATGGCCATTTTCGAACTTTTTTTTTTAGGCAATATAGACCAGGAAAAAGTCTTTTATGATATTCTAGAACGAAAAAACGCTTTTCTAGGCTATAAAAAAAAGAAGTTCAAAAAGTGGAAAAATTGACATTTTTCCAAAGGGCGTTTGGTTAACCCATAGTTTTGGTCTAAAAATGGCCATTTTTGGAACTTTTTTTTTTTTTAGGCAATATAGGCCAGGAAAATGTCTTTTATGATATTCTATTTTTCCAAAGGGGTTAGCCCATGGTTTTAATCCAAAAATGCCCATTTTTCCAACTTTTTTTTTTACGCAACATAGGCCAAGAAAATGTGTTTTATGATATTCTAGAAGGAAAAAACGCCTTTCTAGGCTATAAAGTCAAGTAGTTCAAAAAGTCGAAAAATTGACATTTTTCCAATGGGGTTAACCCATGTTTTCGGTCCAAAAACGCCCATTTTTTAAACTTTGTTTTTTACGCAATATAGGCCAGGAAAATGTCTTTTATGATATGCTACAACGAAAAAACGCCTTTCTAGGCTATAAAAACAAGACGTTGAAAAAGTAGAAAAATTGACATTTTCCAAAAGGGTTAACCCATGGTTTTAGTCTAAAAATGCATATTTTTCAAACTTTTTTTTTTTACGCAACATAGGCCAGGAAAATGTCTTTCATGATATTCTAGAACCAAGAAACGCTTTTCTAGGCTATAAAAACAAGAAGTTCAAAAAGTCGAAAAATTGACATTTTTCCAAAGGGATTAACCCATGGTTTTGGTCCTAAAATGCCCATTTTTCAAAGTTTTTTTTTAGGCAATATAGGCCACGAAATGTATTTTATGATATTCTAGAAAAAAAAGACGCCTTTCTAGGGTATAACAACGAGAAGTTCAAAAAGTCATAAAATTGACATTTTTCCAAAGGCGTTAACCCATGGTTTTGGTCCAAAAATGCCCATTTTTCAAATTTTTTTTTTACGCAATATAGGCCAGGAAAATGTCTTTTATGATATTTTAGAACGAAAAAACCCGTTTCTAGGCTATGAAAACAAGAAGTTTAAAAAGTAGAAAAATTGACATTTTTCCAAAGGGCGTTTGGTTAACCCATAGTTTTCGTCTAAAAATGGCCATTTTTGGACCTTTTTTTTTTTTAGGCAATATAGGCCAGGAAAATGTCTTTTATGATATTCTAGAACGAAAAAACGCCTTTCTAGGCAAAAAAATTAAGAAGTTGAAAAAGTCGAAAAATTGACGTTTTTCCAAAGGGGTTAACCCATGGTTTTGGTCCTAAAATGCCCATTTTTCAAAGTTTTTTTTTTTTTGCGCAATATGGGCCAGGAAAATGTCTTTAATGATATTCTAGAAGGAAAAAACGCCTTTCTAGGCTATAAAAACAAGAGGTTTAAAAAGCCGAAAAAGTGACATTTTTTCAAAGGGGTTAACCCATGATTTGGGTCCAAAAATGCCCATTTTTCAAACTTTTTTTTTTTTGCGCAACATAGGCCAGGAAAATGTCTTTTATGATATTGTAGAACGACAAAACGCCTTTCTAGGCTCTAAAAACAAGAAGTTCAAAAAGTCGAAGAATTGACATTTTCCCAAAAAGGTTAACCCATGGTTTTGGTCCAAAAATGGCCATTTTTCCAACGTTTTTTTTTTAGGCAATATAGGCCAGGAAAATGTCTTTTATGATATGCTAGAACGAAAAAACGCCGTTCTAGGCTATAAAAACAGGAAGTTGAAACAGGCGAAAAATTGACATTTTTCCAAACGGGTTAACCCACGGTTTTGATCCAAAAATGCCCATTTTTAGAAACTTTTTTTTGGGGGCAAAATAGGCCAGGAAAATGTCTTTTATGATTTTCTAGAACGAAAAAACGCCTTTCTAGGCTATAAAAACAAGAACTTCAAAAAGTCGAAAAATTGACGTTTTTCCCAAAGGGTTAACCCATGGTAATGGTCCTAAAATTTCCATTTTTCCAACCTTCTTTTTTAGGCAATATAGGCAAGGAAAATGTCCTTTATTATAATCTAGAACGAAAAAATGCCTTTCTAGGCTACAAAAACAAGAAGTTTAAAAAGTGGAAAAATTGACAATTTTCCAAAGGGGTTAACCCACGGTTTTGATCGAAAAATGGTTATTTTTGGAACTTTTTTTTTACGGAATAAAGCCTTTCTAGACTAAAAAAACAACAACTTAAAAAAGTCGAAAAATTGACATTTTTGCAAAAGGGTTAACCCATGGTTTTAATCCAAAAATTGCCATTTTTCCAACCTTCTTTTTTAGGCAATATAGGCAAGGAAAATGTCTTTTATTATAATCTAGAACGAAAAAACGCCTTTCTAGGCTATCAAAACAAGATGTTCAAAAAGTCGAAAAATTGACATTTTTCCAAAGCGGTTAACCCATGGTTTTGGTCCAAAAATGCCGATTTTTCCAACCTTCTTTTTTACGCAATATAGGCCAGGAAAATGTATTTTATGATATTCTAGAACGAAAAAACGCCTTTCTAGGCTATAAAATCAAAAAGTTCAAAAAGTGGAAAAATTGACATTTTTAAAAACGGTTCAACCCATGGTTTTGGTCCAAAAATGCCCATTTTTTTAAACTTTTTTTTTGCGCAATAGAGGCCAGGAAAATGTCTTTTATGATATTCTAGAAGGAAAAAACGCCTTTCTAGGCTATAAAAACAAGAACTTTAAAAAGTCGAAAAATTGACATTTTTCCAAAGGGGTTAACCCATGATTTGGGTCCAAAAATGCCCATTTTTCAATCTTTTTTTTTGACGCAAAATAGGCCAGGAAAATGTCTTTTATGATATTCTAAAACGACAAAACATCTTTCTAGGCTCTAAAAACAAGAAGTTCAAAAACTCGAAGAATTGACATTTTCCCAAAAAGGTTAACCCATGGTTTTGGTCCAAAAATGGCCATTTTTCCAACGTTTTTTTTTTTAGGAAATATAGGCCAGGAAAATGTCTTTTATGATATTCTAGAACGAAAAAACGCCGTTCTAGGCTATAAAAACAAGAAGTTGAAACGGGCGAAAAATTGACATTTTTCCAAACGGGTTAACCCACGGTTTTGATCCAAAAATGCCCATTTTTAGAAACTTTTTTTTGGGGGCAAAATAGGCCAGGAAAATGTCTTTTATGATTTTCTAGAACGAAAAAACGCCTTTCTAGGCTATAAAAACAAGAACGTCAAAAAGTCGAAAAATTGCCTTTTTTCCAAAAGTTAACCCAAGGTTGTGGTCCAAAAATTTCCATTTTTCCAACCTTCTTTTTTAGGCAATATAGGCAAGGAAAATGTCTTTTATTATAATCGAGAACGAAAAAACGCCTTTCTAGGCTACAAAAACAAGAAGTTTAAAAAGTGGAAAAATTTGAAAATTTTCCAAAGGGGTTAACCCACGGTTTTGATCGAAAAATGGTTATTTTTGGGACTTTTTTTTACGGAATAAAGCCTTTCTAGGCTATAAAAACAAGATGTTCAAAAAGTCGAAAAATTGACATTTTTCCAAAGCGGTTAACCCATAGTTTTGGTCCAAAAATGCCCATTTTTCCAACCTTCTTTTTTACGCAATATAGGCCAGGAAAATGTATTTTATGATATTCTAGAACGAAAAAACGCCTTTCTAGGCTATAAAATCAAGAAGTTCAAAAACTCGAAAAATTGACATTTTTTAAAACGGTTCAACCCATGATTTTGGTCCAAAAATGCCCATTTTTTTAAACTTTTTTTTTTACCCAATATAGGCCAGGAAAATGTCTTTTATGATATTCTAGAACGTAAAAACGCCATTCCAGGCTATAAAAACAAGAAGTTCAAAAAGTCGAAAAATTGACATTTTTTCAAAGGGGTTAACCCATGGTTTTGGTGCAAAAATGCCCATCTTTTAAACTTTTTTTTTTACGCAATATTGTCCAGGAGAATGTCTTTTATGATATTCTAGAACGAAAAAACGCCATTCCAGGCTATAAAAACAAGAAGTTCAAAAAGTCGAAAAATTGACATTTTTTCAAAGGGGTTAACCCATGGTTTTGGTGCAAAAATGCCCATCTTTTAAACTTTTTTTTTTACGCAATATTGTCCAGGAGAATGTCTTTTATGATATTCCAGAACGAAAAAACGCCTTTCTAGCCTATAAAAACAAGAACTTAAAAAAGTCGAAAAATTGACATTTCTCCAAAGGGGTTAAACTATGGTTTTGTTTCAAAAATTGCCATTTTTCCAACCTTTTTTGTTAGGCAATATAGGCAAGGAAAATGTCATTAAAAATATTCTAGAACGAAAAAAAGGCCTTTATAGGCTATAAAAACAACAAGTTCAAAAAGTCGGAAAATTGACATTTTTCCAAAGGGGTTAACGAACGGTTTTGATCCAAAAATGGCCACTTCTCCAACTTTTTTTTTTTAGCCAATATAGGCCAAGAATATGTCTTTAATGATATTCTAGAGCGAAAAAACGCCTTTCCTGGCTATAAAATCAAGAAGTTCAAAAAGTCGAAAAATTGACATTTTTCCAAAGGGGTTAACTCATGGTTTTGGTCCAAAAATGTCCATTTTTCCGACTGTTCTTTTTAGGCTATATAGGCCAGGAAAATGTCTTTCATGATCTTCTAGAAGGAAAAAACGACTTTCTAGACTATAAAAACAAGAAATTAAAAAAATCGAAAAATTGACATTTTTCAAAAGGGCTTAATCCATGATTTGGGTCTAAAAATAGCCATTTTTCCAACATTTTACTTTTAGGCAATATAGGCCAGAAAAATGTCTTTTATGATATTCTAGAACGAAAAAACGCCTTTCTAGGCTATAAAAACAATCATTTCAAAAAGTCAAAAAATTGACATTTTTCCAAAGGGGTTAACCCATGGTTTTGGTCCAAAAATGCCCATTTTTCCAAATTTTTTCTTTAGGGAATTTAGGCGAGGAAGATGTCGTTTATGATATTCTAGAACGAAAAGACGTCTTTCTAGGCTATAAAAACAGGAAGTTGAAACAGGCGAAAAATTGACATTTTTCCAAACGGGTTAACCCACGGTTTTGATCCAAAAATGCCCATTTTTAGAAACTTTTTTTTTGGGGCAAAATAGGCCAGGAAAATGTCTTTTATGATTTTCTAGAACGAAAAAAACGCCTTTCTAGGCTATAAAAACAAGAACTTCAAAAAGTCGAAAAATTGACGTTTTTCCCAAAGGGTTAACCCATGGTAATGGTCCTAAAATTTCCATTTTTCCAACCTTCTTTTTTAGGCAATATAGGCAAGGAAAATGTCCTTTATTATAATCTAGAACGAAAAAATGCCTTTCTAGGCTACAAAAACAAGAAGTTTAAAAAGTGGAAAAATTGACAATTTTCCAAAGGGGTTAACCCACGGTTTTGATCGAAAAATGGTTATTTTTGGAACTTTTTTTTTACGGAATAAAGCCTTTCTAGACTAAAAAAACAACAACTTAAAAAAGTCGAAAAATTGACATTTTTGCAAAAGGGTTAACCCATGGTTTTAATCCAAAAATTGCCATTTTTCCAACCTTCTTTTTTAGGCAATATAGGCAAGGAAAATGTCTTTTATTATAATCTAGAACGAAAAAACGCCTTTCTAGGCTATCAAAACAAGATGTTCAAAAAGTCGAAAAATTGACATTTTTCCAAAGCGGTTAACCCATGGTTTTGGTCCAAAAATGCCGATTTTTCCAACCTTCTTTTTTACGCAATATAGGCCAGGAAAATGTATTTTATGATATTCTAGAACGAAAAAACGCCTTTCTAGGCTATAAAATCAAAAAGTTCAAAAAGTGGAAAAATTGACATTTTTAAAAACGGTTCAACCCATGGTTTTGGTCCAAAAATGCCCATTTTTTTAAACTTTTTTTTTGCGCAATATAGGCCAGGAAAATGTCTTTTATGATATTCTAGAAGGAAAAAACGCCTTTCTAGGCTATAAAAACAAGAACTTTAAAAAGTCGAAAAATTGACATTTTTCCAAAGGGGTTAACCCATGATTTGGGTCCAAAAATGCCCATTTTTCAATCTTTTTTTTTGACGCAAAATAGGCCAGGAAAATGTCTTTTATGATATTCTAAAACGACAAAACATCTTTCTAGGCTCTAAAAACAAGAAGTTCAAAAACTCGAAGAATTGACATTTTCCCAAAAAGGTTAACCCATGGTTTTGGTCCAAAAATGGCCATTTTTCCAACGTTTTTTTTTTAGGAAATATAGGCCAGGAAAATGTCTTTTATGATATTCTAGAACGAAAAAAACGCCGTTCTAGGCTATAAAAACAAGAAGTTGAAACGGGCGAAAAATTGACATTTTTCCAAACGGGTTAACCCACGGTTTTGATCCAAAAATGCCCATTTTTAGAAACTTTTTTTTGGGGGCAAAATAGGCCAGGAAAATGTCTTTTATGATTTTCTAGAACGAAAAAACGCCTTTCTAGGCTATAAAAACAAGAACGTCAAAAAGTCGAAAATTGCCTTTTTTCCAAAAGTTAACCCAAGGTTGTGGTCCAAAAATTTCCATTTTTCCAACCTTCTTTTTTAGGCAATATAGGCAAGGAAAAATGTCTTTTTTATTATAATCGAGAACGAAAAAACGCCTTTCTAGGCTACAAAAACAAGAAGTTTAAAAAGTGGAAAAATTTGAAAATTTTCCAAAGGGGTTAACCCACGGTTTTGATCGAAAAATGGTTATTTTTGGGACTTTTTTTTACGGAATAAAGCCTTTCTAGGCTATAAAAACAAGATGTTCAAAAAGTCGAAAAATTGACATTTTTCCAAAGCGGTTAACCCATAGTTTTGGTCCAAAAATGCCCATTTTTCCAACCTTCTTTTTTACGCAATATAGGCCAGGAAAATGTATTTTATGATATTCTAGAACGAAAAAACGCCTTTCTAGGCTATAAAATCAAGAAGTTCAAAAACTCGAAAAATTGACATTTTTTAAAACGGTTCAACCCATGATTTTGGTCCAAAAATGCCCATTTTTTTAAACTTTTTTTTTACCCAATATAGGCCAGGAAAATGTCTTTTATGATATTCTAGAACGTAAAAACGCCATTCCAGGCTATAAAAACAAGAAGTTCAAAAAGTCGAAAAATTGACATTTTTTCAAAGGGGTTAACCCATGGTTTTGGTGCAAAAATGCCCATCTTTTAAACTTTTTTTTTTACGCAATATTGTCCAGGAGAATGTCTTTTATGATATTCTAGAACGAAAAAACGCCATTCCAGGCTATAAAAACAAGAAGTTCAAAAAGTCGAAAAATTGACATTTTTTCAAAGGGGTTAACCCATGGTTTTGGTGCAAAAATGCCCATCTTTTAAACTTTTTTTTTTACGCAATATTGTCCAGGAGAATGTCTTTTATGATATTCCAGAACGAAAAAACGCCTTTCTAGCCTATAAAAACAAGAACTTAAAAAAGTCGAAAATTGACATTTCTCCAAAGGGGTTAAACTATGGTTTTGTTTCAAAAATTGCCATTTTTCCAACCTTTTTTGTTAGGCAATATAGGCAAGGAAAATGTCATTAAAAATATTCTAGAACGAAAAAAGGCCTTTATAGGCTATAAAAACAACAAGTTCAAAAAGTCGGAAAATTGACATTTTTCCAAAGGGGTTAACGAACGGTTTTGATCCAAAAATGGCCACTTCTCCAACTTTTTTTTTTTAGCCAATATAGGCCAAGAATATGTCTTTAATGATATTCTAGAGCGAAAAAACGCCTTTCCTGGCTATAAAATCAAGAAGTTCAAAAAGTCGAAAAATTGACATTTTTCCAAAGGGGTTAACTCATGGTTTTGGTCCAAAAATGTCCATTTTTCCGACTGTTCTTTTTAGGCTATATAGGCCAGGAAAATGTCTTTTATGATCTTC
>OZ037777.1:5063489-5217573 GCA_964035525.1 Porites cylindrica | reverse complement strand
CTAGAACTAAGAAACCCTTTTTCTAGGCAATAAAATCAAGAAGTTCAAGCAGTCGAAAAATTGACATTTTTCCAAAGGGGTTAACCCATGGTTTTTGTACAAAAATGGGCATTTTTCCGACTGTTATTTTAAGCCAATATAGGCGAGGAAAATGTCTTTTATGATATTCTAGAACGAAGAAACCCTTTTCTAGGCTATAAAATCAAGAAGGTGAAAAAGACGAAAAATTGACATTTTTCCAAAGGGGTTATCCCATGATTTTGGTCTAAAAATGCCTATTTTTCAAACTTTTTTTTTTTACGTAAAATAGGCCAGGAAAATGTCTTTTATGATATTCTAGAACGAAAAAACGCCTTTCTAGGCAAAAATATGAAGAAATTCAAAACGTTGAAAAATTGACATTTTTCCAAAGGGGTTAACAAATGATTTTGGTCCAAAAATGCCCATTTTTCAAACTTTTTTTTTTACGCAACTTATGCCAGGAAAATGTTTTTTTTGATAATCTAGAACGAAAAAACGCTTTTCTAGGCTATAAAAAGAAGAAGTTCGAAAAGTCAAAAAATTGTCATTTTTAGAAAGGGGTTAACCCATGGTTTTGGTAAAAAAATGCCCATTTTTCAAAATTTTTTTTTTTACGCAATATAGGCCAGGAGAATGTCTTTTATGATATTCTAGAACGAAAAAACGCCTTTCTACGCTATAAAAACAAGAAGTTCAAGAAGTCGAAAAATTGACATTTTTCCAAAGGGGTTAACCCATGGTATTGGTGCAAAAATGCCCATTTTTCAAAGTTTATTTTTTGCGCAATATAGGCCAGGAGAATGTCTTTTATGATATTCTAGAACGAAAAAACGCCTTTCTAGGCTATAAAAACAAGAAGTTCAAATAAGTCGAAAAATTGACATTTTTCCAAAGGGGATAGCTTATGGTTTTGTTCCGAAAATGTCCATTTTTCCGATTTTTTTTTTTAGGGAATATAGGCCAGGAGAATGTCTTTTATGATATTCTAGAACGAAAAAACGCCTTTCTACGCTATAAAAACAAGAAGTTCAAGGAGTCGAAAAATTGACTTTTTTCCAAAGGAGTTACCCATGGTTTTGGTCCAAAAATGCCCATTTTTCGAAGTTTTTTTTTTTAGGCAATATAGGCCAGGAAAATGTTTTTTATGATATTCTAGAACGAAAAAACGCCTTTCTAGGTTATAAAAACAAGACGTTCAAAAAGTCGAAAAATTGACATTTTTCCAAAAGGGTTAACCCATGGTTTTGGTCCAAAAATGGCCATTTTTTCAACTTTTTTTTTTTAGGCAATATAGAACAGGAAAATGTCTTTTATGATATTCAAGAACGAAAAAACGCCTTTCTAGGCTATAAAAACAAGACGTTCAAAAAGTCGAAAAATTGACATTTTTCCAAAGGGGTTAACCCATGGTTTTGCTCCAAAAATGGTCATTTTTTCAACTTTTTTTTTTTAGGCAATATAGACCAGGAAAATGTCTTTTATGATATTCAAGAACGAAAAGACGGCTTTCTAGGCTATAAAATCAAGAAGTTTAAAAAGTCGAAAAATTGACATTTTTCCAAAGGGGTTAACCGATGATTGGGTCCAAAAATGCCCATTTTTCCAACTTTTTTTTTTCCGCAACACAGGCCAAGAAAATGTCTTTTATGAGATTCTAGAACAAAAAAACGCCTTTCGAGGCTATAAAGTCAAGTAGTTCAAAAAGTCGAAAAATTGACATTTTTCCAATGGGGTTAACCCATGGTTTCGGTCCAAAAATGTCCATTTTTCCAACTTTTTTTTAGGCAATATAGGGCAGGATAATGTCTTTTCTATTATGCTAGAACGAAAAAACGCCTTTCTAGGCTATAAAAACAAGAAGTTCAAAAAGTTGAAAAATTGACATTTTTCCAAAGGGGTTAACCGACGGTTTTGATCCAAAAATGCCCATTTTTCAAACATTTTTTTTTTAGGCAATATAGGCGACGAAAATGGCTTGTATGATATTCTAGAGCGAAAAAACGCCTTTCTAGGCTATAAAATCAAGAAGTTCAAGCAGTCGAAAGATTGACATTTATCCAAAGGGGTTAACCCATGGTTTTGCTCCAAAAATGGTCATTTTTTCAACTTTTTTTTTTTAGGCAATATAGACCAGGAAAATGTCTTTTATGATATTCAAGAACGAAAAGACGGCTTTCTAGGCTATAAAATCAAGAAGTTCAAAAAGTCGAAAAATTGATATTTTTCCAAGGGGGTTAACTCATTGTTTTGGTCCAAAAATGTCCATTTTTTCGACTGTTTTTTTTAGGCAATATAGGCCAGAAAAATGTCTTTTATGATATTCTAGAACGAAGAAACGCCTTTCTAGGCTATAAAATCAAGAAGTTCAAAAAGTCGAAAAATTGACATTTTTTCAAAGGGGTTAACCCATGGTTTTGGACCAAAAATGGTCATTTTTCTAACTTTTTTTTTTTGGCAGTATAAGCCAGGAAAATGTCTTTCATGATATTCTAGAACGAAAAAACGCCTTTTTTGGCTATAAAAACAAGAAGTTCAAAAAGTCGAAAATTTGACATTTTTCCAAAGGGGTTAGTTAACCCACCGTTTTCATCCAAAAATGCCCATTTGTCCAACTTTTTTTTTTCGGCAATATAGGCCAAGAAAATGTCTTTTATGATATTCTAGAACCAAAAAACGTTTTTCTAGGCTTCAAAATCAAGAGGTTCAAAAAGTCGAAAAATTGACATTTTTCCAAACGGGTTAACTCATTGTTTTGGTCCAAAAATGTCCATTTTTCCGACTGTTTTTTTTAGACAATATAGGCCAGAAAAATGTCTTTTATGATATTCTAGAACGAAAAAACGCCTTTCTAGGCTATAAAAACAAGAAGTTCAAAAAGTCGAAAAATTGACATTTTTCCAAAGGGGTTAACCCATGGTTTTTGTCCAAAAATGTTCATTTTCCAAACTTCTTTTTTTAGGCAATATAGGCCAGGAAAATGTCTTTTATGATATTCTAGAACGAAAAAACGCCTTTCTAGGCTATAAAAACAAGAAGTTCAAAAAGTCGAAAAATTGCCATTTTTCCAAAAGGGTTAACCCATGGTTTTGGTCCAAAAATTGCCATTTTTCCAACCTTCTTTTTTAGGCAATATAGGCAAGGAAAATGTCTTTTATTATAATCTAGAACGAAAAAACGCCTTTCTAGGCTATAAAAACAAGAAGTTCAAAAAGTCGAAAAATTGACATTTTTCCAAAGGGGTTAACCCATGGTTTTTGTCCAAAAATGTTCATTTTCCAAACTTCTTTTTTTAGGCAATATAGGCCAGGAAAATGTCTTTTATGATATTCTAGAACGAAAAAACGCCTTTCTAGGCTATAAAAACAAGAAGTTCAAAAAGTCGAAAAATTGACATTTTTCCAAAGGGGTTAACCCATGGTTTTGGTCCAAAAATGGCGATTTTTTCAAGTTTTTTTTGTTAGGCAATATAGGCCAAGAAACATGTCTTTTATAATTTTCTAGAACGAAAAAACGCCTTGCTAAGCTATAAAAACAAGAAGTTTAAAAAGTCAAAAAGTTGACATTTTTCCAAATGGGTTAACTCATGATTTGGGTCCAAAAATGCCCCTTTTTCAACCTTTTTTTTTTTTCGCAACATAGGCCAGGAAAATGTCTTTTATGATATTCTAGAACAAAAAAACGCCTTTCTAGGCTCTAAAAACAAGAAATTCAAAAAGTAGAAAAATTGACATTTTTCCAAAGGGGTTAACCCATGGTTTTGATGCAAAAATGTCCATTTTTCCAACTTTTTTTTTTAGGGAAAATCGGCCAGGAAAATTTCTTTTATGATATCCTAGAACGAGAAAACGCCTTTCTCGGCTATAAAAACAAGAAGTTCAAATAAGTCGAAAAATTGAGATTTTTCCAAAGGGGTTAACCCATGGTTGCGGTCCAAAAATCGCAATTTTTGCAACTTTTTTTTTCAGGCAATATATGTTTTATGCAATATATATATCTTTTATGATATTCTAGAACGAGAAAACTCCTTTCTAGGCTATAAAAACAAGAAGTTCAAATAAGTCGAAAAATTGAAATTTTTCCAAAGGGGTTAACCCATGGTTGCGGTCCAAAAATCGCCATTTTTGCAACTTTTTTTTTCAGGCAATATAGGCCAGGAAAATATCTTTTATGATATTCTAGAACGAAGAAACTCCTTTCTAGTCTATAAAGTCAAGAAGTTCAAAAAGTCGAAAAATTGACATTTTTTTAAAGGGTTAACCCATGGTTTTGGACCAAAAATGGCCATTTTTCTAACTTTTTTTTTTTGGCAGTATAAGCCAGGAAAATGTCTTTCATGATATTCTAGAACGAAAAAACGCCTTTTTTGGCTATAAAAACAAGAAGTTCAAAAAGTCGAAAATTTGACATTTTTCCAAAGGGGTTAGTTAACCCACCGTTTTCATCCAAAAATGCCCATTTGTCCAACTTTTTTTTTCGGCAATATAGGCCAAGAAAATGTCTTTTATGATATTCTAGAACCAAAAAACGTTTTTCTAGGCTTCAAAATCAAGAGGTTCAAAAAGTCGAAAAATTGACATTTTTCCAAAGGGGTTAACTCATTGTTTTGGTCCAAAAATGTCCATTTTTCCGACTGTTTTTTTTAGGCAATATAGGCCAGAAAAATGGCTTTTATGATATTCTAGAACGAAGAAACGCCTTTCTAAGCTATAAAATCAAGAAGTTCAAAAAGTCGAAAAATTGACATTTTTCCAAATGGGTTAACCGATGATTTGGGTCCAAAAATGCCCTTTTTTCAAACCTTTTTTTTTTACGCAACATAGGCCAGGAAAATGTCTTTTATGATATTCTAGAACAAAAAAACGCCTTTCTAGGCTCTAAAAGCAAGAAATTTTAAAAGTAGAAAAATTGACATTTTTCCAAAGGGGTTAACCCATGATTTTGATCCAAAAATGTCCATTTTTCAAACTTTTTTTTTTAGGCAAAATCGGCGAGGAAAATTTCTTTTATGATATTCTAGAACGAAAGAACGCCTTTCTAGGCTATAAAAACAAGAAGTTCAAAAAGTCGAAAAATTGACATTTTTCCAAAGGGGTTAACCCATGGTTTTGGTCCAATAATGCCCATTTTTTAAACTTTTTTTTTTAGGCACTATAGGCCAGGAAAATGTCTTTTATGATTTTGTAGAACGAAAAAACGCCTTGCTAGGCTATAAAAACCAGAAGTTTAAAAAGTGGAAAAATTGACAATTTTCCAAAGGGGTTAACCCACGCTTTTGATCGAAAAATGGTTATTTTTGAAACTGTTTTTTTTTACGGAATAAAGCCTTTCTAGGCTATAAAAACAAGAACTTCAAAAAGTCGAAAAATTGCCATTTTTCCAAAAGGGTTAACCCATGGTTTTGGTCCAAAAATTGCCATTTTTCCAACCTTCTTTTTTAGGCAATATAGGCAAGGAAAATGTCTTTTATTATAATCTAGAACGAAAAAACGCCTTTCTAGGCTATAAAAACAAGAAGTTCAAAAAGTCGAAAAATTGAAATTTTTCCAAAGCGGTTAACCCATGGTTTTGGTCTAGAAATGCCCATTTTTGAAACTTTTTTTTTACGCAATATGGGCCAGGAAAATGTATTTTATGATATTCTAGAACGAAAAAAGACCTTTCTAGGCTATAAAATCAAGAAGTTCAAAAAGTGGAAAAATTGACATTTTTCCAACCTTTTTTGCTAGGCAATATAGGCAAGAAAAAAGGCATTTATGATATTCTAGAACAAAAGAAAGGCCTTTCTAGGTTATAAAAACAAGAAGTTTAAAAAGTCGAAAAATTGACATTTTTCCAAAGGGGTTAACCCACGGTTTTGATCCAAAAATGCCGATTTGTCCAACCTTTTTTTTTTGGCAATATAAGCCAAGAAAATGTCTTTTATGATATTCTAGAACGAAAACACGTTTTTCTAGGCTATAAAATCAAGAAGTTCAAAAATTCGAAAAATTGAAATTTTTCCAAAGGGGTTAACTCATGGTTTTGGTCCAAAAATGTCCAATTTTCCGACTTTTTTTTTTTAAGCAATATAGGCCAGGAAAATGTCTTTTATGATATTTAAGAACGAAAAAACGCCTTTCTAGGCTATAAAAACAAGAACTTCAAAAAGTCGAAAAATTGACATTTTTGCCAAAAATTGGTCCAAAAATTGCCATTTTTCCAACCTTCTTGTTTAGGCAATATAGGCAAGGAAAATGTCTTTTATTATAATCTAGAACGAAAAAACGCTTGTCTAGGCTATAAAAACAAGAAGTTCAAAAAGTCGAATAATTGACATTTTTCCAAAGCGGTTAACCCATGGTTTTGGTCTAGAAATGCCTATTGTTGAAACTTTTTTTTTACGCAATATGGGCCAGGAAAATGTATTTTATGATATTCTAGAACGAAAAAACACCTTTCTAGGCTATAAAATCAAGAAGTTCAAAAAGTGGAAAAATTGACATTTTTTCAAAGGGGTTAACCCATGGTTTTGGTCCAAAAATGCCGATCTTTTAAACTTTTTTTTTGCGCAATATAGGCCAGGAGAATGTCTTTTATCATATTCTAGAACGAAAAAACGCGTTTCTAGCCTATAAAAACAAGAAGTTCAAAAAGTCGAAAAATTGACATTTTTCCAAAGGGGTTAAACTATGGTTTTGGTTCAAAAATTGCCATTTTTCCAACCTTTTTTGTTAGGCAATATAGGGAAGAAAAAAGGCATTTATGATATTCTAGAACGAAAAAAAGGCCTTTCTAGGTTATAAAAACAAGAAGTTTAAAAAGTCGAAAAATTGACATTTTTCAAAAGGGGTTAACCCACGGTTTTGATCCAAAAATGCCGATTTGTCCAACCCTTTTTTTTTTGGCAATATAAGCCAAGAAAATGTCTTTTATGATATTCTAGAACGAAAACACTTTTTTCTAGGCTATAAAATCAAGAAGTTCAAAAAGTCGAAAAATTGAAATTTTTCCAAAGGGGTTAACTCATGGTTTTGGTCCAAAAATGTCCAATCTTCCGACTGTTTTTTTTAAGCAATATAGGCCAGGAAAATGTCTTTTATGATATTTAAGAACGAAAAAACGCCTTTCTAGGCTATAAAAGCAAGAAGTTCAAAAAGTCGAAAAATTGACATTTTTCCAAAGGGGTTAACCCATGGTTTTGGTCCAAAAATGCCCATTTTTGAAACTTTTTTTTTGGCACTATAGGAAAGGAAAATGTCTTTTATGATATTCTAGAACGAAAAAACGCCTTTCTAGGCTATAAAAACAAGAACTTCAAAAAGTCGAAAAATTGACATTTTTCCAAAGGGGTTAAACTATGGTTTTGGTTCAAAAATTGCCATTTTTCTAACCTTTTTTTTTACGCAATATTGGCAAGAAGAAAGGCATTTATGATATTCTAGAACGAAAAAAAGGCCTTTTTTGGCTATAAAAAAAAGAAGTTCAAAAAGTCGAAAAATTGACATTTTTCCAAAGGGGTTAACCCATGGTTTTGGTAAAAAAAATGGCCATTTTTCCAAGTTTTTTTTTTACGCATTATAGGCCAGGAAAATGTCTTTTATGATATTCTAGAACAAAAAAACGCCTTTCTAGGCTCTAAAAACAAGAAATTCAAAAAGTCAAAAAATTGACATTTTTCCAAAGGGGTTAACCCATGGTTTTGATCCAAAAATGTCCATTTTTCAAACTTTTTTTTTTAGGCGAAATCGGCCAGGAAAATTTCTTTTATGATATTCTAGAACGAAAGAACGCCTTTCTAGGCTATAAAAACAAAAAGTTCAAAAAGTCGAAAAATTGACATTTTTCCAAAGGGGTTAACCCATGGTTTTGGTCCAAAAATGCCCATTTTTCAAACTTTTTTTTTACGCAGTATAGGCCAGGAAAATGTCTCTTATGATATTCTAGAACGAAAAAACGCCTTGCTAGGCTATAAAAACAACAAGTTCAAAAAGTCGTAAAATGGCCATTTTTCCAACGTTTTTTTTTTAGGCAATATAGGCTAGGAAAATGTCTTTTATGATATTCTAGAACGAAAAAACGATTTTCTAGGCTATAAAAACAAGAAGTTCATAAAGTCGTAAAATTGACATTTTTCCAAAGGTTTTGATCCAAAAATGCCCATTTTTTAAACTTTTTTTTTAGGCAATATAGGCCAGGAAAATGTCTGTTATGATTTTGAAGAACAAAAAACGCCTTGCTGGGCTATAATAACAAGAAGTTTAAAAAGTGGAAAAATTGACAATTTTCCAAAGGGGTTAACCCACGTTTTTGATAGAAAAATGGTTATTTTTGGAACTTTTTTTTTTTACGGAATAAAGCCTTTCTACTCTATAAAAACAAGAACTTCAAAAAGTCGAAAAATTGCCATTTTTCCAAAAGGGTTAACCCATGGTTTTGGTCCAAAAATTGCCATTTTTCCAACCTTCTTTTTTAGGCAATATAGGCAAGGAAAATGTCTTTTATTATAATCTAGAACGAAAAAACGCCTTTCTAGGCTAGAAAAACAAGAAGTTCAAAAAGTCGAAAAATTGACATTTTTCCAAAGCGGTTAACCCATGGTTTTGGTCTAGAAATGCCCATTTTTGAAACTTTTTTTTTACGCAATATGGGCCAGGAAAATGTATTTTATGATATTCTAGAACGAAAAAACGCCTTTCTACGCTATAAAATCAAGAAGTTCAAAAAGTGGAAAAATTGACATTTTTTAAAACGGTTCAACCCATGATTTTGGTCCAAAAATGCCCATTTTTTTAAACTTTTGTTTTTACCCAATATAGGCCAGGAAAATGTCTTCTATGATATTCTAGAACGAAAAAACGCCATTCCAGGCTATAAAAACAAGAAGTTCAAAAAGTCGAGAAATTGACATTTTTCCAAAGGGGTTAACCCATGGTTTTGGTCCAAAAATGCCGATCTTTTAAACTTTTTTTTTGCGCAATATAGGACAGGAGAATGTCTTTTAGGATATTCTAGAACGAAAAACGCGTTTCTAGCCTATAAAAACAAGAAGTTCAAAAAGTCGAAAAATTGACATTTTTCCAAAGGGGTTAAACTATGGTTTTGGTTCAAAAATTGCCATTTTTCCAACCTTTTTTGTTAGGCAATATAGGGAAGAAAAAAGGCATTTATGATATTCTAGAACAAAAAAAAGGGCTTTCTAGGTTATAAAAACAAGAAGTTTAAAAAGTCGAAAAATTGACATTTTTCCAAAGGGGTTAACCCACGGTTTTGATCCAAAAATGCCGATTTGTCCAACCGTTTTTTTTTGGCAATATAAGCCAAGAAAATGTCTTTTATGATATTCTAGAACGAAAACACGTTTTTCTAGGCTATAAAATCAAGAACTTCAAAAAGTCGAAAAATTGACATTTTTCCAAAGGCGTTAACCCATGGTTTTGGACCAAAAATGGCCATTTTTCTAAGTTTTTTTTTTCGGCAGTATAAGCCAGGAAAATGTCTTTCATGATATTCTAGAACGAAAAAACGCCTTTCTAGGCTATAAAAACAAGAAGTTCAAAAAGTCGAAAAATTGACATTTTTCCAAAGAGGTTAACTCATGGTTTTGGTCCAAAAATGTACAATTTTCCGACAGTTTTTTTTAAGCAATATAGGCCAGGAAAATGTCTTTTATGATATTTAAGAACGAAAAAACGCCTTTCTAGGCTATAAAAGCAAGAAGTTCAAAAAGTCGAAAAATTGACATTTTTCCAAAGGCGTTAACCCATGGTTTTGGTCCAAAAATGCCCATTTTTCAAACTTTTTTTTTTTGGCACTATAGGCCAGGAAAATGTCTTTTATGATTTTCTCTAAGGAGAAAACGCCTTTCTAGGCTATAAAATCAAGAAGTTCAAAAAGTCGAAATAGTGACATTTTTCGAAAGGGGTTAACCCACTTTTTTGGTCCAAAAATGTCCATTTTCCCGACTGTTTTTTTTAGGCAGTACAGGCCATTAAAATGTCTTTTATGATATTCTAGAACGAAAAAACGCCTTTCTAGGCTATAAAATCAAGAAGTTCAAAAAGTCGAAAAATTGACATTTTTTCAAAGTGGTTAACCCATGGTTTTGGTCCAAAAGTGGCCATTTTTCTAACTTTTTTTTTTTAGGGAGTGTAAGCCAGGAAAATGTCTTTTATGATATTCTAGAACGAAAAAACGCCTTTTTTGGCTATAAAAACAAAAAGTTCAAAAAGTCGAAAAATTGACATTTTTCCAAAGGGGTTAACCCACGGTTTTCATCCAAAAATGCCCATTTGTCCAACTTTTTTTTTTCGGCAATATAGGCCAAGAAAATGTCTTTTATGATATTCTAGAACCAAAAAACGTGTTTCTAGACTTCAAAATCAAGAAGTTCAAAAAGTCGAAAAATTGAAATTTTTCCAAAGGGGTTAACTCATTGTTTTGCTCCAATAATGTCCATTTTTCCGACTTTTTTTTTTAGCCAATATAGGCCAGGAAAATGTCTTTTATGATATTCTAGAACGAAAAAACGCCTTTCTAGAATATAAAAACAAGAAGTTCAAAAAGTCGAAAAATTGACATTTTTCCAAAGGGGTTAATCTTTTTTTTTGGTCCAAAAATGTACATTTTTCAAACTTCTATTTTTAGGCAATATAGGCCAGGAAAATGTCTTTTATGATATTCTAGAACGAAAAAACGCCTTTCTAGGCAAAAATATGAAGAAGTTCAAAACGTCGAAAAATTGACAGTATACCAAAGGGGTTTAACCCATGATTTGGGTCCAACAATGCGCATTTTCCAAACTTTTTTTTTTTACGCAACATAGGCGAAGAAAATGTCTTTTATGATATTCTAGAACGAAAAAACGCCTTTTTAGGCTCTAAAAACAAGAAGTTCAAAAAGTCGAATAATTCACATTTTTCCAAAGAGGTTAACGCATGGTTTTGGTCCAAAAATGGCCATTTTTCCAACGTTTTTTTTTTAGGCAATATAGGCTAGGAAAATGTCTTTTATGATATTCTAGAACGAAAAAACGCCTTTCTAGGCTATAAAAACAAGAAGTTCAAAAAGTCCAAAGGGGTTATCCCACGGTTTTGATCCAAAAATGCCCATTTTTCAAACTTTTTTTTTAGGCAATATATCCCAGGAAAATGTCTTTTATGATATTCTAGAACGAAAAAACGCCTTACTAGGCTATAAAAACAAGAAGTTCAAAAAGTCGAAAAATTGACATTTTTCCAAAGGGTTTAACCCATTATTGGGTCCAAAAATGCCCATTTTTCCAACTTTTTTTTTTCCGCAACATAGGCCAGGAAAATGTCTTGTATGATATTCTAGAACAGAAAAACGCCTTTCCAGGCTATAAAGTCAAGTAGTTCAAAAAGTCGAAAAATTGGCATTTTTCCAATGGGGTTAACCCATGGTTTCGGTCCAAAAATGCCCATTTTTCAAACTTTTTTTTTTACGCAATATAGGCCATGAAAATGTCTTTTATGATATGCTAGAACGAAAAAACGCCTTTCTAGGGTAAAAAAACAAGAAGTTCAAAAAGTCGAAAAATTGACATTTTTCCAAAGGGGTTAACCCATGGTTTTGGTCTAAAAATGGCCTTTTTTGCAACTTTTTTTTAGGCAATATAGGCCAGAAAAATGTCTTTTTTGATATTCTAGAACGAAAAAACGCCTTTCTAGGCAAAAATATCAAGAAGTTCAAAAAGTAAAAAAAATTGATATTTTTCCAAAGGGGTTAACCTATGATTTGGGTCCAAAAATGCCCATTTTTCAAACTTTTTTTTTTACGCTACATAGGCCAGGAAAATGTGTTTTATGATATTGTAGAACGAAAAAACGCTTTTCTAGGCTATAAAAACAAGAAGTTCAAAAAGTCGAAAACTTGAGATTTTTCCAAAGGGGTTATCCCATGGTTGTGGTCCAAAAATGGCCATTTTTCAAACTTTTTTTTTTACGCAAAAAAGGCCAGGAAAATGTCTTTTATGATATTCTAGAAGGAAAAAACGCCTTTCTAGGCAAAAATATCAAGAAGTTCAAAACGTCGAAAAATTGACAGTATACCAAAGGGTTAACCCATGGTTTTGGTCCAAAAATGGCCATTTTTCAAATTTTTTTTTTCACGCAAAATAGGCCAGGAAAATGTCTTTTATAATATTCTAGAACGAAAAAACGCCTTTCTAGGCAAAAATATCAAAAAGTTCAAAAAGTCGAAAAATTGACATTTTTCCAAAGGGGTTAACCCATGATTTGGGTCCAACAATGCGCATTTTCCAAACTTTTTTTTTTACGCAACATAGGCGAAGAAAATGTTTTTTATGATATTCTAGAACGAAAAAACGCCTTTTTAGGCTCTAAAAACAAGAAGTTCAAAAAGTCGAAAAATTGACATTTTTCCAACGGGGTTAACCCACGGTTTTGATCCAAAAATGCCCATTTTTCCAACTTTTTTTTTTAGGCAATATAGACCAGGAAAATGTGTTTTATGATATTCAAGAACGAAAAAACGCCTTTCTAGGCTATAAAAACAAGAGGTTTAGAAAGTCGAAAAATTGACATTTTTCCAAAGGGGTTAACCCATGATTGGGTCCAAAAATGCCCATTTTTTAAATTTTTTTTTTTACGAGACATAGGCCTAAAAAATGTCTTTTATGAACGAAAAAACTCCTTCCTAGCCAAAAAAATCAAGAAGTTCAAAAAATCGTAAAATTGCCATTTTTCCAAAGGGGTTAACCCATGGTTTTGGTCTAAAAATGGCCATTTTTGCAACTTTCTTTTTTTAGGCAATATAGGCTAGGAAAATGTTGTACTGTCGCAATTTGTAATAATTATCGCACTTTGTAATACCTGTCGCAATTTGTAATAAATCCATCGCACTTTGTAATACCTGTCGCAATTTGTAATATACCGTGTCGCACTTTGTAATAAAAAAGCTGTCGCAATTTGTAACAACCGTCGATCGCACTTTGTAATAAACTAAGCTGTCGCAATTTGTAATAATTCCATCGCACTTTGTAATAACTTTTTGAGAGTAATTGAACTTACTTCGTCAACATTAATATAATGCCAAAATATGCATGGTACTTCATAAACAAAGATGATGACGTCTGCTGGCACGTAACACCTCCGCTCATTCAAACATTTAACTTTATTCACAGTCCTAAACATTTTTTTCAGATTAATGTTGATTAGTTATCTGACTTACGAAATGCTGTACTCTTAAACCTTGCTATTGTACTAGGTGGTTTTCATTCAGTGGTTACCCGGCGGGTGTACTTCCTTATATGGCCAATACGGGAATGTGCCTCTAGATAGGTAAGTACCGCCTGATAGGGTATGGTTTTTGAGGATCTCGAGCCTTTAATAGGGTATCATTTTTTACGTTGTTGGCCTTGTGTCTTTGGTTTGATCCTTAGATAGGGTAACTCAAGTAGTAATGGATGGTTTATTCCATCCTTTCCATTTTGTGGAAAAACAGTAATCCAGAACACGCTCGAAAGAGTTGTATATACGCAGGGAAGGATAATTTTTTACTATCCCGGCCCCATGGTATTTGCTTTAGAGGACTCCGTATAGAAAATAATTGTTTTAAGATAGAATGAGTACTCCTTTTGATCCTATATGGGACCAAATCAAGTGAGAATAATGGGCCAAATGCCCAGCCGGCTCAGTGTAAGACCCCAAGTGAGTGTTATAAAAACAGGCACATAAGAAGGTATTGGCCAGCGACTAATTGGATTTTGTTTTTAGGTTTCTGTTGTGGTTCGACGGTTTTTTATTTGCAGTAAAAATTTTGAATCTTTCCAGGCCTCGTTTGATTAAGTTGGCCAAAATATGGAAGCCACTATTACTTCTTTAAGATTGCGCGTTAGACAAGGACGGTGCACAACGTGTTGCATCGACCTGTTATAAGATCTAACAAGGAAAGCTTGAACTCTCGTGGTGTCCTTATTCGAATGATGTAGGATGGATGTTACGATTTGCGGAAATTAAATGCTTTTTAATAATGGTTCGTTTGTGTCTAGTGTGTCTAGCTCTGTCGAGATCCTGTACTCTGACAATGCTCTGTCTAGCCCATCCATATATGGGATTATCCCCCCCCCCCCCGGAAGACTTCACGTGTCACGTGGCAAGCAAACATGGATTTGGACGACGAATGCCAGGTTATTCATGAATTTTCTGTTGTTAAATGTTGCTTTTGTTATTTAAATATTCTTGATTTTAAACATGATTAATATCTTTTTGGTTATATGTCACAGGAAGTTTCATGTCTTTCATAAAAGCTTTTCTAGTTGGTCACGTGATTAATCAAGGCAGAAAAATTTATAGCGGTAGACATGCATGTTTGACCTAAGAAAATGTTACGGAGATGTTACGTGCTAGCAGACGTCACCATCTTTGTTTATGAAGTAGCATATTTTGGCATTATATTAATGTTGACGAAGTAAGTTGAATCACTCTCAAAAAATTATTACAAAGTGCGATGGAATTATTACAAATTGCGACAGCTTAGTTTATTACAAAGTGCGATGGACTGTTATTACAAATTGCGACAGCTTTTTTATTACAAAGTGCGACACGATATATTACAAATTGCGACAGGTATTACAAAGTGCGATGGATTTATTACAAATTGCGACAGGTATTACAAAGTGCGATGATTATTACAAATTGCGACAGTACAAATGTCTTTTATGATATTCTAGAACGAAAAAACGCCTTTCTAGGCAAAAATATCAAGAAGTTCAAAAAGTCGAAAAATTGGCATTTTTCCAAAGGGGTTAACCCATGGTTTTCGTCGAAAAATGGCCATTTTTGCAACTTTTTTTTTTTACGCAAAATAGGCCAGGAAAATGTCTTTCATGATATTTTATAACGAAAAAACGCCTTTCTAGGCAAAAATATCAAGAAGTTCAAAAAGTCGAAAAATTGACATTTTTCCAAAGGGGCTAACCCATGGTTTTGGTCCAAAAATGCCCATTTTTCCGACTTTTTTTTTTAGGCAATATAGGCCAGGAAAATGTCTTTTATGATGTTTTAGAACGAAAAAACGCTTTTCTAGGCTATAAAAACAAGAAGTTCAAAAAGTGGAAAAATTGACATTTTTCCAAAGGGGTTAACCCATGGTTTTGGTCCAAACATGGCCATTTTTCAAACTTTTTTTTTACGCAAAATAGGCCCGGAAAATGTCTTTTATGATATTTTAGAACGAAAAAACGCCTTCCTAGGCAAAAATATCAAGAAGTTAAAAAAGTCGAAAAATTGACATTTTTCCAAAGGGGTTAACCCATGGTTTTGGTCCAAAAATGGCCATTTTTCCAACTTTTTTTTTTAGGCTATGTAGGCCAGGAAAATGTCTTTTATGATGTTCTAGAACGAAAAAACGCTTTTCTAGGGTATAAAAACAAGAAGTTCAAAAAGTCGACAAATTGACATTTCTGAAAGGGGTTAACCCATGATTTTGGTCCAAAAATGGCCATTTTTCCAACTTTTTTTTTTAGGCAATATAGGCCAGGAAAATGTCTTTTATGATGTTCTAGAACGGAAAAACGCCTGTCTAGGCTATAAAATCACGAAGTTCAAGAAGTCGAAATATTCACATTTTTCCAAAGGGGTTAACCCATGGTTTTGGTCGAAAAATTTCCATTTTTCCTTTTTTTTTTTACGCAATATAGGCCAGAAAAATGTCTTTGTTGATATTCTACAACGAAAAAACGCCTTTCTACGCTTTAAAAACAAGAAGTTGAAAAAGTCGAAAAATTGGCATTTTTCCAAAAAGGTTAACCCATGGTTTTGGTTCAGAAATTGCCATTTTTGAAAGTGTTTTTTTAGGCAATATAGGCCAAGAAAATGCCTTTTATGATATTCTAGAACGAAAAAACGCCTTTGTAGGCTATAAAAACAAGAAGTTGAAAAAGTCGATAAATTGACATTTTTCCAAAGGGGTTAACCCATTGTTTTGGTCCAAAAATGGCCATTTTTCTAACTTTCTTTTTTTATTGAATAGAGGCCAGGAAAATCTCTTTTATGACATTCTAGAACGGGAAAATGCCTTTCTAGGCTATAAAAACAACAAGCTCAAAAAGCCGGGAAACTGACATATTTATTAAAGGGGTTAATCCACGGTTTTCGTCTAAAAATGGCCTATTTTCTAAGATTTTTTTTTAGCCAATATAGGCCAGGAAAATGTTTTTCGTGACTTTCTAGCACGAAAAAATGCCTTTCTAGGCTATAAAAAGAAAAACTTAAAAAAGTCGAAAAATTGACATTTTTCCAAAGGGGTTAACCCATTGTTTTGGTCCAAAAATTCCCATTTTTCGAACTTCTTTTTTTAGGCAATATAGGCCAGGAAAATGTCTTTTATAATATTCTAGAACGAAAAAACGACTTTCTAGGCTATAAAAAGAAGAAGTTCAAAAAGTCGAAAAATTCACATTTTTCCAAAGGGGTGAACCCACGTGGTTTTGATCCAAAAATGCCCATTTTTCAAAATTTTTTTTTAACGATATGGGGCAGGAAAATATCTTTTATGATATTCTAGAACGAAAAAACGCTCGTCTAGGCTATAAAATCAAGAAGTTCAAAATGTCGAAAAATTGACATTTTTTCAAAGGGGTTAACCCATGGTTTTGGTCTAAAAATGGCCATTTTTCCGACCTTTTTTTTAAGGCAATATAGGCCAGGAAAATATCTTTTATGGTATTCTAGAACAAAGAAACGCCTTTCTAGAATATGAAATCAAAAAGTTGAAAAAGTCGAAAAATTGACATTTTTCCAAAGGGGTTAACCCATGGTTTTGGTCCAAAAATGCCCATTTTTCAAACTTTTTTTTTTACGCAATATAGGCCAAGAAAATGTCTTTTATGACATTTTACAACGAAACAATGCCTTTCTAGGCTATAAAAACAAGAAGTTCAAAAAGTCGAAAAATTGACATTTTTCCAACGGGGTTAACCCATGGTTTTCGTCCAAAAATGCCCATTTTTCCAACTTTTCTTTTTAGACAATATAGGCATGGAAAATGTCTTTAATGATATTCTAGAACGAAAAAACGCCTTTCTAGGCTTTAAAAACAAGAAGTTCAAAAACTCGAAAAATTGTCATTTTTCGAAAGGGGTTAACCCATGGTTTTGGTGCAAAAATGTCCGTTTTTCAAACTTCTTTTTTTTTTAGCCAATATAGGCCAGGAAAATGTCTTTTATGATATTCTAGAACGAAAAAACGTCTTTCTAGGCTATAAAAACAAGAAGTTAAAAAAGTAGAAAAATTGACATTTTCCTAAAGGGGTTAACCCAGGGTTTTGGTCCAAAAATGGCCATTTTTCCAACCTTTTTTTTTTAGGCAATAGAGGCCAGGAAAATGTCTTAGACAATATTCTAGAACAAAAAAACGCCTTTCTATCCTATAAAAACATCAAGTTCAAAAAGTCGAGAAATTGACATTTTTCCAAAGGGGTTAACCCATGGTTTTGGTCCAAAAATGTCCATTTTTCTGACTTTTTTCTTTAGCCAATATACGGAAGGAAAATGTCTTTTATGATATTCTAGAACAAAAAAAACGCCTTTTTAGGCTATAAAAACAAGAAGTTTAAAAAATCGAAAAATTGACATTTTTCCAAAGGGGTTAACCCACGGTTTTGGTCCAAAAATGGCCATTTTTCCAACTTTCTTTTTTTGCAATATAGGCCAGGAAAATGTCTTTTACGATATTCTAGAACGAAAAACCGCCTTTCTAGGCTATAAAAACAAGAAGTTCAAAAAGTGGAGAAATTGGCATTTTTCCAAAAAGGTTAACCCATGGTTTTGGTTCAAAAATTGCCATTTTTGAAAGTTTTTTTTTAGGCAATGTAGGCCAGAAAAATGGGTTTTATGGTATTCTAGATCGAAAAAACGCCTTTCTAGGCTATAAAAACAACAAGTTCAAAAGTTGCAAAAATTGAGATTTTTCCAAAGGGGTTAACCCATGGATTTGTTCCAAAAATGGTCATTTTTCCACCTTTTTTTTTAGGTAATATGGGCAAGGAAAATGTCTTTTATGAAATTCTAGAACGAAAAAAGGCCTTTCTAGGTTATAAAAACAAGAAGTTCCAAAACTCGAAAAATTGACATTTTTCCATGGTTTTGGTCCAAAAATGGTTATTTTTCCACCCTTTTTTTTTTGGCAATATAGGCCAGGAAAATGTCTCGTATGACATTCTAGAACGAAAAAATGCCTTTCTAGGCTATAAAAACAACAAGTTCAAAAAGTCGAAAAATTGACATTTTTCCAAAGGGCCCATAAATTTGCTCCAAAAATGGCCATTTTGCCATCCTTTTTTTTTAGGCAATATAGGCCAGGAAAATGTCTTTGATGATATTGTAGAACGAAAAAACGCCTTTTCAGACTATAAAAACAAGAAGTTCAAAAGGTCGAAAAATTGAAATTTTTTTAAAAGAGATTAACGCATGATTCTGGTCCAAGAATGGCCATTTTTCCAATTTTTTTTTTTAGGCAATATAGGCCAGGAAAATGTCTTTAATGATTTTCTAGAACGAAAAAACGCCTTTCTAGTCTATGAAAACAAGAACTTTAGAAAGTCGATAAATTGACATTCTTTTAAGGGGGTTAACCCATGGTTTTTTTTTCAAAAATGATCATTTTTCTAACTTTTTTTTTTAGGCAAAATAGGCCACGAATGTATCTTTTATGATATTCTAGAAGGAAAAAACGCCTTTCTAGGCTATAAAAACAAGTTGTTCAAGAAGTTGAAAAATTGACATTTTTCCAAAGGGGTTAACCCATGGTTTGGGTCAAAAAGTGGCCATTGTTTCAACTTTTTTTTTAGGCAATATAGGCCCGGAAAATGTATTTTATGAAATTCTAGAACGAAAAAACCCCTTTCTAGGGTATAAAAACAAGAAGTTCAAAAAGTCGAAAAATTAACATTTTTCCAAAAGGGTTAACCCAAGGTTTTGGTCCAAAAATGGCCATTTTTCGACTTTTTGAACCACTTTGTTTTTTTAGGCTAGAAGTCGTTTTTTCGTTCTAGAATATCGTAAAACACATTTTCCTGGCCTTTATTAACTAAAAATATAAGTTGGCAAAAATAGTTATTTTTGGACCAAAACCATTGGTTAACCCGTTTGGAAATATTTTAATTTTTCGATTTTTTGAGCTGCGTGTTTTTATTTCGTCCTAGAATATTGTAAAACACATTTTCCTGGCCTATATTGCCTAACAAAAAAAAGTTGGAAAAATGGGCGTTTTTATAGCAAAACCATGGTTTAACCCCTTTGAAATATGTCAGTTTTTTTGATTTTTGAACTTTTTTTTTTTAAGCCTAGAAATGCGTTTTTCTTGTTCTAGAATATGGTAAAACACATTTTCCTAGGCCATATTGCCTGAAAAAAAAAGTTGGAAAAATGGTCATTTTTCGACCAAAACCTTGGGTTAACCGCTTTGGAAATATTTCAATTTGTCGACTTTTTCAAGTTGGTGTTTTTATAGCTTAAAAGGGTGTTTTTTTTCTAGAATATTGTAAAACACATTTTCCTTGTCTATATTGCCTAAAAAAAAAATGGAAAAATGGCCATTTCTGGACCAAAACCATTGGTTAACCAATTTCAAAATAATCTCAGTTTTTCGACTTGTGGAAGTTTTTATTTTTATAGGGTAGAAAGTCGTTTTTTCGTTCTAGAATATCGTAAAACACATTTTTCTAGCCCATATTGCCAAAAAAAAAAAGTTGGAAAAATGTCAATTTTTCGCCTCTTAGAACTTCTTGTTTTTATAGCCTAGAAAGGGTTTTTTCGTTCTAAAATATCATAAAAGACATTTTCCCGACCTATATTGCCTAGCAAAAAAAGTTGGAAAATGGCCATTTTTGGAGCAAAACCATGGGTTAACCACTTTGGAAAAATGTCAATTTTTTGACTTTTTGAACTTCTTGTTTTTATAGCCTAGAAAGGCGTTTTTTCGTTCTAGAATATCGCAAAACACATTTTTGTAGCCCATATTGCCTAAAAAAAAAGTTCAAAAAATGGCCATTTTTGGACCAAAACCATTTGTGAACCCCTTTGGAAAAATCTCAATTTTTTGAGTTTTTTAACTTGTTTCTTTAATTGCCTAGAAATTTGTTTTTTTTTTGTCGTAAAATATTGTAAAACACACTTTGCTGGCCTATATTGCTTTAAAAAAAGAGAGATTGAAAAATGGCCATTTTTGGACCAAAACCATGGGTTTGAATATCGTAAAACACATTTCCCTGGCCTATATTGCCTAAAAAAAAACTGGAAAAATGGCCATTATACAATTTTGTTTTCCACTTTTTAAACTTCTTGTTTTTACAGCCTAGAAAGTTGTTTTTTTGTTCTTGAATATTGTAAAACACAATTTCCTGGCCTATATTGCCTAAAAAGAAGGGTGAAAAAATAGCCATTTTTGGACCAAAACCATCGGTTAACCCCTTTGGAGTAATCTCAATCTTTCGACTTTTTGAACTTCTCTTTTTTATAGCCTAGAAATTCATTTTTTCGTTGTAGAATATCGTAAAACACACTCTCGTGGCCTATATTGCCTAAAATAAAAAAGTTGGAAAAACGGCCATTTTTGGACCAATACCATGGGTTAACCTTTTTGGCAAAATATCGATTTTTTTGACTTTTAAAACTTCTGGTTTTTATACCCTAGAAAGGCCTGTATTCTTGGTAAAATATCGTAATCCTAATATCGTATCGTACTGAAGTTGTTTTTTTTTTATTGTTTTGAAAGTCGTTTTTTTTTTTCTAGAATATCGTAAAACACATTTTCCTGGCCTATATTGCCTAAAAAAAAAAAGTTGGAAAAATGGCCATCGTTGGACCAAAACCATGGGTTACCCCTTTGGAAAAATCTGAATTTTCTTGACCTTTTGAACTTTTTGTTTTTATAGCCTAGAAGGCGTTTTTTCGTTCGAGAATATCGTAAAACACATTTTCCTGGCCTTTATTAACTAAAGATAAAAGTTGGCAAAAATGGCTATTTTTGGACCAAACCATGGGTTAACCCCTGTGGAAAAATGTCAATTTTTGGACTTTTTGAACTTCTTGTTTTTATAGCCTAGAAAGGCGTATTTTCGTTGTAGAATATCGTAGAGCACATTTTCCCGGCTTTGATTGCCTAAAAAAAAAAGTTGGAATAATGGCCATTGTTGGACCAAATCATTGGTTAAACCCTTTGGAAAGATTTGAATTTTTTGAGTTTTTGAACTTCTTGTTTTTACATTTTCCTGGCCTATATTGCCTAAGAAAAACAAGTTAGAAATATGGCCATTTTTTTTCTATTGAGATTTTTCCAATAGGGTTTAACCATGGTTTTGGTCAAAAAAATGGCTATTTTGCCATCTTGTTTTTTAGGGTATTTAGTCCAGGAAAATTTGTTTTGAAATATTCTAGAACGAAAAAGCGCCTCTTTAGGCTATAAAAACAAGAAGTCAAAATGTTGAGATTTTCCCAAAGAAGTTTACCCATGGTTTTGGTTTAAAAATGGCCATTTTTCCAACTCTTTTCTTTTAGGCAATATAGGCTAGGAAAATGTCTTTTATGATATTCTAGAACGAAAAGGGCCTTTCTGGGCTATAAAATCAAGAAGTTCAAAAAGTTAAAAAATTGAGACTTTTTCGAAGGGATTAACCCATGGTTGTTTTAAAAAATGGCTCGTTTTCTTTCATTTTTTTTAGGGAATATAGGCCAGGAAAATTTGTTTTACGATATTCTAGCAAGGAAACACGCTTTGGTCTAAAAATTACATTTATTACCAAGGGGAAGAAATTATTTTATTTTGCCTGCGCTGCTTGTTATTATCCCAGATGGGGTGCATCCAGGACTTACAATGGTACATCTTTAACTATGTACCGTCGCTCCTGGCAGATTTGCAATAATTTATAGCACATACTTAGCCCTGTTTATTGCTTTTTTAGCTGAGAAAAACTAGGCAGCCTCCACAGTGTCTAGTTACATTTCCGCACTAGGTTTCCCCCATCGTTTAGCTTCTGTGCCTGACCCCTGAGTCCGAAATGATCAAACTTGCATTGCGGGGTTACAGTAAAATGAACCCTTCAAGAGACACTCAGTTACTCATCTCATTACCCACACTCGAAAATATCACTTTGGCCTGCGATCACACAAAATCATCTCAGTATAGCAGAAAATTAATCAGGCAATGTATGCTGTTGCTCTCTTTGCTGCCCTTAGAGTTGGTGAAATTACTTATCGGGGCAATCAACCTGGTAAAAATATTATTAGTATCAGTCAAATCGATCGCCTTTATGAAAACCAGGGAGGGCATGCAAGCTAACGTTAAGGAACCACAAGCATAGTGACTCTTCGGGCCTAGTAGATATTTTCATTTACCGAGAAAGACCAGTTTGCCAGGTCTATCTCCTGTCAGAGTATATAAATATTCGGGGACATTTTCCGGGACCTCTTTTCTGCTGGCCAGATGCCTCTCTGAATATCTCGATCCTTCTTTGTGACAGCATTATAGGCAGAACTACAATTTTTTGACTTGGATATTTCGCACCATAAGACTCATAGCTTTAGGATCGGTGCTGCTTCCTGGGCAGCAACAAAGGGTTTGTCAGATACACAGATGAGGGATTTTGGACGCTGGAAATCTAATGCATTTTTGCGATATATTCGAACCTCCACAATGGGGTCTCAGTCAGCCTTCCAAGCGTAACTTAGTGCCGTTTACCCATGCTTGCAGTGGTATACTAGTATGGACATAGTAAACGTCCCCAAACACGGCGCAGATCTGTTGTGCAGGGGCCAGTTGTATCTGTGTTATGTTTGTCTTAACATTGACAGTGAATACAGAGTATTAGAGTCTGTGCTAAATCTTAGATTTAAACATCTTACGTCTACTGAGTACAGTAGACACTCTTATATTGCTTTATCCAACCATGTATGCATGGGCCACTTGGTAAGTGGGTTAAGCAAATGTAGTTCATTATTCTTGTGGAGCTCCACAGTGTATTCTCTCTGTTTAACTTGAAAGAATTAGGCAGGGCCTTCTTAGGAGCATTTGTGCAAGGGCCAACTGTTTACTAAAATGGCAAATTTCCTTGAGCATACCTTGAATGCACTATTCATAAGCAGGTGCAATTTAGGTACGGCTGCTGAGCAGGGGCCAGCAGTTTGACCTTTTAGGATAAGTTTATTAGGTACAGTGGAACCCCGTTAATACGACCACCTTCGGGCCATGGAAATTTGGTCGTATTAACGGGTAGGGTCAAATTATGGTGCAAAATGCTTTTAAACTACATTCTGCTACATGTATACCTTTTTGCAGTTAATTAACAACCTTGCAACCGCAATTCAATGCAACTGAACAATGTAACAGTAAACGAAACCGAGTAATGAGAAAAAACGCTGACTTCCTTCAGTTCCTTGTTATGAAAGGAAAGGGCTTGTGATTTGTCTCGAAGAGCCGTTTTCTATATTGTAGCTTACAACACTTCACATTTATTACAAAGTTCAAAGTTCTGGGAAAAAAGAAAAGGAAATGGACTTGAAGAGAAAAGCCACAGTGGAAGGCAGCAGAAACAAGAAGGCAAAATAACTTTGAGAGCCTCGAAATGCTGCAAAGTGAAGTCTTTCAGATCTTTTGTATTATTTATTCATGCATCCTTTTCACTGCACACAACAATTTACCGAATGTCATGCTAACCACTAACACCTTTGCCTAAAAACATTCAATAAAATATTAGTAATGGGTTATTGTTTGTCAGATTGTGTCTGTTTTCATTCAGCAGCCCCACCAAGCATTTTGACTGGTCGTATTAACGGGGTAATTTTATAAAGAAACATATGCAACGTCTCAGGACTCCCAAAGGTGGTCGTTGGTCGTAATAACGGGGTGGTCGGATTAACGGGGTTTTCAGATAAGAAAATGAGTGGGCTTTTGTTCGGGCCACAAAAAAGTGGTTGCAATAACGGGGTGGTCGTATTAACGGGGTGGTCGTAAGGCAGGGTTCCACTGTAGTGCCGGTTTTGGGGACATTTGTGCAAGAGCCAAATGTTTCCCTTCAGGGTTACGGTTTGTCATTTCACTCTGTGTGTTGGTGCCACACAAAACACTCAGTTTTGGCCTATTTTGCTCAAAAGAAAAAAGTACAAAATTTCCTATTTTTGACCAAAAACCATGAACTAACCCCTGTGTTAGAATGGAAAATTTTCGACTTTTTTAAATCGATGTATTTATAGTCTTAAATGGCTTGTTTTCCATCTAGAGGGCCACAAAAAACTTTCCTTTGGCCTATTTTGCTAAAAAAAAAGGACACAATTCCCAATTTTGGCCAAAAAACATTGGCTAACCCCTTCGGAAAAAGGCAAAATTTTCGACTTTTTTAAATCGCTGTTTTTATAGTCTAAAATGGCTAGTTTCGTATTTAGAAGGCCACAAAACACTTTGTTTTTGCCTACTTCGCTGAAAAAGAAAAAAGGACAAAATTGTCAATTTTGACCAAAAATCCTGGACTAACCCCTTTAAAAAATGCAAAATTTTCGTCTCTTTAGTTTTAAATAGATGTTTTTATAGTCTAAAATGGCCTGTTTTGTATCTATATAGTTTTCTATCTACAAGTTTACAAAACAGCTTCTTTTGGCCTATTTTGTCTTTTTTTTTTGAGGAAGAAAAAAGAACAGAATTTTCAAAATTTGACTAAAAACCATGGACTAACCCCTTTGGAAAAATGGAAAAGTTTTGACTTTTTAAAATCGACGTTTTTACAGTCCATAATGGCTAGTTTTTTATCAACAAGGCCACAAAACACTTTTTTTTGGTGTATTTTGCTCAAACAGAAAAAGAGGAGAAAATTTCCTATTTTTGACCAATAACCAAAATGCAAAAAAATAATAATAATAATTGCACAATTTTCGACTTCAAATCGATGGTTTTATAGTCTAAAATATTTAGTTTTCTATCTATGGCCACAAAACACGTTGTAATGGCCTATTTTGCTGAAAAACGAAAAAAGACAGAAATTCCAATTTTTGACAAAAAACCATTGACTCACCCTTTTGGAAAAATGCAAAATTTTCGACTTTTTTAACTCAATGTTTTTATAGTCTAAAATTGTTAGTTTTCTATATACAAGGTCACGTTACACTTTGTTTTGGCCTATTTTTCTCAAAAAGAAAAAAGGAGCAAATTTCCAATTTTCGACCAAAAACCATTAACTAATAACCCCTTTCTTCGAAAAATTCAAAATTTTCAACTCTTTTAAATCGATGTTTTTATAGTCTAAAATGGCTAGTTTTCTATCTAGAAGGACACAAAACACTTTCTTTAGGCCTATTTCGCTGAAAAAGAAAACAAAGACCAAATTTTTTATTTTTGACCAAAAAGAATGGAAAAATGAAATATTTTCGAGCTTTTTAACCCTTTCGCTCCTGGAGATTTTGCCGAAAAACGCGTTTAGAAGCTAGTCGAGTGGTTTTCTGGTCACTGTCGTGCTATAAAGAGCTAAAACTTACCTCAAACCGGTTTCCAGGTCGTACACTTGGCGGCGTTCTGATCCAGATGCAAAATATCAGCTTGAGAAGTTCGGGCATGCGCAGAAAGCAAAATTTATTTTTTCGCTTTTCTTCCCTCATTTTTTTTTCTCTTGCTGGGCATTTAGTAGGCCTCATGTTGCTGGGAAGAGTTTTTAGGAAAGCTTTTAGGATCTTAGGATTAGGTGAAAGGAGAGGTAGGTGGTTAATGGAACAAGATTTTCATGGAGATTTTCAGGTCAATGTCACGTGGTTGTTTGCTTCTTTCTCCGGTGTCCTAGACTGAATTGTGCTCATTCTGGTATGGTTTGAAAGATCTCTTCATTCTGCACAGGTTAGTGAAGAAAGTTGTCCTTGACCGTTAAAACTGATGACGTTACAAAGGGTAGAAAGGACCTGGATCCGCACGGGCGGTTACGGGCGGTTCAGGGGCGAATGGGTTAAATCGATGTTTTATAGTCTGAAATGGCTAGTTTTCTATCTACAAGGTCCAAAAACACTTTGGAGTAGCTTTATTTGCGTAAGAAATAAAGAATGAGGTAATTCGAAATTTTCGTTAAAAATCATGGCTTAACGTCTTTGAAAAAAGCAAATTTAAAACGTTCCACTTTTATACTATCGTTGTTTTTATAGTGTAAAACGGCTAGTTTTACATCTAGATATCACAAAAACACTTTTTTGTGCCCCATTTTCTTGAAGCTAAGAATGAAGATATTTTAGTTTTTTGACCAAAACCATGGACTTGGAAAAATGCAAACTTTTCAACGTTTTTAGATCTTTGTTTTTATAGTCTAAAATGGCTAGTTTTCTATCTACAAGGTCCCAAACACTTTGTATTGGCCCATTTTACTAAATTAGGAAGACCGAGAAAATTTGGAATTTTTGACCAAAACCATTGACTAGCCCCTATTTGAAAAAGGCAAATTTTTTTTCTTTTTTAAATTGACGTTTTTATAGCCTAGAAAGCGATTTTTAAATCACTTTTATGGAGCTTTATTTCCCTTTCTTCAAACTGATTTGAGGTTTTATGAGCTAAACATCAAATTTTATATTTATTTGCTGGCTTGTAAGAGTCGTCACGGCGACCATCTTTGAGGTCAAAAATGAAATGATTTCTTTGCTCTGGAAACTTAACTATTTTCTTGTACATTCTTTAAGTGAAAATTCTTTTGTATTGACCTCCAATATGGCGGCTTTATCACCTGGTTGCACACCAAGAATTGGCGGTCCTCCTAATTTTCAATTAAATGAAAAGTAAACAATTGGCCAGAACTTTCTTCCAAAAAAAGTTCAGAAAAACTTTTGTCCTTGTCCGAACCAAAAAATGTTGACCGTTTAGAACTTATTTTAAGCAAAATATGAAGTTTCCTAACTGAAACTACCAAACCGTGGTCCAAGTTACAATTTCATTAAAGAATCGGCGAAATGAATTGCTGAGGCAACAAATAAAGTTAATTCCTACCAGTTTTCAATCCAATGTCCATTACCGTGTGGTTGTTGTTAGATTTAGCGCTACTCTAGTCGACCATGTTTTCCTCTTGTGCATTCGGTTGCCTGTGAAATTTGTTTCATTTGAATAACTCTATTGAGAAGCAGGTAGCCGCTTTAACTTTTTACTTCAGTTGTATAATACATTTGCATAAATACTTCTTCGCAACATTTGTTATTTTTTTGTCTTGCCTTTTTCCAATCAACACTTATTATGAAGAAAATGCTTTATTTAGCAATTCTATTGAGCTAAAATACTCCGGGAATGTTTTTGAAGCTGTTCAAATTTAAAATAGAACACTCACAACACGTGATTTATTACTGGTTAAATATTCTCGCGCTCCCGGTGTTAAATTACCGTAGTTTTTGCTGGAAAAATATGAAAAGACAAAGAAAGAAAAAATGTTTTATTTTTATTAATAGTGAGTTTTACATATGAACTGATAATACATGCTGTCTATAAAATCATGCTCCAAATCTATGAAAGAGCTGGTAATGCTTTTTGAATGTGTTAACAAGAATGATACTAAATTCCCCAGTGGTGGCACTGGCAGAAGGGTATGGTCTTCAAGAGGTTTATTCGATCCGGCAAAGAGTATAAGAGTCATGGAGTTTTTGTCTAAAATAGGGGGCATTTAGAAGGTGGATGGCCAATCGCGTTAAAGATTTTAAAGAAGATCCGGGAACCGGGAATTAAAAACAAAAAAATATTATTTTGGTAAATCGAAAATTTACAACTTAGAAAGTTCTGCCGAAATTACGACTAGTATAGGCAGGGGATTTTGGGAGTTAAGTCTAGTATAGGCTAGCAAAATTCAGCTGAGTCCCAGTGGCACATCTGACTCCCCCACCAAGAAAATGTCTTAAGCCTCCCGCGACTAAATTATGGCTGAGTGAGCTGGGCTGAGTGAGGGACGTAGATCAGCATAAACCAGAATACCGTGTGGCACGAAATTTTTGCAGGTTCTAATTTTTGCGGTTTTTCCAGCGATCCACAAAAATTAGGATTAGTTTTGGCACAGTTTCAAGTTAAGCTACTTTGCTAAGTTGACTTTTTCTGGGCCCAGTTGTTCGAAGGCCGATTAGCGCTTAACGCGCGTTTCTTTTTCTTGTGTTCAAAAGCATTTTCTCGGATAATTTTCTCTGTTTATTTTAGAGCTTCCAATGATTAACTTGTAGACAAAAAGAATTAAAACTGAAATGCTTTTCAAGCTTTCATATCTGAAATCAAATCTCGCACTAACCCTGGGTTATCCTAACCCATCTTTGAACAACTCGGCCTTTTGATTTAAGTCCCCCTTTTGACGCTATAGTCCTTACCGTGCAATTGTAGTTTAATTAAAGTTCATGTTACTATTAGATCGTAAAACAAAGACAGCGACTAAAAGCTGGCACACTGCGTCAGTTCCGTGAGTCGACGTAAAGCTGCTTGTACTGACGAAAAGCTTTCACGCGTTTCTTCTGCCACACTAAATAAGAGATACCTACCAGACAGACTCCAATGACTACCGCCAAAGCAATAACAACTGGCAACTGTAAACCTGTATAATAAGATTATCTTATATTAAATAAATCTGAACGTAACTTAACGTAACGCTCGCATTAAACACGAAGCGTCACGTTAGTGATTGAGAAGTAAACTTTATTTCACGTCTATAATAGAGAATTCCACGTGATATTCAAGTATTGCTGATTCAGAACTACAAGGACCTTCTATTTAAAATGAGTGGGCTCGTAGTAATGATTGTCTTAATTCAACAAAATGAATCTTGGAAATTCAAGCATTTTTTGGCTGTCTTTACTTTAAGACCATAGAAATCACGTCAGCAAGTCTAAAACCCGCCAAGCTTATTCAAATGTTAATCCAGCTTTACTGTTTTATCGAAATCGAATAGATTTCCACATGCACAAAATTCATTTCCATCCAAAAAGTAAGTTACTGCTACTTACTGCGCTCTGCTTCGTGCGTGCTCTGATCCGACTTAACGGCTTCATCTGCATTCACTACTCTCTTCTCTCGATCCAGAGTAAGCGGTCCTTGGGCCAGAGAATACACGTTGTCAGCCGTTTCATGGAGAGTTTCAACGCTTCTAAGCTCACGTTTCACGCAGCCTCGAGCGCACCTTGAGTTTGGATCCGTGGCGTTGCAGATTTTAACTCTACAGTGCATAAACACGTAAGGGTGTTTGCTGACATACTGGAAGGCTTCCAAGCTAAAACGCTGCTTTTGTGGGTTGGGCGGGTGGTGGAATTCCACTGTGTTATCAACGGCGCATCTGGAAACAGCATATAAACAAAGTTTCCCTGTTTAGGCCATCACAGGGAGTAATAAATTGACCAAAAACACACATAAACTAAATATATCATAATTATACCCTTCGGAGATTGATACGGAGCAGGAGGGTCTCCTGATACAGAGCTATATGTGTGAGATACATACCCGTCTTTGATAACATCGTATCTGGGCAGTGCATTCCTGTCCTGAGATGGGGTGGCAAAGCAGTCCAAGGCAAAAATCGCCAGGCGACGATCTTCAGTGTCGACGTGCAGCTCAAAGTACATTCTTTCTCGAATGGTGAACATAACAGGGAAGTCTTTTTGGGAGAAAGGATTTTCGAAGCTGATAACAAAATTAAAAACCACAATCACTCAATTTTATACAATCAGTTTTTAGACTACAGTTAACAAATTAGTGAGCTCTTTACCGATGGAGGAGTTTTAACAAGTCTTCCTTAACTACGACAAAACTCTCTGTGACTGATTTTTAACAGCCCCACGTTTTGGCAGTAAGTTTAATTGAAAATGCGTTCATCAAATCTCTTGTCTCCTATCCACCCGTGAAACATTGGTAGTCACTTGAGCGTACGTCTACCCGCCCGCCTGTCGGTCCGTCCGCACCGCAGGGAAACCAATGCGAAAGGTTACACTTTCTTGCTGGTGTGGGAGCCTGTAACCTGGTGTTGCACAACGATGTTGTGGTCAATTAAAAGCTGTCAAAACAGGGTATCCGCTGACCAGTATCACATGACCGTATCTCAGGCTCAGATGTCGAATCATCAGGCTACGTTTTTTTTTAAGTTTACCGCTGATAAGTTTCTAGTATTTAACTGATCGCAGGCTCAACTCTAACTGGGTTTCTTTATTGCAGTGTTTTTTTTTTATTGACGAGAGGTTTGCCTTTAGCTTCGGCTTAATCTATATATTAGGACGCTTGGAGTTAAAACAGGTGCTTTTTTAACATCAAAGAAAGCCTAGGCCTGAGGTGATCTTTACTTTTTGTTTCAGAGAAGACGTGAAAAACTGCAATGATTTATGTTAACCCTACATTCAAACTCCCGTATTACATTAAAAGACCTGAAACCTGGACTCCACCTATTGAGAGTTTGACCCTTTGTATGTCCCGCGGGTGACCAACATCACTTAATGAAGAGAAAACGTGCTGAGAATGAATAACTTGATCTCTCAAGGGAAACCGTTTTGATCTTTTATCAAATTCTTTCGACATAGTTTTTAAGCATTGTATAAGGATATTGAGGCTTAACACTTTAAGCCCCGATATCCACATACAAATTCTCCAGACTGATCTCCATACATTTCTTTTAAGAACAGATGAGAGAATTTGATAGAGGATCAAAGCATTTTCCCTGAGGTGATCATTGTATTAAATCTCGTTACCGTTTCTTTTGATAATGTATTGATATTGTTTGGAGAAAATTGATGTTGATCACTCTTGGGACTTAAAGTGTTGAAGGGTCAAGTATAGACTACGAGTAAGAGCACAAAACCGAGATCTCATACTTTTTCTTGTTCTCGTCATCGAATAAGTGTCAACTTACGTTGGTTTGTTGAATAATTTCAAAAAGATGGTGAACTTTCCGAATCCTTTGGAGGAAAAAATGACCTTCTTGCTCATTGGTTTAAGCCCAACTGACGAAACCACGCCCCATTTTGAATAGCAGCAGAAGAAAGGGATCATAGCTTCACGTACGCGCGTGACTATCTGGTTCTCTTTGATGGGTATTTCAGAAACCATGTTGGTATAGACAAAAAAGTCTCCTTTTCGTCTAAGCTTCGTTTTGCAGCCCGTGAGCTGGGTTTGAAGGAAGTAATGTGTCTTGTTTTCATATGCTCTACAGCTGACATCAATTAACCTCAGGTGTTGACGGTCCAAACCTTTGAGCAGGGACTTGGGCAGAGTAATTTTCATATCATTTTGTCCACAATCCACTTCCACTCCTTCAGCTGTTTACGAAAAACAAACAGAAGCGGGATTGTTTCTCCATTTATACCGAGAACAGCTGCATCATTGATGCGACCTAATACAAATTAAAGAAGTTCCCGAGATCGGTTATTTAGATTATTTCAAGGCCGCCCTGGATTCGGAATTTACTAGAAAAGGCGTGAGAGGTTCATAATTGAAATTATAAACGAGGCACAGTTTTGGTGATAGAGGGATTTTCGTATGACCTTGAAAAATGGTTTCGGGAAGTGTTCGTCATTTGTTTTATCAGCCAATGGATGAAAAGATCAAATCATGGCCTCTTCGTTTTCCCGCCAAAGAAAACCCTAATATGGAGAAGGCATTGTTTGATTGGCCAATCGTGTTGCAGTATGACGTCACAGCGAAGTATCGATTGAACACAAGCTTGTTCCATGTTTGGAATCACTTTTTTATATCCCACCATCCGCCAATTGGTTAAAAGTCTTAGAAGATTGAAGGAATCTCCGTAAGGCATTTTCAAAGCAAATGTTTCGATAATTGCCGTCGGGCGGGACTATTGGATCAAGGGCTAAGTTTAATCGGAATGACACGATTATAAAATCTGTAGCTCAAGTTAGTCAGTTAGAGTTAGCTACTTTTAAAAATCCTCCGTTGTGATTTTACTATGTATCTAGTAGGGGCCGGACCCTCTGACCGCGCCCACCCTCCCTTAAATCCTTCGCTGAGACTGATGCCTAACCAAAAGCAACACTATTACATACCAATACAATGGCGTTTGTCTGGAGCGAGACTGAACTCAGGATCTGAACATGAACAATAGTAGCTTCCAACTGTATTCACACAAATATCTTGGCAGCCGCCTTTTTCATAAGCACACTCATCGATGTCTATATCATAAAGAAATGAAAGTAAACAAAGATCGCCACTTCAAATATTTTCTCTCATTAACTTTCTTTCCATTAGTAATGGACTAGGTGGAGTACATTTCAGGGGGTAATCAGGTGACAAATGAAATTGAGACCACCATTATCCCTAGATTTTGCAAGGGGACAGTCTTGGTGACATCTGAAAAGCGAAAGTCCCTTTTTTTTTCGCCGTTCGTTTCAACAAAATAAAGTCGGGAAGGTTTATCGATATTCTGTGAGCGTTTTCAATAAGAAGAAATTATCACACGCGCTTGTTGTATTTGAAATTGGTTAAGCCAACTCGGCGCTCTGCTTCCGTGTCACATTCAATACGTGCTTGTGGATTGTTAAACATACCATCGACATGATATATGCTCGTATCTTCAAAATATGATGAGTACCAGCTGGTTATGAGGAGTTAGTCAAGGAAAAAAAACAATCAAAAAAGGCGAAATATTTTAATGAATAATAATTGTGTTCTACGCCAGGAGAACACAACCTAAACTGAACGCGATAAGCCTGGACACAAGCATTTAGCAGAAAGAATCTCGATTTTAGGTAGGTTCAACTACCGGAGGTACGTCATTGACCCCATGGGCAAGGTGCGCGCGCATCTGAAAGCATCAGAATGCGCGAATGCGTCATTCTATTTACAACATTCAAACGCACTTCTGAATCCCTGATTACGGCTAGTAAATTACGGGTTATTCGCTTAATGTAGGGTCCAATTTAGTGCAAATTTCCCTGTAGCCAAATTTATGGCAATGTCACAAGAGCACTAGTACTGTATTCACTTGCCTTGTGCGCATGTCCGTCCCGTATATCCTTTAGAGCAAAGACATTTGAAGCTGTTTCCAACATTCATACACTTCCCTCCATGTTCACAGGGATTGATGTCGCATGGCTTTGGTTGTCGTATAGCTATTTGATAAGTAACACAACAAACTCGGTCAGCTGGCGGGGTGGGTACTCAACAAGTGTTTACACGGGAGGCTCCGCCCCGAGGTCCAACTTTTATATACCATTTTTTACGAGAAAGGCACCCATTTTGTATACCTTCTATTGACAGATGGTACCTCTCTCTCACATACCTTGCATCCTTGAACTTTGCATCCCTTTTAACTGTTGTAAAAGCACTGTATTTGAAATAGTAATCAATCACAAAATAGAACGTTTTCTCGAATTTATACAGCCATAAATTCATCTGTTAGCCCTTTTGGACCCTTTCACGGACCCAAATGACAGATTTCCCTACATTTGAACATACTTCAACAAGTGAAATCCCTACCCTTTCATATACCTGAAGCCTGAAAAAGGTACCCCTTTCGGGCGGATCCTCCTTGTATAGGCCATCATAGGGAGTACCCCCCGGGTATTAGGGAAACCAATCACGTTATCCACTGGACTAATTAAGATTTATCCTGTGGAAAGCGTTATCCACCATTTGAACAACTGGGCCCTGCAAGTTCGTGTTTAAGTTTTTAGAAAGTTTCAACATTTTAGGCAATTTCAGTATCCTACAAATTTCAAAATAACTGCTTCGATCCCTAGTAGAGAGGGCCTGAATGGAGTTTAGTGTTCAGCGTTATTTGCCCATAATTTTTAGTGTTTGCTGTTAAATTAGCCATTTTTTAATGTTTATTGTTTTCGGATAAAATAATGTTAAATGTTTGGAAAGTTCTTCGGATGTCTTCAGCAGTCTTCTGACTTCTTCGGTAGTCTTCGGAAATCTTCTGAAATTGTCGGGAGTTGTCGAAAAATGGGCGAAAACTCCTTTGATGGACTGAACAAAATAATATTGGCCTTTTAGAGCCGCCTTTGTTTCTTTGAGGGAACACTTTACTGTTAGTGTTAGAATGCCTAAAATTTGACTGTTTCATATCGGGGAACCAAAGTCAGGGGCGTAGGCTGCTTTTGGACTAATTGTGGGCCTGGCCGTCTTTCATTCGTACATATCCTGAAAATTACACGCATGACAAGTACGCACTGACCTCACCAACACTTTGAGCTCTTAAGCTTTTTAGCTCACCCAAACAATGCATAATTTATTACAACCGGTAGAGTGATCAGACCAAAAATTTGTAGGCCCGCGACTACAGGTCTATGAACTACCTGCCTACGCCCCCAAAAGTGTTCTGTGTTATCAAGGTACCCCCATTCAGACCCTCTAGTAGAAGATGAGAACAACAAAACCTTTTAAGTTTTTTAATTATCAGCAATTTATCAGCTACCCTCTGGATTTGGATCAGCATGTATATGACCATCTGAGTCAGATCTAAACTATAATTCTTTTCAGAATTGGTAAATATTACACTGCAGTGTTGCCTGCGTGCAGACGTCTCCTATTTCCTTTGTTGTACGCGTGCAACAAAGGAAATAGGAGACGTCTGCACCCAGGCAACACTGCAGTGGAGCACAAAAGAACTTGGGAATGTGTGAAAAGTCCTTCCAAGTAATTGTTACGTAGGACCCTGCTCCTAACGACAATTTTTGGTTCGGCTTTGGGTTCATCCCGTCGTCCCCTCACTCCCCCCAGCAAGGGTGTGGTCAAAAAAGCACTCATTTCCAAACATTTCGCTCAAAATGCAACTTTGCTCGGAGTGGGAGGGGAGGGGTGGCTAGTTTTAGTAATATCACCGGAAAGGTCCCAACACTTTTGACCTCCATTGTAGCTATAGGGAGGATCTCAATGGGGGTGGAGGCTTTGACAGTTGACGCCGGTTAATTTTTTTTCGTATTTTGATTGTTGAAGGTTATTAAGCGGAAATTTAGTCAAAGAAATTTTAGAAATGTTAACTTCTGCATAAATCAATATTTACTTGTTGTGTTTTGGAGGTTCTCTTTAAGGACTTAAAGCCTTTCACTTATGAACTTTCGAAGTATTTTCAGACATAAACAAGTTGAAAAGTCTTGTAATGTCTAAAGAGAATCCTTTTGAGATTATGTACATTCTAACTAGTTTTTTCAGTTTAGAGATTCTTCAGGAGCCAGAAGTCCTTGGAAATCGATCAGCTGAAATAGTAAGATTACCTTTATCGACGACTGACTGTAAAATTTCGGCCTTTTGACGGCTGATGATTAACCCCATTGAGACCCTCTATAGGCTCAACATAATTATTTCATGGTATTACACAGAATTTTTTCTACATTTTTTTTGGTCGTGGTTTAACTCACAATGACTCACCCAAAAGAAATGAATCTGGAAAATTCCCGCCCTTCACTACTCACCATTTTCACATAGACCATAATGCACCTTGTTTACCCCGCAGAGTTTTACATAACCATTGATGGAAACAATGGTTATGTAAAACTCTGCGGGGTAAACAAGGTGCATTATGGTCTATGTGAAAATGGTGAATAGTGAAGGGCGGGTATTACAGTCGTTCCAGGACAAATCGAAGACCAAGGTTATGCAGAATTGCTGGGGGTTAACAATGTGCATTTAGGTCTATATGAAAATGGGGAATTTCGAGCGACCGGTAGCCCATGTGGAGGTAGGACAAGTTGGCAGACAAGCGCGCACAGGCTTTAAAATTACCTTTCTTTCTCATCATCTCCACCGCTATCTGTTCTTGGGTAAGCGCAACATTCCATATTCCCATCTGACAAATTGCTCCGTTGAAGTATCTGCCATCGCTTAGCCTTGCACCCATTCGAACTTCAGGGTCGTTGGTCGAGATAGGTATCGATGGTGACCCCCTACCAACATTCTTACTGGGAGCTTGTAGTACCCCGTCGACATATATGGCATTGTAACCAGTATTGAAGTCGTATGTGGCTGCAACATGAGCCCACTTTCCTATGGGAAGAGGATTAACTGTCTGTACAAATGGATGAAAAGCGTGCGAGCCAGCTTTGGTGATTCGTACAAAGAACCTTCCTGCTTGGGCGAGCCAGATGTGAACGCCCCAATCGTTCTTATTGTAGTTGAAAAGCGGTCCGTCTTTGCCCCCGGGTTTAACCCAACACATAAGCGTGATTGAGTACTTAGCGTCTAGTATGAGGTTACCATTTGGAAATTCGATGTAACTGTTGGCCTGGCCTTTAAATTGATAGGCTCCATCAGGTACGTTGTACGGCCCATCCACGAGCTCAACGTTATGGGCGACGCCTTTAATTGCGGGCCTTCGAAGTAAATCTTCGGTTGTGTAGTTTCCATTCAGCGGGTAGATAGCCAATGCAGGTGGCACAACTGGGAGTGGGAGTACTATTAAGGTATATTAATAGTACACATACAATCAGACATCTATGTAACGGGTGTTTTAAGAGGCTTTTCAGTCGCCCTTCCTGTATTTGAAATGAACTACAGTTGGAGGGTGTCGTATTCCCCCCAATAATAGTCGTTCCTCGATTAATCGCCCTCCTTTGACGGAAATATGTAGTAATCGCCTCCTCCCCCCCCCCCCCCCCCCGCTCCACCCGTCTGGCCTTTTTCTTTTGACGTGACTCTGACTCTGGTTCTCTTTGATGGGTATTTCAGAAACCATGTTGCTATAGACAAAAAAAGTCTCCTTTTCGTCTAAGCTTCGTTTTGCACCCTGTGAGCTGGCTTTGAAGGAAGTAATGTGTCTTGTTTTCATTTGCTCTACAGCTGACATCAATCAGCCTCAGGTGTTGGCGGTCCAAACCTACGAGTAGGGAGTAGGGCAGAGTAATTTTCATATCATTCTGTCTACAATCCACTTCCACTTCATCAGCTGGTTACGAAAAACAAACAAAGGCAGGATTGTTTCTCCGTTTATACCGAGAACAGCTGCATCATTGATGAGACCTAATACAAATTAAAGAAGTTCCCGAGATCGGTTATTTAGATTGTCTCAGGGCTGCCCTGGATTCGGAATCTCGAATCTCCGTAAGGCATTTTTAAAGCAAATGTTTCGATAATTACTGGGATTGGATCAAGGGCTAATTTTAGTCCGAATGACACGATTATATAATCCGTAGCTCAAGTAATACCAATACAATGGCTTTTTTCTGGAGCGAGACTGAACTCAGGATCTGAACATGAACAATAGTAGCTTCCAACTGTATTCACACAAATATCTTGGCAGCCGCCTTTTTCATAAGCACACTCATCGATGTCTATATCATTAAGAAATGAAAGTAAACAAAAATCTCCACTTTCAAATGTTTTCTCTCATTGACTTTCTTTCCATTCGTAATGGATTAGGTGGAGTACATTTCAGGGGGTTATCTGGCGACAAATGAAATTGAGACCGCTATTATCCCTAAATTGTGCTTGGGGACAATCTTAGTGACATGTGACTGAAGAAGAAAGTCCCTTGTTTTTTCACCGTTCTTTTTTTAAAGAAATAATTTCAGAAGGGTTTATCGATATTCTTTGAGCGGCGATTTTCAATAAAAAACGCGCTTGTTGTATTTGACTCGGCGCTTCGCTACCGTGTTATATTCAATGCGCGCTTGTGGAATGATTGTTAAACATACCATCGTATCGAGAGGATATATGCTCGTATCATTAAAATAATGATCAGTGCCAGCTCGTTATAAATAATAATTATATAAACACTGGTTATTCGCTTAACGTGGGGTCCAACTTCTTATAAGTTCCCATACCAAATTTATCACGGATGATGTAATTCTTAGAGCACTAATAGTATCTTTACTTGCCTTGTGCGCACGTCGGTCCGGTATATCCTTTAGGGCAAACACATTTGAAGCTCTTTCCAACATTCATACATGTCCCTCCATGTTCACAGGGATTGATGTCGCATGGCTTTGGTTCTCGTATAGCTGTTTGATAAGTAACACAACAAACTCGGTCATCTGGCCCTAGTTGTTCAAACGTCCACATAGCGCTCCGGGTGGTACTCAACAAAGGTTTATACGGGGAGGCTCCGCTCCGAGGTCCAACTTTTATATACCATTTTTTACGAAAAGGTACCCCTTTCGTTTACCTTCTTTTGAAAAATGGTACCCCTTTCACATACGATGCATCCCTTTTAACTGTTGTAAACGCACTGTCTTTTAAATAGTAATCAATCACAAAATGGTACGTTTTCAATCTCGACTTTATACAGCCATAAATTTATCTTTTAGCCCTTTTTGGACCGTTTCACAGACCCAAATGACAGATTTTCCTACATTTCCACATACTTGAACAAGTGAAATCCCTACCCTTTCGTATACCTGAAGCCTGAAAAAGGTACCCCTTTCGGGCGGGTCTCCCTGTATAGGTCATGCTCATAAGGAATACTCCCGGGGATAGCACTATTTACCGATTTATCCGGTGGAAAGCGTCGCCCACCTTTTGAAAACTGAGCCCTGCAAGGTAGTAAGGGTTTCAACATTTTAGGAAATTTGACTATCGCAAAACGGAGTTAAGGGGTGAACATGGTGGATTTAGGTCTACGTAAAAATGGTGAATTTTGTTCACATGGAGGTATGACAAGTAGGCAGACACGCGCACTCGGGCTTTCAAATTACCTTTCTTTCTCATCATCTCCACCTCTATCTGTTCTTGGGTAAGCGCAACATTCCATATTCCCATCTGACAAATTGCTCCGTTGAAGTATCTGCCATCGCTCAGCCTTGCACCCATTCGAACTTCAGGGTCGTTGGTCGAGATAGGTATCGATGGCGACCCCCTACCAACATTCTTACTCGGAGTTTGTAGTACACCGTCGACATATATGGCGTTGTAACCAGTATTGAAGTCGTACGTGGCTGCAACATGAGCCCACTTTCCTATGGGAAGAGGATTAACTGTCTGTACAAAGGGATGAAAAGCGTGCGAGCCAGCTTTGGTGATTCTTACGAAGAACCTTCCTGCTTGGGCGAGCCAGATGTGAACGCCCCAATCGTTCTTATTGTAGTTGAAAAGCGGTCCGTCTTTGCCCCCGGGTTTAACCCAACACATAAGCGTGATTGAGTACTTAGCGTCTAGTATGAGGTTACCATTTGGAAACTCGATGTAACTGTTGGCCTGGCCTTTAAATTGATAGGCTCCATCAGGTACGTTGTACGGCCCATCCACGAGCTCAACGTTATGGGCGACGCCCTTGATAGCCGGCCTTCGAAGTAAATCTTCGGTTGTGTAGTTTCCATTCAGCGGGTAGATAGCCAATGCACGTGGCACAACTGGGAGTGGGAGTACTATTAAGGTATATTAATATTACACATACAATCAGGCATCTATGTAACGGGTGTTTTAAGAGGCTTTTCAGTCGCCCTTCCTGTATTTGAAATGAACTACAGTTGGAGGGTGTCGTATTCCCCCCAATAATAGTCGTTCCTCGATTAATCCCCTCCCTCGAGTAATCGCCTCCCCTCCCCTCCCCCCCCCCCCCCCCCCGCTCCACCCGTCTGGCCATTTTCTTTTGACGTGACTCTGACTCTGGTTCTCTTTGATGGGTATTTTAGAAACCATGTTGCTATAGAGAAAAAAAGTCTCCTTTTCGTCTAAGCTTCGTTTTTGCACCCTGTGAGCTGGCTTTGAAGGAAGTAATGTGTCTTGTTTTCATTTGCTCTACAGCTGACATCAATCAGCCTCGGGTGTTGACGGTCCAAACCTACGAGTAGGGACTAGGGCAGAGTAATTTTCATATCATTCTGTCCACAATCCACTTCCACTCCTTCAGCTGGTTACGAAAAACAAACAAAGGCAGGATTGTTTCTCCGTTTATACCGAGAACAGCTGCATCATTGATGAGACCTAATACAAATTAAAGAAGTTCCCGAGATCGGTTATTTAGATTGTCTCAGGGCTGCCCTGGATTCGGAATCTCGGAATCTCCGTAAGGCATTTTTAAAGCAAATGTTTCGATAATTACTGGGATTGGATCAAGGGCTAATTTTAGTCCGAATGACACGATTATATAATCCGTAGCTCAAGTAATACCAATACAATGGCTTTTTTCTGGAGCGAGACTGAACTCAGGATCTGAACATGAACAATAGTAGCTTCCAACTGTATTCACACAAATATCTTGGCAGCCGCCTTTTTCATAAGCACACTCATCGATGTCTATATCATTAAGAAATGAAAGTAAACAAAAATCTCCACTTTCAAATGTTTTCTCTCATTGACTTTCTTTCCATTCGTAATGGATTAGGTGGAGTACATTTCAGGGGGTTATCTGGCGACAAATGAAATTGAGACCGCTATTATCCCTAAATTGTGCTTGGGGACAATCTTAGTGACATGTGACTGAAGAAGAAAGTCCCTTGTTTTTTCACCGTTCTTTGTTTAAAGAAATAATTTCAGAAGGGTTTATCGATATTCTTTGAGCGGCGATTTTCAATGAAAAATGCGCTTGTTGTATTTGACTCGGCGCTTCCCTACCGTGTTATATTCAATGCGCGCTTGTGGAATGATTGTTAAACATACCATCGTATCGAGAGGATATATGCTCGTATCATTAAAATAATGATCATTGCCCGCTCGTTATAAATAATAATTACATAAACACTGGTTATTCGCTTAATGTAGGGTCCAGCCTCTTACAAGTTCCCATACCAAATTTATCACGGATGATGTTATTCTTAGAGCACTAATAGTATCTTTACTTGCCTTGTGCGCACGTCGGTCCGGTATATCCTTTAGGGCAAACACATTTGAAGCTCTTTCCAACATTCATACATGTCCCTCCATGTTCACAGGGATTGATGTCGCATGGCTTTGGTTCTCGTATAGCTGTTTGATAAGTAACACAACAAACTCGGTCATTTCGCCCTAGTTGTTCAAACGTCCGCATAGCGCTCCGGGTGGTACTCAACAAAGGTTTATATGGGGAGGCTCTGTCCCGAGATCGAACTTTTATTTTCATTTTTCAAGAAAAAGGTACCCCTTTCGTTTACCTTCTATTGACAAATGGTATCCCTCTCACAAACTTTGTTTAGAACTTTGCATCTCTCAGTAACTGTTGTAAATGCACTGTCTTTTAAATAGTAATCAATCACAAAATAGAACGTTTTCTCGACTTTATACAGCCATAAATTCATCAGTTAGCCCTTTTGGACCCTTTCACAGACCCAAATGACAGATTTCCCTACATTTAAATATACTTCAGCAAGTGAAATCCCTACCCTTTCATATACCTGAAGCCTGGAAAAGGTACCCCTTTCGGGCGGAGCCTCCCTGTATAGGTCATCATAGGGAGTACCCCCCGGGATAGCACTATTTACCGGATAAGCATTAGGGAAACCCTGATTGCGTTATCCACCGGATAAATTACGATTTGTCCGGTGGAAAGCCGGTTGCCCACCTTTTGAAAACTGAGCCCTGGAAGTTAGTGAAGGTTTCAACATTTTAGGCAATTTGAGTATTGCAAAACTGTGTTAAGGGGTGCATTTAGGTCTATGTAAAAATGGTGAATTTGTCTTACATGGAAGTATGACAAGTTGGCAGACACGCGCGATCGGGTTTTCAAATTACCTTTCTTTCTCATCTCCACTTCTATCTGTTCTTGGGTAAGCGCAACATTCCATATTCCCATCTGACAAATTGCTCCGTTGAAGTATCTGCCATCGCTTAGCCTTGCACCCATTCGAACTTCAGGGTCGTTGGTCGAGATAGGTATCGATGGCGACCCCCTACCAACATTTTTACTAGGAGCTTGTAGTACCCCGTCGACATATATGGCGTTGTAACCAGTATTGAAATCGTACGTGGCTGCAACATGAGCCCACTTACCAATGGGAAGAGGATTAACTGTCTGTACAAAAGGATGAAAAGCGTGCGAGCCAGCTTTGGTGATTCTTACGAAGAACCTTCCTGCTTGGGCGAGCCAGATGTGAACGCCCCAATCGTTCTTATTGTAGTTAAAAAGCGGTCCGTCTTTGCCCCCGGGTTTAACCCAACACATAAGCGTGATTGAGTACTTAGCGTCTAGTATGAGGTTACTATTTGGAAACTCGATGTAACTGTTGGCCTGGCCTTTAAATTGATAGGCTCCATCAGGTACGTTGTACGGCCCATCCACGAGCTCAACGTTATGGGCGACGCCCTTGATTTCCGGCCTTCGAAGTAAATCTTCGGTTGTGTAGTTTCTATTAAGCGGGTAGATAGCCATTGGAAGAGGCACAACTGGGAGTAATATTAAGATGTATATTAATAGTACACATACAATCAGACATCTATGCAACGGGTGTTTTAAGGGAGTTTTACAGTTATACTTCCTGTATTGTAAATGAGGCCACGGTGGAGGGTATTCCCCCACTTGGGTACGTAGGGTTGACCAGGGTATGGTTCTCAGATTCTTGAGTCTTAAACAAGGTATACAATTTTCACTATTTAGCGTCTTGAACAAGTTGTTTCCTTTTGGACAGAAAGCATTTAAACGAGGTCTCTTATCTTATAACAGGGTAGCGAAATGAATGATTTCTGTCTTTTAAGACAAAAAGAGCGTCGGGGTTTGAAGGTCTCGGCGACACACCTATACCAAGACTTGAGTGCCCTCCGGGACTTGAGCCTTTGCCCAGGTAGTGGTCGCTTGGCGACAGAGATGCTCTGGGGTACATTCCCTTCCATGCACCTCCTTAAAAAAGTGCTGCACTTTATAGGACATTTACCTACATCCTCCTGTTCTTCCATCAGGGGATCTTCTTCCATGGTTCCATCTAGGAATGATAAGGCAATAATTCTAAATTTGAACAGAAATAACGAACGCATAAACTAACTTTAGGATTTGAAAACCGTGATTGCTCGAGTGTTTATCCTTTATAAATTGGCGAAAACGAAACCAATGTTAATGACATTACCGGCCATTAATAAGAACATGCATGAGCTGCGCCTTCGCTACGTTGCGTCTTATTTAAGATGTGAAGACGTAATTTAAGGGGGCAGTCTGGTTGCTCTTTGGGGAAATGATGTTGACTTGGGAAGGAGATAAAGTGGAGTAGAAAAAGTATACACGTAAACAAGTTAGTCCGCTATTGGGATGAGAGGCACCTTGTTGTGGTGGTGGACCATCTGGTACATTATCATACATCTTCAACAACCCCCGAAATCCAATATTTCCAATTTTCCCAAATTTTTAATCCCCCCTCCCCCCCCGAAAAATTCTCCAAAAATCTTTAAACCAAGGACTACAAACCAATTGAGTCATTCTTCGATGGAATGAAATCTTGGTTAGATATTCAAGAAAAATGGCGAAAATGAAGGAAAAACAACGGTTTTAACTAGATTTCCCTGTTAATCAATTTATGAGTGAAGTTCGCGCCCTATTCAAGACGTGGCTTGTGTAATTACGAAACTCTTGTATCGTCTTAGCCCTATTTTAAAGTGGCCCCAAATATGAAAACCTGAGAATTACAATTTGATAGCCAAAACTGGAAAAGCTGACTAGTAGCGAAGTACGAAACAGATTATTCATGCATGGGAAAAACGTAAACGTACCTTTTGCAACATTTAAAGTTACCATAGCATTAATAAAAATTTGTTTAGTGATGACACGGTTGAAAAATCGTTGTTGTATTGAAAAACTCTGAAAACATTTGTGAGGCACCTTAACATCAAATTAAGCAACGCAGTAACTGTATGATTTGCCTTAAGAAAATTTGTCTCTTTGTGTGAAACAGGAAAAAATTAATGCAACTGGTCTCAACTAATGACCTCTTGTTTTGTGTGAACTCATTTGTTTAAAGATTACAGCTGAGATTATAGAGGAAAATAGCTCCAGGCTGAATTTTATCTCATACTTAAAGGTTATGGAACAACAGAACATAATAACATACACTTTATTACGATTCCTCTATACGGGGCTATTTTGTCGTAATATACAAAAATAAAATTACAATGGGGCAAAAATATCTACAACAACCTTGAAAAGCGGCATAATTCAGTAACAGAGGTTAATACACACTACAAAAGAAAAGTCCAGGGGGAATACTCTCTTATATAAGCCATTATGTATAGGCATGTGTCGCACCAAAGGGCAGAGTTTTGCGCCGTTTTGGTGTGAGAACGGGAATAGATTTTGCCCGTTTTGGTCTGAAAACGGGTATAGATTTTGCCCGTTTTGGTCTGAAAACGGGTATGGTTTACGAAGGAACTACGGTTGTGTATCAATGTGTTCGTCGTTTCAATTCCAAATGAATGTGGAAGAAAGTGTAATATGCGAATTCGAAATGGATTTTAAGAAATCTTTTTGTTTCCGTTTTAATCTCAGCAATGATGACTATATTATTTCCAGCATAACAGGGAAGTACTGCTCAGTAGCTTTCGTTTGAATAGTCACTCATCAAAATCTCATCCATAGCCTCAAAGGCAAGAAAACGACTTATACAGCACTATGATAATAAAGAGTACCACGCACAGGACGTACAGCTTAATTAAGTGGTTTTCATTTGAGGTTACGGTTTAGTCACGGAATTAAAAGCCAGAAACACCTTGTACAACATAATAAACAGTACCACAGGAAAGAACTGTTTAGGACAGTAGCGTCATTTGAATAGGCAAATTCTATTATCCAGTGCTAGTCTGGCCTAAAGCAGCTATTTTTTTTCTTAACGGTGTTGTTTGCAGAGGCGCCGAGGCTTGACTCCATTATTCTAAAATCATGTTGAAGTATCGGTCTCGGATTTTACGACAAGGGTCTCGGCCTCTCAGTGACTCTTGGATTTTACAGGTGGCAAAACCTACCTAAGGCTATATAACGCATAATCGAGAAGATTGGAAACGCAAATTGAATTAAAGCTACGTTTTTGCTGTCTTTGCTTAACTCTCTATTGTCATGACCAATATCTTTTGTTTCTTCGCGCTTTTTTTATTACGTTTGTTTGTTTGTTCTTTTAACCCTAGATTGTGACCCTTACCTTTGAAAGTGGCGGCGGTTTTTTCCAGCCCCCTTGTGGCAAGTACATGTACAAATAACAAAACATGTAGCACAAGAAAAAGCAGATTTCTCTCCTTCATTTTGGCTTAGCGGTATAGCGAATTCTGTGTGTAAAAATATAAAATGCTCTGTGCTGCTTAGGTTGCTGCTTTGTTAATACCCTGATTTTTTCCGCATTGCGGTAACTTTTAATGACTTTTGAAACATTCTTTAAAATGATTGTCCATTAAAAGAAATGGAAAAGGTCAGAGTAGCCTTATTGTTCTCTCGCTGTGGTAGGGGTTAATTTCTTAGTGAGAGAACAATAAAATTGCCTTGTCGAAAACGGAAAAAGTTCTGATGCGTTACTATGGAAATGTTACTAGATATTATGAGAAGTTTCTTTTCTTTTGTTGTGAATTAAATAGACTGTTCACAGTCCTCTATTTTTCCGTAAGGTCGTCGAGATCGAGCTCTTTGCGTTACGGGCTGCCATCTTCCATGAGTGTCAAAACTACTTATAAGGGGGCGGGGGTGGTTTGGGAGGAAGCCCCCTCCCCCTACAGCTATAATCCCCGACGCCCGCCTCCGCGGCACATTCGAAAATCAAGCTGGCTGACATTGACGGTATGACGGTAAGACGCGTTATATCTCGAAGATCTCGCGAAAAAATAGGGGAGTGTGAAATGTCTATGAATCTAAGGGTTTTATAATAAAATTTGAAAACGCAGGTAAGGAAACTTCAGTCAACTGTATGTGTAAGACAGACACTTTTGCAGGAACCGACATCAAGAGTCCGTTTAAGAGAGATGCCCGTCTTAGAGATAGTAAAATAAAGGGAGTACCTAAGGCAGGGACCAACTCTAGGTGTCCGTTTTACTGAGGTGCCCGTCCTTTAGAGGTGCCGTTGCCGGAGAGAGTCAACTGTAATCGAAAATTTGGTTAAGTACTTAATACTGACTCATTTAAGTTCAAAATTTGCCCTGATCGTTTACTTCCCTTCTATCTTAACCGCCAAAAACATGATAAACAATAAGTTCGTCTGACTTTCTATGAACTTCCAGTGGATAGCGCTATCCACCGGATAAATCGCTATCCAGTGAATAGTGCAATTGGTTTCCCTAATACTTATCCACTAGACAGCGATTTATTTGATGGATAGCGCTTTCCAACGTTTGAACAACCGGGGCAATTAGGACACCCTAAGTAATCAAGACGTCTTAAAAACAAAATTGTTTACCGTCATTTTAACAGGACTTTCCTTGAAAACTATTATTCTGATGGGTGGGACATACCCGTTGAGGCCAAATAACGAAGCCACTCCCTCCCCCCTCCGGAAAAACTGCGTAATTTCCCACGCGATGACGTTATTTGGCACGGAAGGCTAATTCAATTTATCTTTTGTATCTCTTTAATTTTAAACCCTTAGCCAACCTTGCCTGATCAACGAATATTATTGACCAGACTGAATTTTTTAGCTTTGTTTGACGCATGTCAACTTATGACGTCACAACGGCTGGCGTCACCAAAGTGGGTTTAGTGAAATTTTAAATTATGAAGTCGAATTTGCATCATCTAAAAGAGCTTTAGCAGCGAAGTAAAACACTGAAAACCGTTTCCTCGCTACGAGACGCATGATTCTCGGCGAATGGAAGGAAAAATATAATGTTTCGATAAATCTGAATTGGAGTATTCACCAAATCGTCTCCTCTCTTGGTTGAAGTCGACTATTTGGTCTGCTTAAGCCTCTAAAAACGGGGGATGGGGGGCGGGGGGAGGATGATCAACAAAGTCTCATACAGGGAGACTCTGTCTCGAGGTCCAACCCCTTTACCCTTTTAAAACTTTTTTTTTACAGAACTAAGGTACCCGTTTCACATACTTTCTATTGACAAAAATTACCCCTTTAAATAACGTACCTACTTTAGAACTTTACATCCCTTTGAACTGCTGTAAATCCACTGTTTATAAAGAATTTATTAATCACAAAGCCAAAATGTTTTCTTGACTTTTTTGCGGCCGATAAAATGCATCTATGACACTTTTGGGTCTTTTTACAGGCCGAAAATGACAGATTTCTCTACCCTTTCATATATTTCAACAAGTGAAATCCCTACCCTTTCATACACCGGCCAAAACCCTTGCAAAGGTACCCCCCATCGGGCGGAGCCTCCCCGTAAAGGCCATTAAAAGGGAGTATGCCCCAGGGAGTGAATGATGGGTAAAGCAAAGAAAAAACAGCTGAAAAACAGAGCAAAATTAATAACCCTTCGGGAAGAAATATAGCAGGCACTTCATGACTCCGTTTTTGCCCATGTATCATCAAGTGCTGCCAAAATTATTCTCTCTTAGTGCTTGGTGCTACCAATGTTTGGCCCCCAAACTGCTCATAATCGTCTGCAAGAAGCAAATTCTGACAGATGCCGTGCGTGCGATATCGGCAGGTGAAAAACAAACCCGGAGGCACACATCTCGCGAATTAAATCTCTAGAAAAACTCATGAAACACAATGAAAACAGACGAGGTTGTGGCCTTTAATATTAGCGTCGCGTGATTGCCGTATCACTAGTATCCTCCGTAAAGAAAAGTTGACCCTTGGCTCGAGACCGAGCGAAACTCTATTTTTTGATGCGTTCAATTGATCGCATTTCGTAGCTGACAGCGCAAAGAAAAATTCCTACAGATGCCCACCTGAGGGCTTTGAAGTCCGCCACTGGAACGCCCTGACTCTCAATTGCAAAAAGTCGCTCCCGGCTTATATTTTAAATCTAGTTTGGTAGACTACTTTTAGTGTTGTTAGAGTATCCGAATTAGAACTTGAAGGGCCGTGAGTTCGTTTCTCTCCTGGAGCTCAGGAGTTTTTCTGAGCTCGCTGGTGTTATAGAATTCTCCTTCCTCCAAATTACACTGCTTGAAACCTAGCGTTTAAACAAGACCTAGCTTGAGTCGCAGTGTTAAGTCAGGAAAATACGATAAATCTAACCGAATATCGATCTCTTCATCTGAGAGCAGCCAATGTTACACGGTCGCAGTCTTGTTCTCGAGCTGTTTTTCGTATTTCGAAAATTTTAAAAAAAGAACTTACCTGTACATGAAACAGGGCAATTTGTTTTTATTTAGAGAGCAATTTAAAAAGTAGGTAATTATACATCATATACAATACATCAATGCTACTTCTACTAACTAGTTTACATAGTTTAAGCCAACAGTTTATAAGTTTTTCCTTATCTCATGTCATAGCTGTTTTTGAACTGAAGCATTTAAAAAGAGTTCTTTAAAGTTCTGTTTGTCTCTGTTAGTCTTCAGCCTCAATTTTAGCTATTGCTCTAGCTCTAAAATTTCAATGACTGCATCAGGAGACTTGTGCTGCATCTGATCAGATATAAATGAAATTCATTATAAATCTTAAAACGGAAAAATTGCACTCCTCAACAAAGAACGTTCAAGATTGCTTAGGCTTTGTCATCATTACGTTGATTAGTCTTTTCTTCTATTGTTGATGAGCTCTCCTTATTCTGTTCCTTTTAAACTTATTATGAAGTTAAAGGAGCAGGGTCATGCATTTTATCAAAGTTCTCACATCAGCATACGAACTTCTACCAAAAAGAGGGAAACATAAAAAAAATCGCTCAGGACGTTAAAAGAAGATATTAATACACAAAGCAAATACAAAAGTAGGAAGGGATGAACAAACTTGAAGAAGATTAAAACAGACTGAAATTGTGCATTTTTGAAAACTTGTTAGCCCAACAATTTTTTTCAAAGTTCGTTTTTGTGGTTTGTAGTTTTATATAATGCAGTGGAAAGTACATTTGTTGGACGAGAAGATGTTAGTAATTTTGTCGTTGACGAAGAATTTTTTCTTCGTTCACGTCAAAGGCCAAGAAAGCGTATTTGGCAGTATTAGCAAAATGACTAGACAAGCGTGACACAGGCCCCTTTAATTTCAGTGCATATTTTCACGTACATGAGACAATTATGTTACAAAAGAATTTAAACTACCTTCTGGAACAACTGCAGTAGAACCTCTATAACTCGAAGTCGGATAACTCGAATTCCCGGCTAACTCGAACTAAATTTCCTTTCCCTTGATCAACACATCACTGCAATTTACTCCGATAACTCGAATTCCCGCTAACTCGAACTGTTTTTAGTTTCTCTTCAGAGTTCGAGTTACCGGAGTTCTATTGTATAAGGCAAGAGAAATATTTTACCGAGTCATTGAAAGTTACGATATAACCTAGTACTTTCTGCACTATTAACTGAATATTAATGTAATTGATGATCAGTTACATATTTTATCTTTAAAAATTTCATTTGACAAATAAAAAAAGGCTATTGCAACTTTAGTATATTTCGGAGAAACAAACGAAACAGCGAAACATAGTTGCCCAATAAAAAAGCTGTTTCAGCTTTCGTTATTTTATCAGTCTGCCACCTTAAGACAGGCAGCTTGCGGCATAAAAACAAAAAGGATCATTATATTGATTAATTTGTTTTCTAAATGATCAGTTAACTCTTGACACTGAAATGTTGGTGAAACATTGTTAAGGCTTCTTGGATTTTACAGTAAAGCGGATTTATGTCTAAGGATCCGAACTACTGAGTTATAAGACAATCGTCAAAAATGACAACTGAACTGTAAAGTATTTAGTTGGTTTTATGAAGTAGATCTGATCCCACTATATTTTGCGCCTCAATGGCTTTTCAGATAGCTCTTTACAAAAGTTCGATAATGTTAATCGTTGTGCTCGTACTCCCACACACTGCTACCCAATCGAATGGGACATCACAACCTTCATTTTCTTTTAAAAACAAGTTAAAGATAAAGAGCTGCTTAAAATAACCGAAGGTTTTAACTAGTGTACTTGATAAAGTAGCAACCAGCTCATATTTAGGAATTTTGATAACGAACTTGTGCGTGTTTTCAAAGGAGTAGGGCTACGCCTCACTGATTTTCCTGTTTGATAATGTACCAGAGACAATGATTATAAAGAGCTTGGCCGCGGGGTATAAAAGAATACAATAAGGGGTTTGAAGTCATAACTTTCCGCTTTCAATATGTTGTTCAATAGACAGAGCAATGCGGAAAAAATCCTGCATTGGTTATTTTGATCTAATATCATCTAAAAGCAGTCTTGACTTGCTATCGGCAGCGCTATAGCTGAAAGACAGTGGTAACGCCATGTGGAAGGCAAAGCTACCCGTTTACGTGATTTTGCTTTTGTTAGCACTTGTTGCAAATGGACGGGGAGATACACCTCTATCTGAAGAGTTATCCCATGACATGGAACAACTAGAAAGCCATGGAGGTAAGGCAGTGATATTACCTCTGGTCACGCCTGAAAAATATTTCGAACAGGTCTTAGTATATTGTTAGTATCACTCTTCTTACTTAAGACTCTTTGCGCTCCCCAAGCCGGCTACTTTGTAGACTTCTAGGTCACATCACAAAAGGGCAGTCTTTTTCCCATAAGACTGCGTGTGCAACAAGAGTAAGGTTAACTAACAAATTCGGTTTCTTTGGGTTCAATTCACTCGTACAAACAAGCAAACTTACATCTTGTCAGACCGCTTACTGCGGTCGGGATAACTTTGGGTAAACGCTTACCCACCGGATCTCAAAACGTAAGGGCTCTTCATTTTTTCCGATTTCCTAAAGTTCTTCAACCTGCCTCGCTTCCTCTCTTACTGTCTTTTTTTTTTTATCCGTTTATAAAGGTAATTGAAATTGCTGGCATGAATAATTCGGTAATGGACTAATTTCTTAGTATACGCAGATCGCACTTTTCATTTTTGGGCTACAAAGACAATTGGCCATTCGTTTTTCCACCTGTGTCGTTAAAAAAAAATTCGTACGTAAAGTTGAATTGTTGCAAAACGTATTCTTGAACAATACAAAGTGTCGACTGACTGATGAGCATAAAGGGTCTTTACACAGATCCCTGAGAACGGACGAGAAATATGCACACGAAAAAGCAAAATAAAAAAGGCCAAAGTTGAGAGAGAAGATTCAGGCTATATTCACACTATTTATATCGGATAGGTTTTCGCGCCAACACGAAAAGCTTTCCGGTTTCGTATGAACTCCTATCCGATATGTGATCTTTCACTTTAGAGATCGGCGCGTCGTAGCTTCGCTTCGTTAAAAGGGAACTTTAGCATCGACGACGGCAACGGCAGCGAAAACGTCAGTTTTAAAATGAATTCCCCTTTTTTCAATCTTTGTCGCGTTTATTCCAATTTGCTGAACATGGCCGCGAAGTGTAGGCGAATTTCCCAGAAGTTGATTTCTTGAGCACCGCACTCAAGTTTAGAGAGAGAAAAAGAGATTCGTCGTCGCTTGTTTACGTCCTCCATAAAACTTGCAATTAGGCATTTTCACGTCGTAGTCGTGCAAGGACGGTAAAGAAATGTACCAAAAAACATGATGCACGTGCAAAGTTGTTGTTTTGCTAATATAAACCTATTGCTTTTTTGACGTCCTCGATACTGTCGCCGTCGTCGTTGCTAAAGCTCCCTAAAGAAACCGCGCCGAGATCTTGTGTGTGAACAGAAGCTATACTTGGTATGGTTTTCTTGCCGGCGTAAAAGGCCAATCCGGAATAGTAGTGTGAACACAGCGTGAATGATCCATTCATCTTCGACAATTCAATCTTGCGGTCTTGACGAAGTAAAAAAACATAACAAGGCAATTATCCTTGGTACCGGAAAATGATGAAGATATTTGATGTATTTGATTAGACAATATTTCATTTTACGTTACGAATGCGCGAGACTTTATAGACGACACCTTTCTCTGTTTATATTACTGGTAACAATGGAATGCAAGCGTAGTTTAAGAGGGAGCTTCAGGCTAAGTTAAAATAATCGTCAATAATTTTGATGTTATTATCTCTATATTCTTTTTCATGAAAGCCATGATATTAATACCTTTTCATCATCGTAACGAAAATATTCAGATAGATGCAAACACTGTCCGTTTTGAAATTACATTAGTTCGCGGCCCGTTCATGTAAGGTACATAACTAAAACTCTTCGTGAGGAAAAGTTCTCCCATGACTTTCCGTACCAACCGTAAATTATTGCCGGTTTTTAAGGTATGTCAATCACTCCTTAGCATTCAAAATTCAGCACGCTTTCCATTTTTTTGAAAGTTCTTTAAATCAATAAGACCGAACTGAAGGCAAAAACCCCCATAGATATCATAAAAAAAACAAATTCAATTAACTTTACAGGCGTTAAAATCCAGCAAGCCACTTACATGAAACGTACATATGGTTTATTTAAGGAAAGTATTAATATCGTGGGTGATAAGGAGACTATTTAGGGACTAGACTACCAGTAGAGAGGGACATAAATTGAACCTTATAAAAAACTGTGATTGGAAGATTAAAAAAAATCCGACTAGAACAACACTCTGAAAGCAACAAAAAACTTTTTTATTATTATTATGAAATGCAACTAAGTCCATTTCTGTTCTATTTGTGGGTAGTAAAAATCAATTCATGTTAGTTTTGCGAATTGTAAAGATGGTTTTGTTCATTAGTTTGTGAAGATAAAAGGAAAACCGTCCTAATGATTAAAAATTCCTAATTCATCAACTTTTAAATAACGTCGTTGATGTTGATAAAGAGAGGCCTTCATTTTCTCGGCTCTCTCGCGCGACGCGTCTTCTCGAGTGTAAAGATATTCACGCGCGTTCGCGTCTCTCGCACGCTCTACTTCCTGAAAGAAAATTATGGATTAATCGGTCTATTTTACGAGAAATATTTAACTTTGTACCGTTTATTGTCTTATAGAGGACGTGGTGGACCAAGAAGGACTGGTACAGTTTGTAGAAGAAGAGAGTGGTAGTGGGAGTAAGAAGCTTACTTCTTGCTGTTTTACAGTTTACTGTATATATGTCAACCTCAGCAGACACCATTGCTTTCCCCAAAGACTGAAACTCACACATAAATTACTTGAGCGTAAATATAATTTAAAGAAAAACGTAAGAAATCAAACTAAATTGGACAGATTGGATCACGACTGAGAAATTAAGACGGTGACATGAGAGACCTTAAGATTCGAAGACGAGTTCGATGAAGAGATCTAGATTTACCCCAAGGTCTTTTCGTTTCTTCTTATAAAAGACACCCAGGGGAAGCTTCATTGTAATTTCATTCACCAGATTAGTTAGCAAAGTTGTTTTTTTACGGAAGGTAGCTAAGCCCTCACCCGATCGCAAAAAATATAGTTTTCATGGTAAGAATTAATTCTATAAATAAAAAATCGCTTTGAGGCCATTTTCTTCTTATTCTGAGCTAGGTACATGTAAGGGATATTAAACGCTAATGCTAATTTCAAGCTTCGAAAGAGGACCGCAACCGAAGGGCTAGACTGGTCACTAGTTTTATTTAGTTTACAATTAAAAGAAACGCCATAAACAGCTTGCTTGAAGCACTAGAAGGTATGTGGTCCTCCTTCCATAGAACAAAATACGAGAAAATAGTGGGTGTGGCAGTTTAGGGTCAGCAGCTGATTATGCGAAGTTTCTAGCCTGCGAAAACATCCGTTTCTCCTCGCTCTTCGCCGCTGAGGGCAAAAGTTTTCGTCCACTCTGGTCATGCGTTCGATATTTGCAATTATGCCCGTGGTTTATGTCTCACGCTGTATTGGCTGATTGCAAGAAGACATGCGTGATCCACGTGCTTAGCAAACGGAAACCACACTTGTGTTCGACGTTTCGAAAACTGATAATTTATCGATCAGGGGCACCCAACGACTGTTTTCTGTAAAATAGCTGTTCGAAGAAGCAAAAATTGCCTAGAATTTTCTATAGCTTGTTGAAGGCTGGTAATTTCTAGATCGTTCCATTCATGTATAATTTTGGAAGCTTATCGAATTAATTCCCTAAGATTTCCTGAAGTTTAATTTTTCGCATTTCACTCTCCAGGTTAAGCTATTTTTTGTAGAAAAAGGAAACCTAAAATTTTCGCAATAAAAAGTACGATGGGGAGAGGAATCAGAAAAAAGTCTTACTTTCGTACACCTTTAAAATGCATCGAAAAATTTCCGGAAAATAATACTCAAGTGCTCGTAATTTCGAAAAGACTCAAGTTCCGCTAGGATGACCGAACAGATACCAAAGTTATAGCGCCACTTATAATGCATTTCAAAGATCTAAAAGTACTCTGGATAGCCTAAATGTGTTTTCAATGCATCTAAGAGGAAACCGGTACCCCTGATCGATGCTTAGTAAGGAACTTTGGCCAACCCGGCTTGTGTTTCAGATTACTGGATTATCATGAAGGTTTGAAGCTTAATAAAAAAAACATTAAATGCAAACATATTCTGATCAGCTCTGCAATACCTTGTTCGAAGCGCTTTTTTCTATTCCGATTATGATCCCCCTCTGATTTAAGTCCTGTTATACTCTCTCTTAGAACCCCTTACGAAGATGTATGGCTGGGGCTTATGTTCGGTAATTTACGATACCATGCATTTTTTAAATATTCTTTTTTTCGTTTTTAGTTTCACCTGCAGTTTTACCTGCAGTTGTAGGACCGGTAAGCCCGCCGGGTGCTCCGTGCGATTCAAATCCCTGCTTAAATGGAGGCCAGTGCACCAATGTTGGCATTGGTCGCTTCACCTGCAACTGTACAGGCACCGGATATACTGGACGCACATGTGGCCAAGGTAACGCTTTGTAATCATCCTGTAAGAAACGCAACCCCTTCTCTCCCAACAGCGCCATAATTCAAGAAAAAATTTCAAATTTCAAATTTCAAACAAATAGCACCATGTTAGGGGTTGAGCTTTCTTATTTAAGCACGTGAACTTTCACAACTTTTAAACTTAATCTCTCAAACGTGGCATTTTCCACACCACAATCAAACTGCACATTGAAATGTTTTCCAGAGGATTTAAGCTGTTGACCTCACATTTTTCTGCAGTTATTCTTTGTATATATTTGTGTCCAGACTCCAGAGGATGGGTGATTTACTTCTTCACTTAAAAAAATTGTGAAGAGTTATGATAAAAAGCACCTGTATTATTCATGTATTGATGATTGAAATTTTTAAAATTATGAATCATGTCCTATAGTTTTACAACTGATGAGCATTTTCAGTTGGCAGTGTATCTTTCCCATTTATTTCAAAAATGTAGTCTGTTTATGAAGTTGGGAAGCGAATACTGTGATATGTAGTACTCTAAGTATTCTGTTCCTCATTAACAGAAGTCTGATGATTGCATGCCGACAGGTGAACTATTAAACCTTACTTTGTACTTGTCTTAGGCTATTGCTTTTTATTTGTCGTGGGTAAATTCAACTTGGCTGATTCCATACTGACTATTATGCCCCTTTTTAATGTGACTTTAATCAGGCTCTGACATAAAAGCTAATTCATAATTGAGACCCTGAGAGTGAGAATGAGCCTCACAAGCACTTTGCACTGCTACTCAGTTGATTACAGAAATATCTATATTTATCTCAGACTGGATCTATTTTTATTGACATGCATTAAGAGAACCTAATAACCTTTCCCTGTCCACTATAGATGTTGATGAGTGCAGCCTCCGTCCACGACCATGTCAAGACGTGTGTGTGAATACTAGGGGAAGCTTCTTCTGTCAATGTACTGACCCTCAGTTGAGTTTAGGTCCTGACAGACGTCGTTGCGTTGGTAGGTATCGCTTTTTGTGTAATTGCGTTCGATATGGAAGAAGGAAGGCACTTCCTATCACAGTCAACGTAGATTGTTTTGTAGCCTGCTTCTGGTGTTCAGATTGTGGAGACGTGAGACGGCTCAAAGAGATGTAAAATTAACAGGAAAAACAACAAGGAGGTGGGGGGCGCAAAGGAACGTCATTTCCTCTTCTCTCCGACTCCTCTCTCCCTCCTTATTTTTTCCCGCTCTGTCACTTCGTACTCCTACTACAATCGATTATCTGAATGCCTGTAACAAGCTAACTGTGCTGGGACATCTATTTTGATTGAACAGATCTTGCCAAAAACAAATCTGGTATCCCAGCAGATGTGCAGGGACGAATGACATCCTTACCAACTTGCTAAAAGAGACACACCCCTGGCTGAGATTCTGTGAAGGAACTCAGTCTGCAATCTTTGACACAAACTTTCAATATCGACCTGATGCTCACTTTCGAGACTTACGACTCTATGGATGAAATTATCAAATGTTACAGTTCAATTCAGACAGCAGTTAGCCAGTTATTTCCCGTGTGGCCTGGGTAAAAACGTAACCTGACCCCGACTAGTGTCCTCTGCGAAGCAGCACCAAGAGCCCGGGGGAGTGGGGGGGGGGGGGGGGGGGGGTACTCGACCAATATTTGGGTATGGGTGAGCCGCTGAGGGTTTGAAACCCTGACCATGTTTAGGACAAAAAAAATTCCCAAAATACATACCCTTGTTAGGAAGACAACCTCAATTTTAGTACCCTGTTTAGGACAACTGCCTCAATTTTATTACTAGAACAGACTCGCATAAATCATGCATACTGTTTAGGACAGGCTTGGGCAAAATTATATACCCTGTTTAGGACAGAGAGGACGAAAACCATACCCTGTCCAGCGGCACATCCCCGTCTAAGCCATATAAGAGAGTACCCCCCCCCCCCCCGGGGCCAAGAGTATTGTTCTAATTCCCCAGACTTTGGAATTAGTCGTTAAAAACCGTTGGCATTATCTCGCGGAAGAAAGACTTTGGTCGGAATAGACCTTGTTACGGTTTGGAAGCCATCTTGACGAGAAGGCAAGAGCGTGAGAAACAACAGTGTTTGTATGAGAATCTAATGTCAAATAATTACCGTAAGACGATTGTTCAGAAAAAATATGAATTTTAAACCAAAGCTACACAGCAAATTAATGATTCTACTTAAAAACTTTTGGGGCCGTATCTGTGCTTAAATTTCTCTAGACGGCTTGCTTTAAATTTTCCACATATTTGTCTGCAATTTAGTCGGCAGGAAGAACAATTTTTACAGAAAATTGTATGGAAAATTTTAAAAAGTGGTTCTAGCGCATGTAGCTGCATGTAACGCCCTCCAATTTATTTTCAGGAGAATCCTTAGGAGTGAAGCTTTAGTTTACAATTCATATTTTTTTCAGAATAGCCGTTTTATGGAAATTATTCGATATTAAATTCTCATGCAAACCCTGTAATTTCTCACGAGGTTGCCTACTCGTCAAGATGGCTTCCAAAACATGACAAGGTCTATGACGGGAGATGAATTAATGAAATAATGAGCCCCACTGGGGACCTTAACTTCCTACTGGATTAAATTCGCATGTATGTAGCCAGCATTCGTTTGGACTTCCACTAAGAATGAATGGAATGCACAGAACGCAATTTGATCACGCGCGTTTAGAACGTCTGTCACTCGTAATCTGATCACACGTGTTTTGACCATCTGTTAAATGAAACTTACGCAAAGCACAGCCTTACAGAAAAAGCGTTTTGACCTTGGATCGTTGTCGCTGCACTCAACCTTTGGTTATTACTAGTAAATACCAATGTTATTGTTTTGCTTTCTCTGTATACTAAACCAGCGGAGGGAGTGGACCTTTACTGCGGACAGAATGACATGACCATCATCCTGCCCAGGTCCCTTCTCAGAGGTTTGGACCGAGAGCACCTGAGGCTTCTTGACCCTAGATGCACAGCAGAAGGAAATGCAACTCACTATTATCTATCAACCAGTCTCACAGGCTGCAAGACAAAGCTAAAAAAAAAAGGAGAATATTTTGTCTATAGCAACATTGTTTTGGAAATACCATTGAGAAGGAACCAGATAGTAACACGCGTGCGGGAGGCAGAGATCCCATTCTTCTGCTTCTACTCCAGATTTGGCGTGGTTTCGTCAGTTGGACTGAAGCCGAGGAGCAAGAAAATCATTTTCTCCTCCAAAGCATTTGGAAAATTCACCATCACTATGGACTTATTCACAAACCCACGGTAAGTTGATACTTCTGCTTATTCTAGTCAGTATTCGGCCCGTAAGCTGTTTAGCTTACAGGGCAACTGATCGCTCAACGAGGGTGTACTTTTGAAAAGCGAAAGCACATACTGCCACCATTCTGATTGATCTTGAAAAAAATGAGAGAAAGTTAAAAGCCCATCTAATGGATTCTCATTTCAGAACAACCCTGAATGAAACTTTTGTTCGCCGCGTAACAAATTATGCTGTGGCAAAATAGATTATTTGGTGAACACAGTTTTCACAAACTCCAATTGCAGCTCGCGACCACATACACCTTTCCCAAACTTCTACGCTGCAAATTCTCCGATGCGATTACTAACCTGTGCATTTTGTCCGTCACGAAAGAGCGAAATTTGGAACAATAAGAAAATCTCTAGAAAAAACTTTTTTTTTCTTTACCTTTTCACTCAACCGTGAGAACGATTACTCAATTATTATGTTTGTCGTTCTATTTCACATGTATTTTAGATTCAGAAACCCAGTCTCTCCGGACGACTTCCCTGTGATGGTCTACATTCGGGAAAGACTGTATTTTAGGGTGCATGTCGACACCGAAGATAAGCGACTGTCGATTTTGGCCTTGAACTGCTTTGCTACCCCATCTCAGGACAGAAGTTCGCGGCCCAGATACGTTGTTATAAGAGATGGGTAAGTATATCATATTTAAACTGATGTGAGGGGCGAATGCAAGTACCTCGATAACACTCAACTCTTAATTTTTTGGCTCTATTACATGAAGCAGTTTAATTTTAGGCATTTTAGCACTAACAGATTCCCGAAGACTACCGAAGATTTCCGAAGATTTCCGAAGACTGCCGAAGATTTTCGACGAGAAATCCGAAAACTTTCCACTTCATTTTCGTCGTTATACATGTGAAAGATATATTTTTACAGTGTACAGATACGATTTTTTTACGTAAAGCCCTCCAAACAATTAACAGTACATTATCCGGAAACAGAAAACATTACAAAATTGGCCAATTTAACAGTAATTAAACAATAAAAATTACGAGAAAATGACACTAAGCACTAGACCCCATTCAGACCCTCTGACGTCCCTGATGTCATGAACAGCAACCGGAAGTTCGATGACTCTTTTGATCGAACGCTTTTATCTCACACAACGAATTTGAATGCCCTTGTTTTGACTGCCGCTGTACGAATTTGTCGAGTCAGACCACTAAAAGAGCGAAAATATCAACCTCCCGTCGCCAATTTTGACGTCCGGGACGTCAACGTTCTCGTAAGGCCCCTAGTGTCTTAACTTGCTCGAAGCTATGAAGTCTTGTGAACACCCTTTTAGTTACAAGAAAGAATACTACGTCGCAATAAAACATCCTACTATTAAAAAAAAAATGACAAACGCGATGTGCATGATATTTTAATTTTCATGGTGGAGTAGTGTAAAGGCACCTGCACCCGTATCTCAATAAGATGCTGGCGTAGGAATTTCCATTGAAACACCTGGCTACGCCTATTTATACTCGACCCCCGATCTCAACTCAGAGCAATTTCAAAAAATAGAGACTTATGTTGATAACGGTCAAGTTAGGACTATGAAAAATGTAATGTATTATTTATGAGCATCGTAGTCTTCGGGTCAATTACAGAATCAGAATAGATGCACCCATCCTATATCATATCCTGTCCGAGGATGACTTTAGTGCTGAAATGGTGTTGCATTATTTTTGGTGTAACTGTTATATTTTTATACTTAATAATATTCTTATTACAGTATACCTTTCTCACATGCATTCCGTGTGAACAAAGGCACTATCTCGAGGCTTAGGTTGACAAACTATATATAAAGTGGTTTGTGAATTGTCCCCTCAAAGTTAAGAACTATTTAATCAGACTTTAGTGTACTTTTACTTGCAAGAGGACTAAAAGCACGGGCACCCGATTAATGTTTTGTTTTCAGATGCGCAGTGGATGAAACCCTGCAGTTCCACCAACAGCCTGACAACCAAACTCAGCTTTTCAGCTTGGAAGCCTTCCAGTATGTCAGCAAACATCCTTACGTGTTTTTTCACTGCAGAGTTAAAATCTGCAACGCTAGGAATCCCTTCTCCAGGTGCGCTAGAGGCTGCATAAAACGTGCGCGTAGGAGCGAGGAAACTCTTCCTGAAGCTGAGGAGGAAAACGTGTATCCTCTGGCCCAAGGCCCATTCTCCCCGGATCGACAGAAGAGGGAAATTGAAGCAGATGAAACCCTCGAGTCGGATCAGAGTCTGCAAGTAGCAAAGAGCGTGACTAAAAGAAGTAGTAAGTAGAATGAGTTTCCTTTACCGTTTGTTTGACAACTTACAAAGTTTGAGATAGCTATACAGAAAACAGGTTAGCGTTTTTCTTTTCTTTAACGTTTTACGAACACCGCATTCGCCACTCAGTCATTCTACAAACAGTAGGGAGACTAAGAGCGATGATTGACTTCTGGGATTGTTTGCGTGGACAAACGTTAGTTACGATTGGTTAATGTTTGCCTTGGATACTATCGACAAATCATAACTAACGCTTGTTCACAAATCGATCCCAGAAACTTTTGCATCGAAGACCTGTTCCCATTTCCTATAGGGTGTTTTCACATGACGTCACGGCGGCCATATTGGTGTCCCAAAACAATGAATCGGCGGCCATGTTGGTGTCCCAAACCAGTCCTGTGGGAGTTGAACTCCTTTCTTATGCAAACGCATTCTTTTGTTCCAATAAATTTGCATAGATGCTGGCCATGTCAGTGAAAACACTCTATAGATTTTGAAGTGAAAAATTATCTTTACCAGCACGATGAAAATGAAGTAAGTCCACTTCCCTAACCAACATATGTTGCGGTTGTAAAAGTACATTTCGATTACTCATCTGCTCAATTCTTAGCATTTACTTTACCACTTGACTATTTTTCCTCTTTTTGAGTGTTGATGTTAAGTGATCAGCAAGCAACATTAACAAGTCTAGAATTTTAACGTCAAACATTTCATTCTTCTTTCTAGGTTACCAGACGCCTGTCGTTGCTGCCCTCGGGGTTCTCATCAGTGTCTGTGTGATCGCTATGTCTTACATGGCGTGGCGAAAGAAACGAGGGACCGTTCGTCAGTACCAGCCGATTCACATCGACGCATCGAATTAAGCTCTTTACGAGCTATTCTACGAAGCATTGTTTGTTGATTTCTTTCATGTCTGTCTTTGTGTATATTACAGTAGGTAGATCAGTGAGCTAAACGATTAGATTTGTCATTTTTACATCTCCCGTAATACACCTTGTGTGCCCCCAAAGTTTGGCATAACTTTGCTTTCAACCTCTCCTGGGTTGCAGTTGTCCCTAGAGAAATTGAAGACAATGCTTATGCAAATTTGGAGGGAAAGCAAGGTGCATTACGGGAGTTTTGCAAACGGATTGAAGCAGAAAAAAACGTAAAACTACCCGACTCAGACACAGCCTTGTCCCCAGGGCTTTTCCGCCCCTCCCATTTGCTAAAGGAAAAACCCTGGTAACGAACGAGGTTGATGCAGACTTACCTCTTCACAACTCCATACTCTTGAGTAATTTATGACGTTCAGCGTTTTTGTAGCTTTTTTTGCAGCCTTTTTTGTTATAGACAAACACACTTTCAGCAACGCGGGCTTGATTAGTAAGTATAATTATCGACATTACAACCATGTGATAAAATAATTGAAAAAATCTGTTACAACTTTTTGACGAGATTACAGTCGTCACTGAAGAAAAAGAGAAAGATTTTGCTAGAGAAAGTGTGTTCTGAAAATAAATGTAGGAGGGCAAACCTTCTGGCGCACAAAAAAGGAAAAAGACTTACTTTATCGGGAATATTTTAGATGGAAATAAAGCCAATAACAGTATAACCGTAAATGTCTAAGTTAGTTACGAAAAGAGTTTCTTGCGAAGTTTCATCTTCATAAAGTAGTGTAACGGAACCCATACATTCGTAAAATAAATTTGTTTTTACTTTTGAAACGTTTCCAGCCTTGTCTTTATTCACTCTTAACTCGCGATTCTCTGTCATAACTATTACCCAAGTGACTTCTTAGGTCAAAAACATATACACCATGTGAAAAAATAACCAGTAATGACATAAGGCCCTCCTGATAATAACTAACAACTGTACTGGTTCTGTAATTCAGTTTTCAGCTGTACAGATTTTCACTTAGAAAGTAACTCTGTACCTAAAATCATTCAGCTCAAATGAAGCTGATCGACTACTGCAAGATAGTCAGGCGCATATGTTTTGGAACACCTAGGGATTTTCTTGTTAAAAAGATAATTTATTCGTTCTAGCATATAACTCTTCTTTGGCCTTCCAACGGAATTTTTTTGCTCTGAGATAACATATTGATTGGCTCATTGTAGAATAAATAGAGCCTGTCAATTTAGTAAGTCGGCGGTCAACTGATTATATATTCAATTAGCCAATTCCACGCCCTTTGTTAACCTTTTAAGCGCTACGAGTGATCAGCATCAAATTTCTCCTTGTGATATCAATGCTTTGTAAAAAACGAGCGGTCATGAGAATTACGGACATAATCACACAAGATGAATTTGCTTGATATTTTACCAATATCAATGAATAGGGGCAACAAATGAGAATTCAAATTTTGATCTTGGGGTTTAAAGTGTTAATCGGGACGAGCGAAATTAAAAGAAAAAGTGAACGCGAGGAAGTGCGGGGACTCTCTCTGCTCCTAGCTTCCATCTCTTTTTTCATGCCCCGTTTTTAAAATGTCACCAGGTAGCTTAATTTATCAAAGGCACCATGTAACTTAGAGAGAAAAAATGAAAGATTTTACTCAGCGGCGATGAAGCTTCTGAAGATGAACCTGTTCTCAGTGACAAAAAAAGAGACAAGGGCACATGTAACCATAACCTTCACAGCATGGTGCCAACCAAAAATAATCATTGACGACAGGGCTTCGCTCTCAGGGGTCATCTTCTCTTGTAAGCCTTCTGCACTTCCTCAGGTCAGTGCACGCTATCCTTGTGTGAGGAGGAAGCTTGGAACCGAGCGCCATCTGGATGATTCCTCCCGACAAGCTTGACGGGTGACGTCACATCCGAAACTGCCGAGGACAACTGGCATTCAGGCTGAGCCCTCTGTCAGTTGGGTTATGTTATCCTGTTATGATATATTCGCATTGTTTGGTTCGAAGTTTTGTTTTGATTGGAGTGCCTGTAAATTAGCTAGAGCATATAATTGTACTTTCATTATGAGAAGGTAATTGTCCATAATAATAATAATAATAATAATAATAATACAAATTTATTAAAATCGTGTTAAAACCTATACACAAAAGACAAAAAACTGCAGTAGGGTAATTATAGTTCCTCGCCATAAAAGTATATACATGAAATTTTTAAACTAAAATCATAGGAGTTAGTTCAAATTTAATAATAATAAAAGTAATCTTTTTTTTATTTTTTTATTTTTTAGTTTTTGTTAAAATAATGCCAGCCTCTAAAATTAAAAAGTTTCTCTAAAATGTTTCTAAAAATAAAAGAAATAGTAAAAATAATTATAAGTAATAGTGATACCGCAGTGATACTGAGTAAAAACATTAAGCAACCTTCCTCACAGGCTTGAGGTTTTGGAGATTGATTTATACACGCGCACACTGTCAAATAGCTAGAAAGATTTTTAATTTTCCTGTTTGAAAACAAACAGAAGGTAATTATATGCAAAGTTGCAAACCTGGGGCATTGAAGCATTACATACTCTTTGTATAAGTTAGGTCTGGTCACAATGTTTTAACAGCGTTGTTAAATTAAGTCGGTTCAAAATGGATATTTCAAGGGCGAATAGTCGTTTATCTGTGATAGTCTTTATCATTATTGCTTTTTCATTGAATACATCTTCACAGCATCTTTACAGCGAGGAGGAATCAGAAGAGACTGCTAACAAATGTACGGTTTACGGGAGCGACTTTAAACGGTCATCGATGGAAACGGATCAAGAGGAATTTAACTCTAAAGGTATTGTTAGGGTACCACTGCTTCTTAACTTACATCGATCAAATTATGCCTCAATAGACTGAATAGATCTCTGAAATCTCGCTTCAAACTCACAGTTTCCGGAACAGTGAATTTTAAAAATTAGAAAGAAATTTCTACCTGTGGCCGTTAGCTTAGGTGGAAACTTTCCGCCCACCACTCAACCATTATTGTTTTGATGAAAGTAAACTGTAGGTAATTCTTAATTCTGACTGAATTTATAATCGACGTCTATATACAGACCCACTGAGATAATGAAACAGTCAGCCTCTGTTACCTCGGACACGCTTGGGTGCCCGTGCTATTGAGGTGTACGTAATATGAGCTTAAATATAGCGATGTGTCCAAAGGCAAGAGCTGTACAGGCTGAAGGCCCCGCTAAAAAGAATGACCCCAGTTGAAGGACTTTCATTTCCAGTGAGACAGACCTCAAATTCGTTGTCGCTGCTGGAAATATCTGTAAATCATAAGTTATGTGCACACGAAAATGGTTTCGGCACCATTTCAGTCCTATACCAATTGCAGAACACCGAACGTGAGCGCAGTTTCCGCCGACAAAGATACTTGCTAGGAAAACAACGCAAAGAAAATGCAATACTTCAAAAAGCAAGCTAAACGCACACGTCGTCAACTAAACAAGAAAATAAACAATAAAGCACGCGCCATAATAAAAGTACAAGCGCCAAAAGCGCACATACATGCACAATTACATCAACCCAAAGGAATGGGCCGTGTTTGCTGGGATGCCATTGCATTGTCAATTGTGAGGAACATTTCTTTCGGAATGCAAAGTCATCTCTCTCCCTGATCGTAGATGCTATTATTATATGGACGAGAGTGTTTTACTGCGAACTAAACCACTCGTGGATTCCATACGCCACTTCATCCGGGACCCGAGTGGCGTATTTTCCGTATGTCACCTTTGTGAGTGTCGTATCGTTCAATGACGTCACGATTCCCGCCTTTTGCTTTTGTTGAATTGGTTTCTCCGTATAATAAAAAGAACATTACACGTTAGCTCGAAGATATGAATTTTATGTTCTCGTGGAAAGAACAATATCTCACTCGTTCGCTTCGCTCACTCGTGAGATATTGTTCTTGCCACTCGAACATAAAATTCATATCTTCTCGCCACCGTGTAATATCCTCTATATATGGAAAGGTGAGTTATTATCACCAAGCTTGAATCTTGCATCGATATTGCACTCGTGCACTTTCAGTTGATGATGTGCAACTGTCCATAAGTTCCAATTCCGACGGGTAAATGGCCCTGATGTAATTTCCAAACAAATCCTTATTGCTAACGCTGAATAATGTAAGCCGTCGATATGCCGAAAAGTGTCGCTAAACTGGATGGCTTTTGTCTGTTTTGACATACTTAAGTTTCAAATCATGGTTCAGATGGCCTAGGCATCAAGTCGTAATCGCCCGGGGGGGAACTCCGCTTATGAAAGGTGTGGGGATGCTAGTCGGAAATTTTGAATTAAACCCCTAAAGGATACCGATCTGGGCGTGGCCCAAGATTTTTTTGACCCCTACAAGATACCTTGTTAAAACACAGACAAATGAAAAATACAGTGACTTTTAATGATGGCAGAGACATTATCGTCGAATACTTTTACCCATAAGTAGTTTCTAAAAGCATCGTCATCAATCTTATGACGATGCATATTGCATCTTTGGCACAAGAATCAAATATCAAGCTTGTGAATATTTTTAGCCGTGATCAAATAATCGTTTTGTGTCAGCAGCCAAGTTTCGTATCAAACTCTTCTAAAACAATGGCGGACAAAGACGTCTTCTTTACGTAGGATGTTATAGAAAACTTGGATTATATGGACGGAGTAAATAAAACGATTTAAAAATATACATATCAAATACATATTTTTATATTTTTTCGCGTGTAACCCTAAACGAGTCACTGTAATTCGCCTATGCAGGAAACCACCGCACGTTCGATCGTTGCACTTAATTCGGCTAAACCGGTTTCTGAATCAGGAGATCAGATCCAGAAGCGTTTTTGATGCAGTTACAGGTAGATGTGTTGACCAAGCTATCAATGGAGCTTTTGACCCTAAATTCAACTTTCAACGGGAGGAGAGGTTTCATCAAATTTTCATTGTCACAACAGAACTAAGGGTCTTTCTGCATGTACCGGAAAGCTTTGTATTTTTGGTCACTTGGGATTAGTCTTTATTTGGAGTTGTTTTGTTTTCTGTCTTTTATTACTATTGTATTACGTAATCTGTGCTCCGGTACTCACAGAAGGAACCAGAACTAACACGCAGCTGTTTGACAATAGACAGTCATTTCAAGAAGCCACGTCATCTAGCGTGAATTTCGAAAGAGATTTAATTGGATAGTAAAAGTTTTGCAAGATTGCATTTTATCATAGATAATTTTTATGATTACACGAGCACTTTAGTCGATTTGTTAATAGATCGAGGTTACGACACTGATTTGCACTATATGAAATCATGCTATCTTACAAGAAAATGGCCTCAGAGGAAACTAACGCTTGTCCTGGTTCAGTTGGTGATTTGATAGTTTTCCCAAGACCCTTCTACGACCACTATGCAGTCCGTGGAGAAAATGGAGACATCTTCCACGTAACGTCTACTAAAGGACTGAATACCTCTGACAGTCCATGGAATTATAACAGTGCATTTTATTCCACCACAAATCCCAGCATGGCAGTCATAAAGAAGGAAAAATGCAACGCTTTCATCAAAGAATTTGATAAACCGTATGTAGAAAAACATTGTAGCCTTCCGATTTCGGAAATTGTAGACAGAGCTAATTCCAGAGTTGGTGGAGAAGGATATAATTTGCTTACCAATAATTGTGAACATTTTGCTCGCTGGAGTTGTGGTGGAGAATGGAAGAGCAAACAAGCTGATGCATTGATACCTCGTCTTTTTATGGCTGTATCATTATTTATGTCTTCGATCTTATTTATAATTTTTGTAAGGATGTTAAGAAGAGAAGAAAGAAGAGAAGAAAGAACATGATTGCTGTAGAACACCATGTACAAGAACTGAAGCAGTTACTAAGGACCCGATATTTGCTGTTTAATCGATGTTTTTTATGTTTTTGTTTTAATTCTTTTTTTTTTTTCACACCTTCCTTTTCTATAGTATATTGTGTATCGTTTCTGTACGTCGAAACATCATGTTTCTATAAGGTTAATTTTTAATCTTTACGTGTTAATTTGAATCGCAGATCACATCCATTTGACAAGTCAGTTTAATTATTTAGTAGGTCCAGTTAATACTTTAATGTGTATATGTGTCTTTCTTCCCGATAACTGTTGATAAACAAGGAGATATCCAGGTCATTAACGCATGAAAGAATCAATTTACACTTCTTTAACCCTACAAAACAGGTCATTTCGGAGTTGCCCCAAGACTCTGTTTCAAAGCGAGGCTTAGTGCTAAGCCATTGACATGGAAATGCTTTTTTATTCTCATGCGAATAAAACACATTTTCACGGAAAGGTTTTGCACTTAGCCTCGTTTTGAAAGTGATAGTTTTTCGAACTAAGAAATGGCATATTCTGAAAATAAAAAATGCTATCTGCTGATAGTAAGCGAGCTTCTTTAGTCCTTAAATGAACTTGGTAGTGTCTAAATTTGTTTAGCAATGTGGATCTTTGACTAAAATTACTAAAGAGAAACTTCCCAAAACTGTTTTTACGTTGTCTTTCTTCTTCTCTTTCTTCTCTGGCCTTGTCTTTCTCTTTCTTCTAATGTGGGAGTAAATAATTTGTCACTGATCTATATGCTTGCCTTTGAAGAGAAGGTCTCAGGCGGAATTTATAACCTCCTAGGTATTCATGGTTAAATATTGTGTCAAATTTATCGTTCATTATTTTAACGCTTGCAGTCTTTCCCATCTTGCCTTCCTATTCTTCCTGATAAATAGTTCTTGTTGTTGGGTTTTTAACAGGTAATAATTTCCCTTTAATTGAATTCTCTTGCATAAGCCCAACTAGAACTCCTTCCTCGCTAAACTGATAAAACACCACTTCGAAAATATAAGACAACCCTCCCCCATAAAGCCCATAATTTGAAAAACCCCCTATTTAAAATATAAACGTAACTCCCCCAGATTTACACGTGGAAAGATCATCTTTGCTATTATTGGACGCCAAATGTATTTTTAGTATTTAGAGTGGTTATTCGTATGTAACCAAAACAAAGGTGGTATTTACAAATAACCACATTACAGTTACCAAAATATAAACTTGATTATTTACAAATAACCAAAACTGAAATTTGGTTATCTAGCAAATAACCCAAATTAAAAAGTAGTTATTTCTAAATAACCAAAATGCAAAGCTTTTTAAATAACCAAAATGTGAGATTGGTTTTTTATACATGACCAGAATGGAAAGTTGGTCATCTATCAATGCACAATTGGTTATTTAGTAAACAACCGAAATGAACAATATTTATTTATTTAGAATAAAAAAAAAATTGCAAAAATGGTTATTTACCTAATTTGGTCTTAACAAGTGACCACGTGTCCCATTTTTCCGCTCATTTCCCATAATGACCTGCAGACTTCAATTTCCACATGGCTTCTTCCAACGATGACACTTAACAATTACTCCAACGGTGCGCGTTTTATAAAAGCTTAGTCGGAATATCATAAGCTGTCTGATACTTCCTTACGATAATTTTTATCTTTCAGCTTGCGGTGCAGTCGTGAAATGCCACCCGAACGAAATGTCCATCTTTCTTTCCAAGTCCTTACTTCTGGGCGTCAATCGACAGAACCTTCGACTCCTGGACTCTAATTGCACAGCGAAAGATAATGGAACGCACTTTTTTCTAGAGACGACGTTGATTGGCTGTAGCACCTCGAGCAGGCACACAAATGACAGTGTAGTATACAGCAATATGGTTCGGCAAGTGTTTTCACCGACAACAGTTATCACGAGAGCACCAGAAATTAGGATTTCCTTCAGTTGCCATTATTCCAAACATGGTATTGTATCTACTGGTGCTCTAACAAGGAGAAAGAGAGCGACAATGGGATCGAGACAAGCTGCTGGTCAAGATTTCGCATCAACTGAAAACATATGTAGGAATGAATGGTAAGATATGTCCCATTACAAGAGTCCATCAATCCAAGTCTGTTTAAGGCTGGGCCTAGAGCCTCTATTCATGGCTATAAATCATGAGCCTTTTTGTCAAGTACTTGTATGAGTTGGTTTTCGTTGAGTGACAGCTAAAAAAGGCGTTTGAATAGAGGTCACTCAATTAGTGTCCCACTTAAAGAGACAGCCACTTTAACTGACGATCAAAGAAAATGACCGAAGAATGGAAGGGACAAAACAAAGATGTCATAATACTTTTAATAACCTTATCCAAGTCGATCCCCTGATCTTTAGGGGCTCAAACTATCATTTCACAGAAAACCGTTCAGGGTATAGGATAAACTCTACACCTGAAATATAATGAACATTTTACCCAGATTGTCTGTCCCACATACTTTTCTTTCTGTTTTATTTTTCCAGGCTTTTCTTCTATTCCGGTAATCCTACCTGCCCAGCAAGAAGGAAAAGTCACACAACCGTTAAAAAAGAAGAAAGGACCGAATATAGAGAGGGTGTTCCCTAGCGTTAACTAAGTTTGTCTTGATACAGTAACGTAAAGGCAGTAATATCGACGCACCACGAAGTATGGGCGATACAACAGTCGCTGCACCCACTTGAAGTTGTGAAAGTAAACTTGAAAAAATACACCAGGAAGAAGCCGGAACGGCTCGGGATCCAGGGATACAATATTTTGAATGGACTCTATTATAGAGGAAAATATAGTAGAGATATATAGTGACTTTGGAACGAAGCACGATGCTGTTATGTCCTTTAATTTAAGCCCTAAGAGTGATCAGCATCAAATTTCTCCTTGTAATGTCAATGCTTTGTAAAGCAGAGTGGTCATGAGAATCACGGACATGATCACACAAGATGAATTTGCTTGATGTTTTATCAACTTCTCCCCACTACTTCTGTGGGAAATGAATAGGGGCAACAAATGAGAATTCAAAATTTGATCTTAGGGTTTAAAGGGTTATGAAAGCTGTGTCACAAAAATTATCAAAATTCAAACAGTAAAAGCCGTCACCAAATTAAGTAAAACATAAAAATAAGGAAAATTTAAATAACAGAGCAATTACAAAAGGAGACACGGATGGACAAACCTGAAGAAGATTAAAACGGATTGCAAATTCCATTTTTTGAACTGAACTTGTTAGCCTAAACGTTTTTCAAAGTCAGTGTCATTCTTGTTGTTTGTAACGTTTGGAATAATGCTTTGGGAGATATATTTTTTTGATACGAAATTGTGATTTTGTCTTTAACAAGTAAATGTTTCGCTAACGTCAACTGAGTTCCTTAGCAACTAGAGACGCGTTATAGGCACAGTATCGACCCAATGCTAGACAACCGTGACAACCCTTTAATCAAATCGAAGAATTTTTCCAGTGACTTTCAGTTAAAATATATGAGCTCAAAACTATATTTTATGTAAGTAAAACAAAATGGAATGAAAATTACTGAAATTTTCATGCGATCCGCACAATAATATAATCATGTGATGAGAACGAGATGTCCATTGCCCGAATCGAAAAAGCCATAGTCAGTTGTTCTATATTTCTTCTTTGATTGATAAAGCTCTGAGTGTGGGCAAAAGATAACTGAAAACTTTCGAATTACTTGGACATCGTAGTAACAAGAAAAATCAAATGAATTCTGCTACAGTCGTCAACTCTTTTCTAACCCCCATTAGTGATGGGTCCTTCCCGATGTTCAGTAAAAACTCTCTATAAGACGGGCAGCTTTTTAAGGGGCACTTGATCCCCCTTGGTGGTGTCCTTCATAGAATTAAGAGTTGACTGCATTTCCAAGCATCATAATTGATTCAGTCTACAACTGATGTAGTACTGTCACGTTCCGTCATGGCGAATAATCGCTAATAAGGATTAGTTCTTTAGAATACACTACGTAGATTCATGGATCACTGAGAAAGATTTTCCGTGTTCCAATTATGCAAAGGAATTGGAGCCGACAAAAGAAACACTACGTTATGTTATTCCGCTATCCTTCTTTGTTTTCTGTGATGCATGAGTTCACTGAGATTACGGAATATTTTTCTCAACCTAAATGTCGTTCTTATTGTCTGTAAAGCGTTAATTTTATCATGAAACCACGCGGCAAGACCGCCTTATTTGTGATTTTTCAGTTCTACTTTGTCTTTGTGCACTGTTATGAACTTGTTTCCTACGACACCCCTCAAGAAGCCATGCGAGCTGCGACGGAAACAGAAAACAGCGATACCTCTTCGAAGAACGTTCTTGTTGTAGGTAAGTGTTAATAAAATTGTGCTTAGTATCATGTACTGACTTTTGCTGACCCAGTTTAACATAAAATGCAAACTGAGTATTTAGAGTATTATCGACTTTGTTCGACCACAACTTAGATACAAGTATCTGCTTTTTTGGAATGCAATTACTTAGACTAGCTATTTGAATTGTGCATTCCGTGCACGCTCGGTACTTGACGATTTAGTAGGGTGACCCCTTCTTGAGCTCCTTGTACAAATTACTGTATTATATTTTGCTAACAACTGCTGCTTGCTTGATTTTCAGAGAATGATGAGGAATTCAATCAAGCAGATGACAACCTAGGTTAGTTAAATGAGTTGTCTAATACTAATAATGAAAAGCCGATGCAGCGTTTAATTACTGGCAGTTTTGGCCTTTGGTAACTACATTATATTTTCTCGGTAACGGTTTCCCGCCGCCTTTCTTCACCCCTTTTCAACGAGGGTCATAAAAAAAAAACATTACTGAAAAAAGCTCCCACACAGCTCTATTAGTTCGATTTTGGTATAAAATACAATATCTCCTAGCCGAAAGGCAAAGTTTTTAGTCTTAGTTTGGTTATTCATGAGCGAGGGAACTTTAAAACTGGCTTAGTGGATAGAAAATACTTAAAAGTTATGATAAACAGGGCAAAGGTTACTTAGTGATTCATAAGGGCTGAATGTCCCACTTGAATTTGGAAAAATTTTGATTGATTTGACAAGAGGTTTCCACCGATATGGAGAAACTGCCTTTATATATTTTTTCATCACACAGAATGTATATGTGCAGTAATAACAAAAGAATTAAAAGCAAAGACTGAGTGTCAAACTATACTGCAAAATGATGATTATTTAACTCTTTCCCTTGCCCCTTGGCAATTATTACCCAGATTAGCAAAACAATGGCTTTCCATCAAACCTTCTCTGGGAAGTCATACAAGTTCTGTTCATTTAATGACATTTTGCTATCAGTTAATACACTTTTGTTCTTCAGCTAACAAAGCCAGCGTGAGTTGCCTCAAAAACAACATGGTCATCGCCATTCCCAAGTACGTCCTTCGTGGAGCTGACCGAGAGCACATCAGAGCATTGAACGTGAGCTGCACAGCTTCTGAAAATCTCACTCACTTTTTCCTCGACGTACCTCTGACCAGCTGTGGTACCAAAAAAAGGCACACAATTTCTTCCGTTGTTTACACCAACGAAGCTTTACCCGTTCCACCAATGTTAAAGGACGTCGTCTCTCACGTCCCTGATTTCCAGATTCCTTTTCACTGCTACTATGACAACAGTGGAGTTGTAACTAGCGTTGGCTTGAAGCCTTTTAGCAAGAAAGTGATTTTCTCAAAGAAAGGATTTGGAAGATTTGTTATCAAGCTTACCTTGTTCCCAGATATGAGGTTTGATATTCCACACCTGCTGTCCATATAACATATTTTTGTTATTTGATCGAGGGTACAAATAATAAGTTAGCCCCTGTTAGCCTATCTTCCTGGAAAACTGGTAACCATATCCGGTTCGAAGGACCATTTACTAGTAAGGATTAAATGCCTTTAGTTCGCTATATGAATACCATAGGCTTGAATTCTATGAAACGCAAACAATTTAAATCCACTAAACACCAAAAGCAAGCACTGACAACGAAGCACATCGGTTTGCAATCCCATGATTCCAAAGAAAGAACAGGAACACAAGGTGTGCACTGAAATCTGTACAACATTCTAGCCTTGACACCATTGATTTCCTTTGGACTGTCAAAAAGCTGCAGATTTATGCTAATATCTAAATGTCCTTAAATATAAATTAATACATGGATTGAAGCTTGGAACATGTCACATTCTCACATTCTCAGTGCACTTTCTCACAATATGTGATCATATTTGTCGTCGTTTTCAGATTCGTAGGACCATACACTCAGAGCGACTTCCCCGTTATGAAGAAGCTACGGGAGAGGATCTATTTTGAAGCTTCAGTTGACACTGATGACCACAGGCTAACCATCCTCGCCAGGGATTGTTACGCCACGCCTTCATCAAACAGAAACAGTAACCCCAAGTACTGGATAATTCAAAAGGGGTGAGAAAAAATATTTAAAAAGCACAGAACACAAAAAAGGCCAATTTAAAAAATAGGAAAAAAAGGCTTCGTGGCCACAATATCTCTGTAATATCTTTATCCCGTGAAAATTAATATATCCAATTCTCATCTTTATTACAGCGAAGCGTTTTAAAAATAGCTAAACAAAACGCGAAATAAATTACTGAATAAACTTGAAAGGTAAACTCGAATCAATGGCTCTACCAGATGTTCTTCATTCTAAGGCTGTATAATATACGGGGTATTGGTATTAGGATTGAAACAGCCTCTTCAGCTATTTTATAGAGACGGGATTAGGCTGCTTTCTCCTACGGCCAACGCAATGATTGGCCCAGATCTCAACAGTGATAAGCCAGACCTTTGCTTAAACCAATAGTAGCAGGTGATAAAATTATATTGGTGTCCATTTTGTTTCTTTTGCAGTTGTAAAGTAGATGAAACACTTATCTATCATCCATCTAATCACCTGTCTGAGAGATTTAGCGTAGAAAGCTTCTCGTTTATTGGTGATCACCCATTTGTTTTCGTCCATTGTCATGTACGAATTTGTAATGCCTCGGACCCAAACTCCAAATGCGTGCGCATTTGTGAAGACGTTGAACGACGCAAACGTGACGTCAGTTATGCAGCTGAGCTTGGCAATGACGTATACCCTCTTGCCCAGGGCCCTCTGTCTTTGTTAAAAGAAGAGGTTGATGTTAAAGGGAAAAGCAGCTCAATTGAAAGTGCAGGTATAGATCTAGTTTATTTTACCTTCATAAACATTGTTCTGCTCCAGAAAGCAGCCAAAATAACTGACTTGACCGGCAGAACTTTTTTGTAGAGTCGAATGAAAACAAGGAACGTCATTAGTTTAAAGCTTAGACGAGAAGCGTTTTAGAAATCAAAAGCCCTCAAAAAAGATTGTCGTTGGTTAGTCTAGCTTGGGTGGAGGGCGTCGAAATGGAACTGGCCGAAAAAGGGAAAAGGTGGTTTTCGTCACGTAGAAGTCATTATTAGTATCTGATGTGGAAAAACTCGTCTACCAGCCCAAAACTCACAATACGATCATATCTAATTTACATAATATATTTTGAACCGAAAGACAGCTTATCGGATCGAAGGGAATTGGAAATTACGCCGCATGTTTGACACCAAAAACTTATTTTGGTTAACTTCATTTTAGATTTTACGAATGTTAAAAAAAAGAGAGAAAATCATCAAAAATAACATACGATAGATCAAACCGAAACGAGCAAAAAACAAAACAAAAGAGAGAAGAACGTTTTAAATAGTAGTTCATAGAAGTTTTTCTTTATTTCAGGTCCAAACATACCTGTTATCGCTATGCTAGTTGGCGTGCTTGCGCTGTGTATAACTGGTGCAGCTTACATGGCAATAGGGAACAAGAGGAAGACGGTGAAGCACTACTCGACTCTGGTCCAAGAAATTCAAAACTAACAAACTGAAAAGTCGTTTTGTTTCAGAACTCGCGTCTTCACTTCCTGAGAACAGACATGCAAGTCAACGCCACGTAAAATAATGGAGCGAAAGATTGTATTTTTTGTCTAATAGATTAAACAGTTTGAAAGCTGTAAAGAAAGAGTCTCGAACGCTAAAAACTAGCAATTTCCTCTCTCTTTTTCTTAGAAAACCAGAAACGAAGTAAATCGTGTTGATTGTTTTATTCCGACTTCTAAGTTATCCTCTTGGGTAGTTTTTCAGTCCCCAAAAATTGTTCAGAAACTCGTTTTTCTTCAACATATAAGCCTTCAGACATTTAGTTTGAGATATTGAAAATGTCTAAGAAAACTTAGGAAATAAAAAATTTCCCCTAATTTCCGTAGTGCCGAGAGCTAGGATGAAAAGGTCATTTCTTACAGGTAAACAGCTGCAAAGTGTGGGATAGAAAATATATTCCATGAGTATTTGTTATAGTCAGCTGAAAAAAAAATAATTCGAGGACACCTCGATATAGATTATCAGATAGTTATAGATTCCTCCTAGAACAAGCTCTCATTTCCAAGGAGAATTGATCAGTGTTAAAAAAGAAAGGGAATTAAAATGACTTTAACGGTAAGGATGGGATATGATTTTTTTTTGAAAGCCGCTAAAATAAAGCCTTGAAATGAAACGAGAACAAATTAACATAAACACAGCCCTCAGTGTTCGACAAATGTAGCTCAACCACGGGAAACACGTTTCCCATAACTCATGGTTGTCGATAGCTGGATTCTGTATTCCTTGTGTTGAATTCCGGATTCCAGGATTTCAAACCCCAGGATTTCAAATCCCAGTATTCCGAATCCTGAAGCAAACTTTCCCAGATGCCGGTAAGAAAATAGTGTGATAAGTCGGGCTCTTGTGTATCAATAAAATTGCGTCATTCCCTGACCCTATGTTAAGGATAAACAACACTTTAATTGACTTTTTTTTTCTGTTCATTTGTTGTTTGAAGGTTAAATCTTTCAGTGTCGCAGTAAAGCTTAAGCAAGTCGTTTGAAATGAATGCGACAACTTTTTATATTTTTCACATCACGAGCTTAATCACAAGCAACAAATGCTGATGTAGAAACTTGCTGATTATGAGTGTTTCTTGTAATAATTATTTCATTCTAGCTTTGGGTCTGTTTAGTCTATCATATGGCCTAATTATTTTTATTATTGAGTCGTATGTACGCGACTAAACGTATTTTCTTGTTTCATAAACACAGGGCATTGCCTTATGTTGTAGAATCAGTCAGAACCCCGATCCTCTCTTGGTCAGAAGCAATTGGAAAATAAAAAAAGGGCAGCTGAATTTACTAATTCGATAACATTTGCACATTACGAAACAGTTCTCACACGTGTTTAGCTTGAACTGTTTACTCTTCTGCATAGAGTTTAGACAGTGTGCAATACTAATCACGATGGAGAAAGCATTGTTTTATGAGTCTTATAATTCAATGAGTTATAGGTCAAGTAGTGAGTCGGATGAGGGTTATGCACTGCAAGTAGTGATTAGGGTTAATGACGTTAAGCACTGAAAACAGCCGTTTTAGGGTTAAGCATTGACAAAGTTCTTAAAGGTTAAACAGTCACAACACTTTTATTGCTTAAACATGCACTGATAGTCGAAATACTTAGCATTATTTTAGGGTTAGCTCCTCTCTAAATATACCGTATTCATTTATGAAAGCAGTTATTAGAAGTAATTTCAAGAGAGTCGAGCCGTTTTTACTTGACGTTTGTCTCATTAACTCATTTACGCTTATTTTTCATGACGACGGTGTCATGTTACTGCAAATACCAGAGCTAATTATGTTTAGTTTTCCTTTCCTGTTTACATGATACAAACTACCAATGTCAGCGAGGTTTAAACAGCAATAGCTTTAATGGGCACAAGAAATTATAACAAGTGTTTTGGTAACCATAGTAACATTGTGAAAATGATTAATTGCAATACTCCACGCAATGAATTCCCTTAACTTCGGCTTAGTGAGCTTTAGTTAGCGCTCCACAGTCTGAAAAGAAAGCATTTTTATTAAATAATCCTTTTATTTCATAGTTCAGTAAATAGCAAATATGGTGATAATTGCATTTAATATTTTGACGTGTCATCTTGAATTAATTTTGACTACAAATTAAGGAAACGGTCACGAATATGTTCAAGTGTATGTTTTCCCTGTTTTTTTTTTATTATTTTATTTTTATTATTGTTTTTATTTTTTTAATGTCTCAGAAGGGAAAGACATAAAAAGAGATGAAAAACTTAGGTACAATGTAAAAGATAATAATGAAAATAGAATTCTTCATTATTCCATTCAGTTTTTGAGATAACGCTTCAAACTTAACGTGTTCATTAATGGACTAATAAAATGTGCTATTTTGCTTACTGGGCTGTGAACCTTAAAAGAGTTCCAAACGTTACCTAAAAATTACATTTTAGTTAAACTTTTTAAAAAGCAAAATATTTTTCATGCATCAACTTTAACTTGTTTAAATTGCGCTTAATTTTGTAAACAAATCTAAACATTTGCTTACAAATTAATTTAAGGGTCAATGTCATTTGTATAAATCAAATTGGTTTCAATGCGATTGGCTTAGCTCAGGGAGATACAAGGCATTTATACCATTTCACTTCAACCATTTGGGTATTCTTAAAACACTTTGCAAGGGCGTTCAACAATGTTCAAGGATTTTGTGCTAGTTTCTGCAGTCTTAATTCAGTTCCTTAGCTGCTGTCCTAAACAGATTTCAGCAGTTTTGGATAAAGACTTAGAAAGAGAAGAACGACACGGAAAGACAGGACATCTCTCGGATGAAATAATGGCAGGAAATCGAGGAGAAAAAATGTCAGGGCGGACCGCGGATTGGAAACAGAGTGATGTATACCGCAGTGATTGTATGAAATAGTTCAAGTGTTTTTTTTTCTTTTTTTTAATGTGTTGTTTTAAGGGTTCAAGTTTATAGAGGCCGACGGTGGGGCGAAGTGAGAGTTTGCATGAGTGAGCTAGCGTGCGTGGGTTTCAGTTATTTCTTTAGCCAGTTTTTTTTTTTCAAGAACCGTGATTCTTTTTTGTGTTTTAAAAATAATCAGATAGATGATTGCGCAGTTCTAAACGTCTTCTATTTCTTTATGGTCAATATCTTGTTATCGAATTCCACACAAACAGAACAAAAACGGTGTGATCATGAGTCCGGATTTGTAAGGAAAAAAATCGATCAAGGAGTGGGGACACGCATAGTCTCAACTTCAGTAATCCAAATTACTTTAAGTAATGGTCCAGATAAGAAGGAAAGGACTAAAACGCAGTGAACACGTCGGAATGCAAAAAGGTGCTAACTTTACTATTGTCTCTACTATGGTTCTGATTGGTTTAAACATCAAATTTTACGAAATCTTCGCAAAACAGCATGTATATTAATCCCTTTTTTTCTATCCCACTTCCTTATAACAAATTCTCGTCTGAGTCTAAGTAACACAGAAATCGTATGTGCGGATCACGTAAAATTGTGAACATTTCTTGGTCATTGTTTGCAACTCTTGTGATTGATCGAAATGTTTTAACACAAAAATACACCCTTTAAAAGTGGAGTTTAAATACATTTTCCTTCGTAAACTGCCTTTTTGTAGGTTTATGCATTCTCTGCGTGAAAATGAAAACATTTATATGTGAGGAAAGCGTATTGCACCACAGCAAAACAAATTGCTTCCCTTCTTACCTGGATCATTACTTAAAGAGATCAAGTGTATATATTCCTGTACAAAGTTTATTCTCTGAGACAGGGCTTTTGGTCACGTTCCTTTAAAACAACGAAGTGTCAGATTCACTTGGAAGGAATGTCAAAGACAGACCGAAACAACATAAAGCTAGTTTCAAATCTTTACTAGCAAACTGTTTCAATTCAGTACAACCGCAAAATTTGTTCTTCGAAAAAATTTTAAATTGATAGAGAGTTCACTTCCATGCTGCAAATTTATTTGTTTTAAGTCTTTTTGAAAAAGTGTTTTCCACCATTCAAGCCGATTGCATTCTTCTTGAACGGCGTATTATTTATTTTGTCTTTTTGTCAGCGGCGGTTTGTCTAAATGGCCGGTTTCATATCCATGAATACTTAAACTTGCACAATAGTCACAAAATAATTCTAATCTTTGTTTCTTAAGACCCGGGCAAGTGTTCTGCGCCCAATAATGGCGGCTGCAGTCACCAGTGTGTTAACACTCCAGGAGGCCACAAATGTGAATGTCCGGACCCCGAGCTAATCTTATCGTCGGATAACAAGACGTGCTATGGTAAGCAATTGTCGCTAACGTGGATAAACATGCAGAAATAGGCAAACACAACAAAATACTTTGGTTTCAGTCTGCTGTTAGAAAACCTTCGAGTATCCGGCTTGTCTACAACAATCCTGGAAACGTATGTATAGAACTTACTGAAGTGAGCGCGGTTTAAAGCACAAAAGCGAATAGTGTTTCGTGCAGATGCGTGTAGATCTGTCTAAAGGACCTGGGTTCATGAGGGGAGCTGCGGGCGTAGACTGGAAACAAAAAGCAAAGCCACATGCATCATCATTCTCTTCTACAAGAGAGAATTATCTATGAGAGCGAATGACCTATACGTGTCCCTCTTCCCAAGAAATAACTTTCACGGTGCACAGGGATTCGCTCTCTTTTTCTACCGTTAATACCAATTTACCACCAAGTACTGAATTGTACAATAACCTGTCAAAGTTTCAAGATTTTTAGTTAAATATTTAACAACTTTTCTTGGTTTTCTCTCTTTTTTAGCTCCAGGGGTCGACGTCCATTGCAACAGCCATAACATGACTATTGTTATTCCCAAGTCCCTCCTCCGCGGTATTGACCGAGAGCATCTTCGACTCCTGGACACCAGATGCAAGGCTAGGGAAACAGCATCACACTTCTCTCTCACTACACCACTGACCGGTTGCTTGACAACAAGCAGGCACACACCCTCCACTGTTGTGTACTCCAACTCAGTTTTAGAGATTCCCGTGGGCGCAGATGATATCATAACACGCGTGCGTGAAATAGAAATTCAGTTCAGCTGTTTTTTTTCCAGATATGGCGTGACTTCATCCGTCAGCTGGAGACCCAGTCAGAGAAAACTGATGTTTAGCGATGAAGGAAAGGGAAAGTTCACCATTGCTTTGAAGATGTTTCCTGACCGCAGCTTCCGTAGTCCTTACATGAAGAGCGATTTTCCTGTGGATGTGGTTCTACGGCAGCTTTTGTTCTTTGAGGTGTCAGTGACGTCAGATGATAAGAGGCTGTCAATCAGAGCAGATCGTTGTTATGCCACACCTTCAAATGACAGGAAGGACGACTTGAAGCACGAGTTGATTGAAGACAGGTGAATGAACTTGACATATAACTACTTCCTCGGTTTTATTAATGATATGAATGATACTCATGTAATGTTGATCGAGATTGAGGTGGAACCATTTCCTGCATGTCCAACAGCATTAGTTCAGAAGATACTGAATCTGCAAACATTTATTAACCCTAATTGAAACTGTATTTGTATTTTATTTTTACTCCAACCTATAGATAATACATAAGTTGTACAATATTAATTAGTACAAGGTTGTTTAAACTACGTGTACATAAGAAAAGAAAGAAAAAAAATAGAATGTAGAAGGACACATTATAGTAAAACTAATTATGGCCCTTCAACAAGATTGACTTTATTCTATTATAGCTTTGTTATTCATTAAAACACAAACAACACTAAACAGCCAGCTTCAAAAGACGCGGCCATCATCATCCAACCAAACTGTATCCAGGCCGGTTGTATCGCTGTAGAAATTCTTTTCTCTGTTTCGAAGAATCGAACCAAATAGAGTGGATATATTTACCGCCTTAGAAACCTTAATACGAAAGGTTAATCATTGCCGATTCCTACGACAGACAACATGAAAAACAACGACAGCAATTAGAAGCTATGGATAACTTTACCGTATTTGTTTTTTCAAGGTGTCCGGTTGACGAAACCGTAAAGCTCCTTCCTTCGCCTTCACCTAGTGCCCAGCGGTTTTTCCTGGAAGCCTTCAAGTTTATTGCTGACCACCCACTTGTCTTTGTCCATTGTCACGTGATTATTTGTAACGCAACAGACCCAAATTCTCAGTGCACTAAGCCCTGCCCGATAAGAGACCGAAAGAAGCGCTCCGAGGACCGTCACATGATCGATGATGTGTACTCGGTGTCCCAGGGCCCCCTTCGTCTAGCACGTGAAAAACGTGAGGACACCAACTCGATTGTTTTGGATAAAAGAAGTAAGTAACCTTAGGATCTGTTCCAGCTGATTCACAGTTTATCCGCCTTAACTTCGTCCAACACTGTTTCATGAAACATGCTCAATAATTTTTAAAATATGTGTTTACCAGTGATAGATTTTATATCATGCTAATCAGGTGAAAACGAAAACAGGATCAAAGAACGCTCACGCGGAACCCAACTCCATCAATGGAGTTGGATCAACTGTTTGATTGTGTCGGAAAAACATATTGGATGGCGTTGGACTAACATGCTACCAGGTGTTGGGCCAACACGTTGGGTGGTGTTAGATCAGCGTGCTGGATAGCGTGATGTGGCATGGTGTTGGACCAACAGATTTATGGTGGTTGACCAACTTACAGCATGATATTTGAAAAACATGTTGGATGGTCTTGGACTAGAATGCTGCGTGATGTTGAACCAACATGACCAGGCATGATGTGCAAAAAATATTGGTTAAAAAACGTTAAACGGTGTTGGACCAAGATGTTGTTGGACCAACGTGTTGGATGGTGATGTTTTAGATCAAACATTGTGGTATAGTGTGGAAGAGTATAATGAACGGAATTGGACCAACATGCTCAGTAGTGATTGATAAGCAGGTTGGCTGGTGTTGAGCCAACGTGTTTTATGGTCCTAGAACCACATGTTGGATGGCCCTGGAACAGCATGTTGAATGGTCTGTACCACCATATTTTGTGATCAGTGTTGGACAAACGTCACGCCAATTCAGCTGCAAACAGAATTGGTCTCTTCCAAATTAGTCTTAATTAGCAATTTCAATACTTTTGAGGTTAAACAGATTTTGCCACGAAAATGATGTCAGAAAATTGACGATTGGCAGCAAAAATTAATTTTCAACTTTTGATTTAACAACTGGCCCGTAAACTTCAAATAAAATGGTTAGTGAAATTAATTGAAAATTTTTCTCTAAAATGCATGTTCCGTGTTGTCAATGCAACACCTTTTAAAAAAGGACTGGACTTAAAAACCTCTTAAGTGATTAAGAGTATTGTGTTTCTTTCCAGGCTACAGTCCGTTTCCCGTGATTGCTCTGTCAGTGTTCTGCGTCGCTTGCTTGGTGGGTACAGCAATGATAGCATACAAAAAGTCACGCAAGAACCCACCTGGGTATTCCGTGCTTGCAGATGGTTATGAACAGTAACGGGTTCAAGAGGAACTAAGAAGAATAATAGACTGAACATAGATGAAGGGGACTTAGGTGGAGATGTCTTGATTTCTGCGAATAAAAACCAAAATAAAACTTAACTAAACAAGTATTTTCCGTCACTAAATGATGCAGTAATAAACTTTCAAACAGGTATTAGTTGAATGCTTGAATATCTATCTTTACTGAAGTGGAATTAAGTAAACCCCATGTTGAAGTAATCGTGCCCAATACCCTATAACCGTCCGTACAATTTTCCTTATTTTCCGTTATTTGCATCGAACGCCCGATGACTTGAACTTTTTTGATTTTCCTAGAAGGTTCGAGTTATCGCTAGGCGACTGTAAGAAGTTCTCACATACAACTCAATTGAGATTGCCTCTTCAGACGACGTCGCCTTAAATCGCCAATGCACGACAACTACGCGGTACAAATGAATGAAACTGACTGTTTTCTGCAGCTTACACAATATATCAGTATTTACTGAGCACAAGAGTATTTTTTGGTTTCATGGCGATACACGCGTAATATTGCAAGTTCCAATTCACGTTGCGTTTATCTCTACATCGAGGTCTCGGTCTGAGATTTCCCTGTAATGTCAATGACCTCACCCAGCCGCCTAATTATTAACAATTATTGGACGAGGTTTAGCAAAATATCGTGATTCGTCGGTGGTGAGCAGATCAATTATTTGCCGAAGCCGAACACTGAGGCGAGACACTGACAAATCACAATATTTTGTGATAACCGAGTTCAATAATTGTTTTATCATCGGTCACCGAGTTTGTTTTTTAATGAATATCTGACATTTTGCCATTTTCAAGCAAGAGCGATTGCAAGAAGGAGAAAAGTGCGGTTTCATTTACGCATGAGCGGCATATTTTTTGCAGCCAAACACAGATGGACGACATTGCGCATGAGCAGACCATTATTTGCAGGCAGTTATTTTTCCAGGTCACGTGGTGGGCTCTCGGCCAATGAAAGGGAAGAAAAATTTGCATTGAATGATAACTGTAGTTATTCGTGAGTTGCATGTACGCGGCTAGATCTTTTCTTGTTTCATAAACGCAGCCATCGGCCAAGTAAGACACTTGATGGAATCATTCAGAACGGGTTATGGGCTCCTAATCAGAAGCAATTGAAACTTTGAAATAGCAGCCGAATTTACTAATTCAATGACATTTGTAAATTATGAAACAGTTCTCACCCATGTCTAGCTTGAGTTGATGTTTGTTTTTCTGCATGAACATTATAATATCACGATGGAGAAAGCTTATTTTATGAGTCTATCAGTCATTGAGTCAAGTAATGAGTCAGGTCGGGGTTAAGCACTGAAAAAAACCGTTACTAGGGTTAAGGACTTGAAATACTTATCATGTTATAGGTTAAGTACTGACCAAAGTAAAAATGCCTTTTAGCATTGATTTAGGGTTAGTTTTCTCTCTATATGTACCATATGCATTTATAAAAGCAATTATTGTCTGCAAGTCCGGGAGATCAAACTTTTTTTTTACTTGACTAATGACTCATGTACGTTTATTTCTCATCACGATGGTGTCATTTTACTGCAAATACCAGAGATAATTGTATTAAGTTTTCCTTTGTTGTTCACATGTTACAAACTACCAATGTCAGCGAGGTCTAAATAGCAATGGCTTTAATGAGCACAAGGAACAATAACAAGATTTCGAAGTGTTTTGGTAACCATAGTAACATTGTAAAAATGATTCATTGCAATAGGCCTTGCAATGAATTCCCTTAACTTCCTCTAAAAAAGTGTTAGTTACACAACCTGAAAAGAAGACATGTATAAATAACCTTTATATTACATATCCCAACGGATAATAAATAGGGTGATGATTGCCTATAATATTTAAATGTGTCATCTTGAATCAAATTAGACTTCATCAAGGAAACAGTCACGAATATTTACAAGTATGTTTTCCCTTTTTAAAAAACAAAATGTCTCGAGAGGGAAAGAGAAGAGTCGAAAAGATTTTTGATATGGTATAATGTAAAAAATAAAATTTAAAAAAAAAAAACTACTTATTTCATTGATGTATTGGTGATTAAAAATGAAATTTGATGTGTTCCTAAATAGACTAAGAGCCCTTATGGCTCTTATTAGACTAACAAAATGTGCCCTTTTGCTTGATTATTTGACGGTTAAATCTAAAAAGAGTTCAAAATGTCACCTAACGTACAGTTATATTTCACACTATTACAATATTATTCCATAAATTTACTCTAGATAGTTTATATTGCCTTGCTTTTTAATGCAAACTTCAACATTCGCTGACAAATTAACAGAAAGGGTCAATGTCATTTATGTCAATCAATTTGATTGGCTTAGCTCTGGAAAAACAAGGCATTTATATCGTTTATCGTTAAGCATTTGGGTATTCTTGAAACACAGCGAAAGGGCGTTTAACATGTTGAAGAATTTTGTGCCAATTTACGCAGTCTTACTTCAGTTCCTTGGCTGCTATCCTGGAAAGATATCAGCAGATGGACAACTGGGTGATGTATACAGTGATGGTACGAAGTAGCTCAAGTATTTTTTAAAAGTGCGTTGTTTCAAGGGCTTAAGATTTAAAAAGGCTGCGTGGGTTTCAGTTCTCCGTTAATCAGTTGTCTTGTTTTTGTTTTTGTTTTTGTTTTTTCAAAAATCGTGAGTCTTTTTTGTCTTTTAAAAGATTTCGAGCCTTAATAGATAGATGATTACGCAGTTTAAAAATTTCTTGTGTATTTCTTTAAGGTCGTTATCGAATCCCCCACACCGAAAAAACAAACCGATATGAGTCTGGTTTTGGAAGGAAAAGAACCGGTGGTCGAAGATGGGAGTTGGGTATTTAAAAAGACAGGCTCTGTCATAGTCTTAAACCGTTACTGACTTCCGTGTTACCTCACGATCTGTTTTAAAGAGATCAAGTATATTATATTTCTGTATAAAATATAATACAGATCAAGAGTTCGGCACTTGGATGGAATGTCGAAGAGGCGGGAACAAGAAGAATTTAGTTTCAAATCTTGACTTGAAACCATTTCAATTCCGTACAACTAAAAAATTTTGTATTCGATGAATTTTGAATTGAGAAGAGTTCAATCTTGCACGCTGCAAATTTATTCGTTACCTCTTTTGGGAGAAATGTTTGCAACAAAGTTGACTGCGTCCTTCTACCGTTTTGTTTGAATGCCATCTATTCATATATTTTCTTTTTAAGAGGCGGTTTGTCCAAATGGTTGGTTTCATATCCATGACTCCTGTTATAAATTTTCAACGGCAAACGCCCTGAGATGGGATACAGCAAAGCTCTCCTGTGAGGCCATGAGTTCTCACCTTTTGATAGTCAACTCAGATTCTGAACAAATGGCAGTCGCCGGTGCTATTAAAAGAACCTCTACTATGTGGATTGGCTTGCACAGGGACAACAGCAATAAGAACCAATGGATTTGGGTTGATGGACAGAAGGTTACTTACTCCAACTGGGGTGTTGGAGAACCTAATAACATTAATGAGGAGTGTGTAGTGATGAACACGTCTCCTACTGGAAAGTGGTACGACGACCGATGTTCAGAACGCCGCCCTTTCATTTGCGAAAAAGAAGGTACGTCAGAGAATTTATGCTTATACAGGCCGAATCTTCAGCCTTTGCTAAAGGCCACTGAACATTTTTTGAGTTCAATTTTATCGTTGGCGTAAAGGATGATTTTTTTTTTTCAAGTCTTTTTTTCCCTTTTTTTTAACCATAAAATGCAACCACGTCATTTATATCTACAACTGAACAGTAGGAGTTTTGAGGTACACGATCACAATACTGGCTGTAGAAAAAGGAAACTGTGAGGTAGGGTTTGGCAACGAACGAATAGTACTTTAGAATCAAATATAAGGTCATCCATCAGTCACTTTCCACTTTTGTAGTGTCTTTCAGAGACGTTTAAACAAGATAATTTGACAGTTTCCTTGTGGTCATATCTTAAACTTATAAACCAGAGCAATAATAAAGGATTAATAAAACAGTATGGAATTGTTGTATGTGTAAACCTGACATTTAAACTATTGAAGCCGAGCAGTGAAAGATAGTCAAATATATGGCCGATTGCTTGTCATTAGTAACCAAATTGTTCTGTTTCTTAAGTTTTGGACAAGTGTTCTTCGTCCAAAAATGGCGGCTGCAGTCACAAGTGTGTTAACACTCCAGAAGGCTACATATGTGAATGTCCAGACCCCGAGCTAATCTTATCGTCGGATAATCGGACGTGTTATGGTAAGCAACTGTTGCTAATGTAAATAAACATGCACAAATACGCAAAAACAATAAAATCCTCGGGTTTCAGTCTTCCGTTAAAAAAACCCTTCAAGTTTCCTGTTTGTAAACAACAATTTTGGATATTATGTATAGAACGTACTGAAGTGAGCGCGATATTTAAAGCAAAAAAGCGAATAATGGTTCGTGTGGTTGCGTGTAGATCTGTCGAAAGGCCATGGGTAACGAGAGGGGTGAGTGTGTAGACAGGTATGAACAAGCAAAGTTACATGCATCATCATTCCCCACTACATGAGATATAATCTAAGAGAGCAAATCCCCCATACGTGACCCTCTTAAAATGTCAAAGTTTCAACATATTTAGTTAAATATTTAAATATTTATTTAAATATTTATTTTTTAGCCCCAGGGGTCGACGTCCATTGCAACAGCCATAACATGACTATTGTTATTCCCAAGTCCCTCCTCCGCGGTATTGACCGAGAGCATCTTCGACTCCTGGACACCAGATGCAAAGCTACAGAAACAGGATCACACTTCTCTCTCACTACACCATTGACCGGTTGTAAGACAACAAGCAGGCACACACCCTCCACTGTTGTGTACTCCAACTCAGTTTTAGAGATTCCCGTGGGCGCAGAAGATATCATAACACGCGTGCGCGAAATAGAAATTCAATTCAGCTGTGTCTATTCCAGATATGGCGTGACTTCATCCGTCAGCTGGAGACCCAGTCAAAGAAAGCTGATGTTTAGCGATGAAGGAAAGGGAAATTTCACCATTTCTTTAAAGATGTTTCCTGACGGCAGCTTCCTTAGTCCTTACATGAAGAGCGATTTCCCTGTGGATGTGGTTCTACGCCAGCTTCTGTTCTTTGAGGTGTCGGTGACGTCAGATGATAAGAGGCTGTCAATCAGAGCAGATCGTTGTTATGCCACACCTACACAGGATAGGATGAACGTCTTGAAGCACGAGATTATTAAAAACAGGTGAATGAACTTATTTTTTAGTTTACCAGTTGACATATAACTGCTTCCTCGGTTTATTAAAGACACTCGTGTAGTGTTGATCGAGATTCAGGTGAAACCAATTCCTGGAGCATGTCCAAAAAAAAAATAGTTCAGAAAATTCTGAATCTGCAAACATTTATTAACCCTGAAAAAAGTTGTATCGCTGTAAAAATGATTTTCTCTGTTCCGAAGAATCCAACAAAATATAGTGTAAAAACCTTAATGAGAAAGGTTATCATTGCCGATTACTACGACAGACAACATGAACAACAACAACAACATTAATTACCAATTATGGATAACTTTACCCCTTTTTCCAGGTGCCCGATTGACGAAACCGTCAAGTTCCTTGCTGCGCCTTCACCTAGTGCCCAGCGGTTTCGCCTGGAAGCATTCAAGTTTATTGCTGACCACCCACTTGTATTTGTCCACTGTCACGTGATTATTTGTAACGCAACAGACCCAAATTCTCAGTGCGCTAAGCCCTGCCCGATAAGAGACCGAAAGAAGCGCTCCGAGGGCGGTCACATGACCGATGATGTGTACTCGGTGTCCCAGGGCCCCCTTCGTCTAGCAGGTGAAAAACGTGAGGACACCAACTCGAATGCTTTGGATAAGAGAAGTAAGTAACATTAGGGTCTAATCCAGCTGATTCACAGTTTGTCCACCTTAACCTCGTACAACACTGTTTCATGAAACATGCTACATTATTATAAAAATATGTGCTTACAGTTAATAGATTTTATACGATGCTAATGGATCAGTTAAAACCGAAAACTGGATCAAAGAACGCTCAAGCGGACCATCTTGTTCAAAGGCGATGGATAAGCATGTTGGGTAGTGTTGGACCAACGTGTTGGATGGTGCTGAACTAACATGTCTCCCGATTCAGCTGCAAGCAAAAATTGCAATTCTTATACTTTTGAGCTCAAACGATTTTTGGCGGGGAAATGACATCAAAATATTGACAGCAAAAGTTAACTGTAAATTTTTGATATATCAACTGGCCCGTTAACTTCAAATTAAAAGGCAATAGGAAATTTCATCCTGATAAGGTTAGACATTTTTACTGAAATACATGTTCCGTGTTGACAATGCAACACCTTTTAAAAAGGACTGGACCTAAAAACCTCAGTCTTAAGTGATTAAAATTATTGTATTTCTTCCCAGGCTACAGTCCGTTTCCCGTGATGGCTCTGTCAGTGTTTTGCGTCGCTTGCTTGGTGGGTACAGCAATGATGGTATACAAAAAGTCACGCAAGAACCCACCTGGGTATTCCTTGCTTGCAAATGGTTATGAACAGTAACGGGTTCAAGACAAGAGATCGTTCTCTATTGGTTCAAGAGGAACTAAAGAGGAATAATAGACTGGGCAGAGCTGAAGGGGACTTAGGGGGAGCTATCTTAATTTCTGCGTATAAAAACCAAAATAAAACTTAACTAAACTTGCAGTCACTAAATAATACACTAATAAACTTTCAAACAGGTATTAGATGAATGCTTGAATCTCTCTCTTTACTTTAATGGAATTATGTAAGCCCCATGTTGAAAAAGGCTATTTTAAACACGCGCTGGGAGTCGTGTAGGCCTGTCAACCCCATTTTACACTGAATCGTGCCCAATACCATGATACAAACGTCCGTAAAATTCTGCGACTTTTCGGAGTTATATCTTTGTTAGTTTCAACAAATCACTTCGAAACTTGTCAAAGTGACGTCGCGCTGCCCTAAACTTCATCGCGCTTATTCTATCTCATTCAATTCGTCAAATCTTGGCAATTTTTTCTGGAGATGAATTCTAAAAGACTGTATTGAAGTTCAGAATAATAAGAAGAAAGTCGTTGCCTTGTGTTCACGTCCTCCACAAAACATGAAATTACGCATTTTCACGTCGTAGTCGTGCAGTGACGGCAAAAAAATGTACAAAAAAGCGTGATGCACGTACAAAGTTCTTGTTTTTCCAATCTAAACCTATTGCTTTTATGCCGTACTCGTTCACGTTCCCGTCGTGTTATAGCTAACCAAAAGTGGTTACACCCTGGTTTTGAGTATTAAGTCGTCATGGAAACGAATCTGCAGAGGCAACCCTCCCTATATGGGCCCATGCAATTGAGGTATCCTGAGATGGCATACCCAACAAGGGGTAGGATATCCAGTTGTCTTTTGACTAAATAGCGTTACGTATAAAATCTTACGCAACTCAGACCATGTCCTAAACAATCTTTAAAAAACAGAGAGGTTTTTTATTTTTTTCGTTGTCCCAAACAAGATCTAGAGATGCTCTCTTCGCCCAAACGTGGTCATGTACCCCCCACCCCTGGGGCGGTTCAAAGCGCAGTTGCAGCAAGAAAGAGTAGACTCTATAGTTAACTAAGAGAATTACAGTTCAGAAAACGATAGGAAAGCCTGTTTAATCAATAAAAGTACATGAATAAATGAACATCTTCGATTCTATGCTCAGCATTGGTGCGTGGTTTTTTGGAAGCTATACTTTGGATGCATAGGAATCTTTCATTACTTCCAAGTGCAATGTTTGATCAAGATGACAAGCATGGATTAAGGCTGTTTGCAGACTTTTGACTTTCTTTACACAGAAAATGACTGTAGGAATGTACAGAAAATTACCAGTCGCCTGGTTTGTTTTTCTTGATAATGTGTGGGAGGCTTTGTCATGATAATCAGGGGAATTAAATCGCCCGCAATTTAAAAATCGACGGGCTGCTTGGTGGGAAACGAGCGTTTGAGAAAGGAGCTTCATATTCCACTGAGGACAAAAATGAAGTGCTTAGTATTCCTCGCTTCTTTGATTATTTTCTCTGCAGCAGCGGACCCGATAGTAAATGTCCCGGATATAGGCAAGCCAGGTAAGTGAACTAAGACACGTCCATAAAATGAACAGCGAAATATGAAGGTTTTACCCGAGGATAGTGAAGCCACTAAGACCCGAAGCAGCAAGTAATATGGAAACTAACCACAGAGACGTTTTAAATGAAGGCTTCGTAGTTTCGTGATCAAAAATTTGATGCAAACGCATGAACTCGCCAGGGCTGTAACTCTCCTCTTTTAGAGAAAAACATTTTAAGGACTCTGCATGCGTGTTTTAGTGTAAAGGTATTATAACAACGCCTTAAGATATTGTAATTGTCTCCTAGTATAAAGAAGCTTTTGAAGAGATATAGCTCTACATAAAGTTAACGTCGGGTAGCATCCCTGTATCTTACAGTAAAAGGTTTGTCACAGATGCATTAAATATGCAACACGTTCTTGACAGCCAGGCTGGGGCTGAACCGCAACAACAAATATTTTTGTTTTCAAGGTTTAGATAATTTTTCAAGATGTTCATCAACTTATTATCTTGCCCTATGCGTTTGAACATATATATTTTAGTAAAAGTATGGCAATTTGACGTTATTAAATCAGAGTATCACTCTCGATAAAACCGAGAATCAGTAACAACAAAGTAATTTCTTTGTTTGATTTTGTTTGATATCCATCGTTTAGGATACGTATTAAAGACTTGCAACCGAAAACAACAAGAAAGAAATTTTCTTTGCCTTAAATAAAAATACCAAGCCTTCATGGTTTTCTCGTTTAGGAAATAAATTTTGAGACTTAAATGGGATTTAAAATAATTCGTTTAATTTTTCGCGGCAACGTTGATTGTTTTGCGGCATGTTTAAATTACATTGCGGTAGTAAGAGTCTAAATAGACGTAACGCGTTGAAGCATTTTGTTTACATGACCGGCCGACCTAACACCTTGATATTAGAATTTCCATCCACCGCTAAAAAAAATCACTAGGATTATAGATTCGCCGGATTGAGGGCGGTCGCATGGCAGCTTATTTCGTCAATTTTGCGCGACTTCGAACCTGATTGTCGACTTATGCAGCGGTTGCGAAAAAATCGTCACTCTCAAAAATAATTTAGTATAATTAAGTTAAAACTTAAAGAAATCCTTTCTTTGTTTCACATGAAGAAAAAAAGTGGAGTAAGAGAGTTTTCAACTTGTTTAAAAAGCCGATTCAATAATATCTCCTGTAGGTAGGTTCCTACTCAATGCATGAAGTCGCCCGAAGTGGTAATCCGGGTTCCTGAATCCAGGAAAATCCGGAATCCTGGGCTTCGATGTAATTCAGCTGAAAGGTATCCAAAATCCAGCTAACGATTGGAATTTGGAATGCAAGTTCCAATGATAAGGAATCAGGAATCCAGAGATCAATTTAATAAAACTTCTACAAGTGTATTTACAAGTGTAGCAGTTATTTTAGAGTCAGAAAACAATGGCTACAATCCTGGTCAAAACGTTTGGGACACTTAATCATTTACACACGATCCGTACATTTTCCATTAATCCCCCTCCACCCCTGAACAGTGTTGGGAGTTACAGGCCAAAAACTTTTGAAAAATATTTTAAAGTGTATGTATGAACTTTAACTTTGTTCAGGGTGGGAGACCTAGGCATAGCCGTATTGACAACCGTAAATTCACGGCCACTCTCCAATTTCTTACCAGAAAGGGGAGGGGTAAGAGAAGTCTCCCCAACCCTTTTGGCCAGGATTATACACTTGTAAAAGTTCCAGTGCCTGGAATCCGGAATCGTCAGCTTGGAATCCAGAATCCAAGACTGTCTTCGTTAACTGTTCTCACCACATGGGCGAAAGAAGACACATCACCTTTTTTTCTTTGATATGTAGGTAGTTCTTGTAGTCCTCTTTCTGTTGGAAAGCACGTAATAGTTCAAGATAGCTGTACTCAAGCACCAAGTCCCTCAGGAACTGTGTGCGACTTGTCCTGCCCGGATAACTACACACTTAATGGACCTCCATTCCAACAATGCGGCGGTCAGGGAGTCTGGTCACCACCAACTGTAGGACCAATCAGCTGCCAAGGTAATAAGACCGTAGCCAACCAAAGCGCATGACAGAATATAGAAGGAGGGAAAGCGAAAGCAAAAGGGGTTCTGTTAAACCCAGTGTGGTACATAACGGGTGGAAAGTGAGAGAAATGGTGAAATATATTGCAAAAATCAAAGGCCTCGAAAAATAGTTTGGTTTGAAAGTTGGGTTTGTTTTTCACCAGACCAAAGAAATGATCAAACCATTACTGTAACACAGCGGCAGAATAAAGATAATCAGCGGACATCGCATTGTTTGACGAGCGTTATGAAAGTCCTTTCTGCACGAGATTTCAAATGAGCTGTTTTATTTAGAGGCTTAAAAACATTTCACTAATATGTTTTAGTAAAACATCTTACGATATACTTTTTCCTTAGATATTAATGAGTGCATGCACGAAAATGGCGGTTGTAGCCACAAGTGTGTTAACGATGAACCTGGGTATCACTGCGCATGCCCAGACCCTTTGGTTCTCTCCGATGACCAACGCAACTGTAGAGGTTTGTGATACGTAACGAAGAACGTGAACATGGTTTTGTTAACTTGACTAGTAGTTAGACGTAAGGTTTGAAACCAAAAGAATGAACATTTCAGATCTGTATCTTGGCGCTAAAGGACCCCTATGCATTAGTTGCATCCCTATGAAACTATACAAGAAATTGTCGTTTCTAAGGAGTGAATTAACGACCATCTATCTTCGTAAGTCCTAGATGTGCTTCCTTTGTTGCCAAAAGGTGCCTAAAAACTAAGAGAGAAGTCAACAAGGGCAGATCCAAACAATGCATGAGGGGTGGTCGGGACACATGCCAGCTGTATCGACACTTTGTATTTTACTGAGAATTGTTTTAAGGGGGTAGGTCCCCGTGGCCCCACCCCTAAATGCACCGATGTTGAAGTATTTTTGAAAACCTTCTCTTCACGCAGGGGAGAGAAAAGTGATTATTCATCGTAAATATAAATTAATTCCCAGCTGTCCATGTACAAATCCTAAGCAGCGTAGTGAAGGGCCCAATTCATTATCTGCACTTCGTAGTTATTAACAATACATCTGTTTTGTCATTCCTCAGCTGTTGGCCTGCTTCTAAACTGTAGCACCCATGCTATACAAGTTACTGTTCCCAAAACAGCTCTGCGCGACTTACAAGGCGATTTCCTTAGTCTACTAGACCCCACCTGTAACGTAGTAGAGACACCTACTCACTACATCTTTGACACTGCATTGGACAAATGCGGCACCAAACGCCGTAGCACGCCAAACTTCATCGCTTACAGTAACAGAATTGTGGAGAAGACAGCTTCACCTGGTAGTATCATCACACGCGTGGGAAAGGACGAGTTTGATATACCGTTCTGTTGTTACTACTTGAACAACGGTATCACTTCCTCAGTTGGAATAAAACCGGAAGTAAAACAGCTGTATCTAAACGAGAAAGGGTAAGTGGCGCAGTATATATAACTGGGTCAGTTCCGTCTCTGTTGGAATAAAACCGGAAGTGAGCGAAATGTACCCAAACGAAAACGGACAATCTATTACCAGCAGTCTATGTTTTAGCTTTAAGGATTTTTCTTTCCCATCTCTTTTCTCCATGTTTAAGTGATGTATAATCATCGACGTAAGAGTTTGAACGTAATTCAAGATCTGCTGTCGTTCACCACCTTTTTTAGCAACGAAGTAGATGGCTGACGCATTTCAGAAATCTTGAAAATCCTCAAAGTGTACAGTCATCCTTCTTTGAACAGAAGATATCTTGGGTGGAATTTTTTTAGTCAATTCGTTTCTATAGCAAAAAAGATACTTAGCAATACAAATTTGGAAGCGTCAAGGAATATTAAAAGGAAAGGGCCATACTTCTGGTTGACGTGTGCATGCGTCGCTCAAAAACGTTTTTGATGAAGCTCCCTAATGGCGTCTACCAGAAAAGCTTGAGTCCAGTACACTTCATTATCAATAACATTTTACTCAATCAGAATCAATTTTATTTTTCGCAGTTACGGCCGTTTTTCAGTCCGTATGGATTTTTATCACGATCAGAACTACCAGAGTAAGTACTCGTGGGATGATTTCCCAGTTGAAGTGGCTTACCGTCAGAGGCTTTACTATGAAGTGTCAATTGCTACTTTGGATCAAAGTTTGCAAGTCATGGCGGCAAATTGCTGCTCCACACCTACCGCTGACCACGAGAAAGAACATAGGTTCAGGCATGAACTGATTCACGAAGGGTGCGTAAAGCTTTTGTTTTTGATAAAATTCAAAACAACTCAACAAAAAAATAAGCAACAAGGGTCGTCAGGAGCCCATAACCCTGGGGTCGTAAAATTTGACAGACCGGTCAATTTATTTGGCTGCGACGTTTGTGGAAGAAAAGTGCTTTTAGAATACCTTTGTTGGATTGTCTTTTGAGAAACATGTCAAAGTATATAACGAGTATAATTTTGACGTCACATACGTAAGCATGCGCAGTAGCAACGTACCTTGATGACGTCAAGGCAGTTTACATCCTCTTAGAGTATAAAATGAAATCTTTGGAAAATTTATTTATCCATTAAATAATCAATTTTCCTTCACTCTTTTGGTTTTGATATCGTGTTTACCAGACCGGTCCCAGAATTTAATTGCATCATAGTGCTGGGTATTTCCTGGTCCTTGTCATATGCGAATTCCAAGAAAATTCCCTTTCCGTTAAAGACACAAAGACATTCACGCTTGATGCTAGAAACAAATAGATTGAAAACCTTGACTTACACCTGACCTAGTCTGAAATATCCTGCGCCTCTTCCCCCCTACCCCCCACCCCACCCCCAACGGGCGTCTCTCTCGCCTTGCCGCCTGTTAAGGGTGGGGGGGACGATTTCAGACTGAAATTCTCTGACCATTTCACCAGGTGTCCCACAGATAGCACGGTCAGAATGGAAGCATCCTCGTCTCCGCAAACACAACGTTTCAGCGTAGAGGCCTTCAAATTCGTCGGAGATTTCCCTTTCGTGTATCTTCACTGCAGTGTAGTGGTGTGTCGAGTAAACGATACCAATTCCCGCTGTTCCAAAGGATGCATTCCGGGATTACACGTGAACCCGCCGTACAGTGTTATGGAGAAGCTAAAGGAACAGTCGCAGCAAAGGTCAAAGCGCGAGGTGGGGGATAACGACCCGAGCTATATGATCTCTAAAGGCCCCTTCTCGTTGAATGAGGACACCCTTTACGATGGGCCTGTTATTGACCTGAAGGGACCTCAACAAGATCAGTCCAGGCTGGCGGAAAATGGGGCGGAGAAAGAAAGAAAGGAAGAAGGTAAGATTTGCCGGCTGATTGGAGCTCACCGAGTAGATGAATGAAATGAAATGAATGAATGAATGAATGAATGAACAGACGGACCGACGAACGGATGGACGGATGGATTAACTCCGCCACATGTTTGTCAGGTCGCATTCTTGCTCGCTAGACCGGCTGCTGCGAAAGATTTCATAATTGAGCACAACGAATTGTCGCGAAATGTTGTTTTAAAACCGGTTGTATATCGCAGAAGGGAGGGGATTAATTTTGTTACATGCGGCTTGAAACAACGTTTAACAAGGATTACATCCAGAAAAACAAACAAATTCATAAAAGTCTCCTTTGAAGAGGAAGAAGTATTGTACCGCAACCTAACTCGCTTCGCTAGAAAGAATTATATGCTGCTTTAAAAGACAGGTTTTACCTCTTATTCCGCACTGACAGTTATTACGTTTTATCTCCAGGGTGGAATCCACGCGTGACAAACGCTCTCATGGCGGTTATTGCAGCGGCAAGCGTACTTGCTCTCGCGGGCGTGATACACATCACGCGTGTGGTGAAGCGTGGACGAGGATACAAGATGGTCAACCAGTGATAAGCAACCAAATGGAACACTTGATCAATAATAATTTTTTTTCCTGAAATACTCATGTTACCTTGACAGAAAGACAACTATGTGAACCTGACTTGTAATTTTGGTAATTGGTATGAGAAAAGTGAAACCACCCCGTTCTTTTTTAATGACAACCCATTGACAATGTACATCCTTATTACTTTACAATTGGTTTTTTGTTGACTGATAATCCCTCTCCATTCAAACAATAAACCCTTTTTAGTTTAAATGTTTCAATTTAACGTTTTTCTTTTTGCATTGGAACAAAAAAAAACATACACCATGTGTAGAAGTCTTTTATTTTGGGATTTTTTGTGCGTAATTTTTTATGCGTAATAATCGTTATTTGTTTCTGTTCCTATTTGCGAGTAATAAGGCAAATTACTAGGTTACCAACAAGACAGGACGTCGTTTAATGACCCAATAAAGTCATTTTCATTATTTTCAGAAACATAAGGCCTCAATTGCATTTTGTCTTACTACAGATCAAATGACTGAAAGTTCGTTTCACTCTCACTTGCTTATGATTTAATTCAATAGCAGTATCTTAAAAACATCAAATAACAAGAACGTGCATTTAGAATTACAACTCAGAAACGTTTAATGCCGGAATAATCACACCCCGATAGGTTTTGGCAGAGCTTTAACAGCATTATGTAACAAGGTACCCAGGTAATACGGGCAAGATTGCATGAGCCCTGCCGGTTAAGCACTAGCTGGGAAACGTATCCAGTGTTATATAATTTGGATCCAATCCGGACTCGTCGCATGCTCGAGTTAAAAGATAGGCTGAAAACTGAAAGGCGTTGGCCACGGTTAACACAAAAGAAAGGCTGAACTGATAGTTATTTAAGAAAGATACCCAGCTAATACGAGGGAAGATCGCATGAGCCCTGCCCGTTAAGCATTAGCCGGGAAGCGGATCCAACGCCAATCCAGACCCGTTGCACTCTTAAGTCGAGTTAAAGATAGGCTGAAAATTGAAAGGCGTTGGCTGCGGTTAAAAGAAAGGAAAGGCTAAACTCGTCGTTATTTAAAAAGATACCCAACTAATACGAGGACACAATTGCATGATCCCTGCCCGTTAGTCATTAGCCGGGAGGTGGATCCAACGTTATGTAATTTGGATCTAATCCGGACCCGTTGCATACTCAAGTCGAGTTAAAGATAGGCTGAAAATCGAAAGGTGTTGGCCACGATTAAAAGGAAGGAAAGGCTGAACTCGTCATTAATACGAGGAAAGATTGCATTAACCTCGTTCCCAGGGTTCTCTCCTACCCACTCAGAGAGAGCCTAAGGCCGGGAAGCGGATCCAACGTTTAATAAACTGGATCCATTTTTATACAGGTCCCTTTGCATGTTTAAGTCGAGTTTTTCTTGAATCCGGATTGATAGTTGACATTTAAAACACTGGGCCCTTGACAAATAATTACACAAGGGTAATCTTTATTTACCATTAACTTAAAGCCATCACTTAGTAGATTTTGCGGCGGCAATATTAAATACATACTTACATACATACCACAATATTCACTGAAAACGTTTCTTTGAACATTGCAGACGGCATTTAGACAGACGCATATCTCACATATCATATCATTTCTCCCAAATCATTTCCAACAATTTCCGAATAAGCGAAGAAACCAAGAGAAAAAACAAGAGAACGAAAGAAAGAGCAGCAAGTGAACAATAATTTCTTTCATACCTTCAAAGGAATTTTTATAGTGCCTTGTATTTTAATATGTTTGCATAAGTTTGAGTTCTCTTTTAAAATTGTTTACTCAGTACAGAATTTTAAAGCCTTTGAAAACCTCCTCAATATTCCGGGCTTTTTTGTACAATATGTGGGTCTAACGTGGGAGGTTATTGTTATGTTAATCTAGTTCTCAGTTTAATGATCTTTACCAAAATTCGTTTAAAGTCCCAAAGTTTGTTGACTTTAGTTTAGGTTTTGTTGGGTGGGAAAGAGTTTTATCTTTCCCGGTCTCAAAACAAAAACATGTTTCGTTCAACTCTTCTTCTACTCCTTTGCCTGTTGGGTCATTTAGCTGCAGACCAACGTAAGTATACCCTTTATTTTTTATGATTGATTCGAAATGGCGCTTTTTTGGGCTCGCAAACACGAGTTTTGTGGAATGATTAAGGTGACTATTTTATCACAAATTCATGCATCTTGGCACTTAAATGTATCTAACTCTTGCGTCTCAATATATTCTTTACATCAGGGAAACGTTAAATTAGTATCTGATGCGATCGGACTGATGCGAGACCAGGAGCTTATGACTGAGAAAAACTAAGACTGTAAAATAAATAGCAAGACAGGAATGTTGATGGCATCTAATTGTCATTTTGCTGCAATTCTGCACCTTGATTTTCTCGAAACAGAATATATACTTTCCTTTTTTCGCTGAAAAGGTTTCTGTTTTGTAGAGACTTTCAGTTCTACTACCGAGGATAGGATCACGAACACCTTCAAAGCTGACAATAATGAATGAATTTCGATCACTGTTTTTTTTTTTAACGAAGACACCTTTTCAGTTTAATACTCATTAAAGTACCTATTAGAAATATTAATTCAGTGAAGGAAAGAGGGCGTCGAGAAAATTTGCTTTTAGATACTTTTTGGCATGCTTCTCTGACTTCTCGCTAGTAAAAATATATATCGCTAGGAGCCGATACAATCGGCTCCTGATATGCCTTTTTTACTATCCTAATGATAAGTTATTCCGATGCAGGGTTTACTTTCCGCTAAGTAACTCAACTATGCCGAAAGATTGTTTTTTCTTTATTTTTTATTGGGAACAATCCATGCCATGATTTTTATTTCTGTTGTTTCCGAATTGATCTTTTGTCCCCAAGTTGGACATTGTAGTCTTTATTAAGAAACAAACCTGCTAGTTTTAAAGTCATGATGGAAATAATTCAGTGACTTTAAACAATTCCATTAAAAGTGTCATTAGAAAAAAGGAAAGTAAATATTATACTTCTCAGTACTGACATGAACCATATCACTTCATTTCAAAAATTGTTGTGGTCACTGATCAAGGAATGTAGAAAAATGCAACGTTCTTGCTATCCATTGCTCTGAAATGCCGACAACTGAGGTTTTATTCAGATGCCAGGGGGGTTATTTACGACTTTTCCATAGGGAGCCCTGAGTCAGCATCTGTGAGATACAGGAGCAATGGTTCATTAGCAAGTTGTCCGGTGACCTTAATACACAGGGTGACCGCTTTATACAGGGACTTTATATAAAGGTTTGACTATGCCATGTTCTCGGACTCCATGGGTGAGGGGTGGGGAAGAAAGCATCCGAGTCCCCCCCAAAACTGTCAACTTCGATAGGGCTTTGTCTAGAGCTTGTATACAAGCTTGATGCAGCTGAACATTTCACAGCCAGGATTACTTTACTAAGTCCTACTTCCCCAGGACTATTAGAGTTTGGGATAGTCTCCCTCATTCTGTTAAGTATGCTACTAGAGCTCAACAGTTAAAAAGTTTTCTACATGCTCACTATAAGGCCAGGCTGAGTTCGTATCGGTCGCCATAGTTACACCTGTAGCACATTCTTATAGCGCACACCCTTTGTTTCTTCCGATTTTAGCATAATATTGTCTTATAGTTTTAGATATTGTGGGGGTTAAAATTCAATTGGGGGTCTTACAGTGTTTTCATTACCTGTCAGCGTGCTGCTGTTTTGTATGTATGTAATTTCTTTCTTGACAAATATGAATAAACCAAACTAAACTGAACTAAAGTAAGCACGCAGTCACCAAATAATGTGAATAGAGATTCGAAAGATAATCAAGCAATTTTAACAGCTAACCAAGATCGTCATCCTCAAAACCAACAAATAGTCACCCCTTGTCTGTATCTATCCCCAGTAAATGCTCCAGGAGTGGTCAAATGCCCCGCCCTTCAGCTAGGACACCGTGTTATAAGCAAACCCTCCTGTACCCGTGGCTCAAGTGTGGTAGGGACGGCCTGTCCTTTTGATTGTCATAAAGGCTTCAGACTGGTTGGACCGGCTGTTAAACACTGTCAAATGGATGGCACATGGACCGACGCGGCACTCCCAGTTTCCTGTGATGGTATGTGTACAAAGAGGACACTGTTTTTGATGATGGGCAAAATACGCACTCTAATGTTTCTTCACCTGACAAAAAAATATCTGAAAAATTTATTGGGAAGCAGTGAGAGTAAGCGCTAACCTGCAGAGTCTTTCCCAGGGGAGTGAGGTACTCCCTATAATGCCCTATGCAGACAGGCTCCACCCGAAAGGGTACCTTTTTCAGGCTTCAGGTATATATATGAAAGGGCAGGGATTTTAGGAACCGAAGTATATAAAAGGGTACGGAAATCTATCATTACGGTCTGTTAAGACTCAAAAGGAGCTTCAGATGCATTTTATTTCTCGGAAAAAGTTGAGAAAATCTCCCGGTTTTGTGATTTATTCATATTTGAAAGACAGTGCACTTACAGCCGTTAAAAGGGATGAAAAGTTCTTAACTAGGTATGTGAAAGGGGTACCATTTGTCAATAGAAGGTATACAAGAGGGGTACCTTTTCTGGCAAAAATGGTATATAAAAGGGTAAAGAGTTAGACCTTGGAGCGGAGCCTCCCTGAACAAAACTTTTTTAGAACCTTTTCCTCCCCCCCCCCCCCCCCCCCCCCCCAAAAAAACGCAGGTTTGAAAAACTCATGGCTTCTTCAAGGAACCCATAACCCTGCTTCTGTAAAATTTCCCTGCTAGCAGAGGTCTCTCACGACGAGGCAAAAATACCTCTTCTAGCAGGGAACTGTAGAATGCTCTTTTTCTCTCTCATTTTATTTAAATTGTCTTTAATTTTAACCCTGCAGACATAAATGAATGCAACATTAACAATGGCTTCTGTAGTCACATCTGTGAGAATACCGTGGGAAGTTACAAATGTAAATGCCCTAAACCGCTCTACTTGGATCCAACAGATCAGAGAACTTGTAGAGGTGAGTAATGAGAGGGAGATGACCCACATTTCGTATTACATCAAGGGGTTATGTCACCAGCATAGTACTGTTTTAGGTCAATTCTGTGCTCAAGTCGGATCATTATACGTTTCTGGCAAACTGCCCACCTAGCCCTCCCCTAAGCCAACATTAACACTTACTTCTCACTTAGGGCAAAATATTGGCTTAGGGGAGGGGAAGTCATTACTTAGTGTCCTCACCCACCTCACCCACCCACAAAATGGTCCTGGGGGCCGGTTTCTCGAAAGTTCCGGTAACTTTTTGGCCCTGAAGGCAAATTTTAAAATCCAAACCTGTTGAATAGTAGTACAGTTCCTAGCCCACAAACTAGTCAATTTTGCTTCGTTAGCTTCTAGTTTTATTGCATCACTTTTCAAACTGTTGAAACTTTGATCTTGAATGCAAACACAAAACAGCTTTCCGGGCCCAAATTTCACCTGGGAACACTAACCATAATATATTTATTTGGTGATAGTTGCAGGCATGGCATGAAACTTGACAAAGTTGGCCCGGGTTCTAGCAGAAAACAGGCTTTTACCGTTGCTTTTCGGGGGAGAGGTAGGGCGGGCGGAGTTGAGTACCTATTCTTCTTAGTCTCTAGTTTCGTAATAAAGAGCTTTCAGGGCAAAGCTCAGGTGCACGAAGCTCGATAAATTTGGGTGGGACACTTCTCTGAATACCTCACTTAAGAAAAATCGACAGGCCTGAATCTTTGTGAGTTTTTACAAATAGTCGTTTTTATATGTCGATAGCTCATGGCGTCCAGCTCACTTGCAATCCAAACCACATGGAAATTGTTCTTCCCAAAAACCTCATCCACAACCTTGGAGACGAGCACTTGAGTCTTCTGGACCCCAAGTGCAGAGCTAATGGCAACGCCACCCACTACAGTCTGTCTACTAATGTGACAGGGTGTGGAACGCGGTCTCACGTGTACAAAAACTTCATCGTCTACACCAATAGGGTGCTGGAATCACCCAATGAGGATTCTGACGTCATCACCCACGTGGGAAAAAATGAGATCAAGGTACTTGAACATAGAAACCTGATAAATAGCAAACTAATTAAGAATAACTGGGTGAACTTGTCATTTTCAAAAGTGACGGAGGTGTTCATCGAAGCTTCGGATAGTAAAAGGGCGCAGGGTAGCAACCCTCAAGGTACTGAGTCAAAAGGTCTTTATAAGAACTATTTTCCACTTTAGTAAACCTATGTGCTCTTCGCTACTTAGAAGAGCCATGACTGATCACAATCTAAAATTGGCTCACACTACCCATCATATTTCGCATCACTTTTGACATGCTTAAAGTGGTAAGATCTGGTGTTATTTCTAAATCATAATGTATGAACTGTTATCCTTGAGGAGTCATTCACCCCCGCCAAACTAAGGACTTCCAGTACTTCTTAACAGCTTTTCAACCTTCCGAAGATTAGCGTCATCATCTTTCGTGCGAAATTCCCCTTAACCTCGCGCGCGAAAAATTATGGCGAAAACTTTTGCTCATGGTCGTACCGAGCTGAACAATACTTTTGCGTCCTTTTCTTGATCAAGGTGCCCTTCAGCTGTTATTTTAATGACCTGGAAATTGTCAGCGCCGTTGGATTCAAACCTGTGGCTCAAAAGATTCATGTCTACGTCAAGGGCCGTGGAAACTACGCGCTCAGTCTGGACATCTTCAAAGATAAGACTTATGGCGAGGGGGGCAGTCGAGCAGTCATATCGGGATCCCCCAAATACACGGAGGCAGACTTTCCTGTTAGCGTGCATCTGCGTGAGAGACTGTATGTGCAGGCGTCTCTGGATACGCGTGAGACGGACCTCAAGATATTCGCGTCTAATTGCTGTTCCACGCCTATGCAGGACCACGAGGCCACAATGAAATTCAGGCACACTTTGATCACGGAGGGGTAAGCAAAGAGAGTTACCAATATTACTTTTCCATTCATTCTAAGAGTGCCATAAACCTTCTCAAAATTTAAGAGAGACTTCACGGAACTCTATCACATTGCTTAATTAATTTTGGGTAAGAGACAATTGTTGGGAGGTTTCATACATGTTATGCCTTTTCTGTAATCACCAAACAAGCTACTTGTTCTGGGCGCAATAAATCTTGGGCGTTTGCCGCCATTATTGAAGCCGGAAATATGCAACGCTCATTGCTTCGCTGTGATTGGCTATTATTCGACGCGTGAAAAAAATAGGTGCTTTTCAAAGTATAGGTTGACTCGAAGTATTGGTATGAGAGATGAAGGTTCCTTTTGAGTGAAAGCATTACATTTTTCACACACGTTGGGGGGCTACTGGTCAAGTTGCAAAGCGTCAAGAATCCTCTGAGTTATCAGTAAATTTAGATGGGTTTACCTTACAATAAAGATTTTTAAGAAGTTATTTAGGGCGATGAGCCAGCAATCCTAATCTCCAGGTTGTTTTTACGCATGCGTCGCATGTATGTAGCCAGCATTCGTTTGGGCTTCCACTAAGAATGTACGGAATGTACAGAACACACTTTGATCACGCGCGTTTGGACCTTCTACCACTCGTAATCTGATCACGCGTGTTTTGACCATCTGTCACGTGAAACTTACGCAAAGCACAGCGCTGGAGCAAAAGCGTTTTGACCTTCGAGCGTTGTCTTCCGCACTCTGTAACCTTTGGTTATCACTAGTAAGGTATAACCACAAGCTTTGCGGTTTTTTCTTCTCAGTTGCCCAGTGGATCCCAGTGTTCAGTTCCACAACTCCTCTGATCCAACCAAAATTCGATTCAGTTTCGAAGTATTCAAGTTCCTTGGTGACCACGACTATGTCTTTATACACTGCCGAGTTCACGTCTGTGACGCCAACGACCCCAACTCCCGCTGTGCAAAAGGATGCATGAAAGGTAACAGCTCTGTGTCACAAGACCAAGGTAAGAAACCTGTGGTACAGTCAAATGGCAAACGCATAAAGAAGACAAAGGTCTCGGAGAAGCGCACAGGGGAACCATTAGCTTTACAAGAACAGAAAACAGATACAAAGCTTCACGTCGCTGCAAAGAGGACTATTGGTAAGCCTGTGGCTGAATCAAAACCTAAGCGCGGGAAGGTACCGGTACAGAAGTCTACGCCCAGTAAAATAAAGCTTCACGCTGCTGCAAAGAAGACTATTGCTAAGCCTGTGGTGGAATCAAAACCTAAGCGCGGGAAGGCACCGTTACACAAGTCTTCGCCCAGTAAAATAAATCTCCATGACAACGCTAAAAAGAGCATTAAGTCAGCAACGCACCATATCATGAGACGATTCGCAGGCTTATCCCGAAAGAAAGGTGTGCTAGGGTCAGCGGATGTGAGCAAAGGACCGTTCATTTTCGAGGCTAAGCCAAGAAAACATCTCAAGCGAGGAAAAAAACCAGGAAATTCCCGAAAGGTGTTTGATGCTGGTAAAGGGAAGAGTATCCGCCAGGATGCTAAAAGAGGAAATCGTAAGTTTCACTTTGGGCTGGGGTTTGAAGAAGGAAATGTGATACTCAATATTCTTTGTTTTGGCCAATTTCTCGCTACGATGCTGAACACTAACGTGTAACTTACTTGCAAATGGTAAAACACAGATTCATAATAAACGCCTCCTTACTAGCTTACAGAGATCTACACACCTTTTGAAAGAAAATTTATCAAAAACGTCGGTCTCCGACCGATCACGAATAAAACCCGAAGGCGAGGAAGAAAAGACCCTTTGGAAAGAATAAAGGGTACATTACGTCCAATGAAAGAAACCATAAGATACATGATGAATAGCCCACGTTCGATATATTAAAATTCTAACATGACTCCGAGGCTTTCTGGTCATTTTTCTAATTTGGTTTGGTTTTCTTTGTGCTCAAGTCTCTTTTGGGAATTGCGAGAATATGGAGTCTTGAAAAATATGCAATTTTCACCCTAAAGCCTCGAAGTCATGTTAGAAGTTTAATATATCGAACGTGGGCTATTAATTCCAGTTTTTAAATCACCTCAAGAAATTGATCCGGATTTCGGAATCTGGGAAAATCTGGAATGCTGGGCTTTGGAATCTGGAATACAGTTCAAGAAATCCGGAATCGCACTAACGAGTCCAGGTTCCACTGACAAAAACTGGAATCCAGTACCAGGAACCCGGAATCCATTTCGTAGAATCCAGAATTCCATTACATGGGACGATTTTAAAAGGAAGTGCGCAGAACTGGCCTAAACTAATCTGTATTTCAGATTGACAATTTTGCATGTCTTTCTTTCAGGGTCAGGGGCAGCTCCAAGCGCAACCAATGTTCTTCTTGTGGCAATGACCGTGGCCTCCATCATGGCGTTGATAGGGGTTGTGTATCTTGGTCGAAAGGCGATTAAAACCGTTCAGAGTCCATACAATTACGACCCTGTACTAGTCAATTAAAAAGTTCCTTCATTGTTAACTTCACCTTTTCTTTGTCAGACAGAGATAACAATTGGCCATTACCGAGTTGCCCGAAGCCTCTGTTTCAAAGCGAGGGTAGGTCCGAAGCCATTGATAGAGGGGAGGCAAGCTTAGTTTCGTGAAGCCGTGATCGACCATTTTTGGTGTCCGCGAATCGTGATGTACTAAAAAACTGTTTTGTGAATCGTGTTTGAAATGCACTCCGTGAAACGTGGACTGCCAAAATCCTCTTTAGTGAACACGTACTTCGAAGATAAATTGAAGAAATTAAATCAATAATTTAGCCACACGAGCATCTGGCGGCCCGATTTAATTCGACTTTTGAGTCTTTTGACGTAACTTCTCACTTCAGTGCGCTCAGACCCACCTACAGGTGGCTACACTAGGGAATTTATAGTCACGCAGAGATCACCCAAACACTTGACAGAGATCAAATACACTATTTGTTTAGTGACTCGTGAAACGCAAAATTGTTGTTAGTGAACTCGTGACGAGAACCCCAACCCCCCCCCCCCGCCCCCTCCCGTTGCTCCCCCTCTTGACACGGAAATGAGTTTTTTGTCTCATGCAAATGAAACTCATTTTCACAAGAACAGTTTTGAACTAAGCCTCGTTTTGAAAGTGAGAGTTATTGAAACTAGGAAATGGCCTTTCTTCAAAGCAATTTCAACTTAAAATTGAACGTCTTCCATCAATGGTAGAGGTTAGCTTAAATTCGGGGTTTTTGTAATTGTTTATAGAAAATGCTAAAGAGGTAAACTTCCTTCAAGTATGTGTCCCACTGAAGACAAATGGACTGTTTTAAGAGCAGTTTCTCGATGACTCTTCCTTAAATGTTAGTTGGCCGTCATTGAAGCTAAAAGTAATTCTTAGTTTGCTCGAGAAAAATAATAGGTTTAACGTCAGTTTAGTGGAGTTTTGAAATATTCTGTACTTGGTGTTAGCTTGTTGCTATACTGCAACGAGATCTTTTCAATCAGACTGACTATGGCACATCAAAGTTACACTGGCCAATCACACTTGACAGGCAATTCAGTTGGTTCATTTCATTGCCAGAACCTGCAACAGGTCCAGTCCGAGGGCGGGAAAATGCTGGCGCGCACGCCAGTTTGTTTACCGCTGATTGGTTAAGAGAGTGGCAGGGGATATTTCAGCCAATTACATCGTAGCGTACTGTCTAAAACCAAATTAACTGCAAATTCAAGTTACATACACACCTAAGAAAACCCGCTTTTTTGTGAAACTTTAGTTACAATGTTAATTTAGCCCCCCCCCCCCCACCACCCCCCCCCCCCCAAAATTGGCTGCTGTAAAGCGTTAATACTATGTATAGTACGACTCCTCCTCCTCTCTTTCAATAAGTACGATGAAAGTCGCCGAGACTCCGCTCTTTTGTAGCACAGTAGCGATTAGGTTGTGTATTCAAGAAAAGGTTTTTTTGTCATCAAGCTTTTTGTGCATTCTCTTCGTGTATTCTTTCTTCAAATAAACTGAGCATTTATTGCTAGAACAGTTGTCATTTTTGAAATGTAAGTTTCTAGCTAGAACTGAAAAGAGCTCCCTGCAAAGCATATGGGTGTTATACGATTTATTAAGGCTAGGTTTACACTAGACGGTATTCATCCGGATTCATGACAAACCCGGAACATTCTGGTATGAGACTCATTTGGCCGTTTACACGCAGATGCGTGAATCCGAAATAGAAACGTCTCGGTTTGGCTGGATGTCCTGAGATTTTGATTTAGCAATCTTTAAAAGTAAATACTATGTATCCGAATGTAAGTTCTCGGATTATTTATGTGTGCACAGGCCTGCGATTCCAAATACCCTAAATAATCGATCGGGAAACATGTACGTTCCGGAAAAATATCTTTTGGTGTAAACCTTGCCGGATGAAAGACGTAAACAGAACCGTTCTCACGAACATTCGTTTGGGGCATTTCGCAACCAATCGGAAAAATAACGCGCAGAGAAAAAGGCTACGGATCTAGCTCCTTTCCAATCATTTCTCTGGGTAATAACTTGATCGCCGTTTACGAAAAGACAAACTCTCGTGTTCAACATTTACCATTCAAAGGAACAACAGCGTGTAAGGAAGTATTGATTAGACTGGTTGACTCTTCTACAGCAGGGAGTCGAGACGAGTACGTTAATTGTCATCATTGGTTCACTTCTACCTAAACTCCTCCCTATCATCTTCTCGTAGCTGGTTTAGCACGCTCCATTTTCTAATCCCTTGCAGCCGTTAAGGGCATAGATCACAATACAGGATTTCATTTTTGGTGGACTGGCGAGGAATTTAAGAAAAAAATAAGAGCTTTGCAAGAAGTCTGTGTGACTTCTTCTCGTGCTTTCTGTTACCAAAATTATTTCATCTTCCTCTCTTAACTAACGACTTCATGCCACCAAAACTAGTCAATCAAGTTTCATGGCAGGTAGGGACCGCCTCTTTTTCCCGTGTACACGCGTTTTTCCATCAGCTCTTTTTTTCCTCTTCTCTGATAAAATAAGACGTTTTCTTGTCGGCTCCTACAAGAAAAGTCGTATGAATGTGCTCAGGGTGAAATTAAAAGCTGGTCGTGACTCATAGCACTCGAAAATTTTACCGTAGTTTTAAGGAGGGGAAACCCGGAAGAATCCGGAAAAAGCCTCATGGAGCAATGGAGAGAACCAACAACAAACTCAACCCACATAATTATGGCGTCAGGTCGACATGAAACCGCACCACATTGGTGGGAGGCGAGTGTTCTCACCACTCACCATCCCTTGCCCCCTCATTCACAACATAAATACTATTCGCAGCGGATACAATGCTACATGTATAGTGAGCCATTGCTTTGAGCAATCAAATGACTCGTAAAGACTTGCTACTGATGGTTAGTAGAGTCACGTATTAGCAAGGAGTGTTTCGACACCAACCTCGTGGACCACTAATCAGTTTACGAAGTTGGATGAGTGGGGGGGGGGGGGGGGGGGGGTGACCGAATTTACAACCCGTATACACCCACGGAATAAAATAAGGCCATCAAGATTAATCGAAAGCAAGGAGAAAATCACCGGCCCCGATCGACAACGGGGAACTATCACTTTCATAACATAATGAACTGCCTAGGTAACGGAGCAGAATATCTTACATCACAACTTACCTCAGCTTCTTCATGGTCGCCATTACACTGTCCGTTCGTCAGAGAATCAAAAGTCTGTTTCTTTTTCTTCTTCTTTGATGTGCTTTTGAATTTTTTTACTGACAAAGTAGACGAGTCTGGTGTGAGCTCTGTATCCTCTGTAAAGCTTTTTTCTTTCTTTTTCTTTCTTTTAACCTTTGGTGTATATTTTTGTACAGAGCCAGGAAGCTGTCCACATACACTTTCAACCACTTCATCTACTGATTCCAAAGTAACGTTTTCCCCACTGACTCCCTGGACTGCTATGTCAGGAACAATTCTGTGAGGATTAAAGTGAAGAAAAGAGTATTGTACACCAGTAGTAAGGAGGAATACTATACATAGAGCGTAATGAAATGAACAAAAAATACCCACATTACAATTGGCCCAAACAAGAGCACTATATCGCCCTGACGCTCAGGCCCTAAGTCTCTCCCGTGTTTGATAGAGTTGATGCACGTGGCCCACAACATCTCTAATAACATCGCAAATAATCGAAGTTTTTTTTACACGAGGCCCTCAAGTGTTTGATCGAGTTAACACACTTACCAATGTCACTAATAACATCACATATAATACATTTTATAAAACAGAAAACCTGGTTCATCTGTTCCACAAATTTCGTTTCGTTCCATTTTTAATAGTTCTTTGGTTACTTGAAAATTAGAAAGACTTAAGAAGTTCAACGTAGAAGTGCCGATGAGAATTTTAACAAAAATTAATTTCATTATCTGGGCAGTACAGTGTTCCTACTGGTGTGTTGGTTAAACATTTTATTATCATCTCTTTCCATTCCTTGGGATCAAAAACATTTTTCAAGGATTATTTTCCTCTCAAAGATTTCAATGAAATATCTGCTCTGTTTGAGCACAGTTGGATGGGGGTAAGGGGGGGGGGGGGGGGGTTAGGCATGTTTACTTAGGCAAAATGAAGCACTGTCAAAAAATTAAGGATAACAAAGAACCCTGATTCCTGTTTTGGATGTCTTGAACGACTGACCACTTTAGCGCTTTGGGCAGGGCACATAACAGTGTCATTACCAACCAATCTTATCAATACACCCTTTTGTGCGTTAGTTTGATTGTACAGCAGTAAGACCAAAGGTTGCAAGGGAGGGGAGAGGGATAATAATATTCTTCTCCTAAAAAGGGAGGGCAAGGCTGATTAGAGAGGGGTACTGTAACTATAGGTGTATTTTGAGCCACTCTTTAACCATGGCTCTGGCTTTAAAGAGACAACAACACCTACTTTGTTAGCACATGAAGAGAGTGAGCGATAGAAACAGCTTGTTGAAGTAACTTGACGTCAGCTTCTCCTGATTGTGAAGTGTGTCCATTTATTTGACAGAAGTGTGAGGCAAGAGAATAAAGCTATAAGTAGAAAGAAAGGCACAAAAATTTATGCTAAGCTGTATGCAGTACATGTTTTCTGCCAATTTTTCACGAAAGTGATATCACGCGGTTTTTTGAGGAGGCAAACAAGTGATAACAGTGTAGCTGGTATCGTGAATAAGATCTTTCCTTTAACTATTCATTCAAAGTATGACCAATAAAAAGATTGTATTTGAGTCACATGTTTACCTCCATAAACCCTTATACAAATCATTTAGTCACTATTGTCAGAAACACCTCTTCAGTTAGTTCTCATTAACTTTTGATACAGATCTCTAATGTCTTTTTCAATTTACAAGTATGATAAAAGTTTCGCATCCAATCTGTATGTGCTCGTATTAATTTCATCTTGTATGTGTAGTCAAGACCAATAACGTTTTGCATATATGATCAATTCCTGTTATTAGACCAAGTCACAACTGCAAATTGGTGTAAGAGAGAGACATTCATAGCAGTATGTGAAAAGAATTTTCTTTGTTAGTAAAAATTTCATTCAAATGGGTAACAAGCATTTACATTCAGGCATGAGGCTCGAGAGTACCTCTGTACTTTCCAAATCTATCTCAAACAATAGCATGTAGTTATGTGACCACATCCTCTGAGGGACCACCTATCAAAGGTACCAAAATGACTCCAGTCAAGTATGACCTCCCATCAGTGAGAGTTTTGGGTTGAGTACCAGTCCAAGTACAGTGGAACCTCGATTTAACGAACCTCTACGTAGCAAAGTCCTCGTTATAACGAACGACTTTCTGCAGCCCGGCCAAAATGACAGTAAAATGTGTAGAACAGAGCCTCGATTAAACGAAATCCTCATTATAACGAACACAATCTAGATGCGCAATCGTAAGTTTTTGAAATATTTATTGAAATGTTTTTAAAATAGAATAATATTATAAATTATATAGCTGTAATTATTATAGATTTTATTTATAAACGTTTTTGAATACGTTTTTAGCTCCTCGACGTAACGTGTTAAAATAGATGATTGATTGATTAATGTAACAAATAAATGTCAACATGTGATAAAAAATGAATGCCAAACAGAACAACAAGGATGAAATTTATGTTCTTGAGTTTCTAGTGCCATAGCTATTTACACCTCGCTTCTGAGACATAGGCGTTAAAGAACAAACAAATGTTATTACAGTAATTGTTCAGATATCCGGGAATGCTGGGTGTTGTAAAATTAATTATCTTTTAACTATACCTAGAGATAACGACCATTTTGGTTGTTTTTTTGAAAATTCATTAAATCGGGGTGTTCAAAATAGCGAACCCTCTATATATATTTCCCCAGTCCCTCGGCACCATATTAAATTGAGGTTCCACTGTGCAAGGGGGATTACTCACTGCACTTTACAATAATATACAACCTCTGAAGTAAAAAAAAATAACACACTTTACATTTTTACTTCCACTGATCAGTCAGGTTGATTGGCAGATTAAGTAGAAAATTTAATCCATCTTCGGTGAAGTAAACAGGAGACTAAACAAATAATTATATTCTAGGCACCAAGACTGTAAACAAGTACACGTAAAAGGAAAAGGGGATTTTGATCCAAAAGAAGAATAGTCAGTTGTTTAATGCCTGTTAATTACCTTGGTGATGTCAGTAGAGCCATCTAACGTCACAAGAAAATTAAGAAGTTTCTTAAGATCCAACAACAAGTGGCATTCTTGACAGCAAATCTGCATAATAAAAAAATTAACAAAATTCTGGTCGGCTGTAAACTGGCATCTAACCTGGGTGCAAGAAGCAATTTTTCTCTTTAGGGGCAACGGAATTGGGGAGAAGCGAGTCACAAATTGCCAAGACAAACTTGTTGACCAGTACTTCAGAACTTCGTATGCTAATCAACACTAATGAGCGCAATTCAAACCTCTACCACCCACATTAGCTGAACCCATAACAATAGAATGAATATTACATAAACAATACACAAAGCCATTATTGCGACCGCTTGTAAGGACCCTGGTTGTTAGAGACCTAGTTGTAAGACCCCTAGTTGTAAGACCCCTGGTTGTAAGAGTCCTGGTTATTATTGTCCTGGTTGTAAGAGTCCTTCTTGTAAGACCCCTGGTTGTAAGAGTCCTGGTTCTAGGAGTCCTGGTTGTAAGAGTCCTTGTTGTAAGACCCCTGCTTGTAAGACCCCTGGTTGTGAGAGTCCTGATAGTAAGAGTCCTGGTTGTAAGAGTCCTGGTTTTAAGACCCCTGGTTGTAACATCCCTGGTTGTAAGAGTCCTGGTTGTAAGAGTCCTGCTTGTAAGAACCCTGGTTGTAACACCCCTGGTTGTAAGAGTCCTGGTTGTAAGACCCCTGGTTGTAAGAGTCCTGGTTCTAAGACCCCTGGTTGTAAGAGTTCTGGTTGCAAGACTCCTGGTTGTAACAGTCCTAGTTGTAAGACCCCTGGTTGTAAGACCCCTGGTTGTAAGAGTCCTGGTTGTAAGACCCCTGGTTGTAAGACCCCTGGTTGTAAGAGTCCTGGTTGTAAGACCCCTCGTTGTACGACCCCTGGTTGTAAGGCCCCTGGTTGTAAGAGTCCTGGTCGTAAGACCCCTGGTTGTAAGACCCCTGGTTGTAAGAGTCCTGGTTGTAAGACCCCTCGTTGTACGACCCTTGGTTGTAAGGCCCCTGGTTGTAAGAGTCCTGGTTGTAAGACCCCTGGTTGTAAGAGTCCTGGTTGTAAGACCCCTAGTTGTAAGACCCCTGAGTGTAAGAGTCCTTGTTGTAAGACCCCTGGTTGGAAGACCCCTGGTTGTAAGACTCCTGGTTGTAAGAGTCCTGGTTGTAAGACCTCTGGTTGTAAGAGTCCTGGTTGTAAGACCCCTGGTTGTAAGAGTCCTGGTTGTAAGACCCCTGGTCGTAAGAGTCCTAGTTGTAAGAACCCTAGTTGTAAGACCCCTGGTTGTAAGAGTCCTGGTTGTAAGAGTACTGATTGTAAGACCCCTAGTTGTAAGACACCTGGTTTAAGACCCCTGGTTGTAAGAGTCCTGATTGTAAGACCCCTGGTTGTAATAGTGCTGGTTGTAAGACCCCTGGTTTTAAGACCCCTGGTTGTAAGAGTCCTGGTTGTAAGAGTCCTTGTTGTAAGACCCCTGGTTGTAAGAGTCCTGGTGTTAAGACCGCTGGTAAGAGTCCTGGTTGTAAGAGTCCTGGTTGTAAGAGTCCTTGTTGTAAGACCCCTGGTTGTAAGAGTCCTGGTGTTAAGACCGCTGGTAAGAGTCCTGGTTGTAAGACCCCTGGTTGTAATAGTGCTGGTTGTAAGACCCCTGGTTTTAAGACCCCTGGTTGTAAGAGTCCTGGTTGTAAGAGTCCTTGTTGTAAGACCCCTGGTTGTAAGAGTCCTGGTGTTAAGACCACTGGTAAGAGTCCTGGTTGTAAGAGTCCTTGTTGTAAGACCCCTGGTTGTAAGAGTCCTTGTTGTAAGACCCCTGGTTGTAAGAGTCCTGGTTGTAAGACCCCTGGTTGTAAGACCCCTGGTTGTAAGAGTCCTGGTTCTAAGACCCCTGGTTGTAAGAGTCCTTGTTGTAAGACCCCTGGTTGTAAGAGTCCTGGTTGTAAGAGTCCTTGTTGTAAGACCCCTGGTTGTAAGACCCCTGGTTGTAAGACTCCTGGTTGTAAGAGTCCTGGTTGTAAGACCTCTGGTTGTAAGAGTCCTGGTTGTAAGACCCCTGGTTGTAAGAGTCGTGGTTGTTAAGAGTCCTTCTTGTAAGACCCCTGGTTGTAAGAGTCCTGGTTGTAAGAGTCCTTGTTGTAAGATTCCTGGTTGTAAGAGTCCCGGTTGTAAGAGTCCTTGTTGTAAGACCTCTGGTTGTAAGACCCCTGGTTGTAAGAGTCCTGGTTGTAAGGGTCCTGATTGTAAGATCCCTGGTTGTAAGAGTCCTGGTTTTAAGACCCCATGTTGTACGAGTCCTGGTTGTAAGACCCCTTGTTGTAAGAGTCCTGGTTGTAAGACCCCCGGTTGTAAGAGTCCTGATTGTAAGACCCCTGGTTGTAAGAGTCCTGGTTGTAAGAGTCCTGGTTGTAAGACCTCCGGTTGTAAGACCCCTGGTTGTAAGACCCCTGGTTGTAAGAGTCCTGGTTGTAAGACCCCTGGTTGTAAGAGTCCTGGTAGGAAGACCTCTGGTTGTAAGACACCTGGTTGTCATCAAAAGCTCTGGTAAGGGACTGCTCTCGTAAGCAACCATGACGACTTTTGGAAATAACCAAATGGACTTTTCCTTTATTTTTTAAGCCCTTATAAGCGAGCACTCAGAGTCACATTCAAATAAATCAATAGTTTAATGAAACTGCACACTGCCCTAATGGTTCCTTGGTAAAGATGTTGTACAGTGCAGAATTGTATTTGGAAAAGTTTAACAAAGTTCAGATGTAAAGACACTCATTAAACACTCATTTCTTTGGTTTTTTTGTGATAAATTTTTAATAAGTTTCTGAATCTCTTTAAAAGAACCACCCTCTATTGTTTTACCACGTGGTTGCTTACGAGAGCTCATTTTTGTCAGCAAGCAGCTCTAGTTATGACCACTTTTTCGAATCTCCAAGGCGGTCACTTATAGGAGAGCTTTGACTGTAATTATTATCTATGTTTATCATCAAGCTGACCTGTACTCCCTTGATCTTCAGCACCTTTTTTGACCAGTCAAGATCCCATGCTAAAATCCTTTCTATGGCAACCTGATTGACACAAATACAATATGAGTTTACTTGTTGCTATTACATCTTATTAAAAACTGAATCATTGGATAATGCAATTCTGGAGCTCTGATTGGCTTAGCCATAATAGTATATAAGCCATTATACCATGCTCTCCAAATATGGTAACTGTATGTGTCTGCTCAAAATTAACAACAAGCTTAAAATTGTTTGTTTTTACAAATAAAGGCAGGAAGAATTTGCGATACTTTGTGGGTGTTTTTAATAAAACTTGCGCTTGTTGGATATGAGATGATTATAGCCAACTCATATCCAACATGCACGTGTGCAAGAATGACAGATCAACCTCCATTCCCAGGGGGAGGGAACTTCCTATAATGGCCTATACGGGAAAGCTCTGTCTGAAATGGAAGCCTTTTTAAGGGTTTAGGTATATGAAAGGGTAGGGATTTTACTTGTTGATCAAAGTATATGAAAGGGTCGGGAAATCTGTCATTTTGGTTGGTACAAAGGCCCAAATGGGCTAACAGATTCATTTTATGGTCATGAAAAGGTCAAGAAAATGTTCTGCTTTTGTGATTTATTCATATTTTAAAGAAATTGCCTTTACAGCAGTTAAAAGGGATGAACAGTTCTTAACTAGGTATGTGAAAGGGGTACCATTTGTCAATAGAAGGTATATGTTACAGGTCAAAATTAAATCCAGGTTAAAATTTTTTAACTTACGATGATTCACAAATTCCTTTGTCTACTAGCCCTAATTATCCATAAATAAGGGCTAGGAGACAAAGGGAAATGAGAATCAACCTACAATCGGCGACAAAATGAGTTGAGACACTTCACACAAAACTGGGCTTTTTTACGTTTTATTAACTTCAAAAGGAGGAAATATAGCTTTCCTTCCCCATCCTCTCCGTGCAATGTTGTGCCCTTGTTCTAGCTACCTGTAGAAAACAACAAACACCCCAACTTTGAATGGAGGGGACAGGGGAGGGGTGCGGATTCTTTTGTTCTCCTAAATTACCCTATTTAAGTACAATGTCTCAACAATTTTGTCGCCGATTGTCTGAATCTCAAAAGTGGCCGTACGTCCTTTAGAAAGGTAATTGAATTCATTTCTTTATGCTGGGATGTAAGACCCCTGGTGGCTTTTTATTTGTTGTGTTCGACTTCATTATACCTGTTTTAGAACAATTAGAATAAGGCGATTTCATTATTTTCAGTGCGTGACATTTCGTGTCACGCTTAACCGTGCCTTGACATCGTGCAATGTGGCGCGTCGCTCACCATTTCTTATTCTCTCCTTTATGGAAACGCATCAAAACAAAGAACAAAGTGAAAAGGATAGGAAACTTAATAGATTTCTAGGCATTAAAGTAGTTATAATGGCTAAAATTGCTCTTTAAGAGGAATTTCAACGAGTAACCACAAGTAACCACGATGAGTATAAAAGAAAAATAATTTAATTATCTTTTAAGAACAAAGTTGGTTACTCGTGGCCAGTCCCCTCCTGACCTGATAGTTTCTACTGTAAAGTACATTCTTCAAAGACCCTTATGGGTATATGGGCAACGAATCTGCTGCACAGATTTAGCGATGCTATGCAGCTTTGCTGTGCGTTAGAAGTTGGAACATTTTTCCTGAAAATTCTCCTGCGCATAGCAATCATGGCTATTTTATCGTCCATCCCACCCTTATCAAATAGCCAAACTTTGAATAAACACTTCGAACTTACTAGGGATATATTCAGATACAATATATTACCTGCCATTGATTCCTACCGATCACACTTAGTTACCAGAGGAAAATCAATCATTCGGTACGTGGGTATGCTGCGTAATTACTTGAAAACTCTACCGAGTACAAAGATTGTCAAAACTAATTTTCCCTCGAAAAACACAGGTAAGAGATTATATGGGTATCTTATCTATCTTCTGAAAAACGACCCGGTGTATATAGTAATCTCAACTAGTTACCGTCTCCTAACTGGTGCTAATAAGACAACAGCGCGTAGATTTCGATTCAGACAATCGGCGACAAAATGAGTTGAGACACTTCGCCTCAAACTGGGCTTTTTTACGTTTTATTAACTTCAAAAGGAGGAAATATAGCTTTCCTCCCCCATCCCCTCCGTGCAATGTTGTGCCCTTGTTCTAGCTACCTGTAGAAAACAACAAACACCCCAACTTTGAATGGAGGGGACAGGGGAGGGGTGCGGATTCTTTTGTTCTCCGAAATTACCCTATTTAAGTACTATGTCTCAACAATTTTGTCGCCGATTGTAGCTTGAAAAAATGTACCTGAATTTTTTTTTTGACCTGTAACAAATACAAAACAGGTTCCTTTTCCATCAAAAATGGTATGTAACAGGGTAAGGGGTTGGACTTCAAGACAGAGTAATGATGATGGTAAAAAGAAATTATAAATAAGGAAACCTCTACTAAGCGTCTATTCTATTGTGAAAAACTTACTTTTGATTTCTCAAGTGGGTTACTGTCATAGCAAACTAATCGTCCACACCACTTACAATGAATCTGATAGAAATAACAAATAATTTTTTTTAATCAACTAAATTAATGTTACAAAACAAATACTCAAACACTTCTAATGGCTTTGCTCATGCCACCAACTGGGAACTGTTATTACTGCAATCAGCTATAGTTACAATCGCTGACAAAATGAGTTGAGCCACTTCGCCCTAAAGGGACTTTTTGACATTTTCATTTTCGTCTCTCCCCAGTCTTGCTCTCTGATTTCAGCCATGCTCCAGGCCCAGGTTGTTCAAAAGTTGGATAGCACTATCCACTGGATAAATCACTATTCAGCAGATAAGTAGTAAGAAAACCAATTGCGTTATCCACTGCATAATAATTTATCCCGTGGATAGCGCTATCCACCTTTTGAATAACTGGAACCAGAACTTTAGTATCACTGTTCATGCGTACTAGACTACACAAAAATAAGGACTGTTTTGCCGTCTACTGTTATCAATTCGATTTCCTTACAACCTCATACATTTATTACATTTGCAGCAATTTCATACTATTTCACACAAATAGTTCATATGGAATAAAGTCGAAGCATGTTGGCATATTAATGTATAGGGTTGTTCGAAAATCTTATTTACTCTGTTACCTGCGTCGGTGTATCAATTTCTTTGCTGTTCAAACTTGACTGAATAGCTTGAAGAACCTTTTTGAAAAGTATAGAAGGAACCAATTTAGAACTGTTTAGAAGCACAGTCAATGAATAACAGTACAAATCAAAAGATAGGTGTATCACTATTTCAAAGTCGTATGCAACGAGGCAGATTCCTCCCGCAGCTAAAATTGTCAGCGATGAATTGCCGTTACTCGTGCACAAAGCCACATGTGTGATAAACAGAACGAATCACAGTTATTTAGCGGAGCAACTACAGACTAAAGAACCACAAACTAATTGATTTAAAAGCTGTTTAAGGGCAGTCTTAGGCTCACGTACAGACCAGAGCGAAATAAGTGGTCAACAGTTAAACGCGTGGTTAGACTGTTTTCGTAAACAGATCCAAGTTCATAAACATCAATTTGGACACCTTTCGAATGGTAACAAAACTTTTATCTTACCGCTTTGGCGTTGTGTGCAGCAGGTACGATTTGTGGCGTTAAAATTGGGAAAAGCCGTTCCAAAATCTGGACAAGCGGAACCCACCAGTTGTTGTCCGCCATATTGAATCACGTGGCGAAGGAGACTGGTAACTAATTTAGCGCGACAAAATGGGTAATATTAAGGTGATTCCCTAGTAAAAGAACCTAACATAGATTTTAGATGAAACTTGGTACACTGATGTAACAAGTCAAGAAGATGATAAAAAAGTAATAAAAAGTGGGGGTCACCGTGCTCGTTTTGACGTCACAATGCTGACAAATACGGCTATTTTGGACCCTTTGACAAAAACCGCGCGCAGCCCAAAACTAGACAAAAAGGAAAGATTTTTTCAATGATGCATGTGGTATCGCACAGAATTTGACTTTAATGTATTGTTTATCCACTTTCGTACCAGAAAAATGCCTTTTAATGCCCTTGTTTTTACTTTACGCTCCAAAGTAGAATTAAATTGGACACGCGCTATTCGACACGTGATAGCTCAATCCGTACAATTTAGTAAAATTGCCAAAAAACTGAACATAGATTTGTGCTAATTTTTTTCTCACCGAAAGGAAGCACTGTCCTTATTAAAATCATGAAATAAAAATTGGGGGTCACCGTACTCGTTTTTGCGGTAGAGCTGCAGAAAGTGCGCACCAAATGCATTTTCCTTGATTTTTGAGAGAGGACTGGGGCGAGTTTCAAAATAGAATGTGTGTGAAAGGGGGAAAAAGTATTAAAAAATCCGTTTTTACAGAATTTACATCGAGATATCACATTTAGGACACAATGTGATAAAGAAAGCGTTTAAATGAAAATAAAAATGAATAAGCACAAATTAAACATCCACTATCGAGGTTCTCCGTGAGGAAGTCGAACTCAGCAACACGCGTACTGCTTACGTTATGCACATTCCCACCACATTGAGTCTCACCTAGGCAAGAAACAAACGCAAGCAAAAATTGCAATAGCGTTTCTCTTCGGTCAACTTCATTTTAATAATGTTACTTCACATGCTCTTTTTTACGGAGACCATCTTGTTATGCGCAGTAAGAGATGCGCAATGCAAAACCAGGGAATCACCTTAAGGGTAATATTTAGGGTAGGGGGTAGGGAGGGACCTGGCCTGGAAAGGAAATATACAAACCATTTATCATTTATCGTCTCAAGGATGTATCTCCATTTTGTAACAATTCAAACAGTAATGAATAATAAGTGTCTCTCATACAGGCCACCTTAGAAATCCCACTGCTTTATTTTCAATGCACGGGTACCCTTTACACTAGTGGCAAATCCAGGGGAGGGAACCGGGGGCCCCGGGTACCCCCTTATTCTTAGACCAGACTGAGGCCCAAAAGGCTGAAAAAATTTTTTTTTTGAGACAGCCCCCAATCCCCCCACACTAATCTCAGGGTCTGGATGACCCCCCCCCCCCCCCACCCCCCCTTATCTGAGGGTCTCGATCTGTCACTGCTTTACAATACAGTTGAACTGCCACTAAGCAGCCGCCTATTTTAAAAGTGCTTAAAAGCCGCCACCGTCTATTAAGGGGGCAGTGGAAAAAAGTCCCAAAATAATTGTAGAAAAGAATATGAACTTACACCTCTACAACCCATCTTCCCGCTGAATTATCTCATGCGCTCCCTACTCAGGAAGGGTGAACAGCGAGGTTCCACGCACGAAAAAATTCCTTGTAACTTTAAAAGGATGATAACTACTTGCCAATCGGAAGCAAGAGTATGATGATTAGAGTAAAACAAAGCCTTGAGTTGAACCATCAAACACTTAGTACACTATCTTAGCGGGGCTTTATTTCAAGAATATGATGAAGAACAATAGAGTGCGAGACAGAAGGTGATGACCGATTGCGGACCAGCAATGCTGCTCCTCTGTGTATTGTTTCAAAATATTAAGTGATGTTACTGCTAAAGATTATTCTAATTTATGATGAACTTCTATTGAGTGGCCAACCTCCATTAAGTGGCTACCTTCAGGGTACTAGCAAGTGGCTGTTTAACGGAGGTTCCACTGTACACAGCTGTTTCGAGAAAGATTGTTGGAAAAAATGTGCACGCGACAACCCCGAAAGGTAATATGGGATATGATCAATACACTGTTTCTAACGACTGTAGCTGTCGAACCTAATTTTGTTGCTTTCCACTAGCACTTACGAACATAATGTCCGTGGCCTCTCGTGCCATTCTTTCAAATTTCTTTGGAGAACAGGGCAGACAAAACCACCCACAGTACCTTTCGGGATTGTCGCGTGCACTTTTTCCAACAACCTTTCTCGAAACAGCTGTATACCCAGCTACTAGTATAATCTCATCTCAAAAAATGTTATATTTTCTTCATCTTTCAGCAACTTCAGCTCCTTCACTTATGCTGAAGAATACCATTGGTATAGCTCAATAAATATTCTGCATTTGCTATTACACATTTACAAAACCTGAAGCAAATTTCCAAGACACCTTTGCTGAGTAATATTAATTATTAATCTCCCAGAAAATTTTTGTAGAGTCTCATAAGATTGTTAGATTCTTGTAGGAATCTTGTAACATGCCTCCTTTAGTTCAGTATTTCAAGATCCCTGCATCTCAACAACGGAAGCAGTTTTTAAAACAGCTAGGAGCCAAGTCTCAGCTCTTGTATGAAATTAAGCAAAATTGAAACAAGGATAAAAACCTTATGTTCAAGTTAAGTGTATTTTTCTTTGGTTCATTCTTAAATAGTCCACATTCAACTGCCTCAACATGTGGTAGGCAATAAAATTGTCACATAAGCAAGTAGTGGAAATGAAGATTAACCAGCACAAGATCACAAACAGTTACAACTGTATGAGGTTTCCTTTCTCCCAAACAGAAGAAAATCTTTTCCTTCCAATGATCATATAACAAAGAGTTTGTTAGTACAAAACAACACCATTGTCCATTATATTCAGTCATAAATCCAAACACGCAAATAACTTTGAGGGGACAGGAGAATTGTACCATGGATGATACTTGATCACAACTGACTCCAAAAGTATCCAAAGTACAGCCATCAACCTTGTTTCTGCTTGTGAGTATTCTTATTCTTGCAGATGACTCGCAAGCGACCTTTTCTCCTCACAAATTTACATCCTGGACACTTGAGCTTTAAAGCACTTCGTACTTTGTAAGTTCGCACACTCAACAACGCAAAGGCGAGTCCAGACTGTCGTACATTGCTTAAAATTCCCCTTGCGAACGAAAACATGTCGAGAGTTCAAAATGGCTGCTCTCTGTCTCGCTCGCCCTAGTTCTCCTGACCGCGTACCTGTAACTCATTCCCAGTGTCGCTTAATCTCTTATTGGGATTATTAGGGACAAATTAATAAATTAAGATAGCATTTGGTAATGATGTCACAAAAACGTTTTCACTTTAAATTTACTATGGGCAGATAAATATTGTCTTTTCGGTCATATGACAGAATGTTAGGAGAAATTGATACCCAGAATTCCGATGTGATCGACGTTTCCTTGGAAGATAAAAAAGCAGAGGACTTGGATGAAGGCGAGGAAACAGAGGACTTGGGGTAATTGTCCATTTTGCCTTTTTCGAACAATAATTTTCTCAGCTTTTCACACTATAGATTGCTCTCAATTTTTGTTTTTGCATGCATTCTTATTTTCATTTCCTCCTTTCATTTTTCTTCGTTACTCCATTTTGAGTCACGTGATGCACTTGGCAACCATAACCTTGATCTTGGTTACCTTGCAGAAAGAAACGAATCACGATCTCGCTGAAAACAAACAAAATGGCTCAACAACAGTCATATAAGCTAGCTCGATTCGCGAAATATGGGCCACCGTGTCTAACACAAGAAGAAAAAACCAAGTGTGAAAAGGGATTTGTGCTTGATTCGATTGCTGTGAGCACACTGTCTGATGATTCGGGCCGCGCGAACCCGAAAATGGCGACAGCCATTCCACCATACAATGCCCAAAAAGACAAGCATTCTAAAGGATATTTTGAAAAACCTGTTGTCAAAAAGCAATTGAGGAAGACAGAGCAGGTGAGAAGGACTTGAACTGAAATGGTTGCTTTACTTTGTAGTAGATCGGACGAGCGGAAATTGCATTTAATATGCAAGTTCCACATTCCCGGGCGAAATCTAGAACAAATTTCCACTTGAGGAAAGTGCAGTGTTGATTGTTCTTGTAAGTCCAGGAATGAAATCACAAATTAAAATGACTTGTTCCTTTTTAAGAAAAAGGTTATTTTTTAGTCCAAATCATTCTAACAAATATTGGTGATCAGTAAGCCCTCTGTAAGCAAGCGGATTTTAATATTTTGAGCTTTTTTGGTCTATTATCTGCAGTGAGAAAACAAAGTGGTATTCACGTGTACCATTATGATTACAGGTAGAACAGAGTGACTTGAAGTCCTTCCCTTATTACCAGTGATCCTAATCATTCTATCAACAGCTGTACAAATCACCATTGTAGAGTGTACTGTCAAATCTGACAAATGCAGACACCTTGCTTATACAGACACCCCTTTATCCCAGACAGCAGGTTAATCCCTAGAGTCTCCTCACAGTCATTCTTAGAATTTGTCATGCGTTTGTCCTTCACGGTTGTTTGTGAGAGAGGAATGGGTGACACAAGAACTTCTGCATGCGACGCTGTTAAGTGGAGTGGAACATTTGACTCAAACAAACTTCTATCATTTACACACTCTTGCAACAACAGGCTTACGGATAATTTTTTAGGTCCTGATGGCACAGATAACAAGCAGCATCTTTCAACATTAACACTCAATACAAACAATAGTTCATCAAATGCCATTCCCTGTAGGCTACAGTGGGATTTATAATTCTTCTGTTGCACAGCATTTCAAAGGAGGCCCTTTGCCGCAAGCCATTCACGTGGTACTTTTGCTCTCCAGCATAGCAGTTTTGTAACATGTGAATGGCTAGCTGCAAAGGGCCTATTGTGTTAATCTCATTAAAATGTTTCTAAGGAAATTCTTGCACCCCCTTTTTTATCAACCCTTTTTGCTATTAAAAACATTATTTAATTCATTCTGAGTGTCCACAATGATGACAGTTGACACAGACTCGTTTTACCTGATATGCATGTGTGTTTTCAGAAAATACCCCCCCCCCCCCCCAGGGATAAGAAAATCTCTTAGCACCCCCTCCCCCCTTCCCCATGCCCACCCTCTTAAATTCCCATTTTCCAAACATATTCTTTTAATACATTTAGGATCCTCCGGGTGACTCCATTGCTGGAAAACAAATGGACAAATTCTACGACAAAGGAATGATGGGTACTTACATTAAGCTTCGTAACAGTGCTGGAGCTGGTAAGATATTTTGCTAAATTAAGCCCAACCTTGTTCCCAGGGTTCTCTCCTACCCATCCCTATGGAGCGAGAGAGAGAGAGAGAGCCTGAGAACAAGGTTGAATAACGCCCTCAAAATAGTCGAAACATACCTACAAAAACAGGCTACTCTCTCATTCTCTTTGGGCCCACAGTAATTGCCAATTGATGTTGTGGTGTCCCCGCCTGTACTCTTGTGAATATATGCATGTACACTTTTTTTCTTGTAGTGTCACTTACCTTAATGTTATTGTCTGGCGAAGTTAATAAAAGAAAAAAGAAAATAAAGTAACTAGCAATTTGCCTGTGATGATTTTGGTTGTGACAAGAGCCCTGTATGACCCTGAGTGAGCACTCCCATGGCTTTGTGCCCATGCAACAGTGTTTTCACAGACAAGCTTCTTTTAAATTGATTTTTCCTCAAAGTTTGACCGTCAAATCAGTCAGCAAAACCCAGAAACCAGAGAATAATATTTCTGATGTTCTTTTCTGTTTTCATGTAACATGCAAGGATGCACCCTCGGTGCTTCCATTTTCGTGAGAAAAAGTGCACCAAAATGATGTTCAAAATATCATCTGTGATAGTGGTATAAAATCCATGAAGCCCTATTTAGACCCTTGCTGGTCATTGTTGATCACAAATCTGCTAGCTGGATCGGTTCACGGTAGCTTGAGTTGAAATCCTCAGCCAGGGTTGTCACTAAGATTTCAAGTTTTCAGGTAAATACAACAAGTAGGCAGGGAATCAAACAGCTAGGGAGTTTTGGTATCTGTTTTGATATGAAAGTACCTGGGGGCCACGTTTACAGTAGCCAGGGGAAATCCTGGCCCCCGCCTCTTAATGACAGCCTGGCTTGGACATGCTTGAAAATAGCCAACTGGTTTGCCCGTGGCCAGTTGGTATTCTTAACCTCATTAAGTTTAAGTTAGATTATCATTCGAAGCAAATTTTTCTCTCTTTTCACTGGCCAAGAGCCCACCACGTGACCTGCAAATAATTGCCTACAAATAATGGTCTGCTCATGCGCAATGCCGTCCAACTGTGTTTGGCTGCAAATAATATTTTGCTCATGCGTAAAGGAAACCGTGCTTTTCTCCTTCTTGCAATCACTATTGCATGAAAATGGCCCAAGGATGTTCATTAAAAAAGACAAACTCGGTGATCAAATGATAAAACAATTATTGAACTCGGTTATCACAAAATATCGTGATTTGTCAGTGTCTCGCACATTAATTGTTTGCCTCAGCATTTGGCTTCAGCAAATAATTGATCTGCTCACCACAGACAAATCAAGATATTTTGCTCAACCTCGTCCAATAATATTGTTAATTATTTGTTCCAGACATTTGCTGGGCCCCACTAGCATTAGTGCTATAAATACTGCTGAGGGTAAATAACAGAATTATTGTTAGTAATATTTTACCATTATTGATTAAATTATATATTCTTATTATTATTCTTTCAGGGCACTCAACCAGCCAAGTTGGTGGTCATGGTTTGTTCATGGAAAATATTCCTCCCCTAAATGGCTTCAATGGCTCCTTTGGTTTTCGAAGAAACACTCCTTGGCTTCGAAATCAGCCATCTGTTTTTACAGGTTTGTTCAATCATGCAAGTAAACCTTGCAAAATGTTTACAGTGTTGCAATTTGCAATTGTGGCAGTTAGAGTCTGAGTAAAAGTTGTAATGAAGAATATTGATCCCTGCATTCAACAGAATTACCCCTCTGTCTCTTTCTCAACACAAAAGGTTGCTAGGCTATGGTCGGGCGAACAGCTTCATTTTCGTACAATATTTGAAACAAAGAGAACCTGGTGATATTATTTTGTGAACACCTTAAAATAGTACATCTCTTGACTTTCAGCTTTTTCATAATGTTCAACCCAGATCATGTATATAAATATAATTGCAATAATGTTGTTTAGTACAATCTTATGTTCATGTATAACATCATTCTGTTTCTTTATAAATTGGGATAAAACAGCATTGAAAGAGTGAAAAGAGAGAAGCCGATATGTTCTTCTCATCTGAATATTGATCCCAGAATTTTTATTTCTTTTCCATACTTTTCAGGAAAAATTGACAGTCGCTCACTAGTCCCTTGAGGAAATTCTAATGCTCACAAATGTCAAAGACACTGGCATCAACCTACTAACTGGTACAGATTTAATGTTCAAGTGTGAATGAAAATGTTACTGAGTACAAGTGATGTACATAGTAATATAATGATCTTCTGTGTTTGAAGTCACTGCTTCTGAAGTGTAAGTGGCATAACATTTTACAATATTAACCCCCTCTCTGGATTCATTTCTCTTATGTTACACATAATTCCCTGTAAAGCAGTAGTCTGGCCCTTTTCCTTACTTGAACAATCTTGGAGAACAACAGACTGCAAGTTTTGGAATGACTTATGTTCAAAATTAATACAGTCCAAGCTGTCAAACAATCTTGACGGAATTGAAATTGGTAATGAAGAGTCTCCATTGCACTGAAAGGGGAGTGGCTACACTCCTGAAAATGTAGCATGCTGAAACAGGACAGGAGAGGGTGTGAGGAGCTGAAAATTAAAGTTAGTATACCATGGAACATGTACAGGATTTAGTTGAGATCTCCCCAAGAACAAATCGTGGAAGGCAACAAACTGTGTACTTTAATTTTAAAGTGAAATGTCCATAAAATGTATCTGTTTTCTAATAAGAAATGCTACAAGAATTTTGCAGGTGAACTTTCCTAGTCACAATATTGTTATTATAACATAAATGGCACTCTGTGACTTATTCATGACAAAGCTTTGTACTCCAGTTAACTTATTTTTAAATTATTATTCAGACCAAAATGGTTGTTAAAAAATTATGTTTTACCTGAAGTGTGCAAATAAAAATTTTAATGTTGTTAAAAAAATCTCTTGTGGTTTGCTTTTTTACTGAAGAATTTTGGTTTTAGGTCATATTCAAACTTTTACCCATAATACAGTGTAAGTTGATCTGATAATATTGCTTTTAAAAGATTAATATTATTAACCCAGGGTTTTGTTTTTCATTGCTTCTGAACATGAACGGAAATGCATTAAAACCAGGAGCTAAAATGATCTCATTTCTTGATAAATTTAAAATATCAGTTTTATTGTGTGTTGTCTTCATTTTGTTACAAAGTTTAGAAATTTCAAATCGAAGCACTGACATATGCATAAAAAATTATACATGCTAATTTTTAAGCTTTACATTGCCAGTCAACCTGACTACCTGCACTTCCCAGCACTATTAATAGTATAATTTACTTCATAAAATAATATTAGTCCCATAATATAATATTATAAAATGATTTGTCATAATGTTGTTACATTTTGGTACACATTTTCACACTGTACACTGCATGGTTAAAAACTACAACATATCACACTATCAGTTCAGACCTTTCATACAGACTTAAACTAAAATGCCTTTCAAATAAAATATTAAAATAAAGTTTGAATTTGCGTGCTTGAATAGTGAATATATGGAAAACGACTTTCAAGTAAAGGAAATTACTACAAAAGAGAGCGCAACATTTCAAAATGAAGGAAATTAACACGACTTTTACAAACATTCCGCTTAAATTAATGCAAATGTTTGAAATTCATGTTAATTTCCTCTAACAGGGTAGTAACTGTTATTCAAACTAAGTCTGTTACTTAGACCACCTCAAAATAACCCATTTTACCAAATTCTTTCCACCACTTCTACAAAAAAATGCATGGAACAAATTAGGCGGATTTCTGTTTTCAATATTAAGGATTAAAGATTTGGATCACCAGATCTGTTTCTGGATGCATGGGTTCTTTGAAGGACATAAAAGTTTTCTACTCAGGACTAAAATATACCTTCTTGAAACTGCCAACAGAAGAGGGCTTAGTCAAATATTAATGATACAAATCATTCAGAAGGCAGTTGTGTTGAATACTGACAGAACACTGTCTAATAACCAACTTAATTTAAGTCTTTGGTTGGATCTAACACAACATAAAATCACCTAAGCAAACTGTTATTCTTAACTACTCAGTTACAATGTTAATGTATCATTTATTTATATAATAATGAAGCAACAATTACTTAAAAATAATTTACTAAGTTGTGTTGTTCAGTGATTTATGCATGGAATTTTTTTTGTACTGTACAATATGGTCATCAGTTAGCAAAAACATGTTTCAATAGCTATAAAAATATATATTATTCATAATGCTTTTGCCTGTACAGTGCAGCTGGTTTTCTAATCAGTCTCTTAATAATGGTAATAGGACTAAGTGGACTCCAATTCGGTCTGTAATCATACGAGTGATTAACAAAATTGGGTGACCACATAGCGGGAATCTGATTTGTTTAATCACGAGTATGATTACAGACAGAATTGGATGACAGGAAGTTCTGTTACCAATTAATCATAACTACAACAAAATTTGGGCGCTTTGGGCGCTGAGCGCCATTTGCCATGAAATGATCAGCCGTTGCCTTAAGTTCAGATTGTTCAAATTTTCTTTACTGCTGGCTTTGATTCTGGCCAACCCAGATGATGTCAAAGTATCATCACGATTCCTTATTTTTTATATCTTTTAGAACAAGGGTACAATTATGAGCAATTTCATTGTTTAGATCTCGACTCGTGGTTGGCTAATTTCAAAATTTGTGTCAAAATTTTGTCTGGGTGGCCTCAGTTCGTGTGGTTGCACTGTAGTAATAATACAACACCAAGTACATGCCTTTTTTGTCCCATTTCCCCACCCCCTCATAAGTACATGTACCTTTCCCTTGAGACTGACTAGAAAGACACTGCTCACATGATCACAGAATAGGAAACATCCTTAGCATAGCAATGACATAGTAAGAGAGATTCAGAGTCACACAATTTTATGGCAAATGGCAAACGTGAGATTCAAGTTCAGAAATTTTCAAAATAGGAAGTGAGCAGACAAAAACATCTCAAAGCAATGTTTTTGTCTGCTCATTTTTCTATTTTCTTAGGTGTAGAACTGGCATGAATCTACCGATTTCCATGTAGTTATAAGGAACAGAAAATGACAGGTAAAAGGAAAACTTGGTCACATGGTCTGCATGCAAAGAAAGTAGTGTCCGACGGCCCAGGGCTAGTGGATTTTGCTCTTGGGCTAGTGAATTCTGTTTTTAACTTGCCCGACGGGCAAGTGATGCTTTTTGAGGAATTCGAATAACAGAAGAACTGTGAAATCAATTCTGCTAGTCAAAAAGTTTTGGGGGCTAGTTGAAATGATGTCTGAGCTAGTAAATGCTAGCTTCAGCTTGCCCGAATGGCAAGCTGTAAAAATGATTTTCTTTGCACCCTGCATGGTACAAACTCATGTTTGCCATTTGTCATTTGCCCTGAACACGACTGTTAAAAAACATCTCAAATAATTATTATTGTAACTTAGAAAATAGACATAGCACTTCCTGTGACGCCTCTTGATTGACATAACTCAAGGTACCTTTCTTCCTCGTGGAGAGAGTTCAACAAAGTGTTCATGTCATTCACCACCATGTTGTTATTTCCAACAAATTCTGACACCCCGCCATTTTCAGTTGATAATAAACCCAGCCCTGCAACCATTGCATCTTCATAATTCATCATGTCATACTGGCTTTTCTCTCCTGAATGTTCCACTGGGATGTGGCTAGTGCCGCTTTCTGATGGTGTGTGGTTGAGGCCATTCTGCATCATGGGAGCTTGCTGCTGTCCTCCAGATCTGTACCTAGGAAGAGGCCAGTACCCTCTCTGGGGAATCCTTGGGGCCGGAGCGCCATTGGCATCTGACAGCGCAAACTTGCCTTGATGCCCATGGTTTGAGGGATTTGGTTGATGTGGGGTAAACGGCTCTGGTCGATGATGGATTGTAGTCTGTGATGTAGCGGGGTGTGGCAGTGGAGGCTGGGTGGCATGTCCTTCAGGATACGGAAAGTGACACAGTCTTTGTGTCTGTTGTGGAAGCGGGTATGGCACAGTTGATTCAACCTGCCCCTCCTCTTGAGGATTTAAATAGGCATCAAATTCTTGTGGATCCAAGTCACCACACATCAGTCCAGTTTCACTCACATTTGGTACTGCTGCTAGCCTGTTACTACCACCAGTTGGAGGTTCAATTCGAGTCAGGGCTGCCCTTGCTTGTCTAATAGGCTCACTGCTACGGCGTACCTCACCTTTGCCACCATTTTGGAGATAACTTCCAGAGCTATCAGCCTCACAAATGACAGTGTCACTTTTTCTCCTACTTGCAGCATCAGCACACACAGTTCGCTGTGGTAGCAAACTAGATGGAGGTGGGATTTTGTGAAACATAGGGCTTCTTATAACTGCCAGATTTGACTGACTTCCATAACCACTGCTGTTACGGCTTAACCTGTTGTATGGAGCACTTTGGTTACTACATGTACTAGTCTCACTAGTTCGTCGGAGGACATCATCACTGGTGTCTAGTGAGTTCAAGTGTGGTGGCCTGCACTGTAGAGGCAATGGAAGAACAGCTCCATTGGGATAATGAGGAATAACCTCTTGGGGTTGAATACTGGTGCTTGGAAAGGGGCTTGCGCGGCTGGACCTGCGACTCCCATAAGAGGACCAACCACTTTCTTGGCTAGATCTCCTGCTGGAGTCACCATTCAATTCCACTGATAAGTGACTTCCTTCACTAGATCTGCGTGATGACTGACTCATCCTGCGGTGAACGTCGTTCACCCATGATGCCACATCCCTTTTGTGAACATCAAGCTTTGGAAGAGTGACTCCCTGGTGTGGTGGTCTGATATCAACCGACTGCACTGTTGCTGCACCACCATCATTTGACTCCCATTCTCCTTCCAGAATGTCAGGAAGTTGGCTCACAAATGGAGGACTCCTTGGCGATAAGCCTATTGTAGACTGACCAGTAGCACTTCTTGGACTGCCTTGGCTTGAAGGAATATCCAGACCTCCTGGAATTCTATCACAACTGGATGAAACTGTGTCCCCATCAAAACTGCTACCTACAAGTGTCTGAGAGCAAGTTCCACCTTGATAAACACTGCCAACCACACTGGATCCATCTCTGCCTGGGGACAAAGGTTCTTGAGGCTGATCGGTTGTAGCACTGGATGGTGATTGGGCACTCTGTGTAACAGTGGCCATGGTGGGGCCTTGTCCTTTGTCAGGAGGCACACTCCCTTTCTTGTCAGGATTTGAAGAAGGCTTTTCTCTGCCTCCTTCTGCCTTAAGCTGTGTTTAAAATTAAAATTATAATGTTGTTGTAAGTCAGACAATCAAGCAAATCTAACCCGCACATTCTATAACAGCTGAAGAAAGTTTTAGCAGCTGTTGCCTTCAGCTGCATCCTGTGCACGACACTTATTGCGTATGAGCCACCGTAATGACGTTTATTTAAAAGGGGGCTCAGTACTCAACCCTCTTACATTTAACCAAGGCTAGCATCTGAATTTTGATGGTTAATTTGTGAGAGAAATAAAAGGTAAATTTAGCCAAGCCTAAAAGAAGAGCCCCCACATAAGACTAACTGGTTACTTGATACAATAACACAAAAATGTTTACGTTACAACTATTTTTAAATTATAAACACCATGATATTAAATTATAAAGTTAACGTAATATAAAAGGTTATTTTCTGTTACGATGAAGGAATTTGATAGCCACTGCTGCTGTTACATGTGTAGCTACATCTTGTGATAAAAATCAACCTTAATACTCCCATGTGGCACACATGAAGTTCGATGTATGAATCAACGTCGATCTTTTGCCGTTCTATTCGACAAGCTCAGTCGAATGGAATGGCAGAGTTGACCCAAATACAAAAGTGCCGTTCCTAATTGATTCATACGTCGAACAACCAGGCCTTAAAGTTCATCCAAGGCCACCCCCTTACTTTTAAAAGTTTCTAACAAGATAAAAACAACACAAAATCAATATTATTATCAGCTGACTGCAACACCAAAAATAGGTTAATAAAACAACTGCTATTGATCACAAAATTTAATAAAGAAACATTGTAAAACTAAACATTAAATGAAGTCAAAATTTGCTCAAAATTGACATACCCTTTTGATGGCCTGTTCTCCATGGACTGTCTTGGTGTGTTTTCTCAGAGAGCTGGGATCAGTGTAACGTTTCGGACAGCCTGGTACTTTACAGACATAGGGTTTCTAAAAGAAAGGTTTTAACGTTTTTAGAAGTTGTCTTTCTTCCGAACTTAAGGACACTTAAGACGTTTTGGACAAAATTAAGCCTTTCACTTCAGTGGCTTTTCTTGGCATAAGGAAACATATACTGCAGAACATTTTCCCAATGATTTCAACTTTGTTTGCCAGAAAGTAAGTGGGCAAGAAACATCCATTTTATTGCCAAAGTACCTGTGCCTTCCCCTCCCCATAGTTCTATGTTGTGGAAACTGCAAATCGTGCCAAATAATAATCTTTTAGAATTCTTGAGTTGCTGGCTTCCCTTTAAGAAAGTAACTTCACTTCAAAAAAATCAACAAAAATTTTCTAATTTAATATTCCTAGTTAAAATTTCATGCTAATCCTACTTTGAACAACCAGGCCTTGGTCTATTTGAAGTAATAAGGTATACCACAGCACTATATTGCTAATGAAATTGCGTATGAAATTATTATAATAATATCATAGGTGACGAATTACTCCTTAATTTTGGCACGAAATTTCAGTGTTAATTTGTAATTTCACATGTGAAATTACTAAATTGCCATGGCAACCTGCCGTACATCTCCGTGTCAAGATGGCAACGACGTTTTAAAATGTCATGAATGAAGATGTCAGGGCATGAAAAGACGCTTTAGAAAACCTGAACACACGAAAGAGCACAACAACAAGGATTCTTAGAGGTATGTTGTCGAAAAATTCTGAAAACTTGAGCCAAATTTCAGCTCTAAACGTTTGAGAGAGTGGAGTTCACGATCGATGGATACGATCCAGGATAAACAAGTCACTAGAAAAATCCTCGATTGCTAAGGTAATTCGTCACCCATGATATTAATAGGTAATCAAATGGTATACTCGTGAAATTATTCCCTAACTTCACTCGTCACCATTTGATTACACGTACTAATTATATTACAATAGTGTACATGAACCACATTACTGCAGCTTGGCATTTTAAAGGGGCTATGTCATGAGGAAATTGCTGCTTTAAAGGTCATTTCTGTGCTTGTGTATCTTTGCTCAGTTCCTTGTTTTACCCACACCCAAAATGCTCCTGTAAAGTTACAAAGATATCAAACAAATTTGGTGACATAGCATTGAAACTTGAAAACAATGGCCTAACCTTTGATCAAGTTTCAATCCATGTCCTTTATTGTCATCCCTTGCAACAGTAAATGGGAAATGGTTTCAATAATGCCTAAATATAGTCTTAGGGCACTTGCCATTTGTCAGAACTAGCCAGCCAGACCATTACTGGACCGGTTATTTTGACAATGAAATCGGCGTTTTTCCAAGGGTTTTTGCTGAAGAACCAGGGGCGGATGCAGGGTTTTTTTTAGGAGGGGGTGCACTCGTCTCTTGCTCTACTTCAACACCAATAAACCACATAGTTCTTTTTTTTTTTGCAGAATACCAGTTGTATGAGAAAACCGCAGGTCATCTCAGGGAGGGGTGCGCACCCCCTGCACCCTCCCCCTAGATCTGCCCCTGAGAACCATCTCCTTCCTGCACACTATTTAGGATTTGACTGATCTAGCTGGATAGTTTTGATTAATAGTGAAAGTCTCATTACGAAGGGAAGAGTCTGGCCCGTCAGTTCTGACAAATGGAAAGTGCCCTTAAAAAACAAAAATGGACCTATATTTTTGGATTTTAACAATTTGATGCTAAGACTAAGTGTGACATAACCCCTTTGAATTGTCCAACAAAAGATACGTGAGGGGCAAAACTATTATTAGCACTCACCACTGAGGAGTGGGTCCGGTTTTGGTGCTTAGCTCTGTCAGATGCATTGGAGAACGCCTTATTGCAGCCTTCCACTTCACACACATAAGGACGTTCTCCTGTGTGAGACCGGAGATGAGTCTTGAGGTTCTCAAGTCGTGAGTAGGCTTTTGAGCATCCCTCGTACTATAAAGGTAGATGATTTATCATTATTAGACAGTTCATAGCCCGTTGGGATAGAGCACCTACCCTTCTCGGGAATGAGTATCAAATCTACTTAGGGGGTAAGGGATAGTTTAGGAGGAGATGACAGTTCCTCTGTTTTTCTCACCTCCCTCTCCCCAACACCATTAACCCAGACCCCTGGCTCCTTGGTACATTCCAAACCAAGATGGCACCCCTTTAAGCTAAGTGCTCTCGACAATCTTACAGAAAACTAGGGGACTGTGAACAGTCTAAAATCAAATAAGAAATGAAAATTATATTAATTGATTCAGATTAAATGAAGATACATATCAAGAAAAAAAGTTGGCAAAACAAGTTTATAATGCAATGTTACCATGTCAACATGTCATGGCTTTCAAGTCACAAAATAAACAATTAGGAGTGGCGAATGGTAAAATCCGAGACTCGCCGAGACACCGAGATCCTAGTTAGAAATCCGAGCCCGAGACTCTTTGGTGAAAAAGTTTCGAGACTCAAAAAAAGTAAAAGCAAACCATGAAAAAACGAGACTTTGAGACTTATCAAAAACGCTGCCGAGATTTCGAGATCCTGCCAAAATTTTCCGAGACCCACGTTTTTCGAGGTACCATTTGCCACCCCTACAATTCAAACTGACATAAGAACATCTAAAATGATAAAAGTTAACAAGTAACATATTTAGCCCTAATCACCATGCAAGCATACTTAAAATGCCAAGAAATTATGTTAATAGCCTATTTTACAGTTATAGTAAATTGAATAGAGTGAAACGAGCCTGGAGTCGACCTTGAGCGCTTACCATTTGTATGGAAAACTCGCAAATTCTCATATAAATGAAGTTGTCCTTATGCTAACTAGTACTTTAATTTTCAAGCATAATTTCCATATTAAGAAAACAAATAAAGGAGGTTTGTATCAAAATAAGGTCAACCTCAGCCTCTCATTCACTCAAAGGCCAGGGTACTAAGCCCACAACTGCAGACAGGATAGGAGTGTCTTGAAAACAAAGACCCCTTAAAGACCCCCACCGAATGACTCTGAACTTTCATTGATTAGGGTTAGGAAACTGGGTTAATCAAATTTTGGGTGACTCTGTTTGCCCAGTATGATGACTTAAATGGAACCTGATTCACTCAGTTTCCTAACCCTAATCGATAAAGTTCAGAATCATTCGGTGGAGGTCTTAAGGGGTCTTAGTGGTCTTGGGGGTCTTTGTTTTCAAGACACCTGCAAGATAGTCTATTATGAGTATTGTTCACTAACTTTGAAACTTTCTTTGGTTAACATAAGCTGTCTTTCTCTATTTGATTATAATTATAATGTAGCTTACATTGCATTTATGTGGTTTTTCGCCAGTGTGCCTTCGCATATGTACAACCAGCATGTACTGGGCTTTGAAGGGTTTCCGTTCTCTTGTACAGCCCTCCCAGTAACAGGTAAAGTCCTTGCGATCCTTCTTGATGTGATCATTGTTGACATGTCGAACAAGCTCATCTTGTGTTTCACACTGATTACAGCACTCTTTCCAGTGACAAACGAGGTCTTGTTCTTCCTGCTCAGGGGGGTTATCATCTGCCTCATTGTCTGAGCCTTCCTGCTGTAAAATGTACAAATTCAAGTTCTGTAAACCTTTGCTCCTTTTCTATTTTATTTATGATTTTTCACTGTTTATTCAATAAATTTAAAACCCTTTAGGTCCTCAGAGTGACCAACGTCAATGGTCTCCTAACAATATCAATCCATAACCAAGAGAAAAGGTTATGAGAAAATAAATTATTCTGAAAAACAAAATACTTTAATTTGATCTTTTAGCAAAATTCTGTCATTTGACAACAGTACTTAAATTCTCTAAGGATTAATGCACAGAGTTTAAACTACAAACATCTGTTATTAACAGTGGTGGATCCAGGCGAGGGCCCCCCTTATCTTTAGACCAAACTGAAATTTCTTTGGAGACCCCCCCCCCCCCCCAATTTTCTAAGGGTCTGGATGACTGCCCCCCCCCCCCCCCCCCTTTATCTCAAGGTCTGGATGGGATCTGGCACTGATTAATGACCTTTAATTTTACTTACAACGCAATGTATGTCACATTAATTTTTTTAATCTGTGGAGGATTCATTGTCTATAGCAGCTTATCAAAAAAAGACTATTATTAGCATGGGACATTCTTTATCTACAGTAGATAATCAGATTGGACTGATGGCCACATGGCTATAAAGTTAACAATGCCTTTATTAACTACATTAGTAATCCCTCATTATAAGCCAGTGTGCTGGAGGGATATCTATAAGCTATATGGGTATGTGAGCTGTTAAGGGTGGGGTTTTCAAAGACATAGTCTGCAATAGATCAGTGGTATAAAGATAAGAAAAAATTATCATGACACTCACTTTGGAACCAAAATGCAGCCAAATTTGCATGGTGTAGGCTAAGGGTTTTAGCAGGGCCACATTTGCACACACCTACCCACCCAAACTAAAAATCATAAATAAGCTTCCCCTACCCAGGAATGTCATTGTTTAGGCAACAAAAACAAAAATGCTTAACTGCTGTGTCTCAAACCACGAACTGAGGTAATTAAGAAAAGCCATCAGCAGGGCACTACAGTAAGAATAATTTAACCCTTCAACGCCTAAATATGAAAATGGAAATTCTCTTGGTACCCCTATAGGGTTTCTATGGATTAGTGGTGGGGTGAAGTTATTGAAGTATCAACTCATTACACCGGTACAGTATGTTGTGTGATCATGTCCTTAATTCTCGTGACCACTCTGTTTACAAAGCGTTGATATTACAAGGAGAAATTGGATGCTGATGATGGGTCAAGGAGCAATAGGCTACCCCTCCTAGAACTTAAAGAATTTTAAAAGAAGTATTAAAGAGGCAGTGAAACATTATAGCCTCAGTTAAACTCAGTCTGACGCCAGTGTCTCTGTTGACATGTCTTTCCTGTACATCACTTCCTAGATTATCCTTTGTTTTTAATCCATTTTCAATTACCACAGTTATAAGTACTATTTGTTTGCTCTTTTGGTCTTTTGGGAGTGCAGCAAAGGTGTGCTAATCTCCAAATGTTTGGCAAATAAAACACAGTCACAATAGAAGGGAAGAAAAATAGCAGAGAGATTTAAATTGCTTTGTCTATATAAACAGCACGTTCATCAATAGAAAACTGTATTGCTAATTAAAATTACCCAATCCACTAATAACTGATTACTTTAAAAATTTAAAATCTCTGTTTAACTACACTGGATGCCATTTGAATTACAGTGGGTTTCAAAAGGTAACCAGAAGGATGATGATGTTCATGAGAGTTTGCCCACAATTGTTTCAACAATGCTTGGAATGTTCTCAAATGTATAATCCAGATCTCTCAGTAAACACATGAGCTGTTACAGTACTCTAGAACTAACTTGCTCTATCCCTGTAAGAATAATAAGGGTACGTGCAGTGTGTGTCTGTTCATAAAATATAAGGCCTCCATACGGGAAAGTGGCCAAATGAGAATTAACTCTCTGGCTTTTATTAATTTTCGAAAGGCATTTTCTACACACAGTATTTAATTCATTTCTTATGTCACGGACAACAAAATATAGCTTGTTCATGAACACATTTTATCTTACACTTCCATATCTGTTTAACTCTCTCCCCTTTTGATGTTCTATTTTTAAAACGGTCCTGTTCTAAGAAGATTAGAAATTAAATTCTGCATGTCACTATATCACTACAGCTGTATTGTATAGGGCTTTTGGCTAGGTTGGAAAAAATAAACATCCAGCTATTTTTTTGCACCCATCTGCATACTGAAAACATTCACTTTGATAACCTTAACAAGTCATCTGCCTAGACATTGATAGCCTAGAGTTATGAATCATAATTTTGTCTCAGACAAAATATTTTATTAATTCTATTTTTGTTCAGGGGGCTTCAAAATGACCGAAACATGTAACTTAAAATAACTTTTGAGTTTCCTTTAAGCTTTCAAGGTAACTCCAAAAAGTGGTTTTAGGGTATAAATTTTAAACACATGATAAGCTACGAAAAGAAACAATCAACATATGTTATAGTACTGAAAAAAGTTGAAATAATAGAACACACTTGCTTATTACTTTTTAAATGACCCCCAAGCTAAATTTAAATCTTTTAACATTTTTGAAATGCAACAAGCTATTCTTTACTGACACAAAGATATAATATTTCCAGCTGTCACTTTCTCTCCACTCACAATAATCTAAGCGAGGCAAGTCACCAAAACATTAAAATGGCATTACCAGTTATACCTCGATATGTGTTTATTGCTGGATAGATAGTTACTGTGCCTGAAAAAATTATTGAATGCTTTCAAATAATTATATACTGTCAAGTCTGTAATGCAAATTGCGAAGTTGTTTTGGTAAAAACAGTGGCATTCATATTTGAAATGGTACTGCATCGATTTTCTGACAGAAATACCCTGTTGAACAAAGCAAGATGCTGCAATTAAGGGGATCTTCCATGGGTTTTGTGGGAACATGGAAATAAACACTTCCTCCTAACTTTTGAGATTTGCAGAAATGGGAGACTGTTGATTTAAGGGAACTTGTCCGAAGAACCATTTCTAAGAAACAAAAAAGCAACTTGTTTTAGGTAACAAGGGAACATCAGAGGCAGATACAGAAAATTCAGAAAGGGAAGAAACACTTGCCAGTTATTGGATATATATGTTAGTCACTATTCTCCAGAAATAATACAAAATTCTGCAGGAAAGGGGGGAAGGGGGCTGCACGCCCCTTAAGAACCACCCCTTAATCCACCCTCTTCTTAGCAAACATGACTCCCACCATTCATTTCCTAGGAGGCTCCCCTTAACTGACACAGATCCTGTCAGTATTTGTAAACAAAATTAATAGCACAAGCACTAATTAGAAGGCAGCATATATTTCTAGCAATAACTATGCTCCTACCTTCACTTCTGAAGTGCCAGGGGATGTTGTGGAGTCTAAGGGACAAATGTCCATGCTCTCCTCTTTGCAACTGGCACTTTCTGGTTCTTTATTGTTGGTCATTTTGGGAGACTCTGCACAACTTGTGTTCTCCTGAGTCTCCTCCTTTGTCCCCTCTGCACCGGTCGTCGAACTAGGGAGGGCATCTTGCATGGAAGATGGTGAAGGTATTCGAGGTGGAGCAATTGGTGGAGTCGTAATCAGCACATTTCTAGCAATGGGATAGCGAGCTTGTCGTGAGCCAGGGGAGGTGCAAAATGCTATAGGGCTCAAATGGCCAAAGGAACCTGCTGAAGACACTCTGGTTGGCCCTAGGTACCCTGAAAGTGAATCAGGTGAGCCCCTTATTAATGCATTTAAGTCAATGGACTCCACAGATGAGGCTGTGCTAGATAGTGGTCGCTTTCTAGTCATTCTTGCTGATGGCCGTGGGCTCTGAAAACTGGAATGTGGAAGGTCAATAACTGTTGATCTTAGTGACGACGTTGCAGTGGATGGTGGTCCTCCACAATCTGATCCTGGGTTCCGATGGATAAAGGCCAAGTAATCTGATGGTATGATTGGTTTTACAAATGGCTGATAACCAGGTGGCCATTCTGCTTTGGGACGTGCAATTTCCGAATCTGTGTGTCTCCTTTCCCGCGAAATGGGCATAGGAGGGGCAACTCCTTGCAGCGGTGGAGGATGTGCATAAAATCCATCTGAGGGATGATATGGATAATGGTGATAAGAAGAATGCGGATGTGGCACTGGGGATATATGAGATGGCAACACAGGGCTTGGGGAGTTATGCCAGTGCGGCACCCGTCCAGGGTAGTAGTGGTTTCCATGAGGTGGGGGACCAGGGATAGCAGGGGGAGGGTGGTGATGAGGCGTATAGCGCAGTTCATAAGGGTAGTAGTCAGGATACCCTGATGAATGAAAAACATGGTTTGCACTCCACTGCAATTGCTGACCATGCCTGTGGTTGTAAGGGTGGTAACCATGGGCTCTCCTGCCGTCATTAGAAGAGGTCCCATGTGATGGTATGTGGCTCATATCAAAAGATGTTTGGGTTTCTCGATCATGTGCCCGACTTGCGGAATGTATCTCCGGCTTGGAATCTTCCATTCTGCTAAAAAGGCAGTCTAAACAACTCTCAAAGGGCAAGTCTGAACTTTATCCAATAAAATAGAAGATGACCTTGGTTTTTCTGTTCTGTCTACACTGCTACACGCTTTTCCCCTAAACTTTAAATCACCCGAACGTTGTGGAAAGATTTATGGTTAGCGGGATCGGTAGTCGCGGCCCAAAAAAGAATGTATCACTCAGATGAGCGCATGACTCAAAGCCTTATCCAGCAGTTCATTATCCCACTTGTGAATTTAGAGGTTGATAAGCTGGCCGCTCTGTCATAGCGACTTGTTTGTTGCATGGCTATTGACAATCCAAACCTAGAAAGAAATATTGTAACCTGGTTATATTTACCAAAGTCGCTGATTACTTACATACTTGGCAGGATTGGAGGAAAAAACGACAACATTTTCAAAGAGGAAACGTAGTATTCATGCAGACAAAAAGCGAAACAATGCGTGCGACGAGCACTAACCTTGAACTCACCGCGTCTGTAAAAAGTGGGCGCTCAGATTAAGTATGGATGTCGTCGTATAAATGAAGAAAAGCAGTTTATCAACGGTGAATGAACTGCGTAACTGCCACTGTACTCGAGTCTTGAAGATAATTTCTTTGGGTCACGAAAAATTCGGGCAGGATAATTCCTTCAATGCATTCCCTGTGAGTTCGTAAGAGTTAAGTCAGTATCGGTTGGCTTTTACCGCAGGAGTGCATGGGGCAGGAAATCAGCGTTTTTTCACGAGAACCTTCAGAGTTTGACAGCTCTTTGAATCACCTTATTGGTTTTGGCTCATACAAAGGCTATTCAAACAGATTTGAACCAATCTGCTGGGCGAAATTCCGCAACACGAGACCCTAACAGGTCAAGTTGTCATTTGAGCTCTTACGATGACGCCCTCAAGTTCACAGATAACGACGAAATCAACACTGGTCAATAAGATGTTTATTACTATAAACATTGCCTGCCAATGCGATGGACATTCCCTTTATTTAAGCTTGGAAGGTCAGGAATTTCGACTCGTTACGTCAATACACTTGCTCGACTTTTCATTTCGTAGTCTGAAAGTCTTCATAAACCTGTACCGCGGTATCAGTGTTATGTGACCAGATGTGGGGTGATAGCGTAGCAATGTAATTTGTAATAATCCCGGCGATGTTATGAGGGTTTTATAAAAAAAAGCACCCATCACATTGTGTTGAGAAAACAAACACTTGATTTAAACATTGTGGTTGCTCTGATTTAAAAATAAGTTTGACGGCGAATTTCGTTTTCAGCGTTTTTAAGGTACAGTATATCAAATCTGCCGATTTTTTAATTTTCCCTGGTAGTTTTGGAGAGAAAAGTAATTACTGATTTCCGTAGAACTCGAGGTCGCTGTTTTATTGTCCCAGTGCTCACAAATAGGCTTTTTTGCTGCGATTCTTTAGTGGGTATCAGATGTCGTTTAAATATTCCGCGCGTTTCGTCATTAAGCCACTTGAAAGACACCGTAGAATGCGCTTCCCACATCGCTTCCTGTTGAAAGAGGCAAGATGATCTTCTTCAATTGCAGATTTCTTGATGTCCCCCAGATCTTGTCTCTCTAGATTAGCCACAAAAACCTCACTAAAGTTGGGAGGAAATGATACAGTCAGCAATCGGAACATTTAAAAGAATCCGCGAAAAAAAAAACTTTTACAGGAAGTCACGATAAACTAAAATACATCACGTTGTTTGAGGACGATTTATACGTCTCCTTTTGTCAGGTCATGAAAGATAGTTCAGGCAGCGCGTATCGAGCCACGTTGACATATCGACCCATTCACGGGTGTGGGGACCTTTTATAGAAGTGTTTCCCGCGGAAATTATTCTGATTATTCGAGGAATTAGACGGCTATAAACTCCCCATTAAAGACGAAATGACCTATTTGACCGACGCCACAGTATTACTGTTTCAACAAAAAGAAATTGAGACTGGCAGGAAGGATTCCAGGTTAATGTAGAGGTGTACATGAGAGCGAGTTCGGGGCGAGTTCACCGTACTCGCCTCTTTCTTTATAGTGCGATATGCCCCGGCGGGGGAACTCCCATTTGATCAAGACGGGGATGCTCACCGGGAAAATTTAAAATTACTGTAAACCAGATGTTTTAAAAACGTGTATGAAAAAGATCATGGCGAGAGCTTTAGCGATTGCTAGAAAGAAGGATTTGATTAAAATGTTTTTAGGCGCCCTTGTTAGCGGTTTTGCAAACATTTTGGTCTACTCAAACAAATAGGCCAATAATTTTGAAACCGCTAGATAGATTTTTTTTTAAAATTGAGATTATCGAGATTAACAGTCATTTTATATGACCTTAGAGTTCCAAAATTATTGATGTCTTGTAAGGCAGTAAAATAAGGGCTACAATTCACTAATTTTTTGTCGGAAATTTCGTGTTTACAAGTGAGAGTTATTCAGGGGTATTGTCTCCAAGTTTCATATTTTCGTGGACAACAATAGCCAACATTTCTGCGTATTTCAAATGCATGGTTAGTCATAGGCGTACGGGCCGGGGGGGCGAGGGGGGCTGCAGCCCCCCCAAAGTTTGGGCAACTCAGACTTTTTGGGCAGCAAGAGAAAATTTGGGCAAAGCCAGTTTTTAAAGACGTTTCCATGTTTTTTTTTTATTATTATTATTTTGAAGAGATAAATCAGTTTTCTCTTTTAACCAGAAGTCGGCGTAATAATTCAGTTACGTTCACACGAGACAGTGGTTATCTAGCACGTGATGAGTTTCTGGCTATAAGGGAAGGGCATCATATGCTGATTTTTTTTTGTTTGGGGACTGTACTTCACTGTACTAGCTGGAGTGGGCTATTTCCAGTCGTGAATTGATTAGAATAAACTTCCGCATAACTTTCTAGAATCACCTCCGCTCCTAGAACAGTGTGTGGCAGAACACGCATCAGCAATGGGTCTGAAAGTGAAGTGGCTGACTAATTCTCAGTTTGAACTACGAGAAAAATCATAATTTTTTTAAAAAAATCTATCGAGCGGTTTTAAAACTTATTCACTAATTTGTTTAAGTAGACCGAAATGTTTACAAAACCCCTAACAAGATCGAGCGCTAATCAAATCCTTCCTTATAGCAATTGGCAGGAGCTATCTCCATGATCTTTCATCTACTTTTTTAAAAGATTGAAACTACTATGAGGTGAAATTGCATGTCAAAAGCGTTCCGTTTTCTTCAGATTACGACTAAACATCAAGATTTTCCTTTTTTACCTTATTTCTAGCAATAAAAACTTCATCCCAAAATATCTCGATAACGCTCTTACAGTTCCGTTTTAACTTCACGAACATCGAGGCACTATTGGAGGAAAAAGCTCCCCTGAACGATTTTGTAAGAACGGTGAGAAATATTCCTGCAAGTATAATAGGTAATGGCGTCATTTCGTTGCTATGACATCTCCGATGTCATTGCAATCCTGATCATGGCAAATTTTCCTCTTTATCTAATACAACTGTGGTAGCAATTTTTTCCAAAAGCTTGTTTTGTGGCGATGTAGTTTATGCTCAAACTTGGGAGGTATTGACTCTGAAAAACTGAATCGAGCCACTTTCATATGCCAGTATGGCCGATTTGTTGCATGACCCTAGTTTCCTTTCGACTGTTTTGTAAAAATTTGGGCAACTTGCAAGAATTTTTGGGCAAATGGATTACCGCCCCCCCCTAGCAAAAATTGCCCGTACGCCTATGTGGTTAGTTACTGCTGTTCACGTGAAAATGAAACTTGGAGACAATACCCTTAAATTCTGAGGTTCTTACGAAATTTGCGACCAAAAATTAGAACTACTATGAGGTGAAAATGCATTTCGAAAGCGCTTCGTTTTCTACAGACTAACGGCCGAATATCAAGATGGTCCAGTTTTTACTGCATTTCTGACCATAAATTCCAAAATATCTCGATATATTTCACGAAACTCGACGCAGCTATTTGCAGGAAATCGCTCCCGTAAACGATTTTGTCCCCAATTAGTGCCGATGGCGCTAAAACGACCAGATAGAATAATAAAGGCTATGTATGTATGTATGAGTTCCCAGTGCTGAGAGTATTGTAATTATGATGGCGGTCATTTCGTTGCTATAACAACTCCGATGTCTCTAACGCTTACCATAACAAATTTTCATAATACAGTTAGGGTGGTGATTTTTCCAAATCTTGTTATGGCGGCGTAGTTTATGCTCAAACTTGGGAGGTATTCACCCTTCACCCTTAAAATGCCAAGACACCTTAAATTAACCGCTAACAGGAAGTCCCCTTTGCCTTTGTGTCTGTTGTACTTGATCCATGGAATGGAATCACTGTTTTATGCAACCTTATGAGTGCCAAAAATGAAAACATCACTCGTGACTAAGATGAAACGTAAATACAGTTAATAGCTACGTCACTTATAAGGTTGAAAAAAAATGCAACAAAACGATGGGGTCACCATGCTTGCTTTCCCCCGCTCCTTATCCTAAGTGATTTTAACTGAGTTGCTTACGAAATGTTCAAAGTGTTATGTTAAAGGCAATTGTCGCTTATGTAACTCAGCTTTGAACATCCAGCTGACTGTCCTTGTTTGTACGTCGGTGGCTCAAAATATAGTCACCATAGTCGTAATCTCACCATCCGGACAAATGCGATCCTATCTCAGCAAAACAGGAGGACATTGGAACTATCACAAGTAGTCTTTCTGTAAAGCTTTTACCACAGGTGACCAAAGCTGGAGATATGTCCATATCGGCATTGTAGCGAAACCTTCAAACTATAAGGATTCGTATGGAGACTAAAAGCGATTGTTTCTGGAACCTACAACCCAGGTTCAAAACGTCTTAGGCCCAGGGGGTCTTCGGGCACTTAAGGAATAGTCCATTTTCGAGTTCGCTATGACCGCTGAATTAAAGAAGTCACGACGCATTTTTTACAGCCTTAGCCTCCATCTGAAGTAATATGTTCACAAATTCCAACGAGGAAAAAGACCTGTTTATTACTCTGTCTATTGTGTATATTCAAATTTCAAACACTTACTTGCCAGAATTTCTGAATATTTTACTTTACGTCGAGGCTAACCCTGTATGAATGTGTCGTTAATGTTTTTATTCAGCGGTAATTTATTAATTAGAAACTGGACTATTGAGGCGCGAAAACAGACCTTACTTCTTATAATCGTATTTTACCTGTTATAAATGCTTGGAAATGTTGTTGAAATAGCCTGTTTCTGCTGTACCCCTCCCCTCAGCAATGTTGATTGCGTTGAAAAAGATATGAATCCATAACGTCAACACTAAACCGGAGGGGGAGAGAAAATGCGTCATTTTCACCACCTGTTGCGTTAATGTCACAAGAGTTTTGACCAGGGTTGTATGTACGTCAAAGAATTTAAATAAGAATCGGCTTTCCTCTCTTGTGTGTTTTTTCTTTCCTGTGTGGTTCGCAAGCCAGGATTGGGGACTCAAGCCATATAGGGATAGGGTATAGTTTTCGCGCCGTTTTCGTCTGAAACCCGGGTCGTTCCCCCGCCCTGTAATGGCCTATACACCGAAGCTCCGCCCGAAGTGGTACTTCAGACTTCAAGAAAGGTATGTTCACAAGTAGTTCGGCCTGCAAGCTGCAACGACCTGGAATAAAGGTTCGACGCGATTCAGACAGAGCCTCCATTTCTCCTTCTTACCTAATAAGACAAAAAGCGGATGCAGACCTTCAGATAACGGTGGGGGGGGGGGGGGGGGGGGGGGGGGGCGGTCATTCAGACTCTGAGATAACGGGGGGACCCGGTCTCATAAAAAATTTTTCGGCCCTTGGGGCCTCTTTTTGGTCTAAAAATAAGGGGGACCGGGCCCCTCCCCTACATCCGCCACCGAACACTCTGCTCGCCAACCTTTGGTATCATTTTTTGGTGTAGCATTTTTAATTTTGCCAACCGCTGTCGTTGGATCACTGCCTCTGTTGTATTGGGGCCCCGGCCGTTCGTGCATTAGCTGGGCGTTGCTCTGAAAATTCAAGCTTAGTTTACAACATGTCTAAAAGACATTCTCGAAATGACAACGCTAAGAAAAAACATTTTCACTCATAGTAACAGATGTGACCGAGTTTCTTATCTTTCTCAGGTTTGAGTTCAAGGGTATCCCTTCCAGTTGCCCGTCCATGCCAGTACGATTGTTTCCTGCAACTTTTCGAAGTAGTACCTTAAGGGTGTTTCAACCCGTTTTCTGCTTCCATGGTAACCCTTGGTAGTCTTGATGTCAAGAAAAAAGGCCACGGACAACAACTTGTTTACTAATGACTATGCATCTGATCCCATTATAACGGCACTATCAGACAAAGAGTGACTATACTATTGATCGATCAATTGATGATTACTAGAAAATGCTGCAAGTTTATACTAGTTAAACTTATAGCTATCACTTAGTGACAACGAGCAAAGATTTTACCTATACGCGCGCGCTGTTCAATTTGTTTAGAAGTGTCATGAATTACCGTAATTACGAGAATGCAGGTGTCCGTCATTTACCGTCATGGTACGCACTCATGCATTATACTTGAAATCGTTCGTTGAGTGCCTCAACTAAGGACAACGGGGTTGAGTTGTTCAAAAACCAGTTAACACTAACTTGGGGTTAAAAACGAACGTAGGAGTTTCTAGTACTTAATTTCAAACTATTTTATGGAAGCAGCCTACTGAAGTTAAAATTTTGGGAGTGTGGTTCTGCCTTGGAACTTTAGCGCACGTGTTCGCTCGAAAACAATGCATTCTCTGTTCTGCATTACGTCATAAAAAAGTTGTCTTACTCTACCTCATTCTGCCTTGGAACGTTCGCGCACGGCTTTATTATGCTACCGCCTCGCAGCCTTACGTCTGCGCGAGGCTGCTCGTTGGCAGTTAGCCACCTTCCACACAGTTCGTCAAACCAATAGGTTGACTTATATTCCGGCCCCACACTTATACTGTTTACCGGGTATATGGACATCCAAAAGAAATCTATTGAGTTATTTACACTGAAAAATAAAACTTTTCTGTTCAATAGCACGGACAACTTGCTCCATGACGGTTGGCAACCCAGACCTTACGGTGTCTTCTTACACTTTTTGTCTTTCGTTTCGTCCTACGGAAAACGGAAAAATATCAGGTCAGCTAACGTAAGTAGATATAGGGCAATATCTCGATTTCGTCTTACAGCGGGGCTTCCCTAGTCTGCTACAAAGCCGTTTTAAGTGTCGTCATGTAACCTCCTTTGTGGGGAGGAGCGTTGCGTGACGACACTAAAAACGGCTATGTAGTAGACTAGGGCTTCCCGGACCCCCGGTGATACTTACCATTCACATAGGAACCCGGAAATTCCGGTTGGACAATCAAATGTTGGCAAATACTGTAGTCAGTGAAAGCTATACTTTGCAGTACTTTAACTTTTCATTATCTTGCTCTGGCACTTACTATCCTAGTTCTACTGAGAGTCATTTTGCATGCCTTGCTACCCCGAGACCCGAGGGATGAGGGTGCTGCCTATAATGGCCTATACGGGGAGGCTCCGCCGAAAAGGGCGACCTTTTTCCCCTGCAGGGTACTCCCTATGATGGCCTATACGATAAAAGTCGAGAAAACGTTCTATTTTTGAGATTGATTCCTAATTAAAAGACAGTGCATTTACATCCGTTAAAAGGGATGCAAAGTTCTAAACAAGGTATGTGAAAGGGGTACCATTTGTCAATAGAGGGTATACGAAAGGGGTACCTTTTTCGTGGAAATTGGTATATATAAGGGTAAGGGGTTGCACCTCGGGGCGGAGCCTCCCCGCACAAACATTTGTTGAGTACCTGCCCCCCCCAGCGTTTTTCAGGCTTCAGGTATGTGAAAGAGTGGGGAAATCACTTGTTGAAGTATATGAAAGGGTACGGAAATCTGTCATTTCGGTCTGTAAAAAGACCTAAAAGGGCTAACAGATGCAATTTATGGCTAAGAAAAGGTTCGAGAAACGTTCTAGTTTTGTGATAAAAGGTATAGGAAAGGGGTAACTTTTCTGTCAAAAATTGAATATAAAAGGGTAACAGGTTGGACCTTGGGGCAGAGCCTACCAGTGTAAAACTTTGTTGAGTACCCCTTGGCCTTGTTACCTACCGTGATTGCCTGCATCTGCTCCAACCCGCAACACCGCATTTGATAGTGTAATATGTAGTATAGCTGGTATAGGTGGAAGTGTAGTAGTATTGAGTTTCCTGACGACAGTCGGCTGTTAAATAATCATGACAAATACCGCAAATGTCACTAGGTTGTCTGCATTGTTCATATTAGATTATTGTTCATTCAAAATATGTCGCTGTTTCTGTTTGGCTCCAATCCCCCGGCCTACTTCATAGGTTAGCCCAGCCGACCCGGTATCACACCTTGGTTGCGCTAACCTAGGTAGTAGGTGGTAACAACATCTGTGCACATTCATTTTCAATTGCTTGAAGGGACTTGTACCCGCAGAGGGTCCCTAATAGATTTTTCGGGATCCGGGATTTCCCTTATTTGAAGCTCGGGATTCGGGATTTTAGAGCAAAATCGGGGCCAGATTCGGGATTGAAAGCATGCTTGGGAAAGGGATGCCAAAAATAACCCTCGGGATTACGAGATTGAAGAACCCTATTGGGGATCCTCCCTACTGACCTTTCTTGCATCTCACATCGAGTTGGCCATAATCATCAGAAGAAAAAAGAGCACTAAACTTAATGTTGTACTTCCAGCTGTGAGAACTAAGTTTATAAAAAAATCTATTATATACCGGGGCCCAGCAAGGACATACAATGAGCTCCTAGACGCGGCAAAATTGCCACAATTCAAGAAGATGTTGAGGACTGTTATTCTGTAATTTTGCTGTATAGTATATTTCTCAAGTATCTGCCATTTCATGTTTTTCTCTGCCATTCTCTTGTATACAGAGGACCCTCGTTGATATCAGCCCTGCTGAAGGAGTAAATCCTGTATAAATGTAGATAAATAAATATTCCTCGAGCGCATAACCAGTCAGTGCTTACCATATTTGCAAGATGTAAGTGATAAGCAACCGATTCAATGGGCTAAAATAGCAACCTCGTTTCCAGGCAGCGGCGCGTCATCCTAGTTCGGAAAATGACGAAAGAGTTTACGGCTATCTATAGCCTGCGAACAAGCTCACTTTGTGCTAGTTTCTACGCGCGCTGGTAGCCTGCGTGGTAAGCGGGATGTTCCCCAAACTCGCACAAAAATCCGGTTCGCAGAGTAACGGCTATCCGAAGACGAAATAGCTGAATTTCTGATTAAATCTGAACGGAAGAAACGCAAGAATACGCTAAAAAATATTGTTCGATGGATGTCATCTGCGTTTTGAGCATTATCTAAAAGATCTTTTGAAATCCTGAAACAGTGCCGAGAAACAAGCAAATGGTTTGAAGAACGTCTTTGAGGAGGTAAGGTTGTTCGGAACTTAAAAATATTTTGAGTGAATAACAAAACAATTATTGCATTTCGGTTTTTGTACAATGTCAAGAATTGTGCGTAATTTTCGTAACGGGCTAATACATACCATAACAGCTTCTTCCAGATTTATAGTAACACCGGTTGCAGTCACATCTATATGATCCCTGTGTATTGACGCAGTGTGAGTTGGACGGGCAACTGTAACGTCCTTCAGAACATTCGTCAATATCGACGCAAGTGTGCGCACCTTGATTCCTCCAACCAGACAAGCAGTTGCATCGATACGAGCCTTGCGTATTGACACACCTCGAATTGGATGTGCACCTGTGTGATCCTCGAGAACACTCATCAATATCGACGCAAGTGTGCGCACCTTGATTTCTCCAACCAGACAAGCAGCTACATCGATACGAGCCTTGCGTATTGACACACCTCGAATTGGATGTGCACCTGTGTGATCCTTGAGAACACTCATCAATATCGACGCAAGTGTGCACACCTTGATTTCTCCAACCAGACAAGCAGCTACATCGATACGAGCCTTGCGTATTGACACACCTCGAATTGGATGTGCACCTGTGTGATCCTCGAGAACACTCATCAATATCGACGCAAGTGTGCACACCTTGATTTCTCCAACCAGACAAGCAGCTGCAACGGTACGAGCCTTGCGTATTGACACACCTCGAATTGAATGGGCACCTGTGTGATCCTTGAGAACACTCATCAATATCGACGCAAGTGTGCGCACCTTGATTCCTCCAACCAGACAAGCAGTTGCATCGATAGGAGCCCGCAGAGTTTCGACAAGTTGATTGTGCCGGGCAAGCATTGGGCTTCTCAACGCACTCGTTCACGTCTCTGCATGTTGGTAGACGAGCATTTGATGGATCTGCATACCATCCACTGTTGCATATGCATTTCCAGCTTCCAGCCGTGTTAACACAGTAAGAGTTGCGATCGCAGCCGTGGATTCCACGACTGCACTCGTTTATGTCTGAACACTGGAATTCTGACACTTTCTCCCATCCTGGATTACACACACAATTATAACTTCCAGGGGTGTTGACACATGTCGACGGATGAGGACACCTTTGATAAGACAAACAGTATTGGCTTTTAGGTAGAAGCCAAAGGCCCCAAAACTAAAACCGACAAAACTGACTTCGAAAAGAAAACTAACCGGAGTAACGTGGATTCTCTTCTGACCAACCGTTCAAGAGAGTTAAAGTAAGTTGATATGGTAACAGAAGTCATGTTGTGGCTCATTTTGATCATTTTGCGAATGAGATGGGAGGCTTTGATTACTTAAACATCATTGGTCATGACAGCGATCACTTACTTAGCCCGAGAGGAAAATCCCAGTATAACAAAATCAACATTACCTGTCAATCCCTTCCGTGCACTCATCAATGTCAGAACACTGAGGATGTTCCCCTTGTCCCCGCCATCCTATACTACAACTGCAATTAAATCCTCCAGGGTAGTTGTTGCATGAAGCCTGTGGGTCGCACACGTTTCGGTATTGACACTCATCAGTATCAATACACGTTCTGCCATCAAAGGACCATCCAACAAGGGAAGGACATTCGCAACGATAAGACCCAGGTGTGTTCACGCATTTGGCTGGTGACAGACACTCATGGGAGCCAACAAGACACTCACTGGTGTCTTCACACGATGAAGAAGCATCGCTCCACTGGTAACCGAGATGGCAAAGGCATGGACGTGATGCACTAACATTTCGGCTGCAGTCACCATGAGGTCCACATATTTCTGAACATGCTGAAAATTATTTCATAAACATGAACTTCCAGTAAGTACTAATTTTTTTTAGATATATGCTTCTTCAATCATCGACTGAAACAGTACTGAAGAATTAAGAGCGGCTTTCCGTAAATATCGACCCACTCTCGGCACAAGTTCATAATTTGATTTCGCTCATTTTTGGCTCATCGATAACCCTTTCTTCCCCTGAAAACGATACATTTGTGAAAGCGGGATTATTTATGTGGCCAAAAAGGTTTTGTTAAAAATAAGCCCTATTGGCAATTTTTACCGTCGAAAATTATGGGGATAAAATAATGCAAATTTTAACTTATAACTTAATTTTAAAATTATAACTTAGAATTTAGCAAATTAACTCTTTACGGCATTACTAGGCCCCAGTCTATTAGAAAATCGAAACAAATCTCTGGGCAAACGATTTTAAATAGCCCGCAAGACCTCGAGTTCAACCCTAATTTTGGGAAAAATCGTGACATTTGCATGGTTAAAAATAACGTGACACGGCCCGTCACGCCAGTGTTACCTTTTGATACGCTTTAAACAATTTACTTTAAAAAGGCAGATTTTAAAAAAGCCAGTGCGAAATTAAATCTTTCAATAAACCTATTATTCTTATTAATTGCAGCATTTTCTTCAGATACAACATATAGCGCCCCCGTGATAGCGTCACAAACTTTCATGTTCAGTTTCAGACTAGCGATTTCCCTCAAAAAATGATTTATAACATAGCGCGCGTGCTTGCCCTATATAACTCCTATTGAGCCGCTATGAACAAAATCTTTATTTACGCACGCCCGTGCGTAAATAAGATGACGTGAGCATTTTTTTTCATCTGGCTACAAAGTTATAGTTGTCGTCTTTTAAGCTGTAGTACCCTTTTCCTTCTCTTTAGAATATGGAAGAAACCAGCCAAGAACTGCCCAATTTTTCTATCGGCATTGACCTTTTAGGTCCTGATCCAACCAGCAGCAAAAATAAAGCCGAATTAAAATAAACAAGAAGACGCCCGAAGGCGCATACGCGGGATGTGTGGGTTTAAGAAAGAATTACGGGTATGTTGGATGGAAATGGAAGTTGAGTAGTGTATGCAACAAATGTGTGCAGGAGAGGCGGAGATGTTCTGTTAAGGACTAATACACTAGAAGATGAGTTACACACAAGGGTTCCTTTGCTACTCAAAACAAAACTTACATCAATATTACCACCATATATGTTAGGAGTATGGGGTAGTTCACTAAAATTTGCATTCCTTTACTAATGTCCTCAAAAAATGCACTTCCACATTTAACAATAGCATGTAATCTATCATACTTCCAATAACTACGGGGCTGCAAGGAAGTGCTCTAGGGAAAATTTCAGAGAGCCCTTTGGGCTCCCCAAGCATTTTTAGCTGGGGTGCCCGGGCCTCTAAGTTGGTCGCCCAAATTAATAAATCAATGAGCTGTTAGTTAATTATTAAAAATTAAACAAATCATTTTCTTAACAAGTCAAGCAGAATTTTGTGAATATTTTTTTCATGAAAAATCACATCCCTTTGACCTCCTGAGCGTGCGAAAAAAAAAACCCGCATGTTGTCATATAAAAGTAAGTTTTCGCGCCATATGAGAAACATGGACAACGCCGCCTAACATTTCATGTTTTTTAAATGGAAACGTAAATCTGGGGTCAAAAATAAGGGCACTATTCTTTGCACTAATCATTTTGATTTAGGTTGAAAAGAAAATTCGCTTATTAAGATTGACTGAGATCCCCTGGAGCTTTCCAGGAAAACTGTTACGATTTCAACGAAACCGCGGCGCCCCCGGGCAATTACTTGCGTTCATTTTTGCTGGGTATGTGCCGCTGGCCTCTCAGAGCCCCTACCCCATTATAGTCTTTTCTGTGGCCAATTGTAGACCCCATATTAGTCACTCTTGGGGAAATATGTAATTTTTGTGATCCCAACTTACTCATTTTCTATTTATGCATCTAACTTATCAATCCTTTAAATAGGTCATCAAAAAAATGAATTGACCCATTTTTTTAATAAATTGAATGAAGAACACTTTACTTTTCACCTACAGTACAAATATCCTAATAGGTTTGCTAACCGTAAATATGAACAGCTCTCTTACCCCAAAAATCCGAAAATGTGCGACCCCATTCTAGTAACTCTTTTGAAAATGCAACCCCATTAATAGTCAATCCAGTCGTGAAAATGCGACCCCATCCAGCGGCACATCCCCATTAGCCTCTTTATAAGGAAGTGCCTCCCCCCCCCCCCCCACCGGGGGCCGCCCCAAAACTATTATCTCTTTTGGATAGATCATCTTGTTGTAAAGTCGTCGTTTAAGCGCAAAACGGAAGTATTTTCTTTCTATATTACCGGTGAAATGTTCAGGACAAATGTAGATTCGGTTAGCTTTTGCGTATTTATTTTTAGTACGTGATACATAATGCCTTCTCACGACACGAAAGACAATGCGGGATTTATACCCGATTCTAGAACAATCACAATCATAATAGTCGTCTCTTTTCTTTTTTCTGCATCGTATTTTACTAGAATAACAATCTTAGTTATGTTTTATCCTCGCAGACACAGCAGTAAAAAAAGGTAAAAATATTTAAAGAACATAAAAGACCGACTCCCTTGTTTATTCAGCGATTTTTCAAAATACAAAACTATTGTTTTGCGTCGCCGACCGTA
>OZ037777.1:5055000-5063289 GCA_964035525.1 Porites cylindrica | reverse complement strand
CGAAATATGTTCCAAATGAACTTGGCTATTAAAAACATAGTGTGCAATACAAGGTAACGTTTTACCTCTAGAATGACTTGGAAAAGCAGCAAAGATCCCCATTGCGAAGACATAGCATCTGGGAAGTACTGGAAAGGCTACCATCCTTGTTAGAGTTGCATCCCTTTACCTTGATTAGCCTTCTTAAAAGGTTTGTCCTTGGTTGAAAAAGCCTTCAGTTGTATAGGTCTAAATGTAGTTGTTAGGCTCCGGCTTACTGTTAAAACAGACTATTAAGAGCACTGCAATTCGGTATCTCAGTGATTCGTTGACAAATAAATTATGTCACCCGTCGTTGCTTCGCTACAACGGTACCACTTTTTAAAAGCAAGAGATTGCCCTAAGTCAATAACTCCAACCACGTAGCCATTGTCATTTAATACTAATATCAGTGTTTACGCAAATATTTTCCCATACATTACCAAAAAAAATAGCTCTTTCTTTATCTGCCCCCGTCTTTTAATGACGTTAATTTCGTGAGCAAAGATATTTGTGCGAATTTTTGAAGTATATTTTGTTTCTAAGTAATATCATTTTATTTTGTTACTTCTCACCCCGACGCACGGCAACTGAACGTAAAAGAAAACGAATAGAAAAAAAGAGAAAGGATTGGGCGAAAGTTAACAAAATAAATAAATAAAAGAAGAAGAACGGCTGGACGGTTTGATGACCGTGAACGGATAAACTGCTTGCCCAGAGAAACAAAATGGATATCAAACAGCCAAACACCTGTTAAAAAACACTCGCTTACGCAAAAGAAAGATGATGATGTTGATAATACTGATAATAATAATAATAATAATAATAATAATAATAATAATTGTATTACTAATAAAATGATCATGATAACAATAATAATAATGATCATTATTACCATCATCATCATCATCATCATCAAAGGATGCTGTATTCAAATTAAGCAAGGATGTATTCAAATTAAGGATCAAGAGAGGATTATAAAGCAGGAAAAATACACATATATGTTGTAGTAAATTTTTTATCTCTGTCAATTTTCATTTTTCCATTGTTTTGGGGTATGGTAATGTATGCTAATGAATTTGAAACAAAGGAAAAATAAAAATTAACTGATATAAATGTAATAATGATAATAATTGTACTACTAATAAAATGACGATGATAGCAATAATGATCATTATCATCAAAGGATGCTGTATTCAAATTAAGCACAACACAAGAGAGGAGTATAAAGCAGGAAATATTTAAGCAATAGAAAACGTTTTCCTGTGTTTGCATAGCCTGATATAAACACGAGAGGGGTTGGGAGAATTCGAGACAGTTATGCAAACCCGAGACGAAGTCGAGGGTTTGCGTAACTGTCGAGAATTCTCCCAACGCCTCCCAACGCCTCGAGTGTTTATATCGCAAAGTCTTGTCCTCGAAGTCTTACACGCATAATTAGTTCTTGTTTTGCAAAAAGATGCTTTCCAAAATACGGACTTTTCTCGCTCAAAATGTCCGCTTAAGCGAAAACAAATTGACACACCTTCTTTGTAACGATTTTCCAAGTTTCAGCCGACGAAGGAATGGGTAAATAAAGTAAACTTTTTGAGTTTTTAACTCGAAAACTTTTTCAAATTCGTGCTTGCGTGATTAGCGCGCGAAAAGCAAAACATCTTAGCGCCACAACCATGTTTACATACTCTCATGCAAACACTCCTCTCGCCCAATCAGAGCGCGCGTACTATCTTAGTTATTTTATAAACACACATATGTCGTGGTAAATTTTTTCTCTTAGTTAATTTTCATTTTTCCATTGTTTTGGGGTATGGTAATGTATGCTAATGAATTTGTAACAAACAAAAAATAAAAATTAACTGAAATAACAAAAATTAACTGCAAGAAATATAATACTTCAAACAGCATAGAGCAGTATAAACATCTAAAACAAAATGAAACAGTAGCCACTGAACCACCCATCACTCACAGTCATCTATTTTCCTATAAGATCGTAAGAACAGGGCACTTAACGTTAAGTGCGCCTAGCATTGGTTTCAAACATTCCATTAAGTACCTTTATAAGCGTGATAGTAATACGTCGAAACGTACATGTATACTTATACATAATTACTTGAAAGAAAAAACTCGCAAGAAAAAAGAAAGTGTTCTAATTAGTTAATATTGGTTGTCACCGTCTTAAATTTAACGTATTTATGCCTTTTGACGGATGCATAAATAAATAAAAATACACCACTGTACTTGTTTAAAATCTGTTTTCGTTGGGCTCGATCAACGTCTTGCCGACGTCGCTCAAAAAAGCCGCAACTTTTGGGCAATTCTGCACTATATATTGTATCCAAACAAAATGACTCTTTTAAATAGGATAAGTGTATTGAAAGATGTATATAGATTGTATGCTGGAATCCCGAGGGTGGTTCCCCCTTATATGGCCTATACGGGGATGTGCCGCTGGACAGCGTATGGTTTTCGTCCTCTCTGTCCTAAACCGGGTATACAATTTCGCACAAGTCTGTCCTAAACAGTGTGCATGATTTGTGCGAGTCTGTTCTAATTATAAACAGGGTGTTTCACGCACGATCGGATAATAAAATTGAGGGTGTTGTCCTAAACAGGGTCAGGGTTTCAAACCCTCAGCGGCTCACCTATACCCAAATATTGGTCGAGTGCCCCCCCTCCCCCTTACCCGGGGCTGGAATTTGACATGTGATCAACGTTGCATACAATGTTATGCATATATAACGCTATTTTTAACTACTGGAATGTCGCGATTTCTCACAAAATTAGGGTTTAACTCGAGGTTATGCGGGCTACTTAAAATCGTTTGCCCAGAGATTTGTTTCGATTTTCTGATAGATATGGGCCTAGTAATGCCGTAGAGAGTCAATTTGCGAAATTCTAAGTTATAGCGCGTTGTAAAAATTTGCATTATTTTATCCCTATAATTTTGAACTGTAGAAATTGTCAACAGAGCCTATTTTTAACAATACCTTGTTGGCCACAAAATTATTACAGCTTTCACAAATTTATCGTCTTATAAGAAAGAAAGGGTCATACAAACTACTCGTGTTCTTCAAAGGCTGACAAATCGTTGTGGTTTGACGTACGAGTCAATGAAATTTGTGTAAAATTTCGCTTTACCGGAAGTGGATTTCGAGCTCTGAACGGGCAACATGAGTTTTCCCGAATTTTAACAAAAGAACACGTTATTTGGGAAAACTAACTACAGCATGTTTCATTACTCATTAAGGGTTATCGATGAGCCAAAAATGAGCGAAATTCGAATTTTGAAATTGTGCCACAAAAAGTCGATTTTGGTCGAAACGATTTCTTCCAGCATTGGTAAGGCCAGGGTAAGGCCATGCCTTACTTTCTTTGACTGTGAAGCTGAGAAACTATGACTGACGCTTTAAAAGCTATTAAACTGCACGAAAACTACCAAACACATCTTAAGAGCGACTTTCACCGAGTGAGAGGTGGCATATGATGGAAAAAATGCCTATCCTCATATTTCGTCCAGAGATACCTTACAGTGAGTCAACAAATGTAGCGTAATTCTTTTGTCGAAATATTTTTCTCTTTTCCGGAAAATTCTCAAAAACTGTAAGGAGTGGCCACCGCCATAAAATGACCAAAACAAAGGCCACAAGTAAAGGTACAAGAAGTTTGCTCCTCAAAAGCGCAGAAAGAACTTAGGGATTTTTAAATTTATATATGTAAGTAGGTACCCTGCTAGCAGAGTCGCTTCGATCTTTCCTAGAGGGAGGCTCTGTTCGCAGGGTAGTACGTCGGAGGTAAGGCAAATGATTTAAGCCTAATAACAGGATTATAACGGTTATTTTGAATTCCCGCAAATTTTTGAAAATCGCTTATATTTCATTGTCGTAAAATCTCATTTCGGAGCAGATTTTCAAGAAAACTTTTTCCTACGCGGTATAACTCACAATGACTTGAAATTAATTTTCCTGATAAGTACAAATGGAGTTCTTTCCAATGATGTAAAAATTTATCTGAGGCTTTCATTCGCTGCTAGGAAAAAGTCCGCTAAACTTTGAGAAAATCACGAACTGACTTGTCAACAAACGAGAGTAATCAATTACGCTCTCCCTTGTCAAAGCCAAAATTTCACACAAACTTTAGCTTTTAGCTCCATTTTAGATCTAAAAGACAGTACAGTAAGCTTACATTGTAGAGCCAGTGGCGAAAAAATTGGTTTTTTCCCCCTGTTTTCGTTTCAAATTGCCATCTGGTCAGTGTTATTACCTATAACAATGGTGGGTACTTCATATATTCAAGAAAGGGCTAAAATTCGAAAAAAAGCAGGATTTTGGAGGGAATTTATGCCATGTCAGACATTGCCCAGAAAATTCTTTTCAAGCTTAGACAATTTGTTCAGTAGAAAAAAACTTTGCCAATAAGTGATCAATGTCACCAGCAGGTAAATCCAAAATTTCTACGTTACCTTTGTTTACTGAGGACAAGAAACGCTGAAATGTTTTCATGTCACTGAAAGTTTTCCTGGTCGTGTTTTCACTTTTTGGCTCTTTTCTAAAACTCTCAATTTCTTCTCGGCTGTTTCCGTAAACTCGTTCGTCACCAGATAACGCTGTGGCTTCACGGTTTTTCTTATGAGATTAAAGCTTGAGCCATATTCCGGATTCCTAAATCCAGGATTCCAGATTCCATAAACAAAATTTTCACGGAATCCGGAATCCGGATTCCCTTAGATGGGGCGACCCCCGATTGCAATAATTCGTTTTCACTATACAAGAAATAGTTAAATTTGATTACTTACCCGATGCAGTGCATCCATAGAGCTCCAGTCTAAGACACAGAACTTTGGGCGTTAACCTTGTATACACCACAAAAGGATCTTTTGGGTAAATACGAATGGAGCGTGTTCTTATAGGTGAACTCAGCTTGTTCCTCTGGGCTCTTCTCGCATTCTCGTCACCAGGTAAACCCTACATTAGGAGTATATAGAGATTTACATTGAGTCAAATCCACGTGTTTTCCCTTACCAAACATTGTAGACAAAATTATATACACGTTCTCTGGGCAGGAGTCTATTTCTTGAAACTTTGGGCCCGAGATCAAATATTCAAATCAAACTCTAAAGAATACAAGCGCAGTTCCTAGCCAACAATCAAGTCCTTTTGAGTACTCCTGCAATTTACAAGGACATGTATGACTAAAAAAAAGCGGAACAGCGAGATATGTCCAAGTTTGCACGCAGTAGCAAAACTTGTGAAAAATTGGAGAAATCGCAGTTTTTGCTAAAATTAATTAAGTCAAGTGTTAGAGGGGGTAGAAGGGTGCCCAGCAAAAACTGCAATTCTGCAATTTCTGCGATTTCTCCAAAAATTGCGAAAAATTGGAGAAATCGCAGTTTTTGCTAAAATTAATTGAGACAAGTGTTAGAAGAGGTAGAAGGGTCCCCAGCAAAAACTGCGATTTCTGCAATTTCTGTGATTTCTCCAAAAATTGCGAAAAATTGGAGAAATCACAGTTTTTGCTAAAATTAAGACAAGTGTTAGAGGAAGTAGAAGGGTGCCCAGCAAAAACTGCCATTTCTGTAGTTTCTGCGATTTCTCCAAAAATTTGCGAAAAATTAGAGAAATCGCAGTTTTTGCTAAAATTACTAAATTCAAGTGGTGGAGGAGGAATAAGAAGGGTGCCCAGCAAACACTACGATTTCTGCAATTTCTGCAATTTCTCCAAAAATTGTGAAAAATTGGAGAAATCCCAATTTTTGCTAAAATTACTAAATTCAAGTGGTAAAGGACGTAGAAAGGTGCCCAACAAAAACTGTGATTTGATTTCTGCGATTTCTCCAAAAACTGAGAAATCTTTGAGTTGGTGATGTTTTAAGTATGATTTCCATGTATGATGGTTGATGGTTTTCCTGTATCGGTTCTTCATGGCATAAGACCAATAGCAGAAACAGTTGGGATGTTTTCGACTGACTTATACGTCCTGAGAAGAAAATAAGGAATACTTGCCATGATCCATGGTAGGCAATCTGTCTTTTTTTGTTAACGTCCAAGCACAAAGGTTCACGGGTTTTTGTCAATGAGGTATTAGGGAAATATTTGTTACTGTATGATTCAACCTTGCATCCTCTATTCATTGTTGACTAATCCTGACTATATCCTATATGAATTCCTGCATCCATAAGACAAATTTTGCCCTCAAAATCTCCTCTTTAGATTTGTAGACCATTGTTTCCTTCTTCTCGGAGTTCACCATCAGCTTTGCCTCTCCTTTTCCTTTACCAAGTTGCTTTCTAAAGCCACCAAGATTAAAAGATAGCGAGACTCTAAAATCTAATTACTGTCCTGTATCTGTGTTATCGGCTGTATCAAAAATGGCCGAAAGAGTTATCTTTGATCAGCTATACGAGTTTTCCCTTCACTTCTTCAGCGGGAATTTATCTGGTTTTCTGAAAGGACATTTATGTACAACAGCCCTCCTCAAAACATGCGAAGACATTAGAGCAAGTTTAGACTCTAGCGAGCACTCTGCAGCAATTACCATAGATCTCTCCAAAGCATTTGACTCTATTAACCATGATTTGCTTCTTGCAAAGCTGTCAGCGTACGGTGTAACTGAAGACGCCCTACAACTTCTACGTTCCTACTTGACTGACTGAAAGCAACATGTCAAGATAGACGGTAACCTGTCAGATTGGCAAATTATGAAAATGTTCCTCAAGGTTCAATCTTGGGCCCCTTCTCTTCAATACATACATGAATGATGCGAATTTTTCAGATATTTCGTGCTCTTTAAGATTCTATGCCGATGACACTACGGGGTAGTCTTCAAGCCCTTGTCCATCCACCTTGCAAATAAGTCTACAAAACAACCTTGGTCTACTCGTTTCCTGGTTTTGTAAGAACTTCCTGGCGATTAACCATAGTAAATCTCAATCCATCGTCTTCAATAGAGCAACTCTACCATGCCCTTAGCCTGCGTAGCATGGCGGTTTTGTCGAGCCGGGCGCAGGAGCGGCGTAGCCGCGAAATTCGCGCGCGAAGCGAGCGAGAACGAGCGGCGAAGCCGCGAGAAAAATAAAAACGGCCTGCCCGGATTCGTGGCCTTTTCAACTGCCGCCCCCTTCAACTCATTTTGACATCCTGTTGACAATTTGTGTGGTTTCAGTTTTCCCAGCCAATCAGAAATAAAGTGTTGACAGCCTAAACACGGCACAAAAGCTCGTGATATAGTGTAAAACGTGACCTTGGCCGGAATTGGAGTTTGCTTGAACAAACACAGGTTTTTTCTTTGTGGCTATCTCGCGCATAGGTGACTACACTGCTTTCTAAACTTGACTGAGTAGATCTTATTTTTGCTGCACTCTTACATTTATTTAGAGGTCATGGAGTTGGTTTGTTTAATCCGTATTGAGTAATTATTTCCTGTGGTTAATGTTATTTTCGCTAATTAGAATTTGTTGATCTCAGATGCAGTTGTAAAGCACTAATTTCTTTGGCCACTCTTAAAGCCTAAAGCTTTTTATTACGGCTAAATAAATATTTTAGTTTCTTTGGTCTTTTCCGACTAAAATGCCTGGATCTGGACAACTACAAACCAAGGAGCCTTGGTTTGTAGCTTCTTTGTCACTGCTTTGTCCGTGAATGTTTTGACGCTGGATCCGGCTTTTTAAGTGTCGTTTGCAGGATGTTGTATTGTTACGTAGAGCCCCGGGGGGGGGGGTACTCCCATACATTACCTATACGGGTATGTGCCGCCCAAAGGGGTCGTGATTTTGAAGCTCCTGATTTAGAACGGGGTATCCATTTCAGAGGCCTTTTCTAGAACGGGGTATAATATTTCGAACGCACGAAAGCTCCACTTTTGTAAGCAGCCATTTGAAATTATTCAAGGACAGATTACTTTTAAAAATACGGTTCAATGCGTTAACAAGCAAACCGTTGTACTCTTGTGTTACACCCTAGAACGGAGTATAAAAAAATTGGCCCATTTCTAGAATGGGGTATCAGTTTTAGTGCGATTTCTAGAACGGGGTATAAAAAATTGGCCCCTTTCTAGAACGGGGTATCAATTTTAGGGGAAATTTTTTCTAGAACGGGTTGCCAATTTGGAGTTCCGGGCGGCACATACCCACCCAAAAAATACCCAAGTGCCCCCCCGGGCGTAGAGCGCGATCTTCAGATTTGAGTTGTAGCTTAAACTTAAGCTACTCCAAGCAAAAAAGTATGGAGAATTACGCTGCACGTCTTTCTTCTACCGTATGCGATTCATCGACCACAA
>OZ037777.1:5025000-5050000 GCA_964035525.1 Porites cylindrica | reverse complement strand
TGACTGTGAAAGTAGTAAAGACTAACCTTAAATCAATAGGTTTACATAACCGGTTAGCAAGTTTGCGTATACTCCTCTAGTCCTATTATGGCTCTTGACCTGTTATAAATGCTTGGAAATGTTGTTGAAAGAACCTGTTTCTGATGTCCCACCTCCCCTCAGCAATGTTGATTGTGTTGAAAAAGATATGAAGCCATAACGTCAACACTAAACTGGGGGGAGGAGAAAACCGTCATTTTCACCAGCTGTTGCGTTAATATCCCAAGAGTTTTGACCGAGGGTTGTATGTACGTCAAGGAATTTAAATAAGAATCGGCTTTCCTCTCTTGTGTTTTTTCTTTCCTACGTGGTTCCCAAGCCAATTTATGACCATTTTACGAGTCTTATTGGAACCGGCTTGTTCTTTCTATGAGCTTTTTGCAAGCTTGGGTTCTCCCACCCCGGGAAGGGGTATAGATTTTGCGCCGTTTTGGTCTGAAACCCGGGGTGTACCCCCGCCCTGTAATGGCCTATACACTGAAGCTCCGCCCGAAAGGGGTACATTTTTCAGGCTTCAGGAAAGGTATGTTCGCAAGTTCGAGCTGCAAGCTCCAACGACCTGGAATAAAGGTTCGACGCGATTCAGACAGAGCCTCCATTTCTCCTTCCGACTCAATAAGACCAGTAGCGGATCCAGACCTTCAGATGGGGGGGGGGGGGGGGGGGGGTGGGGTTGGGTCATCCAGATTCTGAGATAAAGGGGGGGCCCGGTCTCAAAAAAAAATTTTTCTCGGCCCTTCGGGCCTCTTTTTGGTCTAAAACTAAGGGGGCACCGGACTCTCCCGCCCCTCCCCTAGTTACGCCACTGAAGACAACAGGAGACTCTGCTCGTCAACGAAGAATAAAGAAAAAAATGTTTCAAAACCTTAAGTATCATTTTTTTTGTGTAGCATTTTTAAGTATGCAAATCCCGGTCGTTGGATCATTGCCTCTGTTGTATTGGGGCCCCGGCCGTTCGTGCATTAGCTGGTCGTTGCTTTAAAAATTCAAGCTTAGTTTACAATAAGTTTAAAAGGCATTCTCGAGATGATAACGCTAAGAAAAAAAACATTTTCCCTCATAGTAAAAGATGTGACCGAGTTTCTTATCTTTCTCAGGTTTGAGTTCAAGGGTATCCCATCCAGTTGCCCGTCCATGCCAGCATGATTGTTTCCTGCAAAGTTTCGCAGTAGTACCTTAAGGGTGTTTCAGCCTGTTTTCTGATTCCATGGTAACCCTTGATAGTCTTGATGTCTATGCATCTGATGCCATTATAACGGCACTATTAGACACAGAGTGACCATACTATTGATTGGTCAATTGATGATTACTAGAAAATGCTGTAAGCTTATACTATTTAAACTTATAGCTATCGCTTAGTGACAACAGCAAAGATTTTACCTATACACGCGCGCTGCTCAATTTGTTTAGAAAAATGTCATGAATTACCGTAAGTTACGAAAATGCAGACTACACTGCTAGTCATGAGTCCGTCATTTACCGTCATGGTACGCACTCATGCATTATACTTGAAATCGTTCGCTGAGTGCCTCAACTAAGAACAACGGGGTTGAGTTGTTCAAAAACCGGTTAACGCTAACTTGGGGTTAAAATGTAACGTAGGAGTTTCTAGTACCTAATTTCAAACTGTCTTATAGAAGCAGCCTAAGTTAAAATTGTGGGAGTGTGGTTCTGCCTTGAAACTTTAGCGCTCGTGTTCGCTCGAAAACAAAGCATTCCCTGCTCTGCATTACGTCATAAAAGTTACCTTACACTACCTTATGTTAAATCGCTTTGAGATTCATTTTGCTTTGGAACTTTCCCGCACGGCTTTATTATGCTGCCGCCTGGCAGCCTAACGTCTTCACGAGGCTGCTCGTTGGCAGTTAGCCACCTTCCACACAGTTCGACAAACCAATAGGCTGACTTACATTCCGGCCCCACACTTATACTGTATACCGGGTATATGGACATCAAAAAGAAATCTTTTGAGTTATTTACACTGAAAAAGGCAATAGGGAGCTTAAGCAACAAGGACGGCGACGGCTATAAAAACGTGACTTAAAAAGTGAAGTCGCGCTCCTTCAAACTTTTTCGCGCCTATTTCATCTCGTTTAATTCGTCAAATGTGGGCAGATTGTTTTGGAGTTGAATTCTGAAGGTCTGCATCAAAGTTCAGTAAAAGAAAAAGAAAGTTGTTGTCTTCTTTTCCCGCCCTCGACAAAACGTGAAATTAGGCACTTTCACGTTGTAGCCGTGCAACGACGGCTTAAAGAAATGTACAAAAAAGCGTGAGGCACGTGCAAAGTTGTTGTTTTGCTAATCTAAATTTATTGCCTTTTTGCCGTCCTCGTTGCCGTCGCCGTTGTCGTTGCTTAAGCTCCCTAATAAAACTTTTCTGCTCAATAGCACGGACAACTTGCTCCATGACGGTTGGCAACCCAGACCTGACGGCTTGCTCTTACACGTTTTGTCTTTAGTTTGCTCCTACGAAAACCGGAAAAATACCAGGTCAGCTAACGTAAATAGATAGAGGGCAATATCTCGATTTCGCCTTACATCGGGGCTTCCCTAGTCTGCTACAAAGCCGTTTTTAGTGTCGTCACCCAAACTCCTTTGTGGGGAGGAGCGTTGCGTGACGACACTAAAAACGGCTATGCAGTAGACTAGGGCCTCCCGGACCCCCGGTGATACTTACCATTCACATAGGAACCAGGAAATTCCGGTTGGACAATCAAATGTTGGCAAATACTGTATTCAGTGAAAGCTACTTAGCAGTACTTTAACTTTGCATTATTTTGCTCTGGCACTTGCTACATGTTACTATCCTAGATCTACTGAGAGTCATATTGTATGCCTTGCTATCCCGAGGCCCGAGGGGGGAGAGTGCTGCCTATAATGGCCTATACGGGGAGGCTCCGCCAAAAAGGGCGACCTTTTTCCCCTGTGGGGTACTCCCTGGTCCTCCCTATGCTGGCCTATGCGAGGAGGCTCCGCCCGAAAGGGGTACTTTTTCCAGGCTTCAGGTATATGAAAGGGTAGGGATTTCTCTAGTTGACGTGTACAAAAGGGTGGGGAAATCTGTCATTTGGGTCTGTAAAAGGGCCCAAAAGGGTTAACACATGAATTTTATGGCTTTAAAAAGTCGAGAAAACGTTCTATTTTTGAGATTGATTCCTAATTAAAAGACGGTGCATTTACATCCGTTAAAAGGGATGCATGCAAAGTTCTAAACAAGGTATGTGAAAGGGGTACCATTTGTCAATAGAAGGAATACGAAAGGGGTACCTTTTTCTTGAAAAATGGTATACAAAAGGGTAAGGGGTTGGACCTCGGGGCGGAGCCTCCCCGTACAAACGTTTGTTGAGTACCTGCCCCCCGGGGCTTTTTCAGGCTTCAGGTATGTGAAAGAGTGGGGAAATCACTTGTTGAAGTATATGAAAGGGTAGGGAAATCTGTCATTTGGGTTTGTAAAAAGAGCCATAAAAAGGCTAACAGATACGATTTATGGCTAAGAAAAAGTCGAGAAACGTCCTAGTATTGTGATAAAAGGTATAGAAAAAGGGTACCTTTTGTCACAAATGAAATATAAAGGGGTAAGGGATCGGACCTAGGGGCAGAGCCTACCAGCGTAAAACGTTGTTGAGTACCCCCTGTCCTTGCTACCTACCGTGACTTCCTGCATCTTGAGAGACCATGCCAACCGCAGCTGGTAGAGTAATATGTTGTATAGCTGGTATAAGTGGAAGTGTAGTAGTATTGAGTTTCCTGACGACAGTCGGCTGTAAAATAATCATGACAAATACCGCAAATGTCACTAGGTTGTCTGCATTGTTCATATTAGATTATTGTTCATTCAAAATATTTCGCTGTTTCTGATTGGCTCCAATCCCCCGGCCTACTTCGTAGGTTAGCGCAGCCGACCTGGTATCACACCTTGGTTGGGCTAACCTACGTAGCAGGTGGTAACAACATCTGTGCACATTCATTTTCAATTGCTTGAAGGGACTTGTACCCGCAGAGGGTCCCTAATAGATTTTTCGGGATCCGGAATTTTTCTTATTTGAAGCTCGGGATTTGTGACAACCTCGTAAAAGCGCCCTGGGGACGAGGTTGGATTTGTGATTGAAAGCATGCTTGGGAGAGGGATGCCAAAAATAACCCTCGGGATTACGGGATTGCACGAAATTTTGGCTCGGGATTACGGGATTGAAGAACCCTATTGGGGACTCTCCCTACAGACCTTTCTTGCATCGCACATCGAGTCGGCAATAATTATCAGAAAACAAAGAGCACTGAACTTAATGTTGTACTTCCAGCTGAGAGAACTAAGTTTATGAAAAAATCAATTATATACCGGGGCCCAGCAAGGACCTACAATCAGCTTCCAGACTCAGCAATGCAAATCCTTTCCACAATTCAAGAAGATGTTGAGGACTTTTATTCTGTAATTTTGCTGTATAGTATATTTCACAAGTAACTGCCATTTCATGTTTTTCTCTTCCATTCTCTTGTATTTAATTTTTATTTAACAGGACCCTCGTTGATATCAGCCCTGCTGAAGGAGTAAATCCTGTATAAATGTAGATAAATAAATATTCCTCGAGCTCATAACCAGTCGGCGCTTACCATATTTGCAATAAGCAACCGATTCGATGGGCTAAAATAGCAACCTCGTTTCCCGGCAGCGCCGCGTCATCCTAGTTCGGAAAATGACAAAAGAGTTTACGACTGTCTAGCCTGCGAACAGGCTCACTTTGTGCTAGTTTCTACGCGCGCTGGTAGCCTGCGTGGTAAGCGGGATGTTCCCCAAACTCGCACAAAAATCCGGTTCGCAGAGTAACGGCTATCCGAAGACGAAATAGCTGAATTTCTGATTAAATCTGAACGGAAGAAACGCAAGAATACGCTAAAAATATTGTTCGATGGGTGTCATCTACGTTTTGAGCAATATCTGGAAGATCTTTTGAAATCCTGAAACAGTGCCGAGAAACAAGCAAATGGTTTGAAGAACGTCTTTGAGGAGTTAAGGTTGTTCGGAACTTAAAAATATTTTGAGTGAATAACAAAACAATTAATGCATTTCGGCTTTTGCACAATGTCAATAATTGTGCGTAATTTTCATAACGGGCTAATACATACCATAACAGCTACTTCCAGACTTGTAGTAACACCGGTTGCAGTCACATCTATATGATCCCTGTGTATTGACGCAGTGTGAGTTGGACGGGCAACTGTAACGTCCTTCAGAACATTCGTCAATATCGACGCAAGTGTGCGCACCCTGATTCCTCCAACCAGACAAGCAGCTGCAACGGTACGAGCCTTGCGTATTGCCACACCTCGAATTGGATGGGCACCTGTGTGATCCTTGAGAACACTCATCAATATCGACACAACTGTGCGCACCTTGATTCCTCCAACCAGACGAGCAGTTGCATCGATATGAGCCTGCAGAGTTTAGACAAGTTGATTGTACCGGGCAAGCATTGGGCTTATCCACGCACTCGTTCACGTCTCTGCATGTTGGTAGACGAGCATTTGATGGATCTGGGTACCATCCGCTGTTACATATGCATTTCCAGCTTCCAGCTGTGTTAACACAATAAGAGTGGCGATCGCAGCCGTGGATTCCACGACTGCATTCGTTTATATCTGAACACTGGAACTCTGACACTTTCTCCCATCCTGGATTACACACACAATAATAACTTCCAGGGGTATTGACACATGTCGACGGATTAGGACACCTTTGATAATACAAACAATACTGACTTTTAGGCAGAAGCCAAAGGCCCAAAAACTAAAACTGACAAAACTGAATTCGTAATAATAACTTGGCTTCTCTTAGGAACAACCGTTCATGAGATTTAAAGTGAGCTGATATGGTAAAGGAAGTCATGCTGTGACCCATTTTGATCATTTTGAAAATGAGATGGAAGGCTTTGATTACTTAAATAACGTGGGTTTGTCCTTGAAAAATTTGTCACATTATGACGGCAATCACGTACTCAGCCAGAGAGTAAAACAAAAACAGTAAAACAAATCAACATTACCTGTCAATTCCTTCCGTGCACTCATCAATGTCATAACACACAGGATGTTCCCCTTGTCCCCGCCATCCTATATGACAACTGCATTTAAATCCTCCAGGGTAGTTGTTGCATGAAGCCTGTGGGTCGCACACGTTTGGGTATTGACACTCATCAGTATCATTACATGTTCTGCCATCAAAGGACCATCCAACAAGGGAAGGACATTCACAACGGTAAGACCCAGGTGTGTTCACGCATTTAGCTGGTGACAGACACTCATGGGAGCCAACAAGACACTCATTGGTGTCTTCACACGATGAAGATGCATCGCTCCACTGATAACCGGGATGGCAAACGCATGGACGCAATGCACTAACATTTCGGCTGCAGTCACCATGAGGTCCACATATTTCTCCTTTTATAACTGGACATGCTGGAAATTATTTCATAAACATGAAGTTTCAGTGAGTACTAAAGTTTTTTTAAATATATGCTTCTTTACTCATCGACTGAAGAATTAAGTGAAACGATTTCTTCCGCATTGGTAAAGCCATGCCTTACCTTCTTTGACTGTGAAGCTGAGAAACTATGACTGACCGGTTTGAAGCTATTAACCTACACGACAACTACCAAACACATCTTAACAGTGTCACCAGCAATAATAATCAGTGGTCACCAAGCAAGATGGCCTCGTTTTCTGTCAGCTAAGAACAAAATACTATTATATTGTTCTGCTGTCTTAAGTATTATACATGTATCTGTACTGCATCTATCTTTGTCATAATATACAATTTTTAGCATTATTTAATTTTCTGTAATTAATGCAAGGTGTTTGTAATTAATGCGAAGTGGAGCAAAAATAACATCTATACAAGTACAAATACAACCAGCAATAAAATACAGTACAGGAAAACATCTATACTTACCTGTGCTACAGTTATAGCCAAAATATCTGTCATCACAAAAACACGGCTGTTCCTTATATGTCAACAAATTGTCGTTACACAAACCATGACCGCTGCAAAGTTCCGCTGGAAAACAGATACTGCAGTCCAAGGGTCTTCTCGTCCAGCCATACGCACAATGACAAGTACCATTGAAGTCGCATACTCCGTGGCCTGAGCAACGGACATTTGGATTACATACTGAACAATTTCGACCGCTGTAGTGGCTGAGGCAATCGCATGATCCATTTCGCAAGCATTGGCCATGTCCGGAGCAAAATGTGCTTGCGTCACACATGGAACATCTACCGTATGGCTCAAACCATTGACGCTTCCATCCTCTGTGGCAAGAACAGGTGTAACTACCTTCATTATCTGTGCAGTAGGAATTCTCAATGCACATGTGCAAACCAAGCGCACACTCGTCAATATTGGTGCAGTTTTGTCCATCACCTGTCCATCCTGGGTCACACGTACATTTGTAAGATCCAAGAGTGTTGTAACATGAGGCATGGTCCCCGCAAAAAATGGAGCTCTCTCTGCACTCATTTACATCAGAACATCTGAAACCATCGCCATAGTAGCCTGTGAAGCAAGTGCAGTTGTAGCCACCAATATAGTTATAGCAAGACGACCTCGGGTGACATTCATTGAGAGTATTTTTGGAACATTCGTCCACATCTTCACACCCACTTCCGTTTTTATGAAAGCCATCCAAACAATCACAAACGTAACCACCTACTATATTTCTGCAGAATGAGTTTTTGGTGCAGTTTACAAACGAGCATTCATCGATATCAGAACAGTTGGTTGGGCCGTCTCTAGCAAACCCAGGTTTGCATTTACAATCAAAGGACCCTTCTTTATTTAAACAAGTGGCATTTGGGTGACAGGTGTTGTTCTCGAGACATTCATCGATGTCATGGCAACTCCATCCGCCGTCATCACTTTTATATCCATGGAGACAAATGCACTGGTATGATCCTGCAAGGTTCTTGCACATTGCTTTGTCGGTGCAGTTATGCGTAAAGGTACTTTGGTACGTGGGAATAGTATGAGAACTAACGTTTACTACCGAATACCAAGGAATAGATATGACAGTTGTCACGTTGTCTCCAGTTTGGACAACCTCTGTAATGGTCTCGACACAGTCTATTTTCCTGTTGTCACTTTCGTCACAAGCACAAATAAAGGTGGAGTTAACAGCCTTGCCTTCAGCAATTGAACTGTTGTAATAGACACATGTTTGGGTTGATGCACAAACACCAGCTCTGCATTCCTCCAATTGTCCTTCTACAGTCTGTGTAATCATTCCTTTACATTCATCAATTTCGAAACAAGCATCTCCACTCTGAAAGAAACCACGATGGCACTTGCAGTCGTAACTTCCATCAACATTGACACAGTCAGCGTTGGAATCACAAGATCCATAAAACTGAAGGTTATGGCACTCATTGACATCAATGCAACCTGTCCCGTTTTGGTTTTCAGTGTACCCCTCTGGACAGACACAATAGTGGTCTATGCCAATCGAAATACAAGTCATGTTTTCGTTGCAAGTGGTATTGGTAGAGTCACAAGGGTTTACTGCATCGCAAGATGAGTTGTCTACTGCATCACATTTGCATTCATAACCGCCAATTAAATTTTGGCAAACTGGAGCGAATGAGGGGCAAATGAACGAACCCCGTTCGCATTCATCTATGTCTGTGCAAGTTCTTCCAGTATTTATGTACTGCCCGATACAAAAACAGGCTTGCTGGAGAGCAACAGTGCCGTTTTTCTCACTTGAACGCGTGACATTGTTCGTCTCATTACCACACTGATATTTCGTACAAATCCTTCCTTTGTCTTCGAATCCAGGCATACATTCACACGTAAAACTTCCTTTGGTGTTAATGCAGGTCGCGAACATATCACAGTCGTCTAAACCAAGAACGCACTCGTCTACGTCCTTGCAGTCCTCGTTTGATGGGCCTGTGGATGTAAATCCCTCCAGGCAGGAACATGAATAATTTCCAACCGTGTTAATACAGAATTGGTTATCGCCACAAACGGAGCCATTAGCGCACTCGTTTATGTCATTACAATAAAAGCCATCACCTTGCCATCCCTGTGTACAGGTACACTGAAAACCGCCGACAGTGTTTGCGCAAAGCGCGTTTGCTTGGCCGTTTTGAGAAGAACAATTGTGTGTTTCGTCTGCACATTCATCTACGTCAACGCACAATGGATTAATATGATTTGAGGTACATCGCTCCGGTATAGAGAGGGATGAATTTTCGCGTTTTCGCCACCCATCTTTACATTCACAAGAATAATTTCCCTCACTGTTTACACAGTCTTCGTTTGCACAACATGAATTTGAAATCAGTTTGCATTCATTAATATCTGTACAGTTGTAGCCATCACCTGACCACCCAGCTTCGCAGTTGCAATTGTATGTTCCAGGTACATCTATACAATTTGCATGCATGCTGCAATTATGATTTTGCTCTTTACACTCGTCAACATTCTCACAGAAAACGCCATTACCCACCCAGCCTGGATTGCAGTAGCACTCAAATGTTCCATTACTGTCAACACATCTCCCATTTCTTGAGCAAACGTCACTTCCGTTAAAACAGTTTCCTCTTTTTACACAGGAGAATCCATCCCCATAAAATCCTCTATTACAATGACATCGTACAAACGGTAACGATCTGTTGTGAACAACACAGTGAGCGTTTTCGTCGCAGATGTTTAAATGTGACTCCGATTCACAACCTCCACAATCTAAACCATCAAAATGACAGACCTTTGAATCGCAAGCGGGATCGCAAGATCCGTCACGAATCGACGTAATGGTACAACCAGCTGAACATGTACAGTCCCCACCGTCAAAGTCGCATATTCTGCTGTTACAGGCAACATCACAATGTCCATTACCAATTAAATGCTTGGGGCAATTCTCAGGAGGGCACATGCAGTCCTTTCCATCATAATTGCAAGGTTCCACAAAGCAATCGATGTTGCAAATTCCATCTCCCAAAGTTGAGTTGAGGCATCCTGGAGCACACATACAATCGTTTGCGTCAAATGAACATTCTTCTACTTGACACTGTTGCTGACAGGTTCCATCTCCTACCATTTCCACTTCACATTCCGGTGCGCATTCTTGCACGACGGGTCTGGGACAGTCACCGTCGTCAAATCCGCAGGCCTGCAAGTTGCAAACAGAATCGCAAACTCCGTCGCCTCGAAAAGTAGGAAGGCAACCTTCAGAGCATGAATCAATTGAGCTCGTCGAAATTGTACAATCTCCGCCATCAAAGTTACAAGCAGATAAATTACACGACAAGTCACAAAATTCATTACCAATCATAGGAGGTGAGCACGCCTGAGGACAACTGCCTTCAACAATCTGGAATGCACAATCTCCATAGTCGTACATGCACTCCAAAATGTTGCATTTATCATCACACATTCCGTTGCCTTGAAGAACTGAGCTGCACGGGCAGATTGGAAGGCTTTTGCAATCTCCTTTGTCCCGATCGCATATTTCTGTATTACACTGATGATCACATATCCCATCTCCCAACATTTGAGATCGACACCCAGAGCTGCACTCCTCTTCGACGCAATCACCACCATCGTAGCCACAATTGCTGTTATTGCACATGTGATCACACGCGCCATCACTAAGCCATGATTTTGGGCAAATGCAAACGTCTTGACAGTCCCCTTTGTCTCTATCGCACTCGGGAGTATTACAGTCTGGGTCACAAACGCTGTCACCTATCCATGCTTCAGGACAGAGCGGTGTGCAAAACTTTACCTTGGAACAGTCGTCTCCTTCCCAACCTACGCTGCAAACACATACACCCTCAATGCATGTACCGTGACCAGAACATCTGCCGGGACAGGTATTAAATTGACATTTTCTTCCCATGTAAAAGTTGTCGCATTTGCAACTACCATTGGTCAAACAAATACCATGTCCCGAACACGAAGTCAGTGAGTCGCAAGTGCTCTGAACGTTCAGAGTTGGATCAAAATGATTCAACCAGCGGTAACTGACAGCATTACGCGGTATTACTAGGTGAAGATACGGTTCTTGAGATTTGGAGTAATTTGAACCCAGCGTCATATCTACAATCTGAGCAGACATAAGCTTATTCAATCCAATTTGAAAGTTCGTTTGATTTCGCAGAGAGGATGTTTTAATGTCTACAATATCGTAGTCAGAACCACATCTACTATACGGAGACACGTTATGTACTCCAAGTTCAGTCAACTTCTGTGCCGTTAACAGAGTCATCTTCTCCAGCGATGTGTTCAGTGCTATCAAATGGTTAATGAATTTGATCAAGCGACTCCTTTGACTTCTATATACAAGATAAGAATAAAAGTCAGATGTGTTGAGTGTTTCCACAACAATCCATTTAGCAATAGAAAAGACACTGAGTGGCCCACGTGCAACTTCCACATTTTTCTCTCCAGTTATTTTCTGTAAATGGAACAATGTCCTTAAAGAAGCCGGAGAATACAAATCATGAAAACTCTTTGGCTCTAGTGCGTAATCTGATTGGTTGAAATAAATGGATATGCATTCTCCGTTGTCGTGGTTACATGCGTCTGTGTTACATGCTTGGTCGCACAACCCATTGTAGAAATGAAGCACTTGAGAGCAGCCTGGGCTGCAGGGAAGTAGGAATGCCATGGGATCTTTATATACGCCATCGTGTTTGACTAGTACGCTCACAAACGCTGGAAGAACTGAAACCTGTGGCAAGGTTTTCCCAATTTTTTGACCGCTCTGCACACTGGTGATATTATAGGGTCTCAAATGAGAGATTGTTACGGTATAGCCTTCCCACAAACTCTCAGGCCAGCCAGTGATTTTAATGGCGTCCTTTTCTATTTTAACGTTGCCAGGTATCGGCGAATAAATAACATCAGATTTCTGAACAAGCAGATCAACCCAGTGCGTTAACTTGAAACAGCCTTCCAATATCATTCCAGAGCATGGTTCCCGAATATTCCAGGAACATTTGCCAGATTCCAAACATCGTACTCTACTTGCGCGTCCTTTACAGGCAGATGGGGACTCACTTTCAGGAGCTATTGACTCAAAGAGGCCACAGAAGCTGTCCAGTCCTGCTTTGCTCCTCGAAAGGCGAAGCATTCTGGGGAATACCGGATGAAATTTTAACATTTCACTATCGTTAATACATTTGTAATTTTGATTAGACATTGGAACCGTCACAAGTGAATTGACTGCTCTAGTAAAAAGTCTCAAAAGTCCAGAGTTGGCCTTTTGAATATTAACGACATCGACGTGCGACCAAACGGAAATTGTTTGTAGAGTATCGTTTTGTTTCGTCTTATAGACACAGCCCCTCTTCGAACAATCTTTCCCATGAAATCCCAAAAAACAGTTGCATCGACCAGATTCACATATTCCATTTCCACTGCATAACCTACCGTGACGTAATGAACATGTTGACGTACAAGTTCCATGGTACCAGTCCGTTGGACTACAAGAAGCCGTTGATGTTGGTCCACGTGATAGACCAGCGGTGCAAAAACCACTTTTTTCACCTTTACACCATCCGCATCCTGGTTGCAAGACACATTGAGAGCAATGCTGATTCAGGTTGCACGTGTCGGGGTATGCAGAGTCCAATAACTCCACGCTTTTATTCACCTTGTCATCTGGATTTTTCAGAGTGGACCTTGTTACGTTCCAAAAATAGCCGAGGCAAAGTGATCGTATGGGTGACACAAAGTTCTCCCGGCTCGCTATGTGGTTAAATAACAGTGAAGAATTTACTACCATGGCCAGGGGTTCACCATTTTTCATTGATTTGAAAACGTTATAGAATACCTGGTACCTGGTTTTCCAACTGTATTTCACATCGTTTTTTGAAGGACAATAGTAGTCGAATAAAACATTTGATAGCTTTTCACTGCCCGATGAATTTGTAATCGCTAAACCCAAAACGTAACCATCAACTGCACTATTAACTGTTGATGTTGAAAGTCTGTTCTGACACAATGTTGTACTTTCTACTGAAGTATTCCAAGTGCTTAAGAAGTCGGTCGTGTCGATTAGTACAGATGCAATCCAGGTGAATGTTTCCAGTGGTTTTGAAATGTGTGGAAGAAATGGCGAGGGTTTATTTCCACTTGGTAACGTTAGGCGCGATGCCAGTATCCCAGCCAAAATAGCATCGATTTCAATGTATGATCCTCTGAAGCTGTACTGTAATCTCCTATCCCCTAATTTTATCTCTGCACTAGCTTTCTCAAACACTGAATAGGACAATGGGTACATCAATGCCAGGTATTTCCAAATCTTATTAAGTCGAATCTCCCTATTTCCAAAAAACGAGGACTGCGTAAAAAACCATGCCAATGACGTGATTTCAGATAATTTCTTCCCTGGAAACGCCCTCTCTAGTAACCACATGTCACAATAGAGTAGATCACAAGGGGTTGAGGAAATGTTCAGCAAAAATGTCCCACTAATGCTGCTTACAAAATTCGAAGCCGTTACATTTACCATGAATTCTCCTGGTTGTCGATAATGATGCCCTACTAAACCTCTCACATTGGTAAGTGAAGTGTTATCTCCAAAATCAATAGTAAATGAGACATTTGTCCCACTGGCTGAGGGATTAAGATTTACAGCACGGCATGCTCTACGATCTCCACTTATTTGAAGCTTAACATTGGATACCGGCACTTGAACGATGACTATTTCACTTGTTGAGACACTACTCACGTTGTTTTTTGCAAATACATTTACCACATGTACGCCTGGTGAATTAAAAGTGTGTGACGCGACACTGTATTCACTAAATGCTCTGTTAAAACTGTATCTATATTTAGCATTTGTTCCTGATAGGATGAAAGAGGAAAACGAAACTGCTTCTCCTACTGCTTTTGGACTATCCGACATAACTGCAACACTTTTAATGGGCCGCTCACAAAAGACACCATCTCCTACCCACCCACGTCTACATATACATTTGAATGATTGTCCTTCTGGTCCTGAGCGGAGACAGGTTGCATTCGGGTGACAGTTATGCTCACCAGTCACGCACTTTCCCTTTTTGAGGATGTCATCTAAGTGTGCCATCTTATCGGTTTTATCTTTCAAAGTCTTTTTGAGGTTTTCTGTTGAACGGAGTGCCTCCTTGCGCGCATCTTCATACAAGGCTTTCTTTATCTGTTCTCTTTTTTGTGCACTTTCAAGCTCTCGTTCCTTTTGCCTGACACGAGTTTTCTGATTGCTTTGATGTTTTTGGAGGTTTTCTTTTGCCCTTTCTTTATTTCGCTTTTCATCGGTAAGGGCATCACGTCGATATATTGAACGTTTTCCAAACCATCCTTTAACAGTTTTGGTCACCTTTCCAGCAAGATTACGAAGACCTTTAGCAATTTCGTCCGCTATTTTCGAGGCTATCTGACCGATTCTATTAACGACATTTTTAAGTGCCTTCGAAATGTTTTTGAAGACCCTTTTTGCCTCTTTGACAGCATTTTTAAGACGTATCACCTTTCCTGCAGCTTGTATCAAAGCATTTCCAGCCTCTTTAAATTGTCTTGTTGCTTTCTCTGCCACTTTTGAAACCTGTTCAACTGCTTTTTTAGCAGCCTCTACGGCTTTCGTAGCGACCTCTCTAACAGCCTTAGCCGCCTGTGCTACAGCTTTAACAGCCTGTTCAGCGGCTTGGGCTAATGCCTTTGTTGAGTCAGCGAGGTTTTTGAGGAATCTGCCAACGTTCTTTATTAGTTCTGCTCCTAGTTTTAAGCCCATTTTTAGCAAGTCTTTGATGAATTCTCCCGCGTTGCCAACAAAGTTTGTAAGTCCTTCTATAAATGCTTTTAGTAACAAACGAGGATCCTTTTGGAACAGATCTTTTATCAAAGTAGGCGCTTTATTCTTAACATGATCTAGTAGAAGTAGAGGGATTTTCTCAGGTCTTGCATCTTGTACGTCAATTGTTAATGAAGGAAGATCTATTTTTATTCCTAGAAAATGGAATGAAACCTTTAGCGAGCTTTTTCCAGGATATGAAATCCTCACATCACACTCAAAGCCAATACTTAAAACAATTCTTCCCACATCTCTTCCAAAGACTTTTATTTTGCCGAGATCAACTCGTAGACCAACGGCTATTTTCGCCCTTGCTTCAATGGCAATAGAAAGACCACGACGTCTAATGACAATGTTTAGTCTCGACCCCATGAATCGAGATGATGCCCGTACCAACGAGCTGGAAGGAACTTCCTTTATGTAAAGGTGGCCACTGGATAATTGCACACCCACAAACTGAAGATCTACAGCAGCATCAAGTACAAATACAAGGCCAGGACCAAAGACAGCTCTTACCATTCCACCGAATTTAACGACACCCAGAAAGTTAAATTTCATCTCTCCGAATACCACTATCGTGTCTTTGGTAACAGTCACCTCACCTCTGAGGAGTGGTACGTCAAATAGTTTTAGGTGAGCTTTTGCAGAAATCAGCATTGGATTGGATGAGTCCTCCAAGTTGATTCGTGCGGCGGCATCGAAGCTTATCTTGACCACCCTACTTATACCAGCGTTCAAACGCAGCGACAGACCAGCATTTCCAAAGTTCTTTACTCGAAAAACAACGTCAGTAGAGAGAAGAACTAAATCTGCGGACGCCATTATCAATGCATCGTCTCCACTCTCCATCACTGGATACGGCCAGATATCTTTGTTTTTCTTTAGCTCCTCTGGCGATGAAGCTGCAAATTTTAGCAAAGGCCACCTAAAAGGACCGATATTGAATGCAACGTCCAAAACACGATATCTGAGGGGAACAATCTGTAGCAGCCATATAGGTTCAAAGGTTTTCATGAAATTCATCCAGCCAATGAGAAACTTCTTACCATCTATTGGTGGGACATTCAAGGTTAGTTTTCTTCCACCAGAGAACGCGGGTAGCTGAATCACAGTCAAGTTATTTTCGTGCGACAGTTTTAAGACAAGTAAACTGCTATTTGCAGCTTTGATGTCATCCATCGATAATAAGTAGTCTTTGGTTGTGTAATACTTTACAAGCCCAACCAAAAGAGAGGAAATTGTGCCCAAGTCTTTAAAATCTGGTCTTCGATGGTATATTGTTAATTGAGCTTGGACATCAATGAGTGTCGCATATTTCACAGACAAGGGCGCAGCAAAAATCGGAATTGGCAGAAAACCCAGGATGACAAAGAAGCAGTCTTTGCAGATTATGTGTGTTTCCATATTCTCCGCATTTATAAGCAGTGGAGTTTGTCTTGGAAGGCGTGAAAGAAGTATAACAAACTTAAGATCCCAAAGATATACTTCAGCGTCAATGTCAACAAATGGCAACCCGAAAATAGTTCCAATAGAGAATCGCCTGAAGGAGACTGCTAGCAAGTCACCCAAGGGACTCACCGGCATTGCCACATCTAAGGATTCTCCATTCTGAACCTCTAGACGTAATGTTAAGGGACCGTTCTGCGACATAGAGAGAGCTACGGTTATCTCTTTTGGAAATTCTGGACTTTTGAATCGCTGCATGCCCCTCGGTAGGTTATCGATATTACATCCCATCCTATTTAAGTTGCCTATTATGTCCGGAGGGGGCCACAAAGGAACGTTTGATTTGGCTAGATTAAAGAGGAACGGGATTTTCTTGAAGAACTGTCGCAAGAGAGGCAGTGTGATAGGAACGCACAGCGTGTCCAAGCCTTGAACGTCAATGATAACAGAGAAGCCGTCTCTCGTATATGCAAAAGAAGGTAGTTTGAATGTGACATAAGAATGTTTCTCACAAAGCCATGTAAAATCACAGGTATAAAGCTCGTTGTCCTTCTTGCAGGGTATCAGTTCATCCCTAATTGGCATTGTTTCTAGTTGAATTGATATACCCGTCTCTTCCGTTATCACGACATACATTATTAATGTGTCCTTGAACACTTTAAAGGGAAACATTTTGTTAAGAACATCGAATCCCGTTACCTCAAGGGTCACCTTAATTTTGGGCTGTCTTTGTGTAACAAATATAATTTCTGGATCTGAAAACTTGATGTTCAAGTTGCAGTCTATGCCAGCAAGTTTCATATCAACTTTGGTGTCAAGGAGTTTCTTCTTAACAGTAATTATGGCAGATCGTGACGTCACAATCACTAATCCTTCAAGGTCACTGAAGTGTTTCTCTAACGGAATTCCGGTGAACGATGCTTTAATTGCTGCGCTAAGCTCCCAGTCCTTGTTTTGTTTTAAGTCGAGTTTCAGATATTGAACAGTAAGTCTTGCTTTAAAGTTATTGGATGGGTCAGGCACTGGCAGTGGAAAACTAAAACCAACATCAAAACCATTGAGATCACATCGAACAGTGGCATTGAGTACATCAAATTGAGGTTTGCTGAATCTGATGCTCAAGCTGTTCAAAGTCACTTTATTGAAGTTCAAAAAGGCGCCAGGGACGATGTTAAGCAGCTGATCCCCACCGATCAGAGTTGCCAAGTCTGATAAAGTTAATGGTTGCTCCTTAAGGTTTTCGATAGCTAGAACAACGGAGTCCTTGTACACAGCAAGAACTGTCTGAACTACTGCCTTGCCAAGGCTAATCACGACATATATTGTGATCTTGACGGACTGCTTGGCAGTGAAAGCGTCCTCAATAAACAGCTTTATGTAAATACGCTGAATTCTTATTCCAAGGGGAAGCGAGACGTCACTAAGGTTTGCCTCTAAGGCGCATGTTATGTTAAATATTTGAAAACGAGGGTTGGGATTGAAAGCGGCTTTGAAGTGTTTTAACAAAAACTTATCTGCTTTTGATAGAACGTCGTCAGGAAACAGTGCCTTCAAATCAAATCCACCACCAGTCAATGCTACAATATTAACTGCTGAAAGGTCCGTTTGCCGCGGGAGGATGTTAAGTTCCCACGCTTGAGAAGAGTAATGAGGCATTGATAGGACCCCGTGAATTTGAAGGACATTGGCCCCTTTTCCAAGCGTCATGAGACATGCCAATCGCCCCGCGACGCTCACTTTATTGGCTGTTGCCACACTCAGGTCAGCCGTTATGTCAGATATACGCAGCCAGTTATCAATAATGGTAACTTGGTCTTTTAGTGAAAAGCTCATCCGGAAGCTTTGGATTCTCAACTGCCTCAGAGGTGATAACAGGCGTAAGTTCAAATCCTTCATTGAAATTTTCAGTTTATCAAAAACTGGCGGGAAAAGGTTTTCTAAGCCGAAGCCACCGACAAGTTGTTTTCCTATTTCTGCCAACGTTATCTCTGAAAATCCTGGGAATGTCAGTTTCAATTCAGGAACGTTCGGGATATCTGGTGGGAATGGCATTCGCACAAAAATTGGCTTAGCGTTTAAGACAATAATTCCTTGTAGAGTTGCGTGAACGTTTTGGCCAACTCTCAGTTCTAAGGTAATATTTTGGAACGCCAGTGGAAAGCCTTTCAGTTGCCAGTGTTTGAGAGCGGTTACTGTTAAGTTTAATGACTCCAAATGTGCTGTTGTAGGTTCGAAGTCTGCTCTTAATGGCCAAAGTTGAACGTCTCCAATGATATCTGAAATTGGTGCCAGTAGAGAAGGTTGAACCAGTTTACCGACCAACGGAAACGCTGCAATATTTGATAGATTAAAAACTACTTTGTTTTGCAATTTCAGTGTGATCATAGAGTTCTGTGATTCTGGGATGTTGCATTCAAGTGGAAACACTATTCGTTTTTTTCCGTCTACAAACTCTATAGTGCCAGATATGTCGAGCTTGTAACTTGGAATGTCACTGAGATCTTTAACGTGTAAGTTCATGGTAGGAGCGAGCAATGAAAAGGTTGACTGGAAAAACGACCAAGAATCGGAGAGCTTTATTTTAAGGGCAAAGGATTGCAGAGAATCAAAATTGTTGGAGAACTGTACTTCCGCAAACTGTACTGAGAATTTGTCAGCGATATTTAGGCCTAACAGATCAACATCTGGTAAACTTTTTACTCCTGGCAACACCTTTTTCAAGGCATTTGTTATTAGATCATTCAGCCCTTTGACTTCTATTGGGCGAACTAGACTAAACACTTGTCCATCGGGAGAGTTTGTCAGTTTAAGCTCCAGGACTGTATTACCAAGCGAAAGACTTCCCGTCAACGTAAACTGGTGCGGGCTCATAGAAACTGTAACATTCCCAATGGTAAGAGCTCCAATGCCCCCAAAATCCCATGGGGTGCTCCGGACAGCCTGAAGTGTATTAATTTGGAACACAGTTCGCTTTTCATCGAAGGAAATAATCTGTTTTTGGAGAACTAACTCTGGAAGATACGATCCAAGGGTGGAGGGAAACTTGCTTCCTGTTGCCGAAAATAATATTCCAGTAAGATTTCGGAAAGAAATACGTGGTCGTGCGTTTTCCGGAAGGCTGATTTCTAGTGACTGGTTTCTTGAGAAGGGAACGTTCAGCTGGAAAGGCATGCTAACGCTTCCCTCGACCAAAATGATCGTTCCTTCGATAAATAGGGCGAAAGACTTTCCGACGTCGATGTCAATCGAAATAGAAATATCTCTAACGCCAAAGAAATCGTTCAGAAGTTCCCATGAATACATCCCAATAGCTCCTTTAAATGATGCTTTTTGAAGTGAAAGATTTCTGGATAAATAAAATGAGGCCTTTTCAAGGGTAAAGCTAGAAATGACTGATAGTTTGCTTCTTTTCAGACCTCTTGAAATGTCCTTGATTTTCTCTCTTCCAAAGAACGTTAGATAAACTTGCTGGACAAATGACGAAACTCCTACCATCGCAGAAGTTCGGAGCTCTATTACTGGGCCTCCACTTGTCGGCGGCCAGTCAAGTCGGCATGGCAAGCTCACATTTCCAAGGTTGATTTCACCGCTAACAAGAGTGTGATTCACCGTGTGAAATATTTTGATATTCCCGACGTAAAAAAATGGAAAGTTCCATACTGTTTTTGGCGGGGTTTCAACATGCAGAGTGGTTATTTTGAAAGCGCCAGTAAGCATTGAGGAAAATTCCAGTTTCAGATTCCTGATTAGAAGCTGTGTAAGTAGCGTGTTCAGAAAAGAAGGAAAAGCACCACTCAGACTTCCCAGCTTTGACAACGTTTTAAAATCAACGCTTATCGTTTTTGTATCTTGAAGAGTCAGTGATATGGGCCTGGCTTTAGTTGGGACTTCGATCAAAAAAGGAAACTCTATCAATGGTGGATGTCCAATGATTGCTTGACCAAAAATTTCTGCCTTTATATCTGCGGGTGAATTATGACGAGAGAGGGTAATTTTAGCGCTTAATGTTGAATTAAGTAGCTGTGTCGATAGGAATGCTCCTTTGAAGACGTTCCAATCACTTGGAAGTTGAAAGAGGACAATAATGTCAGCTAGCTGCAGGTTTGGTCTCATTTTATACCTAATGCGGAATTGTTTGAGACCGAATGCGTAAGAAGAATTGTTCATTCGCATGAAATTGATGTCTGGTCGGCGCTCTTTTAAGTCCTCGAAGCAAGAAAGGAAAGCATCAACAGTTATTGATGTAGACCGTTCCTTTTCTTCTCCCGCTGCATCGAGGATTAGATACTGTCCGTCTCTATCATTACGCATATTAACCGATATGTCTTCTCCGCAGATGTTCATACTGGCATGAAACGAGTTTCCATTTTCTGTCAACTCTAACGTTGCAGTGCTTATGATCACTTTTCCTAGGACTAAAAAGGATCGTGTTGAAACCATTGTCACGTTAGCAATGGAGATGTTAGAAAGTCCAGCAGCTAAGCGCAAATGTAACATTGGAACAGTGATGTTTTGAGAAATGCGACTGATTGCTTCCAAGGACTTAATATTCATAAACGCCGAAAGCAGTGGTATTAGAGAGTTGAATTCGACAATAGCACTCTTATCAGCGACAATGATTTCCATATAGCCATCTAGGTTGTCTGGAAAAATTAATTCAACGGGCAATCTTCTGTTTTTCAATTTGGATTCCACGTAATTTAATGATACCAGGAAACCTTTGGCTTTGACATCAGCTTGTCCTCTTAGGAAATCCAATTTTATGTTCAGTTTAGGTTGGACAATTTTGAATTTGAATTGATGCAAAGCATCCCATACGGGAACGTTGAAAGTTATTTGAACCTCCGATATGTTTCCCGACTGAAATGATAGCAGGAAACTCTCCATGGAGAGACCGTAGTTACTAAGCCCGACTAACTGCAAAGGAGGTAATAAACCATTAATTCCCACCTGACGCCATAGTTGCCTGGCAAAGTCACGTACATCTGGTATTGGCAGTCTCTGGTTGCTAGGCAACTGCATGGTTCCATTTTTGTCAAGTGGCCAAGGGAATTCGAGGGAAACCTTCACCCCTGCAAACGTCACATCACCGTGTTGTACTCCTGAACTGTTCAGCCGGCTGTTGACAAGACTGATGTTTACTTTACGCAAGGCTTCCGTCACATCAGACAGTGAAGAAAACTGCTTTTGACTATTGGCATGACAACAGAACAGACAATAAACCTGCAGTGGTAAAAACCAGAAGGAAGAATAGAGTTGGCCAGCATTTCAACACCAGACGAGTAACGAACTGTTACATCGATACATATATGTTCGTTTACGTTTTTTTCCCCATCTTAATTCTTTTAGCTAAACTAAAAAAACAACCTTATTTGTGCAAGTTAAGGAGTAGCCTCCAACGCAGACGTTCTTAGGGGTTTGTCACGTGTTCCTGCTCGTGGGGAAGGAACGCGTCACGAATCCCTAAGAACTTCTGCGTAGGAGGCTAACGTTCGTGGGGCAGGAATGCGTAAGTGCATGACGAATCCCTAAACACTTTTGCGTGGGAGGCTAATTAACCCTTTCACTGCCAGAGTGTTTGATAGAGTTTGTAAGGTGACTCTAACTTTTGAGTCTGTGGATTAAATCCTATGATGTGACCATAAGCTCTCTGCCTGTACTTTCACAAGATGCTATTTGTTTGTCAAAATTTTAGACAATGAAATTGGAAATTTGCTCGAAATTTGCGTTTGGCCACATTTGGTAGTGAAAGGGTTAAGGAGCGGTGTCACGAAATTTATCAGAATTTAAACCGTGGGAACTGCCACAAAATTAAGTGAAAACATGAAAAAAAAAAAAAAAGCTCAAAATGTTAAAAGAGAGTATAATTATATAACACAGCAAATGCAAAAAAAGGCACGGATGGACAAACTTGAAGAAGATTGAAACTTATTGAAATTGTGGATTTGAAAACTTGTTAACCTAACAGTTTCAAAGTTCACTTTTGTTGTTTGTAATGTTTGATGTAATGCTTGGGAGACGTGTTCGTTTGACGCCAAGGTGTGATTTTCTCATTGATAGTGCTTTCTCAAGTTCCATAGCAAATATAAAGGAAAAGTAATTAACATTTAATTGATGAGGCTGAGTATCATATGAAGAATTATGGACATCGAGGAGCTTTTCGGCGGTTCACTTTTTAAGACTTGATCGAAACCGATAACCGCGCATGAAAAGCCGGTGGCACCCAAGGTATTCTTTAGGCTGGTAGCTGACAAATTGTTCACACTTGAATCAGTACTTCTCTACTCTTAAGTGTAATTTACAAGTGAGGCTACTGTTTTGCGACTCTAAATTAGAGAATGTCGATAATAGCTTTAGCTAAGAATTACACTTGCGAAAGTTTTTTTTTCTCTAATTGATTCCAAGAGGAAACAAATATACATCGTTTGCAAACAAGTCATAGTTATTTTGCATGACGTAATATGTTGCCACAACTACTGCAAAACAATTTGTAACCAGGATGTTGACATACGACGAATTGTGTTTCGGCAAGTTTGCCAACATTTGAACATGAACAATAGAAATCACTGCACGCAAAGATTATTAGCACTTAAAAGATTATCAAGGGTGTTTAAGTTCTGCCGTACTAATTAGGCTGTTGCCATGGCGACCTGTTTCGTGATGGAATTATTTGACAACTTGTTTGCGACACGCAAAAAATGATCCAAGTATTAAAAGATAGACAATAACACAATGCGGGAAAACAAACTAACTGACCTAATTATTTGTAAAACGGGATTTAAGTATTGTCATTTCGAATAGACTCAAGTACAAGGAGGTTGGTGTGCAGAAATTATCAAAGAACGTGATTAACAAAACAGGATTTTGACAACTGGGTGTCGATCCGCGTTACCCTTAGATTATGCACGCTGTGTTTCTATAGCTTCTATACAGTCGACTCCCGATAATTCGAACCTTCAAGAGAAATAGAAAAAGTTCGAGTTATCGGGAGTTCGAGTTATCGGGAGTTCGAGTTATCGGGAGTTTGAGTTATCGAGGGTAAAATTATATTGAAAATGATCTGAAGGGAAATGAAAAGTGCTTCAAGTTAGCGGGAGGTTCAAGTTGTAGAGGGTTCGAGTTAGCGGGAGTCGACTGTACTAAGTTAGATCGTAAAATGGAATGTATGCAGCTTTGAAAATATGAAGAATCGAGATCAAATGATCAATTCTTGGTTAGTATGGCTAAATTTTTCTTTTATAATAATACAAAGTGACTTAACGGCTAATTTTTTGTTATGTCTGTAGACAAAAATTATTGCAAATTTAGCCATTGTCTAAACACCGGTCATTCTGCGGATTAAATCCACGTCGAATGGAAACAGTCCATTTTCCACGTTTTTGCGTGTCAGAGTGTTCAAGTAAAATTAAAACAGAGATCTTTATCATTCAGCGGCTTCTTTTCTAGGAGGGGGTGTTGGGGAGTAACCCGCTCTAAAAATTACCCAAAACAGAAAAACCCCGGTAGATTTCGATCACAACCGAAAACCGAATACAAAACGATCATAACCGAAGTTTTATACAGCTCAATTTTCAAAACCCTAGTCTAGATGTCAAACGCTAATGATATGTGGAATATAGAGACCAAACGGTAAATTCGAAGAACAGTTCCCAAAAAAATCTGTGGGCCGTCTGTCGGTAGACTTGGGGAGCTGTTCTTCAATTTTGTCGTGTAAACAATATCACATCATCAAGATTTTAATATCATCTTAGTATCAGCACTATCCATGGATGCTATGGTCGTAAAACCGGTATATCTGCCCTCGATTGAAGTAGCAATAGAAGACAATGAGGGAAATGTTGCGTTTGCAAAAAGCTCTCCTATAGCTGTAAACCTCAATCAAAATTCCAGAATCCTACATTGCAATTTGACCTGGATTGACTGTAAAATAGAAACAATTATAAAGTAGCCCAACATTTGTCTACACAAAGACCCACAGAGGAATCTCACCTGCTTTATTTTTGCCAAAAAACCGGATTCTAAAAAAGCGAAAAACGGGAAACCGCAACTGACAACAAAACGTATAAACCGAAGTTTTTCAGGGCAAAAACCGAAAAACCGACCTACAAAATGGCCAAAACCGAAAATCCCAAAGCCCCCCCTCTAGCAGTGACTGAACAACTAAAAGGGATTTTGAAACCCCATTAGAATTGGGGAACTTCGTACATTTTTTGGCCTTGGGTACAGTGTGTGTTTTAATGACGTGTATACACCATAATCCTATCTCATATCCGTATGTGGAATAGAATAGTTAAAAGATAAAAACTAACAAAAAACTAAACAACAGTTTCGATTCTAGAGTTCTAATTTTTTTCTCGGGTTTGTCGATCAGTAATCAGACTTATGCTGATTTGGCGTCCCTCCAGCATGTCCAGTGGGTCAACAGACAAAACACAACAGAGTATAACCACTTTCAATAAAGTTTGTTTATATGACCTTTACGAATTTTCCGGTCCTTGACAATCGAAACAGAAATTGAAAGAAACGTTTAAATACCTCTTTCACTTTCACATTGCACAGCGCATCCCAAATTTAACATGTTGCAGGTTCATATCGTGTGGTATCAAGCTTATTGTCTCGAATAATTTCCATTCCTTGAATACTTTCACCTTCTTTAAGATCAAAATATTCGGTTTCTCGATCGAATCGTT
>OZ037777.1:4920000-5020000 GCA_964035525.1 Porites cylindrica | reverse complement strand
CGATGGATATGTTTTCAAGTCGAAATTGAAAGGACGACGTGGCTTGTGTATAGCCGTCCTTTTTTCTCAGAACGACGCGTTTACGAAAGTTAATTTGTCAGGATTGTGGGACTGATTGACGAAATAAGTATCAAGAGAATTCATATCGAAGAAAAGATTAGAGGACATTTTTCATCTATTTGCCTACGGAGTCAATGATTTATCAGACGTAATTGTTTTGATCATATTCGAAACGATAACTGTCCTAATGACAGTAGACGCATCATGCCGTTTGTTGCTTCTGTTCCTTTCTGGTTCTTGGCAGGAAAGTATGCCTTGGAGAACTCTTCGATAGTTTGTCGTGTGCCGTTTTAGATATTTTTTAGTAGATATCCTTTATCTTTGAAAGGTAGGACATGTGGTAATTGATTTCCCATGCGTGGTTGGTTCTTGGTTCAGATAGAACTTTGATCAGATGGAAAGCATTTTATATTTATTCCGGTATATTTCTTTAAATACATGTTCTTTTCAAGGTTCTCATTTCCATAGTTTTTTGTGAGATGAGTAGAAGCGTCGTAGCTGAAATGTCATTTTGACTATGATCTATTTACTGCTGTAACTATTTATTTCACGCTGGGTCTGGCCCAGGTTTATAATATTTCAGATCATTGTGTTGTGGCGATACTAGAATTATTAACGAGCGATTGTTAGAGATTTCTGAATCAGTCAAGGATGTGCCTGTATAATTGATTCACCACCTTTTGTCAGCGCTGGTTAAATTGAAATAAATAAATCTGAGCGCGATGTCATTAAGCTATGTTGCTTTCCTTTCGCTGTAGCGATTATTTTGTCCAGGTTTTGTTTATGTCACGTACTACCGTATTTTATAAAGCGAAACCAAAGGGCCACATCACATACATAGCTTAAGAAGCAGTTGCTTCATAAAGAAGTCAGCATTCAACGTCGCAGGAAACCTTGTTATGGTCGTGAAACTCACGTTCCAAAGCGTATTTGGTAATTCTCTCCAAAATCCAAGACACTTCAGCGCACGAGGTCGCGAGGAGTCACTCGAGCTGTATTCTATCCTTTGATCTGATTGGCCTACATCAAAACAAGAGGTTTTACGTCACGGAAATCGTTTTGCCGCTCAATCGATCAAAGTTCTATCTGAACCAAGAACCAACCACGCATGGAAAATCAATTACCACATGTCCTACCTTTCAAAGATAAAGGACATCTACTAAAAAATATCTAAAACGGCACACGACAAACTATCGAAGAGTTCTCCATGGCATACTTTCCTGCCAGGAACCAGAAAGGAACAGAAACAACAAACGGCATGATGCGTCTACTGTCATTAGGACAGTTATCGTTTCGAATATGATCAAAACAACTACGTCTGATAAATCATTGACTCCGTAGGCAAATAGATGAAAAATGTCCTCTAATCTTTCCTTCGATATGAATTTCGTCAATCAGTCCCACAATCCTGGCAAATTAACTTTCGTAAACGCGTCGTTCTGAGAAAAAAGGACGGCTATACACAAGCCACGTCGTCCTTTCAATTTCGACTTGAAAACATATCCATCGCGCACGATCCTGCGAGAAGTCTCGCGAGTTAGTTCCTTGATTTTAAGAGCTAAACCGTGATTGGCTAAAAAGGTTTTACGTCACGGAAATCGTTTTGTCGCTCGGGTTCGCAGACGCTATTTTTCGGAGGGAGAGAAGCGACGACCGGAAATGCGTCTGCTGTTCGCAGGCTATTTTTAAACGGACTGAGCTATTGTTAGTCGCGTAAAGTTCTATTCTTCATCGAAGAATAGGCAAATGTTGCGGATGTCTGAGCAGGAACAATAACCAGGAAAGGGATATACCCAAGGGATTTCTTGATTGACACTAAATTAACGTCATTTTTCACTTATTTGCATTTTCACGATCGACGTTTTTGAATGGGCGCGTTTCTGTAATGCAGTATGTGGTCCTTGGTCCGGCTGGTTTTACTTTGTGATGTAATTTTAAGGGAAGAAAATAAGGTTGCCTGTTCGTCTCACGTTTCTAGTTGAGTGAAACTAGAAACTTGAGCCTGCTCTCGCACGCTAAAAATAAGGTTACAATACAAACGAAATTTTCCGAGTGTTCATTGATCTATTCGCCTTCTTAAGCTCGATTCGAGGTTTTCCTGAAGCTAGCAAAGGCTGGAAAATCAAGTTAACGCGAGCTAAGGTGGATTTTTGTTTTTTTATGGCGCCTTAAATTACTTGGATCCATGAATTTAGACATATACAATCAGTACAAGAAATGTTCTTTGACATTGTTTCGAATGGTTACAACATTGTTCCAACATTCCAATGCCGTTTGTGTTGCGCTAAAAATCGTCGTTGCGAATCAGTCTCCTGTAACATAACCTTTAAAGACATAAAATTTCCTAATGGGAAGTTCTTCTTGAGAACTGTGAACAAGCGACGACAAATTTTTCTTTCTCTCTAAAATTTGATTGAAGTCATTCAAGTAGTTGCGATTTCGCTACCGTCGCATCGTAACTACACAACACAGTCATTCGCACAGAAGCGGAAATGATAATTCTTCATGAGACCAAACTATAGCTCTTTACACTAAAATCTCATTTTGGTTTGGAAGTTTAATGCTGTATATAGAAAACATACAGGAATTTAGATCAGGTCGTGCTTGGAACGTTTTTTTTTGCGCACAGTTTCCATGCCGGCTTACAAAGTCGCCATAAGTGGCCGGACCAGGGACCTTCAAACGGAGCGGTCATTTTCTATGATGTAGGATTTTCGGCAAAGCTCAGAAGCTGTCGGTTTGTCACAAGTAAGAAAATGTTACGTTAACTTACTGGACAAATTTCAGCACACTACTCTTCTTCTAAGATAAGAAATACTCATTTACGTCTTTTTGTTACGCAACAAGGACCACCTACCCCCTTCGGGCAAAGCCTCCTCGTATAGGCTTTTATAGGTATACCACCGGGATTTTGGAGTTACCCTTTCATAGTTGTCCGGCTACATCTCCGGCGAATATTTGAAAGAAGACGCGTTTATTTTACACTCTCCACCTACGAGCTCCTGCATGCAGTTTCCTAGCGTTATGCTCGCGTCCTGTCCAGGTTATAAACATTATTCATTGTTGTAGATAGTCAAAACTTACCAAGCAAAGAATGTGAACCAAAAGAGTCATTTTCTCTAAGCCAACATTGGAGCGGACTGACTCTGCCTTCAAAATCCTGAAAAGGGGTCTTAATTCTGTCGTTTCTTTCCGACGGTGAGCTTTTCAGACCTGTCACTGTGTTTGGGTATATTCAGTCGACCGTAGACAAGTCAACCAGTTTTATGACTTAGCTTTTTATTAGTTTAATTATGTGTACGTACGTGTTTTTTACCGTATGACATTTCAGTTTCCCATTTACTAGTATCCCCAGTTACGCTGAAACGAGGTCACGAAAGGTGACGTTATCTACGCAGAATGACATCAATCGTTTTTACTGAACATTTTCATATCTCCATCTAGGTTCTGTACAGCTGTTTATACTGCTTGGCTAAATTTTCAGAGAGTATTCTGTAGTATGCCTCTGATCAGAGCAAGAAGGTCAATGCATCGTTGGAGAAGAACTTCGTTTTTGTTTCTGATGGTCTTGAAATTGTGCGGCTGCGAGGAATGTGAGTACAGTGTATACATTTGAACCCATTTGTGTAGCAAACCCTTGTGTTTTATTATTTGACTTTGGGGGCAGACCAGAAAAGATAAAAGAGGTAAACGAGTCTCATGACTCACTGGGGAAAGTTTTCTCTGATGTGAGCGTTCCATTAGTCGAAGGAGGGACTACGCTGTTAATGATACACTCATGAGACAAATTAAGGATCTTTGATGCATGAGTTGATAAATACGAAAAGCAAACAATAGTGTGCCCCTGGTTGGGTAGCTGTCGTAACAGTATCATTCAATCGAATCTCACAGTACGAACGTCTATGAATAAAACTGTAGAATTGATGACACAAAGGTAAAGATAGAAATTTCGCCCACCGAGCTATCATTCCGTGAGTCCTAGAGCCCTGGCCAAGGGGACTCATATATCTAAAAAAAATTAGATTGGCGCACGCCAGGAGCTCCTGCGCACGCGTAGTTGCATTGAGTTAAATCAACGGAAGAAATATTGCTGCAAATACAAGCAAAGAAAATTTAAGTGAAATAGTAGAACTTTGGCTTTTACTTCGGGTAGAAGAGCACAGAACGCGTCATCAGAATGGAATGGGCAAAAGACTTAAATTATCGTTAATTTATGACAAATGTATGCAACCGGGTAGTCGTAATAAAGACAAACTTATGCATTGACATTAACGCACTAGAATGTCTTGTCACGGTAGAATCGAGTACTTTTAGTTGCTAACTTTGGAAGTGTGGAAATGGGAAATGTGGAAATGTGTTTCCATTGTCTCTATGTCTCTTGGTTGTCTTTATCTAGTAACTCTGGAAGTGCGGAAATGTGGAAATGTGGAAATATGTCTTCCTTGTCTTTGTCTAATAACTCTGGTAGTGTGGAAATGTGGAAATGTGGAAATATGTCTTCCTTGTCTTTGTCTAATAACTCTGGAAGTGTGGAAGTGTGGAAATGTGGAAATATGTCTTCCTTGTCTTTGTCTAATAACTCTGGAAGTGTGGAAATGTGGAAATGTGGAAATATGTCTTCCTTGTCTTTGTCTAATAACTATGGAAGTGTTGAAGTGTGGAAATGTGGAAATATGTCTTCCTTGTCTTTGTCTAATAACTCTGGAAGTGTGGAAATGTGGAAATGTGGAAATATGTCTTCCTTGTCTTTGTCTAATAACTCTGGAAGTGTGGAAGTGTGGAAATGTGGAAATATGTCTTCCTTGTCTTTGTCTAATAACTCTGGAAGTGGGGAAATGTGCCCGCATTGTCTTTATCTATTAACACCGGAAGTGTGGACGTGTGGAGAAATGTGTCTTCATCACTAACTCTGGAAGTGTGGAAACCTGGAAATGTGTCTTGTTTGTTTTAATCTAATAACTCTGAAAGTGTGGAAATCTGGAAATGCGTCTGGGATGATTTGGGAATTAAAAATAGGACTCGCTTGCGGCGAAATTACTTACGTTACTCCCTATTGCTGTCAATGGCAAGACAGTGCATTGCTAGTTTCACCTCACGGCCCGGCCGCATATTTTTGCAGTTGTTTGTTCGGGAGGAAAATGGACGCCCCTGACTGTTGCGGGTTTGGCTTTTAAGAAATACGATTGGCGACCAAGTAAGCACGAGGATTTGCTTCACTAAGGATTTTGAAGCTCTTCACCCTATCAACTTTTAAATAAACGCATAAAAACGCGCAATCGTAGTTTACTCTGACAAACGTATCTATGCAACTGAACCGATGAAATGCATCTCAGTTCCGGTTCGGATTTTTACCATCAACAGCCCTGTAATGTATATTTTTTTCGGGACTCAAGGTATCATCCAGGGTAAAAAATCATAATTTTTCGAAATTTTCAATTTTTAACTGATTAAATAGAGCTAATCAAGAGCTTCCTTTAAAAAAAATTCCAGAAAAAATGTTTTTTTCTGTGCAGACTTATGGAGTGCAAAAGTTTTTTCTATGCTAATTATTTTAATTGATCGTTGATAAGTCCTGTCATACTTGATACGCATGTCGCCGTTGAACCAAGCTAATCACGCAATTTGACAGAAATCGTGGTCTACAAGTATAGCACTCACTGTTTTTCCCTAACTGAGACGAATTTTATCGGACCAAGGTTCATAATCTTAAGCATGGTGAAATGCAAACCATAATGTTTTTTTCGTACCTCGTTTTTATGCTTTTTTTTTTAAAGTTGATAGTGCAAAGAGTTTCAAAATCCTTAGTGAAGCACACCCTTGTGCTTACTTGGTCGCCAATTGTATTTCTTGAAAGCAAACCCGCAACAGTCAGATTCTGTACAAAAAGGCCGTCCATTTTCCTCCCGAACAAACAACTACAAAAATATGCGGCCAGGCGGTGAGCTGAAACTAGCAATGTCACCGTCTTGCGATTGACAGCAATCGGAAGTAACCCCAGTCATTTCGCCGCGCGCCAGTCCTATTTTTAATTCCCAAATCATCCCAGACACATTTCGAGATTTCCACATTTTCAGAGTTATTAGATTAAAACAAACAAGACACATTTCCAGGTTTCCACACTTCCAGAGTTAGTGATGAAGACACATTTCTCCACACGTCCACACTTCCGGTGTTAATAGATAAAGACAATGCGGGCACATTTCCCCACTTCCAGAGTTATTAGACAAAGACAAGGAAGACATATTTCCACATTTCCACACTTCCACACTTCCAGAGTTATTAGACAAAGACAAGGAAGACATATTTCCACATTTCCACATTTCCACATTTCCACACTTCCAGAGTTATTAGACAAAGACAAGGAAGACATATTTCCACATTTCCACACTTCCACACTTCCAGAGTTATTAGACAAAGACAAGGAAGACATATTTCCACATTTCCACATTTCCACACTACCAGAGTTATTAGACAAAGACAAGGAAGACATATTTCCACATTTCCACGTTTCCGCACTTCCAGAGTTACTAGATAAAGACAACCAAGAGACATAGAGACAATGGAGACACATTTCCACATTTCCACACTTCCAAAGTTAGCAACTAAAAGTACTCGATTCTACCGTGACAAGACATTCTAGTGCGTTAATGTCAATGCATAAGTTTGTCTTTATTACGACTACCCGGTTGCATACATTTGTCATAAATTAACGATAATTTAAGTCTTTTGCCCATTCCATTCTGATGACGCGTTCTGTGGTCTTCTACCCGAAGTAAAAGCCAGAACTTGACGACTGATTGACTCCGAAATAAACCCAAATCAGATTCCTCGTTTGAAAACCGACGTAATGAAAAAAAAGTAAATCATTAAATGCGACAAATAGGAAGTTGCCGTTAGGTTATTAGCCAAAGCAGTAGAATGCGAAATGTAATAATTCATCCATCTTTGACTCATAACCTTTTTAAGCTTGGTTGGATAATATTGATTTTGCCAACATAATCTCTGCAGACCGCGTAAACAAGTGGTCGCTGTTGGCTCAAAGAAAGGGGCCGACGCATAGAAAATAGATCCGAAGTCGCAAGGTATCTTTATTAAAAATTTAACCTGCCAGTTCGAGTTCTGCAAATCATAATGGATAAGGATTAAATCTGATTTTTTAAAAGTAGTTTTAATGGGATAAAGATTCAACTTATCGACGGCATTTTTATGATTAAATGCGCTGCTGATAACTTAATGCCTACGTTGCCAAGAAGCCTTGACCGGGTATCGATCTTTAGCTGCATCAATGTACGTTCTGCACCTTGCCAGCAAAACTCTGCGCTGTGCTATAGAAGAGTCTACGTAACTAGTAGGTCACTAGTAGATTTATTATTTGGGCGTGGCCCAAATAGAGTAATGGAAACGGCTTGTTTTGACGCAAATGTGCAATAGGCACGCAATACGTGCTAACGTAAACAAGGCAAGTAAACAACCGAAGCGAGGCGAATGTCTGCCGTGCGAACGTCCTGTACAAGGTAAGAGGCATGTGGGAAAGAAAGCTCTGCTTGCACACGGCACTTGATCGCACTTTTACGATCTCTAAAGTTAATCTGAATCTTCAGTATTTTTGCCTCATCGAAATTTGGAAGTCTGAAGTCCAGGGATGAAATCTATTTAAAATATTTGGAATATTAACGTTGGGTTTTGGTCACAATAAGATCGCAAGCAACGAACCTTGAAACACAGAAACACAAAAAAACGGATCGAAATCCACCAATCACAAATCATAAACAATGACCTTTTGCACCCGTTGAAGAAAACTTTCGTTTCCTAAGAGGTCCGCTAAGATGATTGACGTCTGACATTTTTTTGACGAGAGGATCGAAATGCACCAATCATAGAAAAGACATTTTTTGTGATTGGTCGATTTTGTTAGGTCGAGTGGATGATCCAATGAGGGACGATTTGGATATCGTTTGATCCGAAATTTTTTCGAAGCAGCAGTGAGAAGCAGTTCGGATAACATTTGGCCGCGGCGTTTCGGGGAACGTGTTAATATATTGTTCAATCATGTTATCCCGGGTTAAACTTACAAATGCACACACTGTTCGCGGTAGGCCCACACTAAAAAAATAACACTGAGTGTTTTCGGAATGGGCTGGTCCGCGAACTCAAAGAAAAACAAAGGACATTATCAAGACATTCAATGACATGAAAGACTCATGGACCCCATAGACGTAATAACAAATCGGAATGTCGGGAGTGTACGTGTAAAATGGATAAGAGTTTTAACAGAGGAATGTTTAACAAGTTTGAGAGACGCAAGGTTTGTGTAGCTGGTTATCACTGTGACAATAGTGATCAGTTTGATTTTTGCATTACGGAGCACAACGAGTTGCTCGTGATAAAAATCTGTTCCGATGAAGGAAGAGACGATTGTCAACAATTGAAACTAAAAGGGACTGAGGCTTCTTTTGGAACTTCTGTGATAACTGCAACAATTCTTTTCATTATTTCAATTTTGTTTAGCAGGGTGACGGTTAATGTACTTGTTTTTGTATTGCGTGTTCATACGATGCTGTGCGTCGGGATTTTGCATTATCAGCAAGTTTTGTGTTAGTGTTTTGATGGCAGCGAGATGACGACAAGAGAAGGTAATGAGCTAGTTGTACAGAAGGAAAATTGTGTTGTGGAGGAAATAAAAGAAGTTGAATTGAGATTTCCTCGTGGGAAATTTATTTATAACAGAACTTACAATTTCATTGGTTTAAACCAGGTTAGTCCATTATATTTTCGGCATGACAAATTACCATAAAATCGAGATTGTAATTCGAAACTCGCGTTGTTTTCAAAATTTGCATAAATCGGCCGCTGCAAAGAAATATTTAGGTTAGAAGCACTTCGAAATACTGTACCTTCAGAGCGGCATAGCTTTTACTTGTTGTGCTATATCTTTCAAAACTATCGATCGATTCTAGCTCAAAACTCTCAAAGCAGCGGTTTAAATGTTAAAGCCCGTGGCTGGTTGAAATCGTCTCTTGTTTGTTTTCAAACGATTTAGGATGGATCGAACCGACTTTGGACCGATTATTATTTTATCAGCTTGTGGTATGAACGAAACCTTTTTCTTCTTGATAAAGTTCACTCAACAAATTTAGAAAGAATTACTTGACTTTTCATATGTGGAACGAACTGACTTTTTTTGTGGAACGAACTGACTATTTTATGGAACGATCTGACTATTGATTGGAACGATGTCAACGATTTGACCATGGAACAAAATCACCGGTTACCGTCATGCCCCTAGCAGACTACCAATGAACAAATTAAAATCTCTGTTACAGAAAACACTTCTTTGTTACAGAAGTATGTAATGTATTTGATTCTCATGCTAGAGATAAGTATCATAACAGTCATAGTGAAGGGACATGTGTATTGTTGGAAATACCATCCACGCATAAATTAGTACAATATTTTCAGACTCTGCATAGGAATGAGGATATATATGAACTTAAAGGTGTACATATTGCCACCTTTGAACCTCATCTTTTCTCAAGCAATGTTGAAAATTGTAGTATATCAAATGTTAATAGTTACCAATGTTCCTGTAAACAGTGCTGCCCTATAGCAGTTTATGCAATGTGTGACTCTCTTATTAATCCTTGTGGATACTAGACTTAAGGAACTTTATTTGCCCATGTTAGTAACCGGAATACACTGTACAAAGTTATGGGTGTGAAAACACGTCTGTCAGTATCAGTGGAGCTGAGATAAACCTTACTCTCCGGGCTGTAACAACTTATGTCCTATGTTACAATTTGGCTCCAAGCATGTCTACATTGAAGATGTGCATATTTTCAAACATTGTCATGAAATGACACTATTTTTGTTGTGGATTGGGACATACTGTATAAGCTGTGTGGTTCAGCAAACAAGTGGAGTAAAGGATTTGTCCTCTCTGGTAAGATATGATGACAGTTCTTTAGCTGCAATAAGGCATGTTCAAAGTATCATACCCGTAGTACGACCACGCCCAAATGTACGCTCACACAGCGTCTTGTTTTTCCAAAATAAACCCCTTTAGGAATTAGAGCTAAATTTTAATCCATGGTTCAACCAGTAAATTCCTATGACTTAAAATCGAGTAGCGCTAAGAGTGTAAAAAATGTATTCCTCTGGTTACATCGCCTAGAAAGGGTGGGGCATCAACTCCGTTAAGAAACCGCTTCAGCCCAACATGATCACAAAGGAAGAAGTCACACAGCACGCACGAAAGAATGAAGAAAGGATCCGTGCGTGATGTTTGTTCATGACAAGAGTTTTTCATTACGACGTACGGTTATTGCTTCGATTGTTAACTTTCAAAACCATTTTTGACTTTCCCAATATATTTCTCTCAATTTACAGAGGGCTTTCGTATTTTGTGTGTAACGGGGTAAAATTGACTTTAAATATATCTGTGCGTAATGCATTTTTCCCTCTATCTACGTAGCTTCCTCCTTGGAAATACAAGCATTTCAGCCAGCAGTTGTTCCCATAAGAGCCATTACAACACTAACACTTAAAACCAGTGTGGAACTGAATGTGACGTCAAATACCACTCTTCAATGCAGATTTAGAGACATTTCTGTGCCGGCTAGGAAAGAGGATGGTTTTATTTTCTGCGAGACGCCACCAATGAGAAATACCGACAGAGTCGCTCTTTTTCTGGATGTTGATGGACAATTGTTCAAAACTAAAAAACCGCTCTATTTGCACGGTTAGTAGAGTCTAAGTAATTAAGGTTGCCCTTATGGTCAAGCCAAGTCTACTCAACCTCATTTTATGAAACCCTTTTATGTAACAATGTTTTCGGTAATTTTTTTGGCCTTGTAGACTTTGTACCCAAAGGTGTAACAGCTTGACTTACTGGGAATAATATATAAAACTTGAGGTGCAGCCGGCGTATCTGTTGTCCAGTCATGAAGAAGGGGGTTAGAAAACAAGGCGAAATCGACTATTCTTTTTAACCGACGTGATTTCTGGATATCGGATAAAACGCTTTGTCAAGTGCTTTGATGTAGCTTCTCAAAGAAACAATAATGGCAAAACATCATTAAACTTCACAAATATATGTTATGGAAGTTTCTATTAGCCCCCCCAAAAAACAGCCTACCCTTCGTGAAGCCACCACTGATTTCCCCGCGAAATGACGTCTGCGAGAAGAGCACAGAAATTCCATACTGATGACTCGTCACTATCGAGGTCTGGGTAGTGCTTCTAATTGGTGGGAGCAAATTTTCAGCCAATCAGAAGCTCTACCCAGATCCGGATAATGACGTGTCATTAGTGTGGAATTTTTGCACTTGTTTCTCAGTCTTTATTTCGCGTGAAAACCTGTGACCGGCGTCACGAAAAGTCGGCTGTTTTCCCAGACTAAATTGATATCAATATCAGTTTCACTGTGGTGATTGCTTTTTCTCTTCATAAATTAATATTAATAAGAGAAACGTGTATGGAAACCAAGTGCTCATGTTGTATGTTTTAAGAAGTATTTTTTTGCTTATTTTTGCAGAACCGTTCAAAGTATCAAACGTTACCCCTTCATTGGTTTCACCGGCTCAAAACATCCACTTAACAGTCAGTGGTATTTCCTGTCAAGACTGGTTACAGTATTTTGTCCGGTTTCAGACCGCAAACGGAACGAAAAAGACACAGCAGGGGATCTGTAGGGATTCTGTTATCTCGTGTTATGTCCCTGAATTTTCACCCAAAACACGGCTACGGGTTGGCTTGACTCTCAGTAACAGACTGGTGGAGTGGGCTGACAGGAAGATTCTTATACAGTGTGAGTAATCTTTGATGAGCCGGCATCGATAGGGGCGATTAGAACGCCACTCGAGTAGCACCACCCCCATCCACCCACCCTTGTTCATCTTTGTTACGTCTGTGTTGTCAGCCGATACATTTCACTCTAATTGTTAATTATAACGAAAGCGAAGAAGCACATGCTTTAACACAACTTTCAAAAATGCATTAATATTCAGTAAGCATATTGTCCAACTGACTTCTCGAAACTGAAAAGTCAAGGGGAGGGGGACTTTGTATTCAACCTCAGGGGAAATACGATTGAAACAGTGAAGTGATTGAAACAATGGAATGCTGATTAGGATGAACATTTTGTATAAAGAACTATTGAAACTTCAAGGGAGCACGCGGGAACAACAAAGTCATGTGACTGTAGAAAATCTACCTACTTAATGTAGAATTGGAGGATACTTATGTTGACACACCTACTTTAATTAATAAACTAAGCAAGATGAACTAAGATGACAAGAAATGTAAAATAAGTTTGTATATTTTGTAACATTGTATCTGTAATAACTGCAGTCCATCTTCTTGTGTCATTCACATAGAATTATCTTCCTTTTCTTTTCCTTAATTTCTTCCTTGTTTTAAATTTCTTTATGTTTTGCTCTGCCCGCCTCGATTAGCCAAGCTATTTGCCAGCAGAGGATGTTTAATAATGTGTAATAATTATGTGTTTTTATTTAATTCAATTTATTTAATAACGTACGAAGATCAATAAACTTCAAAGTTAAACTACTACATACTTAAACTACTACCACTTAAACTACTACATAGGTCTAGTCTTACAGTTTTCTTTATGACTCTGCCAAATCACGTATAACGGGCTGCATGTAGCTATAATGATAGATTGTACAAACCGAACTGACAAGCATAATAAACATTGGCCTGAAATGGCGTTGCGCAGCTCAGTTTAAAGCTAATTGCAAAGTGGGGGCCTCTGAGGCATTCATCCCTGGCCGGGTTATTCAAAGCTGGGTTAAGATAACCCAGGGTTAATGCGAAATTTGGATCAAGATATAAAAGTAGAAATTAAAAGGTTTAACTCTTTTCGTCTACAATTTGACGACTGGATACATTAAAAAGGAATAGAACACGAATTATCCGAGGAAATGCTTTTCAACAAAAGAAAAAGGAAACCGGATTAAAATTTAACCCAGGGTTATAATTAAGCGATAATTGGCCTTCAAACAACTGGGCCCTGACTTAGCGCCAGCTCAAAATTACATACTCGCCGACGTAAAGATAAAAAAGTTGTACTGCAATTGTAATTTACCTGAAGAGGCAAGAGAAGGGACTAAAATTAAATCTCGTGTTTTGCGTTGTAGATCCGATAGACGCTATGAAAAGTTTTGTAAAAGACGTGAAAACAGACACTACTGCAAAAGGATCGTTTGCGTTCGTGGTAGTACTCAGAGATCGCTTTGGAAATCCCATTAAAGTTATCGAGAGAGACAACAAGAAACTGACAAGGGTATTAGTTCAGTACGCGCCGAGGAACAAACCACAACAAATGACCTTCCTAAAGTGTACCACGACGATAACGAACTATGGGAGTGGCGATGAGTTTGTGTTGAGCTGCACAGGCGCTGAAAAGGAAAGTATCTATTTTTATCCTTCCATAAACAATGTACCACTTGGTGGGAAGGAGAGATATGAAGCTACAACTACCTTATGCCCTGGAAAGAACAGTTGTGAAGGTAATTAGCTTCTCATGCATAAGGTTTGAGTTATGTATACACTATCCCGAATAGCTTTTCGTGTCGACACGAACAACAGCAACGGCACAGAAATGGAGCAAGTCGTTTACACACATCTAGGAGGGTCATGCTTTCAAAACCTTTCACCGCCTTTTCTAGCTGCGGGTATGCCAGACTTTGTATGTGTTTGATGAAAGCAATAAATAAAGTGTGTTGAACAGATTTTAGATTGTTCTTCAAGATGGGTGTAATTGCAAAGAGCTTCATTCGATTTAACTCGAATTTTTCCTCACACAGCTGAGTCAGAGACCCCGATACTGGTCATAGTTCTTCCTTGCCTTGGAGCTGTTCTTGTGGTGATATTACTGGCGGCATTTGTCCGTAGCAAAGCTAAAAAGAAAATAACAGTGGTCTCGGAGATAACTAACGAGTTAGAAATGGATGTTCAGCTTCCTAAGGACGACAACGGCGAACCGCTAGAGGTAGGAGCTTGTGATTGGATAAGTTGCTTTTTGACTCATGTTGGGCCGATAAATTTTCCATTACAAGTAGATAAGTGGCTCGTTATTAGACTTAGGCCCCGTCCACACAAACGCGTTTTCGTTTGAAAACGTGTACATTTTGATGCGTTTTGGCCTTCTGTCGACACTAATACGCTGAGCGTTTCCACCGAAAACGCATCGATTTGAAAACACTGTTGAAAGCAGTGGATCAAAACAAAATGGCATACAAATCGTATCAGTGTGGACGATCGAAAACGGTTAAAGACGACATCAAAATGAAAATAATTATGTCATGTGGATCACATGGACATGCCCATAGAGTCGAAAACGCATCAAAACGGTACTGTGGACGCGAATCGATCGATGCGTTTTCGATGAAAACGGAAACGTAAACTTTTGAAAACGCGTCGAAGAGGACAGGTGAAGCGCGAAGGAAGGATATGAAGATTTTTTTTTATTTAACCCGCGTGTGTTATCTATCTCCACCGCGAATTTCCACCGATTGGGGTGTCCCGCTAGCTTTATCATAACGTAAAAATTAAGTTTGAGAGGTATAACGAATCGTTTCTCGAACGAATTTTATTAAGGCGCAAAAGTACTTGTCCAGAATGACGACGGCTTTCCACCTGCGGTCGCACACGTTACACCTGAGAAAAAGAATATCCAAGTAGGCTTCCTGAACAATTAAGGCTTTTATATTCCGATCAGATTGAATATTTAAGTCAGGTCAGTTTTATCTCCACCTCACACCGCTTATGAATGCTACTGCGTTTTTATTGGCTTGAAAATAAAAAAATCCCTTTTTCAAGTAGCGTCGATGATGTGCAGCGCGCGTAATCCTTCGTCTTTTATCTTCGGGCCTTTAGTCTGTTACTCGATCAAAAATACCCTCTCCGTTTACTTCACCTTTTTAACGTCAATGTTTGCTCGCTTGCCTGAGACGTATTTTCATTACGTATCTTTTTTTTCCAGCTCATGAATCGGCACGAAAACTACGCGCTCAACAACAGTGTTGAAGATATCGCAGTAGCCAGTGCAACTCAAGAAACTGTCTCAGAGGATGAAAAATGTAGTGGTGAATCCACAACACCGTATTTGAATGTTTCTGGTGCTATTGGAGAATCCGAACAGGAACCTCAAGCAGAGGAACAAAAGGAGGAAGAAGACGAACCCGAGAAAAAGAGTGACGTAATAATTAAAACGCAGGTAAACTTTAGGATATATGCCGAGTCCAGCGTGAGAAAACTGCTTCCGACATTTCGCAACGCCACCCCCTGTTTCCCCAAGAAATGACGTTCGAGGACCGAGCGCAGAAATACCGGCCATACTGATGACGTGACTCAACCTAGATCTGGGTAGTACTTTTGATTGGTTGAAGCAAGTTTCTCTCGCTGCACGACCAATCAGAAGCACTACCCAGATCTGGCTAGTGCCACGTTATGGAATTTCTGCACTCGTTTCTCAGACGTCATTCGGCGGGGAAACCAGTGGTAGCACCGCCAAGTGTCTGCGGTTGTTTCAAAATTCAAACGCATTATTAGCTAGCTGAATGGATCTCTTTTATTTACACAGAATAAGAATTTTGAGCAAGGCACAGAGCTGTCAGCTGCTGAAAAATTTGAAGAGACCTCGGGCCCAAGTGCCACAACACCAGATACTGACCCTTTTCCTGGTCTTGAAACACAAACAAAAGAAGAAAGACCAAACGACCTTCAGGAGATCAAATCATCGGTGCTGATCGATGATGACTTAAGCGTCTCTATCATTGGAGAGCGAGTCTTAGATAAATCGCGAAAACAAGCCGATAAAAGCAGAAAATCGAGTCGCCGAAATAACAGAGTTGTTCCAACAGACTGCGGTAATTTCTCTTTTTGTTACTTTGTGCTGAAACTTAAACCCCGGCTCGACCCGGCCACAAAAATCATTTTTCCAATTATTTTTCGGAAGAAAAACAATTTTTGTGAGCTTGCTGCGAGCCGACGGGATAACTTAACAGATCCTCATAAAATTGTTTTAAGATTTGTGAAATGATTAAACTAGTTGAAAATTTGGCGCAATTTTGTTTTTCTTTCGTTAAATGTCGAGGATGAATGAAGCCATGCTCGTCCTCAGAGCCACCCCGCTAAGACCACGTGACTAAAAGAAACGAAGGGCGCTAGGGACGGGATTGGAATGAAGCGCTATCACAAATGTTGAACTCGCACATGCGCAGACTAATTTTACAAGGTGGTGATCATTCAGCGTGTTATGACCGTCTATGTTGCCCTATATTGCTATAGAGTAGAACAGTGGGACTGAGAATGAGTACGTATTAATGTCTTCATGCTGTTGCAGTTTGACCTAGTATTATGACAACATTCAACAAATATTGTGATAGTTTTGTGCTGCACCTCCCCACCCAAGGATATATCGAGTACCAACCCTGGTGCGGTAGCGACCTTATATGCCCTCACAGCAAACAATGAACTGTACTTTTTGCACGACTATTACATGTAAATTGTCGTCTCGTTTTGATAGAATATAAAGACTCGACTGCGATAACTCGTATTGGCAAATTTTATACCACGTGACGTTCCTAAAGTGAGTGCAAAGGTAGAAGGTCCATAGCTTTGTGATAATTTGAAACCAAAGGCAAAGTCTAAGCCTAAGAATTACTTTTGTTGTACTTAAAATTTCTCTCCAGACCGGATCTGGAAAGAAATTTTAACATACCAAAAACTGGACATGATGTTTCGCCTATTTTCGCTTTAAATTTCCCGCGTGTCACCATTTTGAATAATAATGACATCAATCAGCGTTTCATTGAATCAAACAGTATTTAAAATCAGTTGGAGTGGATTCATTCGCAGCATTCACCAGTTTCACATACACCAAAATGCACCTTACTTAATTACCTATCAAATTTTGCGTCCGCATTGTTTCCAATTCAGTCTAGGGTATTACAGTCGTCCCAAGAGAAATTGAAGGATATAGTTATGCAAAATTTTGGGGGTGCATTATAGTCTTCATGAAAATAGTGAATACCAGACTGTCACGTTCCCCACAAAACTTCCATAAGCATTGTTTTCAATTTCTCTTAAGACTAACAAACGTCTTTTGAAAAACTGTAAACAAACCCCTATGCAAACTTTTGAGGAGAAAATATTGCATTACGGAGATCGGGAAAGTTGTAGTACAACTTAACTGCCCGCTGGAATATAATTGTCTTTAAGTTGTATAAGCAATAACAAATTCCAGCGAGCAAATGGCGACAGCTATTCGCGTATGTTCAAAACAAATTTACCCAAAATGTGGTGTGCGGGAAAAGAGAATTTCGCATCAATTTTTTTCGGTTCAAATTCATTATTTTCATTTGGTACAATTAACCTTTCGCATTTCTAACATGCTTTTTCTTTTTTGCAGAAACCACTGCACAAAGAAAATATACAGAAAGGGCTAAAAAAGCTGACCAATATCGACAGGCATGGATCAACGACATTCTTGGAAACGATCAATCAAATGCATGGTATTAGTTACTATACAGGGGCACCCAACGAGAATTAGTTCAAAACCACTTAAAAAAGCATTGTTAAACGTATTTTAGTATTTAAATGGTAGATGTAGGCATCTTTTTATCCCCTAAAAATTTTTCATCTGTTCGGATTTCCTAGCTGAAAATCTAGTGATCCGAAAATTATAGGGATCAAAACTTACCTATTCGAAAATTCCAGCCAGAAAAAAGGCTCCCGAAAATTCTAGGTGACCTTTTTAGGGTAAAAATCCGTTAAAAATGGGCAATTATACCATTTTTTAGATGTTCGAAAATCCTAGGAGAGGCAGGCAAGCAAGAAATTTTACAACAAATGTTCCGAAAATTCTAGATCTCAAATCGTCTTCCGAACAGATACTTTCCGAAAATTGACGTTGGGTGCCCCTGTTAGTTACAGCTTTGATATCACAGTATATGAACATTAGTGAGAAATTAAGTTTAGAAAAGCCAACGAAAGAAATATTGAGCCGAAAATGAACAGAAGTGTTGAAGTGTTGGCCGGTTAAAACTCGTTTCAAAACCGTGTCATATTATATAACAACGAAAACCACATTATTCTATCGACAAATGATGATAACTAACGGAAGGAAAAGACGCAAACTGCTCTTACCATTTTTCCACTCTGTCCATAGATGTAAGTCTTTCCTTCAACAATTTCTCCTCCTCTAGCTTCTACGGTTTTTATCTGCAGGATCAAGGCGGCAGTTGCGACATAACCTTCACTTAAAAAGTGAGTTCGCGCTGTTTAAAACTTCAACGTTGTTCTTTCATCTTCGGCTTCAGTTTGTAAAATGTTGGCGAGTTTTTCTGGAGTTGAATTCTGCAAGATTCTATCTTAGTAAGTTCATGAAAAGAGAAGTAAAATCGTTGTCTTGTCAGTGTTCACGTTCTGCATAAACTGACGTGAAATTAGGTAGTTTCACGCAGTAGTCGTGCATCGATGGCAACGAAAATGCCTGAAAAAGCGTGATGCACGTGCAAAGTTGTTGTTTTGCTAATCTTTGACCTGGGTAGTGCTTGATTGGTTGAAGCAAATTTCACTCGAGGCACGACCAATCAGGAAGCACTACCCAGGTCTGAGTATTGCACGTCATCAGTATGGAATTTCTACGGTCCTTTCCCCTGCGCACTCACTGGTGGGACCTAATTTTTTGGGAGATTCAAAATTACAAGTCGTGTATGTATGCGAAGATTCCGTTATGGCTTACATTTATTGCATCACGAATCCATCGCTTACTTACTTGCAACTCATTGACAACTGAATGAGCGTGTGTTTTTAAAATCTTTAACAACAAAAGGAGAAAACGTTGACATTCCCTTTTTCTATTACTACGGCATACGCGCAGGATATATAAACAATGTTTTCCGACTTACCTGCACCGGTCTTACACCCTTTGATTCTTTCCTGGACAGTATACTGACAATTTGATAATTTCATTGCAGAAACGAAAAGTGAAGGATGAGACATTTTAAGCGAGAATATCAAGATGAAGTCAAAAATCAATATTCTCACCTGGAACATGGAACAATTGTTTTCCTACGTTGGCATGATTTAAATGTCAGCCTCAATGTGTAGTTATTGGCTCTGAGTCAATAGCCCATGAGACCAAAGGCCTCATGGGCTATTGACTCAGAGCCCATTCAGGCTCGAGGTATAATTGTTTTAGTAAAATACAACTAGTTGGTCAAAAATATCGAGACAAAACAACTTTAGCTAGCAAAACGCGATTCAGCCGCCATCGTTTTGGTTTCCTAAGCCGGCGCTTTTCACTACTAGTGCGCCATAACATATAGCCTAGTAGTAGCTCAATCAATCAGAACGCAGCTTTGATAATAGACCACTAGTTGAATATAGCCCATAGAAACAAAGTTGTGTGCTTAAAATCCTGACCTTTGAGCGTACGAGAAGCTAAAGTTGGCTTTGTTTTGATGCAAAACTATCTGCTTTTTAGAGTAACTGTCGGTGTTGCAGAAACCATTATTAGATCGCTCTTGTGTTGTGGATATTGTTCAGTATCTTTTCAATCTTTTGTATTACGCCATTTGGTGGTTGCACCCGTTCCTAACATCAAGGCACTACCGCTTTTTATTAAACGTTTGATTTATTGATATCGTGTTGACCACAAACTGCAAGCAAAAAAAAACAAACTTTACATGTAAGGAGCTCACGTTTTGTTCCTGGACAATAGTTTTTATTATAATACTGAGATATTTTAGGAGGATAGCACCTTTTACCTTGGGGATCGGAAAGAACCCATCCTTGCGTATACTCAAAGGCCCAACAGGGGACCGAACTCACAAGGACTTCGAAAGGTCTATCTCTAGTTGTAGCTATATCTCTGTAAGTCCCAACGAGAAAAAACTGAATCCAATGAACAATCACATGACTGACCTGCAGAGGGCCTACTAGGTAGACCTCAGCGCCCAGGGCCCGGTTGCATAAAACGCCCGTAACAGTTACGGGTATACGTACGTGTACTCGTAACTTAAGTGAGTTGCATTAAATCGTTTACGTGGTCCACTTAGGGATTTCACTTAAGTGGCTGCACTTACGATTTTCGTAAGTATCCACTTAAGTGTCATTTATGCAAAAGAAATTGCGGGTGTTGCATAAAACCTTTTTTTACGGGAAAATTAGCACTTAAATTTACGGGACCTAAGTAGGTCCCGTATCCTTACTGTTTTTACTAAAGTTAACGAGATCTTTTACCGAGAAGTGAAAAAAATTGTTTTTTCTTTACGTTATTCCGTTCTAATGCGCTTTGTTAACCTCTGACGTACAATTTAAAGCCGTCGTTAAGAAAAAAGAAGAACAACAAACATTTCCAGTGGATATTGAAGTAAAATAACGATTTCATGTAAACTTTATTTGAATGAGAGGCTTAAAAAGTGTTCGAAACGACTTGACACTTTCTTTACACTCACCGATGGTTAACTTAGTTTAAAAAAAGAGAGCGGGTAAAATTAATAATTAAAAGTACTATAACAAAGTTACGTGTGCCCTTAAGTGAGCCCTTAAGTTACCACGTAAAACAGAAACTTACGAGAGTGCTAAGTGTGTTCCATGCAACACCCGTAAGTGTACCCATAACGGATTCTTAAGTGACCTACTTAAGTGGGCACTTAAGTGCAGGTTTTATGCAACCGGGCCCTGGTCTCTTACTGGACGACTGTAAATATATGCATTAGACTATCACAAAATGAATAAAGATCATTCTGAAACTTGATGTTTACTTTAAATTATCTTTATTCCAGTTCCCGGTTTACAATTATAACTGACAGCATTACCGTAAACCAAAATTAAGAATTATTTGAAAAATACAAGAATTCATAGCAGTACAAACAAAACTAACACAAGAACACAAAAAAGTGCCTCTTCCTGCACAGTCATTGCGAGTTGTACATACCAAACTGCTCTGTAAGAAATACAAATATTTGGCCTACATGCTAGCACTGAACCAAGACATAATCATACTGAAGTTTTTAAGAGGATCTCATAGCTAACCTATCACAAAACTATTCCTGACCGGCAGGGGACTGGACATAGTCACAGACCATGTCACGTGATTTCCGGTTGCCAGGCAGACACAGTAACACCAACACACGGCCAGTCAGTACAACTACTCCACTGTACAGTACTCAAATAAAGAGCACGGTATGTCACAAGACCTACAACTGATATATTACGTTAATATACTACACACTAAACACATTTAGGTGCACATCCTCGACAAAATTTAGGGTATGATGATAGAAACCGCCTTGTTATAAACTCCTGACAAACTTTTAGGTCCTCAATAAAATGCTACTACCAGCTTTCATTTCAATGGTCAGAAATTTTTCAGAAATTTATATACTACAGATGCAAAAGTTTCAACAACCACGTACAATGTAATAACCCTTTGAACCCAAATATCAAAATTCAAATTCTCATTTGTTATCCTATACGTTTTCAATGGAAGTAGTGTGGAGAATTTGTTGAAGAATCAATTAGATTAAACTTGTGTGATCATGTCCTCAATTCTCATAACCACTTTGTTTTATAAAGCAGTGACATTACAAGGAGAAATTTGACGCCTATCACTCTTAAAGCTTAAAGGGATAAACAGCACCAAAGGGAAGCACTGTTCAGTAACTTCTATTAAGGGGTCACGATTTAGTACTTCATAGTCCCGATTCGGAATAAAAAGCTCCACATTCTGTGTAAACAGCCGTTTTACAAAAACTTTGTTGGTACGAAGTCATCATTTTGTGCGAAAGTGTACGATGTAGCATATTACACAATACTTACACTATACACAAACTAGAGGAGTGGGGAAAGGAGACTTTATAAGAAACCAGGGGGTAGACAGAGTTACAACTCGCCCCTAAATCATCGAGCATTTAGAAACATGATACATCATGTCTCGTACCTGAGTCTCGCACCTCTTTTCGGACTCGAGGTACGAGACTGCCGTTATCTTGGATGGAGTGAGAAATTTCAGACGTGCCAACGTCAAGATGAAAAAAGCACTATCTAAGAATTATCTCTGTGCCTCGCCATTTCAGACTAAATCTAAATGTGCTGTACAGAATAAAAACGTCTTGTCGATGAATTTTCGCTAGCCTACCAGTACAATATTTCCAGTGATAAACAACACAAACCAGCACTTGAACTACAACAACGAACAACTTCACTCTTAACATATAACAATAATTCAATCGATAATTAAATAACTTAGATAATTGATTGGTTTTCCTGTATGTACAATTTAAAACAGAAGATATTATTGAGATGATAAACATGTGCGCCGCAATCATTAGAAAGGTTAGAAAGCGGTTTTCAATAAAGTGTTTCCAGCGAAATCTAATTCTAGCCAATCACAACAAAGGCAAATGCGCGATAAGCCAATCAGATCTGGGCGCGAATACAGGTCGTAGCGGCCAAACGCCGCGAGCACGCGTACGGTGCCCGTTGACTCTTCAGGCCCAAAACCACACTTTAACTCAAAAACCTAAGATTTTAGCCCACAAACAAGCCTTCTTTCATCGGTCTAATTAGAGCCGTATTGCGTTTCATTCGAATTTGGACCCTTCAGTTTACATTACAGACGTAACATAGATTACCGGGCCAGAAAAGTTTTCAGCACTTTCAAGGGGCAAAGGCAAAAATGGTCTACACTTCAAGGAAAAACAAGTGCAGACGAGAATTCGCTTTCTACAATCTATCGAAAACCGCTCTTCCTCACAAATTAATCAAACTACCCGCGATTACCCTTAAAAGCGATACTCACGTCTCTTGAGACGATTAAAAGCTGCTATACCAACGCTAACCAATCTATTTTATTATTATAAACGACGATAAATTTACATTTAAGCAACTTAAAAAGTAATCACGTTTGTCTCTGTTTAATTATGATATTTACATTAATTTGGCAAAAATTAAAACGCCTTTTTAAACCTAAATATTAAAACACTGACTGTATTTTAAGTGTTCTGTGTATATGAAAAAAAAAACGATGGAAATCAACCGTTTACCTTACGAGTTGGTATCGTACCAAGTTACCACCCAAAACATTTTCTGGATATTAATAATACTTAGAAATTATGCAAATAAGTTAACTTTTCTGGCCAAATGAAGTATTTAACACAAAGCAATCAACCTCAAACGCAAACAAAATGTAAGTGCTTGGTTTGTGTCCAGACTTCTTTACTCCCAGCAACAACTGATAATTTTCGTTAAAATAGTGCAGTGATACACTGAGAAAGGTTTGATGACAAGTCAAGGGTGTGTTTTAGCCACCTTTAAGACAGAGGAGACATTTAACTTCACTAGGTCAACAGAGGACAGAGTGAGAGCGCTTATTCCCCAAAAAGGACTTATTCCCTACGAATTCGTCTCAAGATATAAATTCAAATAACATTTTCAGTCCAGCTAAAGCCTTAACACAGTTTTCATCCTTTTTTATGAAAAAAAAACCATTTTTTTTCGTTTTTTAGATCTTGAAAGTTTTGTTGAGAAAATGACGTCACAAAGGACGGAAAATTGCATGGGCGTGACGGACGTGACAAGGCTATTACGTGCGTGTTTTGTCGTGATCTTCACTAACATCAATGTTTTCTGGTCTTTTACAAAAAGTTCTGTTTGAAGGAAATTGAAGTTTGGCGAAAAGTTATTTAAAACAAAATTATTGTCACGCTTGTCACACAAGGTTTGCCGTCTTCTTTCCTCTCCCTTCCTGTTGCGTAAAGTTCACTATTATGGGATATCCTATGACGGCAACTCAAAGAATATTGCCAAGGATCTCAAAACTGAAATAATTGGTATCCTTAAAAGATATTCGTTTCTGCTATTTAACTACTTCGCCATTTTGTCACTAAAAATAGTACAAGGGGGATTAAAGGGGGGAATAAGCCCGGTGAGGACGATCGCCATCACGCTCTCCTTTTATCATCTCTTGGTCACAACCCAATGATTCTCTAGCGAGGGAAGCGTTGGGTGATTCCAAGCAATGTGTCAAAAGAGACTAACACATTAGGTGAACCAAACAAGACGAGGCCATACCTACACTTTCTGTTACCCTGCGAAAAGAGAACAATCGTAAGCGTGTCGTTAAATGTTTACAATCGTGTACGTTCCGTGCGCGTGCGGTCTTCGGTAGTTTGCATTGCAACCAAAATGCAGGTACTCTTCAGTATTGAAGATCTTTGGCCACGTCACGGATAAGAGGATTGCGTGACGAGCTGCCGAGTGGGAAGGAAGTTGAGTAGAAATAATCACTACCTCTTCTCTTAAAAGGTTTCACATCCTTTACAACTACAGTATGCAAAGCGATTGAGACTATCGCGATAAGAAAGTACTTGGGTTGAGTTATGTGTACGTTATAACACAGTACTATAGCACAACACAGCAACGGCACATTCTCTGTCGTCCACCGCCTACACTTGGGGGAGGGGTCACGGGTGCAAAGTATTCGTGTACTTTTAGATCTGGTAGATGAGCCTGGGAAGAGAAAACAATTAAATGATGGGCATTATTGCTGCAATACACGCGACAACAGAGCTGAAGGCACGTGAACAGGTAATGAGATAACTAAAAGTACGGGATATTTCACGTCAGCTTTCAGCAGAATTTATAGTTAACTGAGAACACCTGATGAAAGAACACGACAGCACATGATAAGTGAATTGGAAGCAAATGAAAAGTGAACTGATAGCACGTGACAAGTTAATTAAAAGCACCTTACATAAGCTGTGACCACGTGACAAATGAACTTTTTAAAACACTTGTTAAAGGGCTCACAGCACAATATAAGTAAATTGAAACCAATGAAACGTGAGTTGACAGCCCATGATAACAGATAAGCCAACTACAAGTACATGCACTTGATGAATGAGCTGATAGCACCTAACAGGTAAATTGAAAGCAAATGATAAGTACGATAACACGTGGTAACAGGTAAGTGAACTATAAGTACATGCACTTGACAAATGAGCTGATAGCACGTGATGGGTAAATTGAAAGTACGTGATAAGTGGCTGACAGCACGTGATAAATGGAAGAAAAGCAAAGAAAAAGCAACCTGAAAGCACCTGAAGGTTAAAAAGAGTGAAGGGGAGCTGTTTTGTGCGATAAGTTATCAAGAGAATCAGGCGAACAGGAAGTAAAAAAAACAGAACGTACACAGATAATAACATATGCAATAGTTACCCTAAGTTTTCTTGTTCCTGCTTTGGTGATAAGCTGACAATCAAAAAGTTCTACTCTTTTTAGATGTTGGCAAGTACTGCAACCGGCAAAAAAAGTAATGTCACCAAAACAATGCCTTTTTAGACGTGATTAAAACTTTGATATGTGCACATTTTTAAGGCAAGGATTAAACATGAGCCGTTTTAAGCCGTTTTAAAATTAATTTTGCCACTTTTGACCGACGACATCTGGGGAGAGGTGGGGTGCGGGAAAGGGCTCAGTAAACCTCTCCGTCAATCATACATAACGTGCCTTCGGTTGATTGTATTCGGGAACAAGATTGTGTTACATATTTTTGTAACAAATCTCTTGTAACGTGATTTTTAGACCACTAAAACGCAACAAACGCTGGAATATTTTATTTAAAGGAGATTTCTAGACATTGCAATGCAATGAATGCCAAAACATATGATTTTTAGAGTTAATTCCATTTATTATTATTCCGGAATCAATCACACTCGCCCTAAAAAAGATTTAGATCCACTTGAATGAAACTTCATAAAGTCAAGGTTTTCATTTCGACAGATACTTACATTAAGTAGTCTAAGGCATTATCTGTGATAAGAGGACAGTTATCCAGTTCTAGTTCTTCAATGTGGTCCACAGCACAGGGGCTTCCACAAAAGTGTCTGATGCCATCGTCAGTGATCAACTCACAGTGAGAAAGACTCTAAGCAAAGGTAAAAAAGAATTTCTTCATCATTTTCTTTTTCCTCTCAAGACCAGCCTCGTTCCCAGGTTCTCTTTCCTCCATAGGGACGGGTAGGAGAGAACCCTGGGAACAAGGTTGCCTCAAGACCTTTGCATGTAATTTAGCAGTTGTTGGTAAATGTTGGTCACTCTTGGATTTGAGGATTAAAAGTTTTTGGTTGAACTTTACTTCTTTGGTATTTCTCTACTTTATCAAAGCTTCATTTTTTGATTTTCTTCAATTTTAATTTTTTTTCTTGGGAGTGTGTATGTGTGTCTCTAAAATATCATTACGACAGTGCTCCTTTAATCAAGCGTACATGTTAAAATGTAATAATGACTCACAAGTTTCTGTAGGCCCGAGCACCAAAGAGACAAGTGATTCAAAGTTGAGTCCGTGATCTACAGGCAAAATAAAACAAAAACAAAGAAACAAGTTATTTTTTCCAGCACTAGCACTTAAGCCTTTAAGCCCCAGTATCCACATACAAATTCTCCAGACTGATCTCCATACATTTCTTTTAAGAACAGTTGAGAGAATTTGGTTTAAGATCAAAGCATTCTCCCTTTGGTAATCAATTTAGTAATTCTCATAACCTTTACTCTTGATGATCTGCTGATGTTGTTCAGAGAAAGTTGATGTTGGTCACCATTGGGACCTAAAGGGTTAACGCTTACAACTTTACAGTAAAACCCCTATTTAGTAGCTGTGGACCACAGTCTGTTTAGTGACCAGTTACAGAGCCACAAATAAAATTTTTCTTTCTTGAAAGGGCATTATGTCCAGCTAAGTTAAAATCTTGCTCGGGCAGAGCAAAAATGTGGTTGGATTCAGATCTCTTTATCATCATGCAGCAGTTTGGTATAAAGACTTCTTTCCAGAAGTGTCAAAGGAATAAGGATCTCACCAGAACACATTCTTCCAAATCCAAACGCTGAAGTTTGTTACAGCCCTGAAAAGAGTCAAAGAAACACCGAGAATTCTTAAAACAGGACGTTTGTCACAACACTGGTCATTATTATTATAATCATCATCATCATTATTATCACAGGGTTGTCACTAAGATTTCTAGTCGCAGGATACATACAACAAGTGGGCAGGGAATAAAAAAGCTAGGGATTTCTTTTGGTTCTATTTTTCTTCCATTTTCCTATGAAAGTAGCCAAGGGCCACATTCTTAGCAGCGGGGGAAAATCCCCAGCCCCTGCCTCTTAATGACAGCCCTGTTATCATCATCATCATCGTCATCACTGCCATCACTATCATTTCCCATCATCATCATCATCACATAATAGTTAAAACTAATCACTTAGTAGGGTTAACAAAAATAGCATTAATTATTGCATAAAATTATTACATGTGTCCATAAATTTTAGTCTTGTCTAAGCAAGCCTTTTGAACTACAATAATTATTACTACACATTCAAAATACCTGGTTATTTCAAGCTACAAAGTTTGTTACACCTAAGAGTCTTACCCTACAAAGTGCTTGAAAACCAGCATCTGTAAACTGTGAGCACTGGGCAACTTCCAGCGTCCTGCGAGAAGAAGAAATGGTATAAAGCACGATGATCACTATTTTCTAACCACTAAATGATAGCAATATACATGTAAATGTACTTAGCGCCCTTAGTCCGGATCCTAATGAAGTTAAACCCAAAAGCCCAAAAATTGTCCCAGCTGCAACTCCTCCTTCTTTGTCTATCTTAGTGCACCTTCCCACCGTCCTTTCTCCAATTTTCAACGCCTCTTTCTTCAAATCGGTTATGCTAATGTTTTCCCCCACTCCTGTTGTAAACTGGGTGTGGCTCCTCCCCTATTGTACTGTCTCCTAATTGCCAGACCCCTTTTTAAACCCTCATCTGCATCAGTGTCCACCCCCTCACAGAGGGAATGTTGCACTCACCTGAGCTCATGGCTCCTGCTCCCCAGATACTGAAGTGATAAATCAGTTAACTGTATACAGCCAGATACGCAGAGTAATGATATATCACTACAGTGTTCACTGATTGCCTTGACTGAATTATCCTTTATGTTCTAATGGGACAAAGGAACAATGTCAAATGTGTAACACAAGCAATGTTGTCAAGAAACCCTTGTTAGTGCAGCTTTTACACTTGAATCACTCAGTTGAGCATGTATAGAGTGTTATAGCCTGTTTCAGGCTCAAATTTAGTGGGGAAAGTTGGTTGAGAATAGCTGTGTGAAAACTGCATGGGGTGGGGGAGAGATGGAGTAGTCGAGTTTGTAAGCATTGTTTTCAATACCTCATTCTGGTATACCAGCTCCCAGGATACCCTATGATTGGTTAAACACTTTTGGCTTCCTGTGATCAGAGTCTAACAAAAATGTCAAGCATTGTGAAACCGTCCTAAACCACAACATGGGAAGTTTTGATACGTTGCTTGTTCCCTGTTTCACTGCCCGCTAGTGTTTTTTGAGTGTCTGCACTAACTGAGACCCCAGCACAATCTAAGAGTGTTTCAATCACTCACATGGCCAGCATTCAGCAATGAAATTAATGAAACAAAGGAAAGAGAAAAAAGAAACATGGCTGCTGTTTCACTGCTTTGGAACTCCTGGGATGTCCTGTGAAAATGCTCTAATATGCTCATATTCTGCATACATGAGCATTTTGTTCATTATTTTCCCTACATCTTGAAACAGCGAGTTTGAATCCATTCAGTCCAAACACGGAAAAAAAGCACTTTATTTTACAGTTAATGTATGTAGCACAAAAGTGGTAGGGAACACCATTTTCGTCCCTCTCTTCAGTCAAGCACTCTATGGACTGAGCTAATCCTGCCACAGCACAGAAGTGTACACAAATTACCTCACATGATGTCAGTTTGATTGAAAGTAATTTAGGGCAGCTTTTTGTCAGGTGATAGATGCCTTCATCTGTCAACTATGAAAAGAATAGTTTTTCAAAAAATGTCCAGAACTGCACATATAAATTGACTCTACAATGACATAAGGTAGTTTTTCGTTTTTCTTGCATAGGAATGAATCAAAGGATAGCCTCTCCCATGGAAGGGATTCTTTCCAAGAACCCCTGCCCACATCCCATGGAAATTGTAATTAACTTTTGCATTTATTGAAATCTGAGCCCTCCTCATCCCCCAGGAATTTCCAATTCTTTCTGTGGGGGGTGGGGGGAGGGAGGGGAATAGTAGGGAGATTTTATAGAACAACACAATATAATATACACATAAAGGGTATTTACCATAAGTTACAAAAACTTTAAACAAGCTTACACACAACAATGAAGTATGTAAAATGTTAATAACAAACCAGGTTTGTTTTCTTACCAAGCAGCACCCTTCTGCTATAAATATCAGAAGGTTCTTGCAGCCCTGGGAGAGTAGTTTGAGACCATGGGAAGATATCTGAGTACACCAAGAAATATTTATATGTTCCAGCTTGGTGCAGCCCTTACTGAAAGACCAAAATAAAAAAATGATGGAGCAAAGTCAACTGTATAAGATGGCATCTGCCGAGAACAGACACCAAGTCAGTTGGTCCCTGCTGTTTAACAATCTTCATTCTCTAATGGCAGGCACCTCAAGAGTCACCTGGTGCCACTTCCATTAAAAGGTGCCTACCTAAGACAGGGCTGTCACCCAAAAAGGGGCAACGGGGAAGGGGGTGGGGTTGGGGGTTAGTCCCTAAAGAAATTTCAAATGGGGAGGCTCTGCCAAGAGATCCAATCCTTTACCCTTTTACTGTATATACCATTTTTGACAGAAAATGTTCACATTAAGTATACATTCTGTTGACAACGGTAGCCCTTTCAAATAAGTAGTTTAGAATTTTGCATAACTTTCAAAAGCTGTCAATTCACTGTCTTTTAAAATACAACTAAATCACACAACAGAACGTTTTCTCAACTTTTTCACAGCCACAGAATGGATCTGTTAGCTTTTTTGGGCCTTTTTTCATGTTACCAGGTATAATTAGTAGGAACAAAGTTTAAAAGCTGAGAAGCAGTAGGTAAGATGTTGAACAGCCGGGAAGTTCTTTTAGTTCTTTATTTTTTCTTTGTTTTCTATGAAAGTAGTAAGAGGGTCATGCTCATACAGATGTAATAGCCAGGGAAATCCCTGGCCTTGGTCCTTCACGACAGCCCTGTTTATAATAAAAATCAAAGAAAATAAATTAGGAAGTAAAATTTTCAAGATTTCTTCAAATTTATAAAACAAAACTGAGGAGGATACAGTACGTACTTCCACCTTTTAATGGAAGTGCACTGCTTTCAGATTTATCCAACCGCAAACCACTTATTAGAAAACAAAAATACAGCTATGGACTATTGTCACCTATTTGTAAAGTAAAATAAACAGCAAAGAAATCTTACAACCAGTAAAATTACCTTAAAGCACTAAGTGAGTTATCAGTGACTTGATGACAAGAAGACACATCTAATCTCCTGAGACGTCCACTGTAGTTACTTAGACTAATGGCAGTGCTGTAAATATTGATAGAAAATGGTCAGCTGTGTTTAATAGTAATACAGTAAGAAAAAAATACAAAAGATTGATTGCACCTAATTTATTCATGGCCCCAAGGAAGCTCTCCTTAGCTTGCGACCACTCTCTTACGCGACCGGCTCTAGTTGTGACCACCTTTGTGAAACCTGCTTGAACTGTGACTTAAACTTTGCAATGAAAAGCTTTCATAAGTGACCGCTCCTGTAATTAGTGACTGCGGAGTCTTATTCATATAAACCTACACTTAAATGAAACTGCACACTGCACTAATGGTCCATTGATAAAGATCTTGGGGAACTATTTTGGTCTAAAAAATTGGAAGTATAAGTTTAGCCATGTCTATATCAGATATAAAGACACTGATTGATCATTAATTTCTTTTGTTTTTTTTTTTTTTTAAGTGAATTATTAAAGAGGTTTCTGAAGCTCTTGTAATTAAGCAGCCACCCTCTATAGTTTAAACATGTGGTCTCTTACGAGAGCTCATTCTTGTAAGCAACCAGCTCTCGTTACCACCACTTTTTTGAATTTCCAAGGTGGCCTCTTATGAGAGCTTTGACTGTATACACATTCACTCAGGCCTGAAGGTGCAGTATTTTGACTGCTTCCTGCATTAAGTCTTCATCAGGCAATGGTGTATACTTATTAAATAAATGCAGACAAATAATATAAATAAGCAAGCAATATGATGACTTACCTATCTGATATTCTTTTACATCCCTCTAAACATAATTCTTCAATATTTTTACACTGCTGAGCAAATATTCTGAAATACCCAATCATAAAATTATTGTTACCATATTTTATTTTATTAATTTTCATTTAACAAAAAAGTGCTGAAAAACACCATCCCAGCACTTAAAGTTTCCATTTCCAACAATATTGTGTTTTCATAACTGAGTGACAAGGCCACTCAAGTGACTAATGGAAAATCCAGTATTGGGAGCCTTCATTTATTACAACCTGGAGGGGGGGGGGGGGGGTGGGGTGGCAAAATACTGCAAAATATTTCATATCCCCTCCCCCATCTGCAATAAGCAAAAAAAAAAAATAATAATAACAATAATAATAATGATAATAAAGTGAAACCTCTATTAAGCGGACACCTTCGGGACCTTAATAGAGGGTGTCTGCCTAGTAGAAGTTCGTAAAAATTGCGCAATATTTGTTAAAGATTAACATTCAGTGGTTACTCTGTACTGTGATACAGTTCCATGAAGAAGTGCTGTACTGTGGTCAAGACTTTTAGGTGAACTTTGATCATAGATGACAATCATATGGCCGGATATCGGTCTAATCTACAGTTTGTTGATATCTAAATGTATTGATTTATCTTTATTAATCAACTGCAGTACATCTTTCAAGGACGTAATCCAATACTACCATTGTCAATTCTTGTCCGCTCAAGAGGTTTTTAACAATAGAAATTAGCCAAGTAAAATCTATTTTAATGTCCACGTCCACTTAATAGAGGTGTCCGCTGAATAGGTGTTCGTTATGAAGGGAAATATAAGATGTTAATTTCGGGACCCAGCTTAGGGTCCCCTTAATAGATGGTTTCCGCTTAATTGGGGGTCCGCTTAATAGAAGTTTCACTGTAATAATAATAATAAATAAAATAAATAAATAAAATGAAAAATTAGTACACAACCCTTGACTTCCAACCCTACAAGGTCTCCAAAAACTTTGATACTCTCCCTGAAGGGTTCAACAAAATAACCAGTCCCAACAGTTTTCCTCAACCCCCCTCCCCCCCCCATTACATAGTAAATTGAAGCCCCTGTAACAAGTTATCTGATGAGTGTAAAATTACCTTAAAGCCCCATCTCCTACACTCTTACAGCCTTTAAGGCTTAAACTCTTGAGAAATCCTACACATCGTCTTGCCAAATTAAGTATTACAGTTTCCTATAAAATAAAGCACAAACAAGAGCATTATGAGAGTCCTCATCAATACTTCAATATTAATAAACGAGGTCAAAAACCCTTTGTGATGCTTTTCATGCTAAATAATCTATTTCTGAAAATGACAAATTGGCCTTTGACCAGGTCGCGAGGGGGGGGAGGGGGTAGGCGGGAGGGTGGAGGAAATGGCAAAAAAAGGGTGACACAGCAAAAGGATCGGCTCACGGGGTGGATGTTGTGGGCTAGGGAGGGGGAAAGGTTGTTTTTGAATACACAGGGACTATCAGGAATCTTCAGATTATTTTGAATACTCAAAAAATCCCATCAAGCCACCCAAAAAAATACTTACTAAATTTTCCTACCCAAGAAAATCCTGGAATCAAAAATTTTAAACCCAAAAAATCCTTTGATGATCCCTGTCACTTGAAATTCAGAGTATCCACCCCCCCCCCCCCGCTAGGTTTAACAGAAACCCGCTTAATATGGACACCTTATTATTACTGAGAGTGTGCATTGTCCTTAGAGAGGGCCCTTCCTTAACACATGTTTCTCTAAATTCAACCAACTTAATACGGACACCCTGTTAATACCAACACTTTCCATGGCCCACTCATTGTCCGTATTCATGGGGTTTGACTGCATATATTCCTTTTGGTTCCTATGAAAGTACATAGCTAGGCTTCACGCTCATATTGTAGTAGCCAGGGGAAATCCCCAGTGTGGTGACTGTCCTGTATATACCGTAAACTTCCGATTATAAGCCCCCCCCCCCCCCCCCCCACTTCAAAGCCCTCCCATTTCTAGGCCTATCTACCTGTAAACGAAAAATACATCTGGTTATAAGCTCCCCCTCCCCCCCACCCGAATATAAGCCCTTGTCTACCTTGTATTGAAATGGATTTGACTTGTTATGACATTTTGAAGCTTAAAAAAGCGATGAAATTCAAAACGTATTCTGATCAGCACTGTTATTTTGAAACACTTTTTTTAGTCTGGTTATAAGCCTCCCCCCCAATTAAAAGCCCCCCCCCCCATTTACGAGCTCCCCTGGACACGGTCAGCTGATGCACATGCGCATTAGATACCATTTCTTAGCTGCTTTGCATGTCACAAGACACTCGCATGAAACAGCAGGTGAGAAGCTTATCCGGAGTACTCAAAACAAACTTTGAAGAGTTCAACTAGTTACAAGCCCAAATCGTGATTATAGACCCTAAGCCACATCAGAGCACACATTTTTTATATAGCATTGAGAACTCACCAATGGATTTGTCCAAGAAAAGCAAAACATCTACAAATAGTCCAAATATAATGTAACCTTTTCCATTGATTTTCCGAATACATATAATGATTATTTGCTCGCCAATGTTATTGATTCATTTCTTTTGTTACTTTGGTAAACGAAAGCGATTTCTCCTGCCCGGCACCTACACATTTCTCACCTCCAGGTTGACCAGCGCGGTCCCATAGCTGACTGTGTCCCTTTAAACCCCTTATCAAGTCGTATGAGGGCTTATAATGGCAAAGTTTACTGTGTGTTTATGTTACTGCACTGTCGCTTGTTTGATTTACCACTACCTTGTATATACATGTAAACCATAATAGTGTATTGGTTTTTGTAGAAAATGTTGTACCTCTATGTCTGTTTGAAAGTTCATCAAATCCACTCTCTGCCAATTACTTCCATCCAGGGCTAAAACATTCCATAGCTACAAGAATTGACATTACGTGAAGACAATAATATGTTATATGAAACCCTAAATTATTACACACTCTTGGTATAGTACAACACTGAAATCAAAAGCATCTTACCTTTGAAACCTGGGCACAGCGACACAAAGTGACTACATCTAGAAATGAAAATATCCTAACAAAAAAAAGGATATCAAGATGAAAAAAGAAATCTCCTTTACCTCACAATTAAAAATTAATAGTTTCTGTACATTTATAAACAGTACATAATATATCCATAATTTATTAAAGATTACATTTACTTCAAATCAATTAATTACCGACAATGACCTTAAAGGCTATTTTTTGGCAACATGGCAACGAACTAAAAAAGTCATTGTTTTGATATTTGCAAAATATATGCCTCACAGACATGCAAATTTGCAATGCAGTTATAAATTACGGTCAGGTGTAGAAAACACAAAAACCGCACTTACGATCAATATCGAACTTCTCTAGGCGAACCAATAAAGATGAATAATTTTTTTTGTGGATCTTAACTTAGAAGTACTTCTTCCGCTAACCTTATTTAGTTTTAAAAAATAATACCTTAAAATAAGTTCCTTTGGGAGCTTCTTGTTTATTAGAGCTTGATCCTCATTTGTGTTGAAATTGTATAACTGAAACAAGAATGGAAATATTTTAAACACTGAGTCTGGTCGAGTGGTTGTCAAAACAATTGCCTCTTTCAGATGACAGCTAGTTCCGAGCGAGTTAAATTCGAGGTATAATTTAGGCTAAAATACAATCAAGGTTATAGATATCAAGTCACAGTTGAAGTGCTGCATTAGAGCAAATAACACCTGTTTCAACGCTAGCGGACAAGGAGGATATATCATAGCTAGTCATTTCGGTATAATTATGCTCGTGAGTGCATTTAAGCTGTCTGGAAAGTCTTCAAAACACAACAATTGATAGCTGCCATGTTTTTCAGGCACGTTTAAATTCTGAACAGCCAATATTCAGACGATCTCCACAAAAAACGCCCATGTATTTCTTTAAAAAAAGTTTCATGCTCTCTCTAACTTAAGCTTAGGTTAAAATTAAAAAGGGCCTTTTCTAGTTTCTAAAATTAGAAAAAATGTTGCAGCCAAAATTGTTATAATGGACAAAAAAATATTGTTTTTGGATCGGAGCCTAATGAAAAACGTGCGACGGTCTACCATAAATGAAAGTATAAACTCGATCGTGATCTATAACAAAAGTGAGGAGTGAGAAAAATCTAGAACAGAAATACAGAATTCCAGATTGAGTTAAGTTGATCGAGAGGATATACAGCTGAATGGCAGCACACTTTCATAGCTAGAGAGCCTATTCCAAGTCTGAATGATTTTGCCACCTTGTAAACAGCACAGATTTTAATACCAGGGGATAGCGACAGCAACGAGAAATGTTTTTTTCAAATAATTTTCATTTGCACATTGCACCAATAGCGACGGTCACGTCCTTCAAACAAAACAAGGAAAAACAAAATATTCTGGCAAAACAACGATAAGCGTAAGCTTTCGTGAGCGAATGAAGGACAGGAAATGCGCCAGACATGAAACCAGCAAGAAAGAAAAAGGCGAGAATGCCCGTAAATAAACCGATAATTCGCAAAAGGTTAAAAGGAATGAGCAATATCGCATTTCAAGAAAAAATGAAGTGAATATTTTCAGCACCGAGGAGAAACGAATGGCAAATCCATTGTTTATTGTAGTCGCTTGCCAGTGCCGACCAAAAACACAAACCTTCGACCAAGAAATTCGAACACTCACCTCAAATCGGCTTCTGGAGTTTACCCTTGAATGTGAATGGTTGTAGCTTGTATGATTGGTGTGGTTAGAGCACATGAATTTCGCATACATTCACCTTGTTCACGCGAATCAGCCTTTCGCAGAGCTCCGAGCTCTGTGTGTTTTTTGTTTTCTTGGGCCAGATGCTCCGCGCAGGATATTCTGGGTAATGATTTCTCACTTCCGGTCCCTACCGACAGGAAGCACGTACAGTTGTTCATGCGAGCCAAAGTCAGGAACTTTAAAAAGGCAAACTTTATCAATCGCTAAATACAGCAAATGAAACTCAATTAGCCGAAACTAAGTCGATTTTCGTGTAAAAAATCCTATAGCTTTACAATAAAATACGTTAAAGGTCAAATACATAAATTTAAAATCCCCTGGCACGTGCCTGCATAACATCAACGTATCACGCCACTAACGAAATTTTATTCAGCACACCACTTCCCTTTCGAAAGGCACATGACTTTCCGCTCGCTGTCTGAAGGAATTTAGTAAGAGTTCAAATAATAAAAGGTTAACAAGGGCATGTGCTCATTCTCCGTTCTTTTTGTAAGTTAACCAAGGAAAGTTCCGGTTTCTATGGGCTAACCAGCTGAGAGAAAATATATATTGATTGTCCAGTTTCTGTACTCCGCGGAGCTAAATATATAAACATTTACCAAAAGCAGGTGAATGCGACACGCTCTTTTGTTTGACAAAGAACGCGCTATAATGAACATTGAAAACTGAATTTAAGCATTTTTGACTCTGTGGACGGAAACGGGGAACGAAAGGCTATGGTACAAGCACGTGAGACCTCTTCAATAGTTTTCAGTATTTTACAAACTAAAATTTATGATTTATCTTAAATTTTGACGCGAATGGAAGTTTAGGCACGAACTAATTGATATCTAAAGTGGACGGTTGATCTTGATTAGCACATTTTTTTTGTCAGTAGAAAGCTAGGAACAAAAAATACATGGGGAATGCAAGTCTTTCTAAAACTGTGCCGCCCCAAGTGTCTTCTGCTGTTCCTAGCAATTCCTTCTTGTAGATACAAATTTTTTTTCTCTGCGTTAGTTTAGAGTGTTGCACCTTTGCTTTCTCAAAATCACCCCACCTACAACTGTTACCCTTTTAAAGTTGCTTGTTTGTATTCTATATACAAAATAATTGTGGTTAATTTTCACGAAGTTCTTGTTCCGCTTACACTTGGCGGCAGCGATATAAGCACCTGGCTGAGGTAAAATACCCTATGAGCGGCATTACCACGAGCCCGTTAAGTTAACAGACTAAGCAAGAAAACCAGCACGCGTGTTACACTACATGCCCATTATGGTTTGAGAGTTCACTTCCGTTCAGTTCAGTTCTGGTCGGCACTCGAGAGCATCAGCGGGACTGTTATGTCGCCAGTGTGTTTTAATAATTTACAACCATTCAAACACGTAACACATTTTCTTTTAATATTCTCATTTTCATACAGTTTTATTTACACAGAATTAAGCCCTGTAAAACGGGAAATAAGATACGCTTGAAAGGTAGTTTGGTTTCACTTCGAAGAGCTTCCTTCAACTCTTTCCAAGTTCCTTGACTTTACTGAGAAAGAATCGTTCCACGGTGTTCGCGCATTTGTAATACTCAGTGTCGGGAGCATTATACGTTCGGCAGTTGGTGAAAATCCTCATCATATCGGCGGTAAAAAGTTTTTTGGAGCTAAAATAACCACTCTTTAGTCTCTCGGTCATTGTACGCAGATCTGAGGAAAAAGGAAAAAAATGAAGATGTTCACTTCCTCAAGAAGGATTGACACAATTTGAAAACAAGAAAAACTAAAACACTGTTCCCTTTAGTCTCCTTCGCAGCCGTTATTAGGGTCGTCACTCGTCACGCAACGCTCCTCCCCACTTAGCGGGGAGGAGCGTTGCGTGACGAGTGACGACCCTAATAACGGCTGCGAAGGAGACTATGTTCCCTTGTGATAACCAGTAAACGTTTCAACGGGTAGACCCTGCTAGCGCAATGCAAAGCTACAGGCCAGTCTTTAAAGATTTTATCCTCAAACAAACACGTTGAGCGGCGATGTACAACTCAAAGAGAACAATACTACAAGAAATAACGACTCTGACCCTGTACACACGATTTTACTTGAACCGTGAAACAGATAACAAATAGTGCAAAAATAGCGACGGGTAAACAAAGAAGACAACAGAATTAGTGCATAATAGTGAGTAGTATTCTACTACCTATTACACGGTTCAAGTAAATCAATCTATTTGTTTACCAGGATTCTTGTGGACGACGCCTTAACCCTTCAGACCCTAAGATCAAAATTTGAATTCGCAGTTTTTGCCCCCATTCATTTTCCACCAAATTAGTGGAGAGAAGTTGATAAAATATCAAGCAAATTCATCTTGTGTGATAATGTCCGTAATTCTCATGACCACTCTGATTTACAAAGCAGTGATATTACAAGGAGAAATTTGATGCTGATCATTCTTAGGGCTTAAGGGGTTAAACCGTTTTGAAGAGCGGTTTCAAAAAGATGGGGTTCGGTGAGCGGATTCACTGGTTTCAAGTAGACGGCGTGCACGGAGAGAAGGCCGATTGGAGTAAAAAAATGTGCGGTTTCAAAAACATGTGGATTTATATGGATTGCGCCTAAAAGGTTCTTATTTGAATAAACGCTCTTAATGATTTCGACCACTGACTCAAACGTTACCACCACTATGAACAGCACAACTAACAGTACTTTAGAAAACTAGTGCTTCATAGCTTTCACTCAAAAAGGTCACAGAATTTCATCCAAAGCCAAAAAGTTTGAATTACTTTGTGCACCGTGATAAACAGTAACACAGGAAGGTACTACCCTTTAGCTCTCACTTTAATGGCCACATGAATTAAAATTTCAGTGGCAACCTCAAAAGATAGAACCACCCTGTACGGTGTATGATAAACAGTACCACAGAAAAGTACTGCTCAGTAGCTTTCATATGAATGGTAACAACATAGGATTTCATCCACAGACTCACAAGTTAAAACCACCTTGTACCACAGGGAAATACTGCACAGTACAGCACAGTCGCTTTTATGTGAATTTTAATCTTCCTGAACTCACACGATTCACCTTGCTTACAATGAGAAATAGCAACCGATATCAAAGTAAGGCTCCCATGTGTTAAATATCATCGCACGTTGGAATTTTAACGGACTTAACCACGTTTTATATATGGAGGTGAGAGAAAGGGTGTATGTTGTAGTTAATTTTTTTTAATCTCCAGTTTCCTTTGCTTCCATTTCATTAGCATACATTACCATACTCAAAAACAAAAATTACCTGAGATAAAAAATTAACTACAACATATATCTCGAGAGTGACAAGCTGGAGTTAGATTTACTGGGCGAAATATCATTAATTAACCACGTTTATTGAATCTCACGGCCGTAAACTGATAGAGAGGAAATGACTGAGTAAATCTTTGAAGTTAATCAAAAAAAAAAAACAAGAGAAAAAGATCACAACAATAGCCACGTGTAGGTAATTAACCTCAACCCCTTGTGCGAGTGCACAGCATGGCTACAACAGAACACAATTCACACTGCTTGCCAGAGACTGCGGAACAATTGTTTTTTTCTTGTCAAGCGTGCTAAATATGTAGAATTATGTCTACTTAGGTGAAAAGGTTACACGTGCCAATTTCGTGGTCGTGTGCCCGTCACTATCGCTCCAGGCCTTTCCGGCCGTCTCGGAATCGTCTTTGACGAGCCTTAAGGATTTGTTTACAGTTGTGGATATGAGAACGATGAATTCGTTTATAAACTTAACAACTATGGGAACTTTTAACAAAAATTATCCGTTTAAGGTCGTTTCGCCCAAGGTAAGAAAATCCGGGTTCCGGAATCAGAGAAATTGTTGCGGGTGGAATCTGGAATTCAGCTCAAGGAATCCATAACCGGTAGTTTCGAAAACGAGGCACTCGAAAACGAAGAACGAAGCACGAAGCACGAAGCACGAAGCACCCAAGACTCGAAAACGAAGCACCCAAGACTCGAAAACGAAGCACCCAAATCTCGAAAATGAAGCACCCAAAACTCGAAAACGAAGCACCCAAATCTCGAAACCTGTCTGTCCTTTAAAAACACTAGACAGTCCCTTGTCAAGTCACCAATGCTAACACAGCAGAAATCAAGCACGATAACGAATAGAATGCAATTTAAAACTATTCAAGTAGAACTACGAGGTGTTGCAAATGCAATTCCGTCGCCCCTGACTATTGGCCATTTTGGAGTTGCGTAGGGCACTGGGGCGAGTATCATATTTAAACTAATAGAGAAACTGACACCACCGTATAAAAAAGGACATGTTGAGATTGGATATTTGACCAAGTTTGGTGCTCTAAGGTTGAACAGGGATCAAGATATTACTCTTGAAACGTGGTTAAAGATCCATACAAACTTCTGTAATTTTGTGACAAAAAAATCTTAATTTTTTTCGCGATTTCTGTGATATTCCTGAAAATGGGCAAACATAGTGATTTTCGAATTAGTTCCCTCCAGGTAGTAGATGCATGACGAATTTTACAGTTTAACAGGAAAACTGAAAAATATTTTAAAGAGTTTATATGAATTTTTTTTTTGTCGGGGGAAGGGTGCGGCTACACGTAGGCTACCTTGACGAAGGTATGGGTCGCACTACCTTGTGGTAGAAATCTGTCATCGGTGGATAATGCTAAGTGCGAGCCGAAGTTTACTTTGAAAGTCGGCAAAAAGATCAAAACCGCCGTAGTGCTTGTGTGGGGCAGGCAGATTTTGGAAAACTCGGGCTAAACAAAATAAGGAATGACAGCGGTAACAGTCAGCACTTGTCAGTCTTGTCAGTGAAACGTGATCAATTTGAAACACGTTCAATCGCTGCAGAAATAAACGTGCTCGAATGTTCAGACCTTCGTGCTTTCGTGGACGGAGGAAGGAACTACTATTTTAAGGCTTTTACGCATCCGTTGCCTTCACCTGGTTTGGCTTGCGTCATGCAAGACTTAAAGTTGTAGGTCCTTCAACCTACAGTGGTTTCGAGATTTGGGTGTTTCGAATTGGAGTTTTGGGTGCTTCGTTTTCGAGTCCTGGGTGCTTCGTTTTCGAGTCTTAGGTGCTTCGTTTTCGAGATTTGGGTGCTTCGTGCTTCGGTCTTCGTTTTCGAGTGCTTCATTTCCGTAACCCGTTAACTATTGAAATCTAAAATCCAAGCTCAACTGACAAGAAATCCAGAACCCAGTAACGCTGAGAAATACTTTCATAGATTTGTACACGTTACTTTTTTCCTTGGCATATAATTATAACAAATCAGTTAACAATTTGTTCCTCGGGAAACTGGTTAATTTTCTTTCTCAGAAAACCAACCATCAGAGACCTTTAGATTTGAGGACGAGGCTTGACTTCGAGTTTTTGTTGCATACACCACAATGTATTCTCAAAACATAGACGCCCTGGAAAGCTTCATTTCAATTTATTCACCAGAAAAGTTTACATGGTTATTCTTATTGAAGGAGATTAAGCCCTCTCTCGATCGCAAAACGATAGAACTTTTGCATTTCATAACCTGTTTCCGTCACTACGACAATTTCACTTAACCCGTGGTAGAATGACGACGGCTATCTAGTTTTCCCGCCAAAATGACGCTGGTTCAAGCGCGCCTACTTCTTAGTATTGAGAAACTCTCGTCCCCGTAAGGTCTCTATTAAAACGCTTACGACAGGGAGGTCTAAACCGGAATTCACACCATTATGTTTCAACAAAACACTAACACACAATACGTTGGTGCTGAAAATAACTCACCCATCGGATACTTGATGTGGTCATAATAATCTGGTGCCTCCGAGATTTCTACAGGTCTTTGGAAAGGCCACGAACTAGCATGGTTCTGTTAATAGAATAGAGGAATGAAGGATCGTTACTAACTTAGGCTTTGTTCACACTATTTCGGATAGCTTTTCGCGTCGGCACGACATAAACAACAACAGTCTTTCATTCACACTATTCAGGTACAAAGGTGAGGAAACAAATGAGAATATAAGAAACTATAGAAAACCAATTGATAGAAATTATATAACTATATGTACAATTTTAGAATCACTGTGCTGACAGCCAAAGTAGCAAAGCTTTCGAGTTGGCTGCTGCTTATTTACAAGTAAAGAAAGGAATGGCGAATAACACTACTGATCTACCGGATAAATCTCTATCTAGTGGTAAACACAAGTGGTTTCCTCTATCACTATCACCTGGATAGTGATTTATCCGGTGGTTAACGCTATCTAAGGTTTTAAGAGCCAGGCCCCGGCTGTTCACACGCTGGATAGCGCTATCCACCCGATAAACCACTTTCCAGTGGATAAGTAATTGTGAAACCAATTGCGTTATCCGCTGGATAAATCTAGCGCTATCCACTTTTTGAGAAACTGGGGTTAGGTCCAAGTGGATAGCTTGCTCGCGGGCTATGTCGTTTCTGTGTGTGTACAACATGTCAAAACGAAGCTTATTAAATCTTAACGTCGGCGTTTCTTTCTAAGAAGTTTACTTACCTTAACTTGCGTTAGAATATTTTTAAGTTGAGTCTCCAATTGGTCTGTATCGGTGAATACATCCTCACTAAGAAAAACATAACAAAAACTGCTTATTTACGCAGTGAAATATGAAGCTAAAAGAATAATTATAATAAAGCTTGTAAACATCTCGCTCCGTGTAAGGTAATCCAAGGCGGTCTTGGATTCTGGACTCCACGCTGTAAATTCAGGATTGTAGCTACTGGATTCCGGATTCCTTATTGGTGGAACTTGGATTTCAGATTCTTAGAGCTGAATTACAGATTCCAAAGCCCAGGATTCCGGAATCCACAAGCAAAAAAATTCGCAGATTCCGGAATCTGGATTATCCTACATGGGGCAATGCAGATCAATCAAGGTTTCTGAGTAACTGACCACCTAACCCTCCCCAAAGTCAACATTAACACGTAGTTCTCGCTTTTGGCAAAATTGTGACTTAGGGAGGGGTAGGTGGTCAGTTACCCAGGAACCTCAATTGATCCGGCAATGCTTCTGGGTGATTTGGCCACAGAGTAGCATCAAGTTTAAAGAACTACAACAAACCTTTTTGTCAAAGAGGGTTTCCATCCTGTCTCACCTGCATTGACAAAAAAAGAACACATGCTCATCATGATTTTTATCTGCCACGTTAGGATTGATCCCTTTTGAAAGGCTGGGAGATGTAAGGAATGTTATCTGCTTTTCGTTGTGTGTACGCCTTGCGTGCCAGTATCTACATTGAATCATTGGACAGGCTGCAAACCGATGAAACACGTGAATGCTCTGCTGGTAAGTGGATTAAAATTTGAGCGTTTCATCGAATTTAAGCCTGAGGTTATCTACAGCCACCAAAAAGTCTTCTATCTGTAACAGCAGAGTAGAGGTGAAAATAACTTTTATACGACAATCTGGCTGAGCTAGTAGTTAGTTACGGATCCCGGGGGGGGGGGGTACGGGGGTTCAGAGCTCCTAACCCCTCCTCCCTCTCAGCGAAGCCATCAGACACAACATTCATCTGGCCTCTTGACCATAGACTTAATTGACATTACCATGTTAACAGCGAAGACGGGTGGAAGTTGGACCGCCGGACCGCTGCTGTATTTTATTTGACGTGTTCCGGAGAGTTTCGGGGTGTTCTGGGTTCCAGGTTTTAAGACTCGTTGTCTTAGGGACATTGAAAGTTCCCTTAGTTGCCGTAAGTCGGGTATTTTGGGAGCTTCAGTTAATGGGGATGTCTTTAGCTTCAGGATCGACGACACTTACGTATTCCCGGAATGCTCTCAATAGGTATATGTCGGACCCCTTCCTGGAAACACTTGAGTCCAGGATAGACTTTTCGAATTTCAGTCTGTCTCCTCTCCATTAGTTTCTTGACGATCTGCAAGAAAAGATTAGCGACGACACTTTTAGAAAACTGCGCAAAGTGTCTTATCAGTGCCAGATGATATAGCTCTCCGTTTGGGGGAGTAGCAAGAAGTCACGCGTGTGCCGCACGCGAAAGAAGACGCGAGTCTCAAGTTTCGCTTTGCTCGCCACTCTAAATGGAGAGCTTGCTCGCAGACGGCCACGGATAGTACCACAAGGAGCCCAAAAGCTTTATGGCTGCCTACAGAGCGTTTTCTCTCACTTGTGTAGCAGTTGTGTAAATTTTGCGACAAAAGAAAGCGTTTTCATAGGAAAAGAGTTCAACTCCCACAAGACTGGTTTGGGACACCAACATGGCTGCCATTTCAATAATTTGGGACCCAACAATGTCGGGCGTTTTTGCGTCCGGTTGCACACCAATGCTAACACAAAGGCAACAACTCCCAACATTGTTAGCCCATCAATGTTGACGGTTGTCGTGTCTGTTTGCACGTACAAATTGCTGATAAAGCTTATAGACTCTAGCTATCGAGGGCTCGGGCTTCCTGTGATACTGCTGGGGAGATGAGATACCGGCGACGGCGCTGGACAAGCGCGAGAAATTGCAAAAGATCTAGTCACCTCTTATTGGTTGGAAAAGTGTCACGTGGCGTAAACCTACCTCTTTCTGCTTTCGGATGATGGTGGAGAATTCTGTGTACTGAATTCTTGCATTAATGGCACACTGTCAAAAGAAAGCGATGAAAAACATATGGAGTACAAGCCCCGGTTGTTCCAACGTTAGATAGCGCTATCCACCTCATAAATCATTATCCAGTTAACTAGAATTTGGGGACACCAATTGCGTTATCCAATGGATAGAGATTTATCCAGTGGATAGTGTTATTTACCTTTTGAAAAACTGGAGCCAGTTGTGCAATTTACAATTTTACAGTCCATGGCGAGAGAGCTTTTGATCTCTGGTAACTAATACTGACTTGTGTGCTGAATGACTCAAGATCAGTTAGAGATAAGAAAAACCGTAACAAAGGACAGTTGGCACGAGTGTTTTTTTTTTTCATAAGTAAATGATATTACTTTTCACATCTTCATGGGTAACAAAAGTGTAACCTTTGGAGAAGAAGGCTGTGGTGTGCCACTAATAAAAACCTGTGAAGACCGTTTTCCAGAACTAATTATGGCTTAGCAAGGTTTAGTGTAGTGGCATCACAGACCTGAGAAGCAACACCTATGAAAATTAAGTGTCTCCCCTCGAACAGTTTTAAAAAAAGAATATAAACTCTTTCTACTTGACAGTCACGCATCTTGAACAACGCTAGTCTGTTATTTAGCTCTATTTATTTAATTATTTAATTGAAATAGTTTTATATAAGTACTGTATAACCTCCACCACTTGTAACTGCTCTGTGGTAGTAGCCGACTCGAAAGCTTGGCTTCTTTGGCTGCTACACACGTTTTTCCTTTGTTATGTTTAATTCAATGTATGGCTAGCTCTGCTTTTACTTCTTTCTTTTTCTTATTGTAGTTGTATTGTGATTGAATAAGTGCGAATAAATGAACTTGAACTTGAAAACTTGTCTCTTAATTCTCCCGAATGCCCAGTCATATTCCAGTTTGAAAACTGTTAAAATATGAACAGCGCTTTCTATTTCTTAAAAAATTCCAGCCAATAGGCCATTTCCGAGTTCCCCCGGGCCTCTGTTTCAAAACGAGGGTAGGTGCTCAGACTTTGATATGGAAATCATTTTTCATTCTCATGCAAATTAAACTCATTTTCACAAGAAAGGTTGTGCACCTAGCCTCATTTTGAAAATAACGGTTTTTGGAACTCGGAAGTGGCCTATTAAAGGTACAACTCCGAGAAAGTTTGAACAACAAAGGCAATGTTGACAACGTGTCGAGGTAAAGAAAAATGTTAGAAAAAACATGATAGACTTACATGCATTAAAGTGGCACCCTCATAATCCTTTATGTACCCAATGTAGGACGATTTGGGTATTCTGATGTCCTTACTGAATCCCTTTTGAACAATAGATAAAAATAGTTTGAACATTTTGCCCAACGTTCACACTTACTGGCCGAAGAGAGGTCACATGACGTGTAACAATGAAACTGTTTCCCGCCAAACCTCTCTGAATCTGCACCACTGAAAAAAATCTATGACGTCAAAGGATGAGTGGACTATTGGCGGGAATGTCAACCGCTGGGTCATTTTCATATTGGATCTACTAACTTCTTTGTTTGTGCTATAATAGAGAGCTCAAGCAGCCACGACGGCGACGGTGACGAGAACATAAAATAAACAATACCCTTAATCAGCAAAACAACAACTGTGCACTTGTGTCACACTTTTTGGTGAGCGAGTTGTATTAAGCGCGAAGAAGTTTGAAACAGCGCGAATTCGCGTGTCGTTATATCTAAGGTCGTCGCCGTAGTTGTTCGTGCCTTAACTTTACCACAAGGTATTTACTAAGTATTGAATCGGTTGAGTTACCTGTTTTTTGAAGTATCCAATCGCGTATTCATCAGCATATGTCAAAAAATTCAAAACCGAATGCTTGACGTGGTAATCCTTGAGGTGATTCATGAGATGTGTGCCATACCCCTTTAACGACAAAACAAATAACGCTGGGGTCAACAAGAAAGTCCTCGTAAGTGTTTCCAGGAGAGTATTACCCGGGGCTCCTTACGAGTTTCAATATACCCTCAAACAAACTGTTGGAAGAATTTGGACTAATGTAGCCTGTTCCAGGCTCTCAGAAATTAGGAAAGACGCGCAAGTAAATGGAATAGGTTAATAATAATAATAAAGATAACTATGATTATAATAATAATAGGTAATGATAATGATGATGATGATGATGTCAGTGGTGATAATAGTTATTGTTACAATTATAAATTATTGTTATAATCATAAAAAAATAATGATGATGATCATGATGATGACGACAACGATGATGGATGAAGCAAGAGTCGATGATGATAAAACAGTAATACTAAAAAAATTGATCTTTTAATCCACGATTTTAATACGAGGAACAGCGGGACCACCATTGCTTTGCCGAAAGTGAAACTTGACTTTTTTACTTTTTAGGCGCTTCAGCTTTTAATTCCTTACCTTTAAAAATCAAGCAAATTAGCTGTAGGATACCATTTAGGGAGTCTTTAGATCAATTTTTTGTATAGTGTAGTTAGTTAGTTGCGTAGTCATTCTTATCTTATTTTAGTTTTTATCCTTATATTATGTTATTATGACAGGACCCCTTTAATAACAGTGCTCTTGCATTGAAGGGCTATCCTGTATAAATATTCGTTATTATTTATTTATTTATTTATTTATTTTTAATTTATTAGGAAATTTACCCGTAAAATTTCTTTTTACTGACAGGAGCAATACCACTGACAGTTACAAGCAGTATGAATGGCTAACTGACTTTACACACGCGAAGGATAATACCTTGACTTGCTCATTTGAAGTGACGGCACAAAACACGATTTCTGTGAAGTTCTGCGAGGGAAACATGCGGAAACAGATTCCACCAATCGGCTTGTTGTCCTTAACCAAAGCTAGAGTCTTGTGTTTTCTGCAAAATAAAACAACTTACAATCAACAACAATGCATCTCACATAGAACCTGCACCAACTCTAGCAGGGAGTGTAAGTTATGCGACACCATTTCGATTTTGTTGGACCTTTTACTTTACTGACAGTGTTTGTAGTTACGTCCGTGCATCTCAGTAGAAAATAGGATCTTTAAACTTCAACTGGGATTTCACAAGCCACAGGTTCGATTCGCAAGTGCGTGAAGTAAAGAATTTCTCGGTGCCTATAAGATGGCATACTTTTCAAGTTTTACTGGGTAAAACCTTAAACTGGAAAGCCTTTACGTTAAAAAGAAACTGATAATGAATTTTTTCAGCCGAGGACGAAAGGGAAAGGAGGTTTGTGAGGGGAATTTGACGTAAATGAAGGCTAAAATAAAGCAAAATCTACTTCACCTTTTCCTTTCTATGAATGAATTTTTTTTGCATGGGCTGAAGGCTTTCCATCAATATGAGCCTGTGTCAGGACTCAGGAGGCAGTAACGCGGAGCGAGCAACTCCAATACTAGGCCTATGTTACGACGTTTTCACAAAACGGTTTATTTTTAGATATACTTTAGAGCACTTTTTGCTCCGTCAAACAAAATTTGAAACAAATCATAACAAATTTTCTTTTTCTGCTCCGTCTATGAGCGCATTCAAAGTATCGTAAACATCATTAAAAGGTCAAAAATATAATTTTCAAGTCTGCAGTTTTTGCCGACTTGTTTGTGGAACTTCATATTCTAAATTCGCGCCAAAACCGTTCTAAAAATAAACTAGTCGTGAAAATGTGACGCGAGTACATGGAAGTTGATCGTTCCGAGTTATGGGCTCTCGCAATGCGAGAGAAGCGCACGTGACGCACTCTAAAAAGGGACGGGGATGGGGACCCACCCCCACCCCCCAATTTTTTCCGCGTTGCTTAAAGGAAACGGGGAAGACTGCTACGCAGGTTACACCTGTATAATTCATACTTACGGGTCAAAGACAAGTCTCGAGATGTACTCTTTCGGCATTCTTGGCAGCTGATATGAGAACACGTTTTGCAATCCTACCAACCAAAGAAGTGTTTGTTTTGAAGGCTGTCTGTTGAATGAATTGCCCACCACATGGAATTCAATCACGCCTCTTCTTTCTTCGCAGCGAGCAGCCTCATCTCTGGCGCTGTGAGTTCCAGGGTACAGTCCACCCTGAAACAGTTAAAACAACAGTTCCGGTTAAACCGAGCTTTTATCCCGTCGGATAAGGCAGTTTACATGAGGACGAGGACCTCCACGAGGATGAGATTTAACTTAATGTTTTTTTCGCGTATTCTTAAAAATAAACACCCCAGAAAGCATCATTGTACTTTTTTTGCCCCAGAAAAGTTAGCACGGTTATTTTTATTGAAGGATGTTACATTGTAAGCCCTCTCCCCATCGGAAAATGATAAAACTTGTGACATTTGATAACTTGTTTCTGTCACTGTGACATTGTCGCTAAAACCATTACTTGAGTGACGAGAGCTACGACGTTTTCCCGCCAAAATGACGCTGGTTCAAGTACGCGCACTACTTAGTGTTGGAAGAGTCTCCTCCTCGTACTTGTCCTCGCCTTAGAATCTAAAGATTTCTATTCACTGCTTATGTAACCGCTTCTTCCCACGATAAATTTCCTGTGGGATATAAGGATGGAAATGTAAAACAGATAAAAGAAAGCGACCATGAAAGCTACTAGGATGTTTATTTCAGATTGATTTGCGTCCCACGATAAAACAACCATGCAATCACAAGAGTGGCCACGAAATTTCCCGCCAAAAAGACCTCACAGCATGCGTCGAGTAGCGCGGGAAATAAAAATGACTGTGGCCGCATTAACGTTCGTATGTAAAACACTAATAACCTCGTCCTTTAGCCTCCAAAGATGGACAAAAATCCTTGAATAGGCCATTTGGCAAGAAGGCGTAATTTAACTACTACGACCAGAATCCTTTTCGTTTCTCCTTTCATAGTTAAATTTGGTAATTCCAGTGAGAGGGCCCTAATTTGCACAAAAAAAGCAAAACCCTGAGAAAGTCTGATCGTAGCAGTAAAATGATGTCATCGCGCAAATGGCCTATTGCAGCATACAACTGGATAAGAGCTTTTAAAAACCACCACAAAATACTTGAAATTTGTAACAAACCTCCGGGCCTAACATGGCGGAAGGGTCAGATATAGTTCCTACGATCTGAGTCAAAACCTCAAGTGGTACATCTCCTGCAAAAAGCAAATAGACGACATTGTAATCTGTGACTGTTGATGCAGCTGTTATCACTTTTATGATGATGATAAGTCTTAATGAGAAACACCTGGCTGGTGGGGGGGGGGGGGGGGGGGGGGGTCAGGAGCTATAAATACTGGAACTTTACATAGGGAAAGGGAGGGTAGCCGGAACTCCCGCCCGAACCGCTAGTTCTCAATAGTCCCGTGTTCAAACCTCCGCCAGGCTTGAAAAATAGCTAACAGGTTTGCCTCCTGCCAGTTGGGATCCTTAACCCTTGATTTTCCTTTGGTTTCCGCTAAAAAAAAATCCGTAAAAATCCATTCAACAAAATTTGAAACAAATCACCACAACTTCTATTTTTCCAACAACCCCTGTCACTTTCAACATCCCGTAACTTTTATGTAAAACTGTCAATCACGAGCAATAAGCGCGAACTTAACTTCCTATGCGCCTTTACACTTGTTACTTACCGAGCAACCCTCTTATGTTTATATTGGATTAGATGTTTCATTGAAGAGGATAAGCACGTATTTATTTATTTACCTGTTTATTTTTATTCATTGATTTATAAATTTACTTATTTATCAGTTACCTGCCAGCTTTTGTCGCTTTGCATCAGTACCAAGAGATCCATCATTCTCTGCACCCCTTTTCTCGCCGGACATTTCTGTTAAAAAAATAGCATTTTTTTACTCCAAGTAAGTTTATCAATGTAGTTTTCAAAACATTAACAGTTGGTATATTTTTTGCAGTCATCTGTCATTTTTATACCTGGAAGTTTCATTTGAATGCGTTGGAATTGTGAAAAATGGACTGTGCGACTGGAGGCAGCCATTTCAAGCTAACGGTCAAGATGGAATACATTGTGATAATTAACGCCTTTTAATGGCATTTTTTCACACAACTGTTAGATTCTCTTAGGGTCTGTTTACATGGATGTAGGGGACCCCCGGTAGGTGAGGTATCCCGCTTAGGTTGGGTAGGCCGTCTGTCCATATAATCTCTCATTTCAATTTGATCACGTTTTCATGATAGCTGGGGTGACCATATGAGAGATCATAAGGACAGGCAGGTTACCAAACCTAAGCGGGTTACCTCACCTACCTGGGAACCCCCACCTCCACTTAAACAGGCCTTTAATCCTTGTTCAAACGAATTCAGTGCTAATGAGGAATATCTATTGTCCTCGCTCATTTCAGTGATATGCATTAGATTTGGAAAATGCTAAGTTCAACGTTTGAATAGACCTTATTCACGATGTCCGCCATCTTTGCACGCGCTCTAGGATCGATGGGATAAAAGCTATGTCACGTGGCATTTCGGGGAGCAAACAAGTGATAAAATTTGCCTATACGAGTAATCGTGGTCGAGTTTCGTTATTCTATAAAAACGAAACGACAATTTCGTAGTAATGAAAAATGTACATATCGAATTTTGGCAAGATTTACGTCATTACTGTTTGCCATGAGGTCATTGACGGTTACTACTGCATATAAAAAGTAACAATGATCACTTCCACCTATATTTTGACATTATCGTCTTTAAGATGAAAAGCTCTTCATTTCCCGTTGTCTAGAATCAACAAACTCAACGCGATTTCTTCCATTGACAATTTTTTCCACTTGTTTGTCCCCTAAGAAACCACATGACATTGTTTTCATCCCATCTGTCCTTAAGCGCGGGCAAAGATGGCGGGTATCGTAAAGAAGGTCTATTGGGCCTTAGCCCAAGCATCAGTTCTTCCTTAGATGTTAGGGGAGGGGAGGGAGGGGAGATCTACTTACAAAACGGAAATGATAGTGAAAAAGAGGCGGGAATGTAGGATCAGGACCCACAATTCCAGACCCCATCAGTAGTCAGCTGAAGCAACAACGCCGGCGACAGCTACGAAAACGTCACTCAAAAAGTGAATTTGCGCTGCCTCAAACTTTATCGCGCTTATTCCATCTCGTTTAATTCGTCAAATACTGGAGTTGAGTTCTAAAGGACTATATCAAAGTTCAGGTAAAAAAAAGGACAGTTCCCGTCCTCGACAAATCGTGAAATAAGGCATTTCGCGTCGTACTCGCGCGGTGACGGCAAAGAAATGTATAAAAAATGTGATACACCTGCAAAGTTGTTGTTTTGCAAATCTAAACCTATTGCTTTTTGCCGTTCTCGTTGCCGTCGGCGTCGCCGTCGCCGTCGCCATTAAGCTCCCTAATACCTTCTGAAGGAGAGCTGGAAGTTGACAATTGAAGATCCGAGGATGACGACAGGCTGGAACCAACTGCTGAGCTAATAGGAGGGAATAAAAAATTTAAAACAACCATATGTCTAACACAACAGAACCATTTATCCTACATAAGACACAAATTACCCTGTATAAAGGGCACATTAAAGGGCTTTTTACATGGAGGTGGGAGACCCCATATACGTGAGATAACATATAAAGGGTCGGCCTACCTATCAAGTAAACGTGATCAAGTTATGATGAGAGATTACATGGACAGGGGGGTTACCACACTTACCTGGTTTCCTGGGTTACCTCACTTCCTTCTAAAAGGGCCCTAAGGCCCAACTTCGCTAAGACGCGTCTTATCGAAGAAAAGATGTTAGGAGCTGTTTAGCTTAGACAAGAAAACTCAGCTAAATTTCAGACGATATGTTTCGTATATAAGGAATAATTCGCGTCTTATTTAGAACGCGTCAATATTATTCCTCCTCCAAAAGAACCTTTTGTAGAGATGGGAGGATCTACGTTTCTTTCTAAGCCCGATTTCTATTATATAGTCTATTATAGAGTGACAACAGTGACAACAGTGACAACGGTGACAACGGTGAAAACGCTGACAAAGGTGAAAACAGTGACAACAGTGACAACGATGACAACGGTGGCAACAAAGACAACAGTGACAACGGTAACAACAGTGACAATAGTGAAAAGAGTGACAACGGTGACAACGCTGACAACGTGACAACGGTGACAACGGTGACAACAGTGACAGAGGTGACAACAGTGACAACAGTGACAGAGGTAAGAACAGTGACAAAAGTGACAACGGTGACAACGTGACAACGGTCACAACGGTGACAACAGTGACAACGACGCCAACGGTGACAGCAGTGACAACGGTGACAACGGTGACAGAGGTGACAACAGTGACAACGGTGACAACGGTGACAACAGTGACAGAGGTGACAACAGTGACACCGGTGACAACAGTGACAACGATGACAACGGTGACAACGGTGACAACAGTGACAGAGGTGACAACAGTGACACCGGTGACAACAGTGACAACGATGACAACGGTGACAACAGTGACAACGGTGACAACGGTGACAGAGGTGAAAACAGTGACAACAGTGACAACGGTGACAACGGTAACAACGTGACAACGGTGACAACGTGACAACGGTGACAACAGTGACAGAGGTGACAACAGTGGCAGAGGTGACAACAGTCACAACAGTGACAACAGTGACAACGGTGACAACGGTGACAACGGTGACAGCGTGACAACGCTGCAACGGTGACAACAGTGACAACGATGACGACGGTGACAACAGTGACAACAATGACAGAGGTGACAACAGTGACAACAGTGACAACGGTGACAACGGTGACACCGTGACAACGGTGACAACGGTGACAAAAGTGACAGAGGTGACAACAGTGACAACAGTGACAACGGTGACAATGGTGACAACGTGACAAAGGTGACAACGGTGACAACGGTGACAACAGTGACAGAGGTGACAACGGTGACAACAGTGACAACGGCGACAACGGTGACAGAGGTGACAACAGTGACAACGGTGACAACGTGACAACGGTGACAACAGTGAGAGAGGTGACAACAGTGACAACAGTGACAATGGTGACAACGGTGACAACGTGACAATGGTGACAACGGTGACAACAATGACAACGATGACAACGGTGACAACGGTGACAGAGGTGACCACAGTGACAACGGTGACAACGGTGACAACCTGACAACGGTGACAACGGTCACAACAGTGACAGAGGTGACAACAGTGACAACAGTGACAACGGTGACAACAGTGAGAGAGGTGACAACAGTGACAGAGGTGACAACAGTGACAACAGTGACAATGGTGACAACGGTGACAACGTGACAATGGTGACAACGGTGACAACAATGACAACGATGACAACGGTGACAACGGTGACACAGGTGACCACAGTGACAACGGTGACAACGGTGACAACGTGACAACGGTGACAACGGTCACAACAGTGACAGAGGTGACAACAGTGACAACGGTGACAACAGTGACAGAGGTGACAACAGTGACAACAGTGACAACGATGACAACGGTCACAACAGTGACAACGGTAACAACGGTGACAACGGTGACAGAGGTGACAACAGTGACAACGGTGACAACAGTGACAATGGTGACAACAGTGACAGAGGTGACAACAGTGACAACGGTGACAACGTGACAACGGTGACAACAGTGACAGAGGTGACAACAGTGACAACAGTGACAGAGGTGACAACAGTGACAACAGTGACAATGGTGACAACAGTGACAAAGATGACAACAGTGACAACAGTGACAACGGTGACAACGGTGACAGAGGTGAGAACAGTGACAACAGTGCAACAGTGACAACGGTGACAACGTGACAACGGTGACAAGAGTGACAGAGGTGACAACAGTGACAACAGTGACAGAGGTGACAACAGTGACAACAGTGACAATGGTGACAACAGTGACAACGATGACAACAGTGACAACAGTGACAACGGTGACAACGGTGACAGAGGTGAGAACAGTGACAACAGTGCAACGGTGACAACAGTGACGTGACAACGGTGACAACGGTGACAACAGTGACAGAGGTGACAACAGTGACAACGGTGACAACGTGACAACGGTGACAACAGTGACAGAGGTGACAACAGTGACAACAGTGACAGAGGTGACAACAGTGACAACAGTGACAATGGTGACAACAGTGACAAAGATGACAACAGTGACAACAGTGACAACGGTGACAACGGTGACAGAGGTGAGAACAGTGACAACAGTGCAACAGTGACAACGGTGACAACGTGACAACGGTGACAAGAGTGACAGAGGTGACAACAGTGACAACAGTGACAGAGGTGACAACAGTGACAACAGTGACAATGGTGACAACAGTGACAACGATGACAACAGTGACAACAGTGACAACGGTGACAACGGTGACAGAGGTGAGAACAGTGACAACAGTGCAACGGTGACAACAGTGACGTGACAACGGTGACAACGGTGACAACAGTGACAGAGGTGACAACAGTGACAACGGTGACAACGGTGACAACGTGACAACGGTGACAACGGCGACAACAGTGATAACGATGACAATGGTGACAACAGTGACAACGGAGACAACAGTGACAACGTGACAACGGTGACAACAGTGACAGAGGTGACAACAGTGACAACAGTGACAATGGTGACAACAGTCACAACGATGACAACAGTGACAACGGTGACAACGGTGACAGAGGTGACAACAGTGACAACAGTGACAACGGTGACAACGTGACAACGTGACAACGGTGACAAAAGTGACAGAGGTGACAACAGTGACAACAGTGACAACAGTGACAATGGTGACAACGTGACAAAGGTGACAACGCTGACAACAGTGACAGAGGTGACAACGGTGACAACAGTGACAACGGTGACAACGGTGACAACAGTGACAACGGTGACAACGGTGACAACGTGACAACGGTGACAACAGTGACAGAGGTGACAACAGTGACAACAGTGACAGAGGTGACAACAGTGACAACAGTGACAACAGTGACAACAGTGACAATGGTGACAACGGTGACAACGTGACAATGGTGACAACGGTGACAACAGTGAGAACGATAACAACGGTGACAGAGGTGACCACAGTGACAACGGTGACAACGTGACAACGGTCACAACGGTCACAACAGTGACAGAGGTGACAACAGTGACAACGGTGACAACAGTGACACAGGTGACAACAGTGACAACAGTGACAACAGTGACAATGGTGACAACAGTCACAACGATGACAACAGTGACAACGGTGACAACGTGACAACGTGACAACGGTGACAAAAGTGACAGAGGTGACAACAGTGACAACGGTGACAACGTGACAACGGTCACAACGGTCACAACAGTGACAGAGGTGACAACAGTGACAACGGTGACAACAGTGACACAGGTGACAACAGTGACAACAGTGACAACAGTGACAATGGTGACAACAGTCACAACGATGACAACAGTGACAACGGTGACAACGTGACAACGTGACAACGGTGACAAAAGTGACAGAGGTGACAACAGTGACAACAGTGACAACGGTGACAATGGTGACAACGTGACAAAGGTGACAACGCTGACAACAGTGACAGAGGTGACAACGGTGACAACAGTGACAACGGTGAAAACGGTGACAGAGGTGACAACAGTGACAACGGTGACAACATGACAACGGTGACAACAGTGACAGAGGTGACAACAGTGACAACAGTGACAGAGGTGACAACAGTGACAACAGTGACAACAGTGACAATGGTGACAACGGTGACAACGTGACAATGGTGACAACGGTGACAACAGTGAGAACGATGACAACAGTGACAGAGGTGACCACAGTGACAACGGTGACAACGGTGACAGAGGTGAGAACAGTGACAACAGTGCAACGGTGAAAACGGTGACAGAGGTGACAACAGTGACAACGGTGACAACATGACAACGGTGACAACAGTGACAGAGGTGACAACAGTGACAACAGTGACAGAGGTGACAACAGTGACAACAGTGACAACAGTGACAATGGTGACAACGGTGACAACGTGACAATGGTGACAACGGTGAGAACAGTGAGAACGATGACAACAGTGACAGAGGTGACCACAGTGACAACGGTGACAACGTGACAACGGTGACAACGGTCACAACAGTGACAGAGGTGACAACAGTGACAACAGTGACAACGGTGACAACGGTAACAACGTGACAATGGTGACAACGTGACAACGGTGACAACAGTGACAGAGGTGACAACAGTGGCAGAGGTGACAACAGTGACAACGGTGACAACGGTGACAACGGTGACAGCGTGACAACGGTGACAACGGTCACAACAGTGACAACGATGACGACGGTGACAACAGTGACAACGGTGACAACGGTGACAGAAGTGACAACAGTGACAACGGTGACAACGTGACAACAGTGACAACAGTGACAACAGTGACAACGGTGACAACGGTGACAGAGGTGACAACAGTGACAACAGTGATAGAGGTGACAACAGTGACAACGGTGACAACGGTGACAACAGTGACAGAGGTGACAACAGTGACAACAGTGACAACAGTGAAAATGGTGACAACAGTGACAACGGTGACAACGGTGACAGAGGTGACAACAGTGACAACAGTGACAACGGTGACAACGGCGACAACGTGACAACGGTGACAACGTGACAACGTGACAACGGTGACAACAGTGACAGAGGTGACAACAGTGACAACAGTGACAGAGGTGAAAACAGTGACAACAGTGACAACGGTGACAACGGTGACAACAGTGACAACGGTGGCAACGGTGACAGAGGTGAGAACAGTGACAACGGTGACAACGGTAACAACGTGACAACGGTGACAACGTGACAACAGTGACAACAGTGACAGAGGTGACAACAGTGACAGAGGTGAAAACAGTGACAACAGTGACAACGGTGACAACGGTGACAACGGTGACAACGGTGACAACGTGACAACGGTGACAACGGTGACAACAGTGACAACGATGACAACGGTGACAAGAGTGACAACAGTGACAACGGTGACAACGGTGACAGAGGTGACAACTGTGACAACAGTGACAACAGTGACAACGGTGACAACGGTGACAACGTGACAACGGTGACAACGTGACAACGGTGACAACGGTGACAACAGTGACAGAGGTGACAACAGTGACAACAGTGACAGAGGTGACAACAGTGACAACAGTGACAACGGTGACAATGGTGACAACGTGACAACGGTGACAACAGTGACAACAGTGACAGAGGTGAAAACAGTGACAACAGTGACAACGGTGACAACGGTGACAACGGTGACAACGGTGACAACGTGACAACGGTGACAACGGTGACAACAGTGACAACGATGACAACGGTGACAAGAGTGACAACAGTGACAACGGTGACAACGGTGACAGAGGTGACAACTGTGACAACAGTGACAACAGTGACAACGGTGACAACGGTGACAACGTGACAACGGTGACAACGTGACAACGGTGACAACGGTGACAACAGTGACAGAGGTGACAACAGTGACAACAGTGACAGAGGTGACAACAGTGACAACAGTGACAACGGTGACAATGGTGACAACGTGACAACGGTGACAACAGTGACAACAGTGACAGAGGTGAAAACAGTGACAACAGTGACAACGGTGACAACGGTGACAACAGTGACAACGGTGGCAACGGTGACAGAGGTGACAACAGTGACAGAGGTGACAACAGTGACAACAGTGACAGAGGTGACAACAGTGACAACGTGACAACGGTCACAACGGTGACAACAGTGACAGAGGTGACAACAGTGACAACAGTGACAGAGGTGAAAACAGTGACAACAGTGACAACGGTGACAACGGTGACAACAGTGACAACGGTGGCAACGGTGACAGAGGTGAGAACAGTGACAACGGTGACAACGGTAACAACGTGACAACGGTGACAACGTGACAACAGTGACAGAGGTGACAACAGTGACAGAGGTGAAAACAGTGACAACAGTGACAACGGTGACAACGGTGACAACGGTGACAACGGTGACAACAGTGACAACGATGACAACGGTGACAAGAGTGACAACAGTGACAACGGTGACAACAGTGACAGAGGTGACAACAGTGACAACAGTGACAGAGGTGACAACAGTGACAACAGTGACAACGGTGACAATGGTGACAACGTGACAACGGTGACAACGGTGACAACAGTGACAGAGGTGACAACAGTGACAACAGTGACAGAGGTGACAACAGTGACAACAGTGACAACGGTGACAATGGTGACAACGTGACAACGGTGACAACAGTGACAGAGGTGAGAACAGTGAAAGAGGTGACAACAGTGACAAAAGTGACAACGGTGACAACGTAACAACGGTGACAACGGTGACAACAGTGACAACGATGACAACGGTGACAACGGTGACAACGATGACAACGGTGACAGAGGTGACAACAGTGACAACAGTGAGAACGGTGACAACGTGACAACGGTGACAACGTGACAACGGTGACAACGGTGACATTAGTGACAACGATGACAACGGTGACAACGGTGACAACAGTGACATCGGTGACAACGGTGATAAGGTGACAACGGTGACAACAGTGACAACAGTAGGGACTTTAAGATAGGTCACTACGGTAGGCTGGGACGGTTGGATGCGTATACGGGCGGCCTGGGGCCATGACGGTAAGAAGCCGCGAAAATTTTCACTTTAAGGTCGGACAACAAAACAGAGGACGGTGAAGTCATGTGGGAAACTCGCTTGTCATTTCTTTCGCAGAAGGCTCAATTACTGAAGAAGAGTTTCTTGTTTTATACGAAGAATACCAATCAGAAGAATAAGGGTACAAATTAAAGCCAGCTAGCTAGTTTTCAAAACTGTAGTCGATGTTTTTATTTGAACTTTCTTTTCCTAAGCCAACACCTTTTGAGTTAAAGAAATCTTTTCTTGATAAAAAATGCAGTTTTAAGTTATAAAAAGACGGCTACAATCATCACTGTTAGGCCCAGTTGAAACGTCGAACTTCTCATGTGCCGAATTAAAACTAAAGCACAAATTACTAAAATTTATTTTCACTTGTTTCAAGCATTCTAGACCATTGAACATCCTGAACATCCTGAAAATGAATCGAGTTCGACTACACTTTAAGTTCGACGCCTGAGTCAACCTCGAACCATTTAGGTATTAAGTTCGGTACATGAAAAGATGAACGTTTGAACTGGGCCTTACCTTTCTTTTCGGCAATTTTCCTCTGCCATTGCGGACGACACTAGGTAGAAAACAAGCAGTCGCCATGCGGCCGCGAGCTAAGTTATGAATGAACTCAGACATTTTCGCTTTTTTTTTTTCATTTCACCGATACGTAAATCAATGTAAACACAAGCCAACGCGTATTTAACCTAGTGGCTACTCAGTTTTAGAAGAAAAGTGACAATAAGTATGCATGAACTCTTCTCAGTTTCACCGTTGTCTTCACGACGAAAAACCCAGCGAAAACATACCGTCCCAGAAGGACGACGGTAAAAGGTCACGCCTTTTTTGCCTGACATGACATCTATCTAACCGTCCCAGGCGACCCTAGTGACCTATCTTAAAGTCCCTAGTGACAACAGTGACAACGGTGACAAGGGTGACAACGTGAGAACGGTGACAACGGTGACAACAGTGACAACGGTGACAACGGTGACAACCGTGACAACGGTGACAACCGTGACAACGGTGACAACGGTGACAAAAGTGACAACAGTGACAACAGTGACAACAGTGACAACAGTGACAACAGTGACAATGGTGACAACAGTGACAACGGAGATAACAGTGACAACACTGACAACGGTGACAACGGTGATAACAGTAACAACAGTGACAACGGTGACAACAGTGACAACAGTGACAACGGTGACTACGGTGACAACGGTGACAACAGTGACAACGGTGACAACACTGACAACAACGACAACGGTGACAACGGTGACAACAGTGAAAACAGTGAAAACGTTCACAACAGTGACAACGGTGACAACAGTGACAACGGTGACAAAAATGACAACAGTGACAACAGTGAAACCGGTGACGACGGAGACAACGCTGACAACACTGACAAGAATGACAACGGTGACAACGGTCACAACAGTAACAACAGTGAAAACAGTGACAACGGTGACAACAGTGACAACGATGACAACGGTCACAACAGTGACAACGGTAACAACGGTGACAACGGTGACAGAGGTGACAACAGTGACAACGGTGACAATGTGACAACGCTGACAACGGTGACAACGGTGACAACAGTTACAGAGGTGACAACAGTGACAACAGTGACAATGGTGACAACAGTGACAACGATGACAATGGTGACAACAGTGACAACGATGACAACAGTGACAACGGTGACAACGGTGACAACAGTGACAACGGTGACAGAGGTGACAACGTGACAACGGTGACAACGTGACAACGGTGACAACGTGACAACGGTGACAACAGTGACAGAGGTGACAACAGTGACAACAGTGACAGAGGTGACAACAGTGACAACAGTGACAACGGTGACAACAGTGACAACAGTGACAACGGTGACAACGGTGACAGAGGTGACAACAGTGACAACAGTGACAACGGTGACAACGGTGACAACGTGACAACGGTGACAACAGTGACAACAGTGACAACGGTGACAGAGATGAGAACAGTGACAACGGTGACAACGGTGACAACGGTAACAACGTGACAACGGTGACAACGTGACAACGGTGACAACAGTGACACAGGTGACAACAGTGACAGAGGTGACAACAGTGACAACAGTGACAACAGTGACAACGGTGACAACGGTGACAACTTGACAACGGTGACAACGGTGACAACAGTGACAACGATGACAACGGTGACAACAGTGACAACGGTGACAACGGTGACAGAGGTGACAACAGTGACAACAGTGACAACGGTGACAACGGTGACAACGGTGACAACAGTGACAGAGGTGACAACAGTGACAACAGTGACAACGATGACAACGGTCACAACAGTGACAACGGTAACAACGGTGACAACGGTGACAGAGGTGACAACAGTGACAACGGTGACAACAGTGACAATGGTGACAACAGTGACAGAGGTGACAACGGTGACAACGTGACAACGGTGACAACAGTGACAACAGTGACAACGGTGACAACAGTGACAACGGTGACAGAGATGAGAACAGTGACAACGGTGACAACGGTGACAACGGTAACAACGTGACAACGGTGACAACGTGACAACAGTGACAACAGTGAGAACGGTGACAAGGGTGACAACGTGAGAATGGTGAAAACGGTGACAACAGTGACAACGGTGACAACGGTGACAACCGTGACAAAAGTGACAACAGTGACAACAGTGACAACGGTGACAACAGTGACAATGGTGACAACAGTGACAACGGAGATAACAGTGACAACACTGACAACGGTGACAACGGTGACAACGGTGATAACAGTAACAACAGTGACAACGGTGACAACAGTGACAACGGTGACTACGGTGACAACGGTGACAACAGTGACAACGGTGACAACGGTGACAACACTGACAACAGCGACAACGGTGACAACAGTGACAACAGTTAAAACGTTCACAACAGTGACAACAGTGACAACGGTGACAACAGTGAAAAAAGTGACAACGGTGACAACAGTGACAACGGTGACAAAAATGACAACGGTGACAACAGTGACAGAGGTGACAACAGTGACAACAGTGACAGAGGTGACAACAGAGACAAAAGTGACAACGGTGACAACGGTGACAACGTAACAACGGTGACAACAGTGACAACGGTGACAACGGTGACAACGATGGCAACGGTGACAGAGGTGACAACAGTGACAACAGTGACAACGGTGACAACGTGACAACGGTGAGAACGGCGACATTAGTGACAACGATGACAGCGGTGACAACGGTGACAACAGTGACAACGGTGACAACGGTGATAAGGTGACAACGGTGACAACAGTGACAACAGTGACAAAGATGACAACAGTGACAACAGTGACAACGGTGACAAGGGTGACAACGTGAGAATGGTGACAACGGTGACAACAGTGACAACGGTGACAACCGTGACAACGGTGACAACCGTGACAACAGTGACAACAGTGACAACAGTGACAACGGTGACAACAGTGACAATGGTGACAACAGTGACAACGGAGATAACAGTGACAACACTGACAACGGTGACAACGGTGATAACAGTAACAACAGTGACAACGGTGACAACAGTGACAACGGTGACTACGGTGACAACGGTGACAACAGTGACAACGGTGACAACGGTGACAACACTGACAACAGCGACAACGGTGACAACAGTGACAACAGTTGAAACGTTCACAACAGTGACAACAGTGACAACGGTGACAACAGTGAAAAAAGTGACAACGGTGACAACAGTGACAACGGTGACAAAAATGACAACAGTGACAACAGTGACAACGGTGACGACGGAGACAACGGTGACAACACTGACAAGAATGACAACGGTGACAACGGTCACAACAGTAACAACAGTGACAACAGTGACAACAGAGACATTCACAACGGTGACAACGGTGACAACGGTGACAACAGTGACAACAGTGACATTCACAACGGTGACAACGGTGACAACGGTGACAACCGTGACAACAGTGACATTCACAACGGTGACAACGGTGACAACAGTTGTAACAGTGAAAACGGTGACAACAGTGACAACGGTGACAACGGTGACAACGGTGACAACAGTGACAACAGTGACAACGGTGACAACAGTGACAACGGTGACAACGGTGACAACACTGACAACAGTGACAACGATGACAACGGTGATAACAGTGACAACAGTGAAAACGTTCACAACAGTGACAACAGTGACAACGGTGACAACAGTGAAAACAGTGACAACGGTGACAACGGTGAGAAAAATGACAACAGTGACAACGCTGACAATGGTGACAACAGTGACAACGGTCACAACAGTAACAACAGTGACAACAGTGACAACAGTGACAACGGTGACTACGGTGACAACGGTGACAACAGTGACAACGGTGACAACACTGACAACAACGACAACGGTGACAACGGTGACAACAGTGAAAACGTTCACAACAGTGACAGAGGTGACAACAGTGACAACAGTGACAGAGGTGACAACAGAGACAAAAGTGACAACGGTGACAACGGTGACAACGGTGACAACGTAACAACGGTGACAACAGTGACAACGGTGACAACGGTGACAACGATGGCAACGGTGACAGAGGTGACAACAGTGACAACAGTGACAACGGTGACAACGTGACAACGGTGAGAACGGCGACATTAGAGACAACGATGACAGCGGTGACAACGGTGACAACGGTGATAAGGTGACAACGGTGACAACAGTGACAACAGTGACAAAGGTGACAACAGTGACAACAGTGACAACGGTGACAAGGGTGACAACGTGAGAATGGTGACAACGGTGACAACAGTGACAACGGTGACAACCGTGACAACGGTGACAACCGTGACAACAGTGACAACAGTGACAACAGTGACAACGGTGACAACGGTGACAACGGTGATAACAGTAACAACAGTGACAACGGTGACAACAGTGACAACGGTGACTACGGTGACAACGGTGACAACAGTGACAACGGTGACAACGGTGACAACACTGACAACAGCGACAACGGTGACAACAGTGACAACAGTTGAAACGTTCACAATAGTGACAACAGTGACAACGGTGACAACAGTGACAACGGTGACAACAGTGACAACGGTGACAAAAATGACAACAGTGACAACAGTGACAACGGTGACGACGGAGACAACGGTGACAACACTGACAAGAATGACAACGGTGACAACGGTCACAACAGTAACAACAGTGACAACAGTGACAACGGTGACAACAGTGACAACGATGACAACGGTCACAACAGTGACAACGGTAACAACGGTGACAACGGTGAAGGAGGTGACAACAGTGACAACGGTGACAACAGTGACAACGGTGACAATGTGACAACGGTGACAACGGTGACAACGGTGACAACAGTTACAGAGGTGACAACAGTGACAACAGTGACAGAGGTGACAACAGTGACAACAGTGACAATGGTGACAACAGTGACAACGATGACAACAGTGACAACGGTGACAACGGTGACAACAGTGACAACGGTGACAACGGTGACAACGTGACAACGGTGACAACGTGACAACGGTGACAACGGTGAGAACAGTGACAGAGGTGACAACAGTGACAACAGTGACAGAGGTGACAACAGTGACAACAGTGACAACGGTGACAACAGTGACAACAGTGACAACGGTGACAACGTGACAACGGTGACAACGGTGACAACGTGACAACGGTGACAACAGTGACAACAGTGACAACGGTGACAGAGATGAGAACAGTGACAACGGTGACAACGGTGACAACGGTAACAACGTGACAACGGTGACAACGTGACAACGGTGACAACAGTGACAGAGGTGACAACAGTGACAGAGGTGACAACAGTGACAACAGTGACAACAGTGACAACAGTGACAACGGTGACAACAGTGACAATGGTGACAACAGTGACAACGGAGATAACAGTGACAACACTGACAACGGTGACAACGGTGACAACGGTGATAACAGTAACAACAGTGACAACGGTGACAACAGTGACAACGGTGACTACGGTGACAACGGTGACAATGGTGACAACGTGACAACGGTGACAATGGTGACAACAGTAACAGAGGTGACAACAGTGACAACAGTGACAGAGGTGACAACAGTGACAAAAGTGACAACGGTGACAACGGTGACAACGTAACAACGGTGACAACAGTGACAACGGTGACAACGGTGACAACGATGGCAACGGTGACAGAGGTGACAACAGTGACAACAGTGACAACGGTGACAACGTGACAACGGTGAGAACGGCGACATTAGTGACAACAATGACAGCGGTGACAACGGTGACAACAGTGACAACGGTGACAACGGTGATAAGGTGACAACGGTGACAACAGTGACAACAGTGACAAAGGTGACAACAGTGACAACAGTGACAACGGTGACAAGGGTGACAACGTGAGAATGGTGACAACGGTGACAACAGTGACAACGGTGACAACGGTGACAACCGTGACAAAAGTGACAACAGTGACAACGGTGACAACAGTGACAATGGTGACAACAGTGACAACGGAGATAACAGTGACAACACTGACAACGGTGACAACGGTGATAACAGTAACAACAGTGACAACGGTGACAACAGTGAGAACGGTGACTACGGTGACAACGGTGACAACAGTGACAACGGTGACAACGGTGACAACACTGACAACAGCGACAACGGTGACAACAGTGACAACAGTTAAAACGTTCACAACAGTGACAACAGTGACAACAGTGACAACAGTGAAAAAAGTGACAACGGTGACAACAGTGACAACGGTGACAAAAATGACAACAGTGACAACAGTGACAACGGTGACGAAGGAGACAACGGTGACAACACTGACAAGAATGACAACGGTGACAACGGTCACAACAGTAACAACAGTGACAACAGTGACAACAGAGACATTCACAACGGTGACAACGGTGACAACGGTGACAACAGTGACAACAGTGACAACAGTGACATTCACAACGGTGACAACGGTGACAACGGTGACAACCGTGACAACACTGAAAACGGTGACAACGGTGACAACAGTTGTAACAGTGAAAACGGTGACAACAGTGACAACGGTGACAACGGTGACAACGGTGACAACAGTGACAACAGTGACAACGGTGACAACAGTGACAACGGTGACAACGGTGACAACACTGACAACAGTGACAACGATGACAACGGTGATAACAGTGACAACAGTGAAAACGTTCACAACAGTGACAACAGTGACAACGGTGACAACAGTGAAAACAGTGACATTGGTGACAACGGTGAGAAAAATGACAACAGTGACAACGCTGACAATGGTGACAACAGTGACAACGGTCACAACAGTAACAACAGTGACAACAGTGATAACAGTGACAACGGTGACAAGGTGACAACAGTGACAACAGTAACAACGGTGACAACAGTGACAACGGTGACAATGGTGACAACACTGTCAACAGTGACAACGGTGACAACAGTGACAACGGTGACAACAGTGACAACGGTGACAACAGTGACAACAGTAACAACGGTGACAACAGTGACAACAGTGACGACGGTGACAATGGTGACAACACTTTCAACAGTGACAACGGTGACAATGGTGATAACACTGACAACGGTGACAACAGTGACAACGGTGAAGAGGGTGAGAACAGTGACAATGGTGACAACAGTGACAACAGGGAAAACATTGAAAATGGTGAGAAAGGTGGCAACAGTGACAACAGTGACAATAATGAAAACGGTGACAACGGTTACAACAGTGAGGACAGTGACAATGGTGAGAATGGTAACGACGGTGACAACGGTGACAATGGTAACAACGGTGACAACAGTGACATGGGTGACAAAGGTGGGAACAGTGACAACAGTGAAAACGGTGACAACGGTTACAACAGTGACGACAGTGACAATGGTGAGAACGGTAACGACGGTGACAATGGTGACAACAGTGACAACGGTGCAAACAGTGACAACAGTGACAACGGTTTTAACGGTGACAACAAGCGACAACAGTGACAACGTGTCATCAATTGGCTTCTATCACATTTCCATAATACATCTCTTCATCCATGCCAAAAAATTGCATAAGCATGGTTTCTGTCTTCTTTTGGGATGATTGTTATACACAGGAGAAATTGAAATCAATACTCAAGCAAAAGTTTAGTGGGTTAAAAAGCAGTGTATCATAAGCAATGTAAAAAAGGCATATAAATATCTATTGAATTTTAATATTGAGACATACCCGGTAGATGTAATAGGTCAAATTTGATTTCAGGTTAATTTTGATTTAACAAAGGTTGATTCTCAATTTCCTTTGTTTCCTAGTCCAGACTCATGAATAATTAGGGCTAGGAGACAGGAAATTAAGAATCAGCCTTTTCTTGAACCCTGACCTAAAGAAGTAGGTTGAAATCTCCTTCACTGTCTTACCTTGCAGTAGCCACAAGAGAATCCCCTCTTTCTGATAATGGTGTCAAAGGCGTTATTCTTGAAGCACCCAGGGATAATGACTGTGGAACTGTAAAGTCATCATCCCAGATTGGAGAGTTATCACCATAAACCTCTTCCTCTAACATTGAGAGAAATCTGAAAGGATATATGACAGAAATGAGAAATCTCAACACAGTATAAACTATAGGGCAATCTTAACTGATTTTATGGTTTACATTTTTGCTCATTAGCATATGAGTTAACCCAAAGAAGGCATTACCGTATGCACAAATTAAATTAAAAAGTTAAGAGAGTTGGTTAATGTGAGCAATTTCTGCAATTTTTAGCTCTTTACAAGCAATAACAAAAGTGGCAAAAACATTACTGAGCCCATACAAACTATTTGGTATACTGTATCAGGCTCAAATTTTCACAGATAACCTAAAATTGATGTGCTCTTTCGATATTCAGAGAGTTTATTTTACTAGCTTCATCAGAGAATTAAAGACATGAGAGCAATGCTGCTATCACAATCACTAGCTATCCAGACCCCCTGTCAACCAGGGGCGGAAGCAAGAGATTTACCCCTGCTACTTTCCTATGAAAAAAGAAGAAAAATAGACCTAAAAGAAATCCCTAGCTGTTTGATTCCTTGACTACTTGTTGTATTTACACAGAAACTTGACATCTTGGTGACAGCCCAGGCCCTACAGGAAGTTGTTCCAAAGGTAGATAGCACTCCACCTTATAAATATCTATCCAGTGGACAGCAAAATTGGTTTTTCTAATGTTTATCCACTGGATAGTGATTTATCCGGCAGATAACGCTATCCACCTTTTTGAACAACTGGAGGCTAGTCAGCAATGATACTACAATTTGCATAACTTTTGTGCCTACTCAACCTTGGGCACGCTTTTACATTAAAAAATAGTGAAAATCTGGATATGGTGTAGAAAATTCACACAAATTCTAAATTTCTCTTGGCAAAATCCCCAGAAATATATAACAACATGCAAATGATCTGCTTAAGAGACTTAATTTCAACATCATAGTATTTTGTCCACAGAATTAAACGATAAACTATCCTACCACAATGTGGTCTTACAGGAATAAAAGAGTTTATGTTGTCAAACAAGTGTTTCAATCTAGGAGTACAGTGATCCAGCTATAACACCATACCTTGGAAAATGAGTCAAAACAATAGTCCTTTTGTCTGGTGGCATTTTGTCTTTCTCTGCTCTGAACTTTTCCAAGAGTTGTCTCCTCATAACAGAGAACACTGATCTTAAAAGCACTCTTCCAAACACAGCTGTGGGATCATGTCTCTTTAAACTGTCACAAAATACTGGAACCTGGCAATAGCATAACCATCTGAAAAAAAGGAATGCTGTGTTTAACCCTTTAAGTCCCAATGATGACCAACAACAATTTTCTCCCAACAATATTTATACCTTGTCAAGAGATTAGGTTATGAGAATTTATGAAATGATCACTAAAGAGAAAATGCTTTGATCTGCCATCAAATTCTCTCAACTAATTCTTAAAGGAAATATATGGAGATCAGTTTGGAGAATTTGTATGTGGATATTGGGGCTTAAGGGGTTAATGTCTCTAAAACACTTAAATAAGTTCTACAACAAACAAATTTTAAAAGAACAAATAGTAATCCAGTTTTCAAGGTAACCCTTACGGTTTCCTTGTCTAAGAACATGTAACTCATGCTTACAAAAAACTGCACTGTTGAGTCTTTACCCTGAGACACATGTACAGTAATGATAACACAAAATGTTCCTCTAAGCAATGCATAGGAAGGTAAATACAAAAAGTGCAACAAAATCTTAACCCTAGATTAGTGCTAATGAGCCTTCAAAGGAACAGGGCTCTGGGGATAACTGTCACTGTCAAAAGTCTAGATAATTGTGGTCACTTTTGAATTCTATGCAGGCTAGTAATGTCAACTGACCTTGTGTAGTTCTGTTTGTAGGCCGCAAGATCCTCTCCTTGGCTGTGAAGTTTCTTTTGCGTTGGCGTCTCTAACTTCCAGTGGTTCAGACAATGTAGGAACATTTTTGCCAAGTCATGCATTATCTGCCATTCTCGTTGTGGAAGGTGGCCAAATTTGTATAGGACAAAGTTTAGGACTGCCTAAGAGATTAAAAAATACAATAATATTATAATCTCATTTATATTCATTCCATTTGTGTTTGATATAAATCTCCTTTTTACCTTGAACAAACTTGGAAGATGTTTGCTGATGTCAGTCTACACGCACTGTTATCATATTTTACTGTTATTGACTGTTATTGACAGGAGGTCAGCATAACACGCTCCTCGATTGGGAGAATTCTTTATATCAGACTTAGCCTCATCCAATAATACTAATATTAACTTGTTATACTACTGACATTTAACGGTAATATGCCTTTGGTTAGGTTTTCATTGATGTCTATAATAATACCTGGCTGCAAGACTGATTGCTTAGTATTGGTGAGTTTCAAACTAAGGTAAAGACATTACTTAATACCTACAATATACACTGTACCAATAATAATTATGTGGCTTTAAAACGCAACGTCCCCTATTCTAAAGTGCTGTATTGGTAGAATGAAAGCACCATAGACTACGAGCAGTCTCTCTTTTTTCTGTAGTCTGAAAGACACGCAAATGGCCACGCGCGTAACTGAAGGTGTGAGACGGGAGCTCCCACGAGCGTGCACTGCTCTGACTAAACCTGAAGAAAAAGAGAGACTTCTTGCAGTCTAAAAGCAGCATTGCTTTATGCTCTGTTAATTAAATCCAATTATATTATAACTGGATAATTTAATGAGTAAGCCACTCTGGGTACCACTTACTTTTCCAATACTTGGCTTCTCAAAAGGCGGTGTCCCAAGGGGACCCTCCACTGTAACAGTTGCCATCTGCAAAATTCCTTTTCTCAAAAGTCTAAACAAGTAAAAGTAAACTTGCTTGGTGTCAGCATCTTCCTCCTTGTGCACGCACATAAATAAGTTCTCTACATCGATTACCATGCACAACAGTCTATTAAGTTCATCTTCTGGAATGTCATGTAAGTGTGAGATGTGGGCACCAAGGGTGTGGCTGCAACTGCGGCATGGGTCTGTCAAGTTAGCAAGGGGCTGAGAGAGGTCCACTCTACTGGGTGTTGGTGGGGGATTGGGATTCTTCCACCCATTACATTTGCAAGACTCCTCAGCCTGAAAGAAAAGAAAGTGACTAACTTACAGTATAGACTCCAAAAAAATTGGTCTTTTTCTCAAATCAATCTTTTTTTTTACAATTTGAAGCACTAGCATAGCATCAGAGTTTCACACGCAAATCCTGCAAGCCTCACACTCACTCAGGGCATGTGAGTGAGACAAAAAACTAGCCTCGCTCCAGACCTTTTGTTTTGACTGTTTGCATGTAAATGTACTTGACTACCCAAAAATATAGTTTGTTTTGCAGTCCATGACCAACTGTGAATGTAATGGGACTTGATTGTAGATGTCAAGACTTGCAATGTGATGCTGAAGACGAGAGCCAAGACCTCTAAGCGGTACTATTATTTTTTCTATTCTTCACACACAAAATTGTTACTTTTCTTTAATTTTCAGCATTAGTACATTTAAATCATAAGAATGAACGTTATTTTGAAAGTTATAAAATTGTACAAGACTCCTCCCCTCCATGGTTTTGTCAACTTTTGGCTTGAACTACAGTTGGTGACAATCTATCAACATTACAGGAAAGAGCACCAAAAAATCAATGAAGTAACGTTAAATATAAGAGTGATGTGTTGAAAACTAACAAAGATGTGGCTTTTCAAAGTTACAAAATTTCACTTACTTTTGTAGAGCAAAATAGGGGGAGAGGTAAACATTACAGTGGACCCTTGTTTTAATGAACCTCTATATATCAAAGTCCTGGGTATATGGAACAATATTCCTATCCCCAGTTATAGCAAAATATAATTATGGAAAAGAACCTCAATATAACAAACTCTTCTTTTAGCAACCATATTTTGTCAGTCCCTTGCAGGGCTGTCATATAGGGCCGGGGGCCGGGGGACGTGATTTCTCATGTGGCCCCTGGCTACTTTCATTGAAAAATAGAAGAAAAATAGAACCAAAAGAAATCCTTAGCTGTTTGATTCCCCGCCTAGTTGTTATATTTACCTGGTAACTTGAAATCTTAGTGACAACCCTGCCCTTGCCCCTTCATTATATCGAGGTTTCACTTTCATTCACAAGTATCCACCTTCATCAGTCTTCATTCAATGTCATTGATCTTCAACCATTTTCATTCATCCACCTATCCACCTTCATTCACTTTCATTCACTTTTATCCACCCTAATATCCACTTCCATCATCCATCTTAATTGTGTGGTTCCAGAAAATATCCATACCCCCCTCCCCCCCCAACCTCCATGGAAAATCATTGGAAATTCCACGGGGGAGGGGGGGTTCATGGGAAACTTCTTTCCCAAATGGTGATGAACCTAAGATCAATCTGAAGCACAAAAACATACTTACATACGTTTTTGAAATAAAATTCAGTGCTTCTGGCCATTGAGATGAGGTTTACATCATAAGCTTAAATGTTTCAGTTTTTCTTTGAGTTAGCTAGCACTACAATCTCTAAAAGAGCGATGTGTCTTTGGAATGAAGTTGAAGCAATTTAAAATAGTGGACATAACTAGAGTCTTGTCCCCAGACTTCCAGCTTCGCCTCGTTTTCGTCCGCCCAACATTTTAGTGCTTTCACCTCAGTTCACTGAGTATCACTTTTCGCTACCTTCACTTGCAGGAAACACATTTTTGATAGGTTTCATGTTTTATCAGTGTTTATAATGGGGGTAGTAACTCAGCATCATCGTCATCATTATCAACTTAATTTAAACACGAAATCTTATCACAAAAAAAGTGGTCTTCTCAGGAATCGTGTCTAACTAACTATGATCTATAACATATAATATTCTACAACAAACAAAAAATGCAATGAGATGAGAGTTCTTTCATTCCCATTTCTTGCTCGACCTTCAGAAGGCCTGGCTACCATGCTAGTAAAATTACTTCTGTAATTGTGACGATGTTCACGAAATGTGAAAACCAATCGCATTTGGCATGTGATAGTGAAGTTTTCGGTCCTGAAATAAGAATCAACCTGAAGAAACTGACAAAACGTGTAGACAAATAAACAGCCAGAAAGGAACCTTGTAAGTTTCTATTTTTATTTTTGCTATCGTTTGCAAAGTTGTTTAAGCAAGTGAAACTTAAATAGTTCTCCTCATAACATTCACATCAGAGTAAGCACAAAAACATAGAACAATCGATGTTTTAAACTTTGCAACCCAAATGTTTAAGCCTATAAGCTTACATAAAAACAGCACAGACATAATTTGCAAACTTGATGGCGAAGAAGCTAAAAGTTTAGGTGAATAATAAGCTTAACTAAAGTTTACACCTCCATTACACTGTTGTGATAACTTCTACCGTGTTTTTGCAACTGAGTTTGTATTCACTTCTTTTTTTTAAGTACTAAAACCACTTTGAATTTCAGAGGGTGGTAAGAAGGGTGGGAAATTCCTGAGGAGAGGAGTGTCATCAAAGAGGGTGGAAATTCTTGAGGAGAGGAGGGTCAACAAAGGCCCCATGGAATGGAAAATCCTGGGGGGTGGGGAGGGGGGTGCAAATAAAAGAGTCTTCCGTGGGGAGGTATGGATATTTTCTGGAACCACACATTCACCGTCATTCTACAAAACTTTGCAAGTTTTGTGGTGCCGTCTTACCTTCACATTTCATTTAATTGACAATAAAAAGCTAAAAAATACCATGGAAGGGGAATGTGACCCCACAGGAAACAATGAGAACAGTGGCATAATAAAAGATTTTTCCATCATTCCACTCCAGTGAGCATACACAATGATATGAGGTCAAGTAACTTTTACCTTGCAAGATGAATAGACGCCCAGTTTTTCAAGCTTTTTTCTAACAGGATATGTCTTGATTTGAGCTTTCCTTTGTGCGATTCTTTGTAAATTGACGGGACGACTAAGCTCTGATGGTGTTATTTGCGGTGTTCCTGGCCGTTTCGTATTGTCTGAACCATTTGATGAGGAGGATAACTCACTGAACCCTACACCCTGACCCGCCATCTTGAATTTTTTTTAAATTTTATCCTGGTCAGCGGTTAATTTAACATCACTTAATGTTGCATGAATGCCTTACGTAAGTGTAACCTTTCTCATTCAAAATGGCGGATAGCAAAGACCGAAAAATCCTGTTCGTTTGCCTCGGAAATATATGTCGTTCACCTTCCGCCGAAGCAATCCTCAAACATCTCCTCGAAAAAAGAGGGAACAGCGCTGATTGGGAAATCGATAGCGCCGGAATACTTGATCTACACCACGGACTTCGATCGGACAGTCGTGGCTTAAAAGTGTTGAAGAAACATGGAATTGCGAATCCACACCGAGCCAGACAGGTACACGAAGATGATTTCCGCCACTTCGATGTTATAATGGCTTTTGATGATAGCAATGTGGAGGATCTGAAGGAATTTAGGCCCACTGATGGAACTGCGAGAGCTAAAGTGAAGCTGTTTGGAACGTACGATCCTAAAGGACAACGAACAATTGAGGATCCTTATTACGGAGATAGTTCGGACTTTGAAGAAATGTTTGATCATATATACAGATGCTGTGAGGAATTTCTTAGACAGTCAAAATAACTAAAGAAATTTCAGACCGGATCCTATTATTTATCGTTAACTTGAAATTCTTAGAAGTACAATTTCAAATCCTTCAATGTTCAAGTCAATCAAGTCTGGAATTAAACTGATTAAAGAAGCTTTGACATAGCCTGTAAAACTATGTATCTAGCTTTGTATTAAACTGCAACGAAAAACTGAAATTGAAAAATAAAGCTTGTATGAACCAGTTAATATTAATCAAAATCTCTTTGCGTAGCCTTCATACTAGTCTATACAGGGGAACAGGGTTTTTAAAAAGTTCTGATAACCCCAATAAATTATATATAAAAAATTCTTTAAAAAATATCTTACGGCATTAGCTCGATAACATTGCTTAAAAACACGTTTACTTTTATACCCCCATCTCACCCCCACCCAACACCACCTTCCCACCGTGCTAGGTGGGAAGGTTTCAGACCCCTCACTGCCACACTTTCAAAATGGGGGAGGGAGGTGCGACCGAGGTAGGCTTTTGTAATATGCCGTTTCGTATTCCATCTCTGATTAGATGGCAGCCCCTCCCTCCCTCTACCAGCAATGCGTTGTATTTATGGAGGCGAAAGCAACTATTATGTTTATAATAAGTGGTTATTCATTCTCGATCTCGGTCTAGAAAACATGAACTCGATCGAATGAATCATTCGTTACACGTTACGTCAAAAAAGCAGGGGATCATCCCCTGCTTTTTTGACGTAACGTGTTTCCAGATCGCGAAGGGTATAAGCTTCAAATTTTGTCAGGATTCGAGCTTTGAGATTCAAACTTCTAAGAGAAAAGAGATGTCTTTCCCACAAACCAAATTCTGATCACTGCTTTTCCCTCCTAGGAATCTTTACCACACATACAGCCCCCAAGTACAGAAAAAATAAGGATGCTATCTCATCAATTTGGATTTGACATGAAAGACGAAGATATCAGCATGTACCAAGGTGAACGGCTGTATATGTACCGGGGGGGGGGGGGGGTGGCGGTACTTGGGTTAATTTTTGCTGGGTATGTGCCAATGGCCTCTCAGAGTCCCTACCCCATTATAGTCAATTCTCTGTGGCCAATTATAGACCTCACCTTAGTCACCTTTGGGCAAATATGTAATTTTCGCGATCCCGACGTAGTCACTTTCTATTTCTGTGTGTACCATATCAATCGGTTAAATAGGTCATTTCCAAAATGAATTGACCAATATTGAATGAAGAACACTTTACTTTTCACCTACAGTGCAAACATTCTGGTACTTTTGGTAACCGTAAATATGAAGAACTGTCTTATCCCAAAAATCAGACAATGTGCGACCCCATTCTTGTAACTGTATTGAAAATGTGACCCCAAATAGTCAATCCAGTCATGAAAATGTGACCCCATCCAGCGGCACATCCCCATTAGCCTGTTATAAGGAAGTCCCCCCCCCCCCCCGGTATAAGTACCTGCAAACTCTCACACCTTAGGCACGAGTTTCATGAAAACTTTAAACTCATGTCAGGTCATAACCTGTTGTCTCTAAGTTTAATTAAGTGTCCATTTTCAAAACCTTTTCAGAAGGCATATTCAGCTTTTTAAATGATACTTATCAGCGAATCAGTGAGTTACCAGATCCAAAGCCTTGTCTTAAATACCCTCGAGAACCTGGGTACAGACCACCCCCAGAGGAAAACCCTTACAACGCGTGGTGAGTTGGGGGTTTTTGTACAACCTAGTCCCTAGGGCTTTTCCCTTAAAAACCCATTTCTTCAAGGGAAAGGCCTTGGGGACGAGGTTGGGTTTTTGTATTCAATTTTTACTATTGTTTTCCCATGCAAAACCAACCAATCTGTTTATAGCCTGCTGCAGAGCTGCCAGGAAATCTGTAGCTGATCTGCAGATAGTCTAGAGATTATATCAACAGATCTTCTGCAGAATGTTTGTAGAATATAAGCAGATCATCTGAAAAATGTCTGCAGACCTGATCACTTTGAGTTTGTGCGAGTTGTTATGAAAAAAAAATTGGGTATGGGGTACAAAAATTTTTTTAAAAAATTCTCATTTCATATAAATCACCCCATGTAGGGGACAATCCAGATTCCAGAATCTGGGAAATTTTTGCTTGTGGAATCCTGAATCAGTAAGTTTTTGCTGTGGAGTCTGGATTCCTGGGCTTTGGAATTGGGAATACAGATCAAGGAATCCAAAATCCCTCTAATGATTGTTTCAGTGACAAAGAATCCAGAATTCAGCACTTGGGATCCGGAATCCATGGTATGGAAGCCAGAATCCAAGACTGCCTTGGATTCCTGTGCATAGTGTGACACAAAGTGAATTGTTGGTGTTCCCGTGATGTGTCTCTAGAGCTAATGTACATATCTTGACAATTAAGTTGCATGATACAAAGGTCACTGTTGCACTGTAGGTACTGGCGATGTAACATAGTTGGTGCACCGAGTGGAAAACTTCTTGGCAAGACCATAGCCATGAAGGACACCATTTCTGTAGCGGAAATACCCATGATGTGCGGCTCACATCTGTTAGAAGGCTACATCCCAGATCATGATGCAACTGTGGTATCTAGGATATTGGATGCTGGTGGGACAATCACCGGTAAAGCAGTGTGTGAGGAGTGGTGTTTCACTGCGACCAGCTGTACTTCATTCACAGGTCCTGTTGTCAATCCTCATGATGAAAAAAGAATGGCACTTGGATCCTCATCTGGTTGTGTGGCACTGGTAAGTGTCATTGTTAGTATATATTTTTTAGCCCATCTGTTTTGTCCCAGCAGGTGAGTAAAATATATATTTTTGTTAAGGGTGCTTTTGAGACCAATTTGGGATCTAGCTTCAAGTCCTTCTAGAAAAAAAGGAAGTTGTGTTTTGAAAAGTGGAGGAATTATCTGTACCATCTTTGATGTTAGAATAAAAATCAGTATTATTGACAGGTCGCTGGAGGTAAAGTGGACATGGCTATGGGCGGTGATCAAGGAGGTTCAATAAGAATACCTGCCGCTGCCTGTGGTATTGTTGGATTGAAGCCAACGTATGGGCTAGTGCCGTACACAGGGATAATCCCAGTGCACACTTGTTTGGATCACACAGGACTGATGGCAAGAACTGTGAAAGATATGGCTTTACTTTTAGAGGTAAACTAGAAACTTCCCTCAAGTAACATTCTTGCAAACATCTTAGTTAGAAAATTTTTTTATGCTTCTGTTAGAGGAGTGTGTTCTAGTGTTTAATTACAAGAAGCCTTTTACCTAGTTTTTGTTTTCAAATTGCTTTTTAGAGGCAACAACAACTTCACGACTTTATCAGGACGAAGTTGAGTAATTTCAGCCATACATTACACAGAAAGAAATATTACTTTAGATTGTTCACACAGAAAAATGAGCTGTCAGCCTTCACAGAGCGCATCAAGCCAATCAATGCATTAGCACTGAGAGTTGTTTGTCAAAGCATAATATGCAAGTGTAGCAAGAGTCCTTAGACATTTGAATGCTTGCTTTGTGGTTTGATTCATTAAGGTGGTTGCAGGATCGGATGGAGACCTGGATCCAAGGCAACCACGTGATCTCAGCACTCCTACCATGTACACCAGCTCTGTAAGTACAATAGTTCAGGTTTCCCCACCCTTCCTAGGGTTTGAACATTTTTAGACAGCTGAACAATGCTTATTAAATGAAACACTGAGCCAGTCAACAAAACGAGTTAAGAAATCTAACCTCGGATAGCTCATTCCACCAGCGCCCAAGCTGTTTGACACAAAATAGCAAGGGGACTTTTCACTCCAGAGAACACAACTTTCACCAAACAAGCTCATCCTCCTCAAAGTCTCACTCTTTGTCGTTTAGCTTTGGTAACGCGTGATTTTTTCACTTGATTTGCTTTTCCTCACTGACATATATGTAAGCCAAACTAATTCTCTGTCTCCCCTTAAACCTCTACAGCTCACAGGTAACATTTCTGGTCTGCGTATCGGACTGCTAAAGGAGGGATTCCACATGCCGGATGCCGACGTGAAGATTATGACAACGGTGAAAGAAGCCGTTGATCGGTTGTCATCTCTGAGTGCCACTGTTGGACAGGTGTCAGTACCAATGCATTTTGATGGTAGGCTGTAGCCTTTGATATGTAAAACGAGCAATATTAATTATATCCCAAAAAGACCACATGACCGCTGGACTTTGCATTAAGTGGATCTCCGCTGCCAAGTAATTTATATTTGGGTACCCACGTAAATTTCACGCGCGCGAATGGTTGAGCGAGGTTCAAGTTTTACGTTTACATGTGACCTTTCATACATTGCCTCTATTTTATTTTCACATGTCAAAATTGCACGACAGTGGAAATCCACCCTAAGGTTTGCACATTTGTCTGTGAAATACTACAACAAGGGCGCATGCACCTTGGAATGTTAGTTCAACTCCCATGTGCGCTCCGCTCGTCATGGCATTTTTACCGACCTGTTCGTACTTAGTTCAATTTTACGGCATATTAAGGCTATCGTGGGGGTCCCACAAACTTGACAGCAAAGAAGCCAAGCCAGGAAATGGAATTGTTCTCATTTTTATGGTATTTCATTAACAGATTCACATACAAATGGGCCTCTTCTATTTTAACGTGAAAATAAAACTGTAAACTGCTCTGTACAAACGCCAAATGAAAGTTGTTCGCTCTGGGCAACGTGAACTTCTGGATACAGCCTTCCTCTTGACAGACAAAGTTTTATATCTCTCTTTTAATTCTTGTACCAATCCCAAGCCATTAATAATAATGGAAACGCAGAGGGGAGTGACTTTTCGGTTTTTTTTTTTCGTTTTATCATGGGTTGCTTGATCGTTTCTTGTTCTTTGATTTACCACTTGGTGTGAATTCTTCTCTTTTGCTTCGTTGACAGGGATTAGAGTATGTGACGCGCTTTGCATGGAAGGGGGTTATAGACTACTTAGTGGTGAGTGTAATATGCAGCTTATTGGACGAACTACACAGATTATAACCATGTATATTTTATATGGTTTGCCAATATATCCAGCTGTTTTGTTTTGGGGCTAGGTTTCTTCGTTCATTGCATGATTTCCCAACTAATTCTGATACAGCTAAAAAGCGCCTCCAAAAAACAGGCAGAAATACTGATCTCTTGTCTAACGTTATAGAGAACTAGAAAGGCTATATCTCCTCTCCAATTTGCACCACTGAACAGGCTGATTTTTGGCAAGTGAACATTTTTCACCGTGTTCTTTCTGGATATACCAACCAATCTCATAATTTCACAAATTTAGTTTTTGTGACGTCATCACTTTTCTTCTCCATTAATTTGGTCTTAAAGGGTCTAATTCAGAAGCCAAAGGCTTTGTCGACACCAGTCTTCAAGCAGCCATCGGTCGTGGTTTCGCAACCCGTGGGAAAGATCTGGGTCGTGTTGGGAAATTAACCATGATACTTGGTGCCCTTTTACATGAAGATAGTCATGGGGTATTTCATGGAAAGGCGATCAACTTAGCACGCAAATTATATGAAGAGTACGACAAAGCTTTGAAATTCTACGACGTCCTTTTTATGCCAACAATCATTAACCAGCCACCCAAAGTCCCAGACTCTGATGAAGTGAATTTTGGTAAGTAACTGTAGTGTATGGTCCTCACTTAATTTTGATGGGAGCGTGCAGGGAAGTGTTTTAGACAAGCGGGAGCCCATAACCCGGAGAGAGCAACTCTCATACTAGGCCTATGTCACGGCGTTTTCAAGGGCCGGTTTATTTTTAGATACATTTAAGAGCACTCCGTTCCATCTATGAGCACATTTGAAAGATGACATATGAGAAAGAAAAACTAAAAGGAAAACTCAACGTCCTTTTCATGGCCGTAGGTTGTGCTGACCGGTTCGTGGGACTAGAATATTCTAAATTCGCGCCAAAATCGTTCTAAAAATAAACTGACCAGTGAAAACGCCGTGACACAAGTACATGGAAGCCGCTTGCTCCGGATTATTGTCTCCTGGGACAAGTTAATAAATAATAAAACAGTAATAATGACTTTGTAGAAGGCTTATCCACCGAGTAGTTCCTCGTCTACTTTGTCCCTATATCGCTGTCTGTAAGACGGACACCGTCCAGACAAGCACTGAGTGTCCCTCTAGGAGAGGTGCTTTGTAGAGTGAATTCAAAGAAAATGACTGAAGAACGGAAGGGTTCAGCTCTATGGGTTGGTTATTTAAACAAAGTCTAACTTAGACCGCGGTTTAGGAAATCTTTGGACCTCCAGAACTCTTCCTTAGTGGGTAATTTTAAAAGGACAAATGCTTTTCAAGGCTACGCCATATGTTTTCATGAACTGTTCACGAAAAATGGCGTTTACATAAAAGCGTTCGGCGAACTGAAAATGGCTTAGAACGCGGTTTTGTTAAACACTGGCTAAACTCCGTTTAAATAACTGGCCCTAGGTGTTCGGCGTAGAGAGAGATGTCCACTTTAAAGAAAGTCATCTAAAAGAAAATGACTGAAGAATGGAAAGGACCAACTCTAGGTTTTCGGTTACTTATAGGGAGTCAAAGAAAAGGAAAGGGACTCGAGGTGTCCATTAATAGAGAATTGACTGCATGCACATTTTGATTATTTTCCATACTTAGCAAACGCTTTTGATTTCTGCGAGAACACTGGTCCATTTAACGTGACAGGGCACCCAGCTCTTACAATCAACGCCGGATTCAGCGATGGTTTGCCTGTGGGAATGATGATCGTGGGGAGAAAGTTTGATGAAGCCACTGTTCTTAATGTGGCCTTTGCGTACGAGAGGTTGAGGGACACTAGCTAATGGCAGACCCACTGAGGTTTCATTGAACTGTTGGACTTTGCTTTGGAGTTGATTTGTGGGAGTCTGACTAAAATATGTTCAAAAATAGCTTTTCTATCTGTATGTGCTTGAATCGAGTCAAATAGGCTTGAAAATATTTGAGGACCTATCCGGTAGACAGGCTTCTTGGCTGTCTATCCATCAGTGTGTGGCGTATTAGCTTCACTACCAGTAAGCGCTCAAAAACGCTGAATTAAAAGATAAGGTAGAAAATAGACATATTAGAAATATTAAAATCCATAGAAAAATATTTGAAAATATCCGCTAGACAGGCTGGAAGGTTGTCTATGAATATGTTTAATCTAGCCATCCGTATACTTGCTCGAGAAAACTTAATTGGAAGAGTAAGACTGAAAATACACACGAGGTATAGAAATATTAAGATATAGATAAAACTGAATACAGTCGAACGTCTTATAAAGGCCACCTCTCTATAACGGCCGCTTTTTCGGCGGACATTCCATATATTGACTCTTGTTTAAACCTCTTTACAGCGGCCACTTTATTTGTTTCCAAGGTGGCCGTTGTTTTATGTTGACGGGTTCAACTGTACTTGAAATAGCTGTATGATGTGAACACTCGTGTTCGATACGAACTTCTTTCTAGAGCGTCTCTATAATAGAGCGGCGAATATCTGGAAAAATGGTGGTAGACAGTTTAGAAGATTTTTCCGGAGTTTATCGATCAAATATCTCCAAAAAATGTTACATGTATGCAGAAGGTCTGATTATTTTCTAAGTATCTCGTGTAAAACAGTGACATTTTTTCCAAAACCGTACATAGCAAGACTCCACGAAAGCAAGTTGCACTGAAAAGTTTTGGTTATTGATGAATGAACTAAACGTGTGGCAGAAAATTGTTGCGGGAGTTTTAAATTCTGCGGATGGGCCGATTTTTTTTTTTTTTTTTGTGTAGTTTGCAGGGTCTCATTTATGCGATTGTCAAAGAAGTTTGTAAACATTTCTGTAGCGCCTGTTCGGTCATTCTTGTTCAAAGATTATTCATAAAGGCCGGCGCATTCGAGTGGTAGGTTTGACGAATAAAGAACGTTTTCCGGGCAAAACAATACTAACACAACTTTTATATAGTGCTAGTTCCTTCTAGGATTTTGGAAAAAGAAACATCTATATTTTTTGTGAATTGTTTCCTTGGCCACTATCAGAAGAGAACGGGAGAGGGGAAAACAGCAGGGCTCGAAAAAAGTCCCGTCTGCAGAGGCGGATACAGGGGAAGGGCCCCCCCCCTTATTTTTAGACCAAACTGAGACCCGAATGGCCGAAAAAAATTGGGCGGGACAGCCCCCCTTATCTAAGGGTCTGGATGACCGCCCCCCCCCCCCCCCCCCCCCCGCCCCATCTCGAGGTCTAGATCCGGCACTGGTCTGGTAGTCCAGGACAAGTAGGTATTCTTGCTGGGCAAGTGACTTTTAAAGCTCACGTGCCCAACGGGCAAGGGTCTAAGCAAGTCATCTTCTGACTAAATCATTAACTAAGTCAAGCAAGAAGTGGCCCCGGGTAAGCAAAATGTTAGAGCTACTTGCCTAAAGGACAAATTGGAGTTCAAGTTTTTATTCCGAGCCCTTTTCACGGGGTCCAAGTCTCCCGCTTCCCATAACTTGCACTCTCGGCTCCGGCTCCTCTTTTTCGTGGCTTCCTCCCTTTACCCGTTTTTCGATTGTAAGCATTGTTGCGTAGTTTTCCCGTATTTCTCCCTTTTCCCACCCTTTTAGAACACTCATCTCCCTTTTTCCTTTCCATTTCTCCTATTCCCGTGTCCCCCCACCCCCCACCCCGCCTTCTGAACATGTTATGTTGAATGGGGCATTAGCCATCTTTCTCAGACAAGAGGTCAAAAGAGCATGAATATTTCCACTTCCTAAGACGGAAAAGAAACAAGGAATTCGGTGACTGCGCGTTTATGGATTAAGAAGGAGATATAAAGTGCCACTACTTATAAGTTCGAGTGAGTTATTTCTACCGCAAAAATGTCCGCAATGCAACGTTTGGAAGTGTTTCAACACATTTCAATTCAACAATGTTCTTTTGGCGTGGAAACCTCTTTGACTGTGCAAACTGATTTATGAGCAATGTTTATTATTGTTTAATGAGTCATTAGGGCTTCGCTCTCAACAAACTTTTCATGAGGCTTATTGTCTATGATAATTGTTTCCTTGATGATTGCGGTGTGGGCGTCATATACATGTATAACTATGGAGGATATTGAAACTGCATTTTTGTCATCTCTTTCCCGTCTTCGTATAAAGCGAAATGGAATCTGGTGGAAAACGTTAGGCAGCAACGTATCGCCAGAAAGAAAGCTTATTTAAACCGTCGCTGTTTAACATCGATCGCTCAGAGTATTTAATTTGACATGGGCTAATTGCTTTCTGCCCCTTTGTTGATGTGGTATGTCTATTTCATATGTTAATTTGCTACAAATTATTTCATTGCCACTCATATCTAACAATCATATTACGGTGAAATCTCGTCTTTTCAATAAAGTGCTATTGCGGACCACTAAAATAGGCTAATTGTTTTTCGTTTTTCCTTTTCGTTTTGTTTATATTAGAAGAGGTAGAAATATTATGTGAATTTGCAAAAAGACTTTGATTCCCTTTGTTTTTAATTCCCAGCCGTTTAGGAATGATGAATAATTATACGGAAATAACTAAAACAGATAATCTGAGAGTTTTGAAGTCAGATGAGGGGCAAAAAATTTCCGAGACCTTTTCAGAGCTTAGGGGAACACGTTTAGTTTTCAGAGCTCCTTAGGAGAAAGTAGGATGCCTACTGTTAACCACTTGATAAAATCTGTTGGTGGGCAAAATATTCAGTCATTACAGATATTTTATCTGTACGATGACAGTGATCTCTGCATGTAAGATTCAAGATCACCAGGAAGTCTTTGCCCATGAATAAAATTCCAACAGCGATGGGTTCTGAATATCAGTGGGAAAGACGCGCATGCTTCCACTCTTTTAAAATATGCATTCTCGTAAAATAATCTGCTTAAGCCCATTGCTTCTGAAATTGTGATTTTGAAAATGAAAAGCGATTTGCTGTGAATAATGATTTATCGCTCTATTAACCACTTACAAGGCGTTAAAAGTGTCATCGCTACAATTTCTTGTAATTTTGTGTTGACAGTCGACCACTTTTAATGAACCGTGTGTTCTGCCTTCGGCGGTATTTCGGCTAATTTAAATTTATAAATGGGTGTCTTAGTCGTAAAAGTTTATTTCTCTATTGCAGTGTATAATTTTTTTGAAAGGCAAAGTTGTTAAATTGTGATTTAGCCGCTACTGAAAGAAAAGGACTATTTTTTTTCCGGCGGGGAATTATTATGCAAACTAGGCGTATTTGAATCGAACAAGCTTGTTTACATAACCAATGGTAATCTGGGTGACCTAGAAATATTCATTGAGATAAATTTAAGATTTCTTGTGATAATATTTAAGAAATACGCCATCGCAGAGTTTAGATTTAATTTTTGTCGAGTCAGAACCTTAAAAAAACACCGAAGGACACTCATTGAGCGTGACGCGCTCACCCCGGCTCAGCACGTGAGTTTTGAATAACAGTCGAACAACGACATGTTAATCTACATGTTGGGGCATCAATATATTGACAGCTGGAAGACACAAAATCCCCCGCAGAAATCATTGATATAGGACTGTACATCGAGCAAAGGGCCAAACGAAGATGTGCCAACAAAAATAGACCCTTTCAAGTTAAATTTGCCTATTAACGCGTCACAACCTGTCGATATTGCTGCTCGAAACGAATGCTTTGGTTTCGTTCCAGATCTAGCAAGCGAGTCGTATCTCGTCGAGGTTCGGGTCAGCAGTTTTGATGGAGCGACAACTAAACTTGGTTTTTCCACCCCCTGTTAGAGGCATGCAGTGTCTCGGTGTGTTCGTCTTGGCCTTCTCAATTAGTACATGCAGATGACGGCTTACTTTGTCTCGGTCCCGGCTTCGTATTAGCATAGCGTGGAATCCATAGCGTGTCCTGAAAGTCCCTTCGTGTTCTCAGCCGGTCTTGTTGTTCAGCGACAAATGCTGTATTTCGAGGATCGTGTCCGACAAAATCTTCAATATTCATGGCTTTGACGAAGAGATATGTTATCTCCAGATTCCTAATGGCTAGAACAAGGACGAAATGTTTATTTATATTCTTTTTTTCCATCGCCTTGTACATCGTTGTTAGCTTCATTACTCTACTTTTCCGTGAAAATGGCGTCCTCGACGTTCCTGCTAGCTTCGTCGAAAGTGAAAAGCTCGAACTTTCTACCGTAAACTTGCGTTATCTTCCTCGGACAAACGTCGAAAAGCACGTCTGGCGTGGTTACGAGCAAGAGAGAGATGCAGACGCCAGCGAAATTTCTGACAGTAATGAGTCCCTCAATCAACTACCGGACATTGAAAGTGAAAATAACGGCGAGGACAACATGCAGGGACCTAAGCCAAGATTTTTGTATGTTTTTCGCTATTATGAACAGTTAGGCCGAGCCACTGCGAACATTCTAGCGCTGGCTTCGCTAGCTAAATTTAAGAATCGCGCAATTGTTGTTCCGTTTGTGAATAACTCGCGTATGTCAGGGCTGCCAGGAGGAGTGAGTCACTACTACCGAAAGGTTGAAAAAGTGAAAAACTACGCTCCACTGGACACATATTTCGACGTGCAAGACTTTAATTTCAAGTTAGAATCTCATGGTTACAGTACTTTTAAGCGTTTTCATGACCTCGAGCATCACTGTTCGAACAGATTTCAAGTCGTTGTTCACTTCTTGTTCGACAAGGAAGATTTCATGAAAAATACGGCGTCGTGGTACAGAGCTAGTGATGCGGAGGTGAAAGCTATGTACAAACAAGCGAAGGAACACAATGGCTGGATTGATTGCCCTTGGATAAAGCGATCTCGACTTAGTAAACAGATCGGTTTTAAAATAAGCCGGTATGTGTGTGTGGACCCGGAAGTCATAAGGTCTGGCCAAGAACTCGAGGACAAGGTTCTCCAAGGAGCAACCTGCGTTGGGATCGTTCAGTGGAGAGGTACTGGTGATGAACGCACGCATTTTCCGCTTCACCCAGCTATCACCAATCCACTTCAACCGTCTGATCTGGAATTTAACGCAAATCTTGTGAGAATTGCCAGAAATTTTGTCATAAACACATTTAAGGGAAAATTTGTAGGTGTTCAAGTGCGTTCGGAGAGACACGTGCAACGAAAAGGCGCCAACGTAACAAGGCGATGTTTCGAAAAACTGGCTGCTCGGGTTCAAGAGTCGCGGGAAGCGATTCATGCTCGTCAAGTTTATTTAGCTTCGGATTTGACTGATTACGGCTCAGACACACTCAGGGACATTGCAGGGGCGAACGATCGTCAATCTTTATCCCTTTTTTTACACAAGCTTCTTAACAACCCAGAAACATTTGATCCAATAGGGATACTTTACGACAACGGAGCCATTGCAATTGTGGAAATAAATATTCTCTCCATGGCAACGCGGCTATTTACCCTTGGCGGGGGAAATTATCAAGAATGGGCTGTAGGGTTATTTTTAAAGCGACATAATGACGAGTCCAGAAGAGTTCATCGAATGTGTGAACTGGTTTAACTTCTCGACCCAAACCGGCGATGTTGTGGAAAAGGAGAGCTCTTTCGTTAATTTGAATGGAAACCACAGAGATTGTTTTCTGCAAAATTAAAAAGTATAATGTCGTCGCAAAGAAAAGAAATGGAGGTCATTTGCATGGGAAAACCGCTGAGAATTTTACGCTGACTGGAACCATACAAAAGACGTTTAATTGAGTTAAAATCTTGAAGGTAATAAACCCGGGTATTAGCATGTCAAGGCAAATGGCCTCGGTGATTTAATTACGTCTGATGTCCTCACTAGTCCGTATTATTTGTAAACACAAAAAAAAAACCAAAGCGTTGATTGAAGCTAAGTTATGTTAAGCTGATCAACCTTACTGTTTTTTTGTCATTGGAATCGCCTGTTGGCCACTTGCACATCTCCCATAATGCACCTCATTTGCCACCCAAAAATTTGCATAACTTTGTTTTTCATTTCTCCTGGGTATTACAGCCGTCCCAAGGGACATTGAAAACAATGCTTAAGTACAATTTGGGGCGGGGGGGGGGGGGTGGGGTGCAAATAAGGTGCATTATGGGAGATGTGCAAGTGGCCAATATAATCAAGAACGTTTTTCTCTATTCTTAATAAACGGTAGGTGACGTAGACTGTACGTAAGGGTAAGCCGCAGTCAGTTGTTTGAGACTAGCTGTGCCGAAACATGTACATAAGAAGTTGTTTCGTGTTTCTTAAAATTACTTTATTACTATTGTCAACAGGGAAGATAAATTATGCGGCTATTTCCCGATCATGTCTGGTTAAACCAGTACTAAGATGAAGAATTCTGCTAGATTTATAAATATATATTTTTTCCGAGCATAAAGAAAGAACGTTTGATAGACACTCACGTACCAATTGAATAAGAGAAGCAAGGGAACAGATTATTTATCTTAAACTAAGTTATAAATTTTGCTTGAATATAGCACACTTAATTAAAAGAAAAAAAAGGGATTGCAAATCAGATAAGTTATATTTTCAATATGACAGGTAGAAACGACCTCTCATCCAGTTAGAATTCTCCCAGATCTGTTTATGGCCGCCAGTTGGTAATTTAATTATACAGTAGGTCAGCAAAATGTCTTTGAAAACAACGTTCGTAGTTAAAAAGAAAAGGCTTTTATTTTCATGCTTTGTTCCTTTTGTATCATATTTTCCAGGGAAAGAGCTTTTTTATATTTTCAATAAGAAGTATAAAAGTAGGCATCTTACTATAGAGATGTCCTCTGTGCAGATTCCACCCAAAGAACTTTAGGGTCAAAACCACCTTGTACACCCCACCTAACCATACAAAATATTCTGATCCAAAAGCTTAGAACCACATTGAACAACACAGTAAACAGTGCCACAGAGAAGTACTGCCAACTAGCTTTCACTTGAATGGTCACACTGTAAGGTTTCATCCACAGACAACCTTGTAAACTACGGCAAAGAGCACCACTGAAAATTATCATTTGCGATGGTGATACTTCGGCTTTTCATGAAAGGCTCAGAAGAGGTGTAAAACTACGACATTCGAGCCAAACGTAACAGAGAACACTTTAATCACAACAATTTGGCTTCAAGACTAAATCTGAAGGGTAAAGTTATTTAAACTAACAGAGAACGAAAACCGCTTAAAGGGTTGGAACATTTTCAAGGGAAGTTTGTGAAAAGCTCTTGAAGAGCTTATTCCTAGTTTATTTATTACTTAGTGCTATTTAAGATAGTTGTGTTATGTCGAAAAATCAGGATTTTGAGCACAAATAAAAGCTTGGAAGTTTTCTATTGTTCGAGTGTGCTGATTTGTTAATTCACCTTCTTTTTAATTTGTTAGGAATGACTTGTGTAAACACTTCCCCACTACTCTTTTCGAACAGTGTCAGTGTGGGTTCTTTTACGTTTCCTTCGCTTGTATCACCAATGAAGGAAGCCTTTGAAGGAGACAATGCCAACGGCAACAAGTTCCTAAGACCCCGCTGCCAGCATGATCTTACAAGATTTTAGACGGTGGTTAGTGGTCCGGCTGGGGTTTGAACCCGCGTCCCCCCGCTCGGCAGACTAGTGCTCTTCTAACTGAGCTAACCTAGGCCAACGGTGCGGTTATTTTATCCCCTCTCTCCACCACGAGTCTATTTTACGGGTATTTAAGCTACTTTAAGTTACACGGAAAGGAAAGAAGTCGAAACGACGATTTGAGGCCACTCTTGGGAATCGACCTCTGAAACTCTCCCACCACAGGCGTCCCAAGCTCACGTTACGAGTTTGGAATCTAAATTTACTTTCTCACAAGACTGAAGAGAGTCGGTTTCGCGTTACAGGCGACCGTTGTATGAGAAATACAGTCGGACCTCCACTAACGGCCACCTCTCTACAACGGTCACTTTTTTTGACGGACAGTACATACATTGACTCTTGTTTAACCCATTCGCCCCTGAACCGCCTGTAACCGCCCGTGCGGATCCACGTCCTTTCTACCCTTTGTGACGTCATCAGTTTTAACGGACAAGGACAACTTTGTCCTTTAACTTGTACAGAGTGAAGAGATCTTTCAAACCATACCAGAATGAGCACAATTCAGTCAAGGACACCGGAGAAAAAAGCAAAAAACCATGTTACATTGACCTGAAAATCTCCATAAAAATCTTGTTCCATTGCTCACCTACCTTTCCTTTCACCTAATCCTAAGATCCTAAAAGCTTTCCTAAAAACTCTTCCCACCAAAACGAAGCCTACTAAATGCCCAGCAAGAGAAAAAAAAATGAGGCAAGAAAAGCGAAAAAAGAACGGAGGAGAGAAAGCGAAAAGTAAAAGTCAAGACTGCTGTGTCACTTTTAAACCCAAGGTTTTGCGCATGCCCGAACTTCGCAAGCTGATATTTTGCATCTGGATCAGAAGGCTACGAAGTGTACGACCTGTAAACCGGTTTGTGGTAAGTTTTAGCTCTTTATAACATGACAGTGCCCAGAAAACCACTCGACTAGCTTCAAAACACGTTTTTAGGCAAAATCTCCAGGAGCGAATGGGTTCAACCTCTCTATGACGGTCACCTCTCTACGGCCGCCACTTTGTTCTGTCCCCAAGATGGCCGTTGTGGATAGGTAACTGTAAAATACTGAGGTCTGCGAACGCTAAATATCAGTTTTACCTTTTTTCTATAAGATAAATAAAGGAGACTTACCTTTGATGTATTCCTGTGTTTTATGGTGCGAATTCATCTATTTCGTCGTTTTTTTGGCTGTGAATGTGTGACAAAGTAAAGCTAAGAAATCGACTAAATACATGAATTCACACCAAAAAAAAGGAATACATCTAAGTTAAGTCTCCCTTATTTATTTTATAGAAAATAGGTACATATAATGACATTTAGCGTTCGCAGACCTCACTATTTTATTTCTCATGCAAAGTCTCAACGATGAACGGTCGCCTGTAACGCGACACCGACTCTCTTTCAGGGGCACCCAACGAGAATTTAGTTCAAAACCACTTAAACATGTCATTGTTAAACGTAATTTAGTATTTAAACGGTAGATATAGGCATATTTTTATCCCCTAAAAATTTTTCATCTGTTCGGATTTCCTAGCTGAAAGTCTAGTGATCCGAAAATTATAGGGATCAAAACTTACCTTTTCGAAAATTTCAGCCAGAAAAAAGGCTCCCGAAAATTCTAGGTGACCTTTTAAGGGTAAAAATCCGTTAAAAATGGGCAATTATACCGTTTTTTAGATGTTCGAAAATCCTAGGAGAGGCAGGCAAGCAAGAAATTTTACAACAAATGTTCCGAAAATTCTAGATCTCAAATCGTCTTCCGAACAGATATTCTCCGAAAATTGTCGTTGGGTGCCCCTGTCTCTTTTGAGAAAGTGAATTTACGGTACGTTCCACATTCGTAACGTGAGCTTGGGACGCCTGTGTGATTGCACAGGACGCTACGCACTATACAAATCCTTGGTCCCTCGGCAACTGGGGTGCACGTCAGTGGCCGTTGTAGACAGATTTAAAACAGAGAGTTAGACAGGAGTGAATATATCAACTGTCTAATCGTCAAAGAAAACTTACTGTTACATTGGCAGAGGCTCGAGTGATGTCCAAAAGATGTGCACACAAAGGCATATTTCAAGTGGCACGTACCTCTTTGAGACCTCTACATTTAGTTGTCCCTAAAACCAGCACTTCCTAATGTGATTTGGGTTAGGTGCATTATTAGGGTCCTTTATCCATTGTTTTGTGAAACTAATCACAGCCCTCGTTGCAGTAGCCTATGTGTGGCCGCACCCTCCTCCCGACAAAGGAAAACGTTTTTCCTTTGTAGGGGGTAGGGTATGGCTACGCGTAGGCTATCGTTGCAAGCGGTGTGCAAAGGTTCCCGTACTTTTGCCCGGTTCACAAATGTTGGTCTCGGCAAGGAGTGTTACCCCTCTCATTTTTTTCAACACATAATAGGCAGAGATAAATAAATTGTCAAAAGAAGCTTTACAATATAATACATGGCTATTTTACAACATTTAACGTACATTTGTGTTTTTGAACTTTACTTAAATTGTCCAGCATTTATGAACTTGAAGCCCGCACCGTGTGTGCAGAACCTGTTGCGGACAGACCGTGCTAAAGCCTTTTGAGATGTTACACCCTTCCCTGAATTCCCAAAGGCTAACAACACGCCCGTTTGGTAAAGGGTATTTTACATATGTACATTCATAATTATTGACGTCCATCTGTAAAAAGACCAATCTCGTCAAGTGTGAAGCTTATTACAAGGTAAGTAAAATTGCAGACCACTGCATGTTGATTCAAACGGCAAAATTATTGTTTGCTCTGGTAATGAGTTCCTAGTTCCCCTCGTCCTGGAATAACCGTGAACTCGGAACATGGTGATCTGGGACTCAGTTTCCAGTTTCCTCTCGAATTGGGGTTAAGAATGTCCCAGGTGGAGCCAGTCAGAATTCAGAATGACCACTCATCTAAATTCATGGCTGATAACCCTTCACTTGCTATTGAGCTGGCAATGTCTTGGTCTGCAATAAAACGATTACTAGTTTATCTACAGAAAATATTGCATTGGAGATTGCTTAGTAGAGGGAGCCTTTACTAACAGTAACTATATGATTGGAGTCTTGCGGTAAAGTAAGTTAGGTAGGAAGCAGAACACACAGACACTTAGAAAGCACGAGCCACTACAGACAACGAAAAGCGAACGTAATCAACATGAAACCCCGTCGAAGCAATTAGGGCGCCCCCGCATATCTTTACGTGAAACCGCTGGCTAGACATGTCTCGAGTTTAACATGGCCTAAAATCATTTAGCCACATGGAAAGGCTGTAAAAACACACGAACCCCTGCGAAGCATTTGGGGCTTGCCCGCTTATCTCTACGTGAGACCGCTGGACAGCCATGTCTCGAATTTAACTCAGCCTAAATTTCATGGAAAGGCTGCAAATACAAGTGAAACCCTGCGAAGCAATTAGGGTGCCCCCGCTTATCTCTATGTGAGACCGCTGACCTGCCATGTCTGGAGATATCAATTAGCAACATGCAAAATTAAGCCTCTTTGTGTAAACGAGGCTAGTGCGCCCAGCCACTCATATGAACATAAACTACTAAATTTGCGTAAGATTAAAAACTTATTTCCATAAAAGGATAAGCACTGCGGTTCACCTTTAAAAAGATTCTTTCCAATAATGGCCTATTGAACTGTTCCTGAATTATTAAAATACTGCTTTTTGATATATAGGTGTTAAGGGTGCATATACATACCGATTCGTTTATCTTCGCTGCGGTTCGCTAATGACGGGACGGCCAACATAAGTTCGGCTAAAACCTCTCTTGCTTTCCTCTTTACCTTAAAACAAACAGCAGGGGGCAAAGTTTACATCAAATGCCGCGGCGTCTATTATTATTTTTTTGTTATTTTATTTTATTTTATTTTATTTTTTTTTTGGGGGGGGGGGGGGCGGGGTATCGATGGGGCTTTTTGTCAAGGGCGAAGTTTATTTCAAAAACGCATTTCTTAAATCACTGACAACAGTTACGATAAATAATTTGTAAATATTATGTAAGACGGAAAGATGTAAAAGTTCTAGAGTCTCTCTTTTTTTGGCTGAGGAAGACTCGCAATTGTCGGGGTAGTGTAGATTACCGAGTTCTGCCCGCAATGGGCCTATATTTGAGGGCGGCGTTGAGTAGAGTAAATACGGTACAAATTTGGTTTGAGTACAAGGCTTACTTTTTAATTACTTTACAACTTTACCTGTTTGAAAAACAAATGAGAAGCCAAGCCACTGGCTGTCGGTCTGAAAATACAGTGAACACATCACTTACTTTAGTGCTACAAGCCGATGTTCTAACGGACCCAAAATGTTCACCCACATTGATCCAATGTTGTTTGATGTGTTTCAGTTAAATTTGATCCTTGGTTTAAATTTTATTGCCCGTTGGTCCAAACTATACTTAACAATAACAGAGCAACTCCTCGCGCGCTGATTGGTCGACAGCTATGGTCGATAAGAATTTATACAATGTGGTGAATAATAGGCGCGCTGTGATTGGTCGTTACCCATGCTCTTTAAGAGTACAGACACATGGATGACGTCAGGCGAAACTTAATTTCTTTGTTTTGGCGCGCGGTTTTGAGAGTGTTTGCAAGTTTAGTTCGGATTAAGAAAGTGGATGAGACAAAAAAGAGTTCTTGGAGACTTGAAAATCCTTTAAGTCCGCCCTAAATAAATTCCGGAAAACAAACAAGAGCTTAACCTGTGACTTTTCCCTTTGATTTTTTAAAAAGATCTTAGTTTCCTTGAATTTCCAAAAATTTCAAGAAATATTTCATTCTTTGAGGCTGAAGGGTTTAGCAAAATGAGGACAGACGTAAGTGGAATGAAATAGCGATGTACCTTAAGCGAGGATCCCTCTGCAAACATAAGTCAACAACCTACAACACGATGGGATCTTGTTAGCAAAATATGAGCATACGGAACGCAAACAACATCTCAATACCTGCAAGAAGCCAGTTTCTTTTCGAAGTTATATTTAGGTACACTCGCGTCCTGGAAGTTACGGGATCAGGCGAGCTTCCTTACGTTACAACAGTTGTTTGATAGTAAAGGTTTGAGCCGTATCTCGAAAATCGCGATTTAGGGCCCCAGAAACGATAATTTAAACGCAGACTGCTACCTTCCACCGGTAGAGAGCTCAATCTTTTAAACAGTTTCTGAGATAAATATGATATGAAGCTTATGGTCTTTTTCGGAATAGGGTTAGAATCGTGTCCGTTCAGAGTGATGAAACACGTAAACTACTATGTAATTGAAAACAGCACAAAACCCTCGTGAAATCCTCTCACGTACCTGTTGGAACGCCACGGAGAATTTCCCCTGAGGGGTAGGCTGACCACCGTTTCTCCCCTCCCCCGGGGAAGTGACGGAGCTACCCACTCCGGAATCTGAGGCACCAGGAGCTGATGTATCCACATCATTCATGACTAAGGAGTCGCAAAGCTTTGGGGTGTCGCCTCTAAGCTTCTCCAGTAATACCTGTCAAAAGTTAAGATTTAGTCAGTGACGAGGGGTTTCAGTAAGGACCGACGACCGACGGAACGCGTCGGCTACTTTGCCCAGAGCAGTCGGCTACTTTTTTCCGCTTAATACACCTAATACAGGTTTGACTGTATTCTGTCTGGGTACCAGAGGTTTTTTCTCGCACAAGCGAGACGGGATGCTTCAGGGCGTAGGCGTCTCCACCCGATCTAAAAGTGGGTTAATAGACCGCATGACACCTCCTATCCATTTAATGACCTAAAAATAAAATTTAAGAAAGCGGTCCACTAGAGTTTTATCTGGTCACCTCGCCACCAAACCATCTCGCCACCAAGAAAAGAACTTAGCTTAACATTGTTTTGAACCTTCACGAACGAAAATTTCTCAACCGTTACGTTATTTTTATATTTCAAAGAAATGACTGGTGGTTGTGAAACGTTTCTGCCAGTTTTTTATTCTCTCAAATGTCAAAGTTTACATTCACAGAACCTGTAAATGTATTATTAGTATTTGCATTACCAAGAGTATAAGACGTTCGACGCAAGAATCTTCAGTTAGGATCGGCAGATTTGTATTTGGGTCGACTTTAAATTCGAATGAACTGGACAAAAAAGTGCAAATCTTAGGTCCTAAGTATTAAACTGTGTCAACTATTTCAGAGTTATTCGTTGGTGGCGAGTCGACTTCTTGGTGGCGAGATAACCGTAAACCAGTCGAGTTACCTTGGTGGGTGGCATTCCCACGTATGGCACAGTGCCTCTTCCCAACTGTATAGCTGTTATGCCGACACTGTAGATATCTGACTTGAAATCATATCCTTGAAGATCCTACAGGCACATGGGAAATACAACAGGTGATTTTGCTGTGGTCTCAAAGGGTACGCTGGCGTAACCTGAGAAAAAGGCCGAAATTTCGCGATGCCACAATAAAATACAACACAATAGTTTATTGACACTCCCCTTGTGCGGCTTTTCAGTGACAATGCGAGACAAATAAAAGAAACTAATTAAGTTAAAAATAAAAATAAAAAATACAGTAAAAACATGCCTATTAAAAAGTCATTTATATAATAAAATACTATCTCTACGTGTTATACAACATGCATATTTAAAAGTTAAAATATTATAGGAAAATTCATTACCTGACAAGGAAATTCTGCGTTAAATTACACGCGAAAATCGATATCGTGACGAGTGCGATATCGGTTTTTGCCTGCACATTCGCGTGAATTCTCGCGACTCCGCCAAGAACAGAGCATGCTCACAGGCTACCTTTCCCGTGACTATGGCAACACTACTGACTCAAAATTTCAAGCAACGCAACCTTTCCCCGACCTTGAAAAATATGCAGTTTTCCCCCGAGTGACTATGGCAATACTAGTGACTCGTGTATTCCACCAACGTCACGGGTTTTAATGGTTTTAAAGGTGGGCTTACTCTCTCTCTGAGAACGTACTTGTTGTAAAATCTCCGGCGCCATCCATGGCAACACAGCAACAGCATGTGACGGAAAGTGATGAGCAACCTGAGGTTTGTCACGTTTTTGTGGCAACATGATGGACTTTCTTAATCCTGACAAACACACCATACCATCTGAACCGACCAAAATATGGCTTCCTTTAACAGCCCTGTGATAAAATTACATCCTGTAAATGCTAGAATTAAGCCCTCTTTTGAATAAAAGCCCTGCCTGCATCACAGACTCTACACCACCAAAGGAGACTAATTATTAGTGGTTGGACAGTGTGCAGGACCCTTCCACCACGCCCCCCCCCCCCCCTCCCCATCCTCTGTGGCCTTAAGCCTAAAATTTACTAAAAGGTTTTTAAAAAGTTAAAAGGTTTTTTTTAAGTGGAAAGTGCACTTAGCTTATCCAGCTACTGAAATTTGCAGGCACTCATCTCCAAATAGTAATTGAAACAAATAATCCAAGGAGAAAAATGCAGGATTAGAAACCATAACTGGTAGAGGATAACCAGCTGGCTATTCTCAGGTGACTGAAAGCAAATGTAGCAAGTGGCTACAGTGGGACTCAAACTCGGGATCACTGGATTGTGCATCCGGCAAGCTGGCAACTCAGCCAAACTGCCTCCCATAAATTGTAAGACACACCCCTAGCATCTGGGAGTGAGGAGATGTGGCAGTAGTCACAGGCAACTTCACCCTTTAACCCCTTAGAGTAATCAACATTTAAATTCTCCTTATCGTTACACTACTCAATCAAACATTAAGGTTATGAGAATACAGGAAATGATCACCAAGTAGAAAAGGTATAGTGGAAGCCCTGTCTATGGACACCCACTTAATATGGACACCCATACATAACAGGCAGTTTCATTTGTCCCTAGGAAAAAAGCTCATATATTTTCCCTAAAATTAAACCGCTTAATACAGGCACCCAGCTAATACAGACACTATGGCATGTCCCGTCGATGTTTGTATTAACCCGGTTCCATGGTATTGATTGTTAAACAAGTTCTCATTATGAGTGCCACAGGAAATGTGTGGTACTACGGTGTGGTGAATATGCAAGCTAATCTACCTGTGAATTATTCCCATCTTGTGAAGGTATTCCAGACCTTGCAGCAGCTCCCAAAGAATTGCTGCAACAAGAATTTCATTCATTCCATCTGGATAGCTGCTTTTTAGCATATCAGCACAGGACCCTGTTTAAAAATCAACCACAACATTTTTGCATTTAGTGAGTGGTAATAAATCATGCTGCATAGAACACTAGTAAGCAAAATTTACATTGTAGTTGAGGAAATTTATGTTAGATGACTCAGACAGAATCCAAGGTTCCACAAAGTGACTAAGGGCTTCTTCAGACTGCCCCACCCCCCACACACCTCCCCAGAAACATTTGTATAGCCTCTCTGGCTGTTGTATTACACTTTTACAAAGACTGAGCAGTTTCATTTTACAAAATGTAATGATCACTTTGCAGGATTTCACCCACATACTCAAAAGTCAGCTCTTCATTATTTTTTTTGTGTCCATATTTTTTGGAATGTGTGTCCAATCAATTATGGACTTGTGCTCATAACTATTGTCCCACAAAAGATGTTCTACTGGCTTGTGGCTTGTCTTGTGGTGAAGAAACATATGACAAAACCCTGAGATCATCTGCGAGGGAGGCCAGCACATAACTGACTCTGTTAGCAAAATGGCAGGGCTGTTCTCTAGCAAAGCATGGTGGCCCTCGGCACTCTACATTTGCTCTCAGGTGACTAGGAAATCTTAGCTTTTTCATAAAATTCAACCTAGATCAACACAGGTTCAGAGCATGGGGAGACCCTTCAATTTTCCTTGATGCACAGTTTTGAATGAATGTATAATCATATGGTAAGCACATACCAAACTGCATGAGTGGAAGAACATGCCAGACCTCCTGCTGGGTAACAAATGAACAGTAGAAAGGCAGAATATTTGGGTGGCTGAGAGATCGTAACACTTGGACTTCATACTGCAAATTAAAAAGCATTAAACACAGTGAAGTGTAGTAGGATTCAGCTTGCTTCAGCTTGCTAATTATGGACTAAGAATAATTTACTTTATGTTTAATCATATTGTCAATATTTTTAGTTACTAAAATGATCAAATAGGCATACCCACAGCATTTACATGTATCTAATTTTAGAGGTCCAGGAAGGGGGTGGGGTTAATGGATAGGAGGTGTTTATTATGCCAACCTCTGGAGATCTAAAATCTGGAAACCCTATCTCTTGCACTACCCCCACCCCCCCTCCTGAATGTCAAGAAACCCCAACCCCAACCCCCCCCAACCCTACCCCAGAAATCAACCCGCCCCCAAATTAAGACAGTCTAGGGAATGGCTTAGGACATTACATGAAGTTTTACATGAAGTACATACTATCAAAATTTGTATTCATCATCGTAATGACGAAATAGTCTTTGTCAATGACTAAATATGTGCAAAAATACCCCCAAAATATGGGGAAAATGGGCTAAATTTCAAACTAAAGTACAGAAATACTCAAAAGTCGATTTTGTCCGGGAGATTTGGTGACCCTTACTGGAGAGCAGGAGGTCGGTGCTTTATGCGGGAGACTCCTAGATAATCCAGGAGAGTTAGCCTATATGTACTACTGTATCATTAAAAACTGAATAATTGGATAATGCAATTCTAGAGCTCTGATTGGCTTAGCCCTCATGGTACATGAGCCATTATACCATGCTCTCCAAATATGATAACTGTACGCGCCTGCTCAAAATTAAAAACAAGCAGAAAATCGGTTGTTTTTGCAAATAAAGTTGGGAAGAATTCTCAATATTTTGTGGGTGTTTTTCATAAAACAATTATTCGACTTGCGCTTGTTGGATATGAGATGATTATAGCCAACTCAGCAATACGGGATCTACCATCTCATATCCAATGCACACTCGTTGAATAATTGTTAAATATTGACAATGTAGTTATGCAGTTATAAGAAAAGGCATTTCATTAAATAGCCTCAAACCTTTAACTCTTCCAGCTGTTCAGCCTTTTGAACATCAACATTTGTCTGCTTGACAACTACCAATGTTTTTGAAGGAGAGTGACGAGCTACAAACACTTTAGAAAGGCCCCCAAAACCAGGACCTGAAAAATAGATAAAGACAATAATGATTGACAACAGATTTCTGTATGACACAGATCATCACCATCATCATTATCAACATCATCTTCTTCTTCGTCTCCTTCTTCTTTTCGAAATTTGATCGAGCAGGTTGTATATTTTTGCACACTGTGCGTATACAGTGGAAACTCTATTCAGGGGACACCCTTAGCACCAAGGCAAGTGTCCCTTAAATAGAGGTGTCCCCTAAATGAGGTAGGTTTCGGGACCCAGCAAAAGTGTCCTTTCCCCTGAAGATGTCCCTTCAACAGAGGTCACAAATACATGTACAAAGATTATGGGAACATTTTTTCTGGGACCTCCAAATTTTGTGTCCCCTGAATGAAGGTTTCCCTTGAATAGAAGTGTCCCAAAGGAGAGGTTCCACATATTATTATTATAATCATAACTATAACAAAATTCTCAAATCTGATTGGCTATCAACTGCCCTGATTTCAGCCTTTATTACATCCACTTTGAAATCACTGGCAATCCGTGCAATCTGATTGGCTCTCAGCAGTGTGATTTATTCCTAAATCGCACCATTTTTTGCTCTAAATCGCGTCTGTTCCAAATCGCGTCATTTATGTTCTAAATCGCATCATTTCTGTTTTAAATCGCACCATTTTTGTTCTATATCGCATCATTTCTGTTTCGAAGACAAAATGAGATGTAAAAGCCTTTTTGTTTCGGCTTTTAACAAACCGGCTACTTGATCAATAAAATATTAGTACTGACTAAATTTTGCGATTTCAAAATGGATGTAATAAAGTGGTAATTGAACTTCGTGTCCCGCAATTTTGGTCTGAAATCATACTTGTGATTTCAAATCGAACTCGCGCTGCGCGCTCGTTCAATTTTTAAATCACGCGTATGATTTCAGACCAAATTGCACTCCACTCAGTTCAATTACCATTATTAATTGGACAGTTTGATAGGACAGTATGCGTCATGCCTAAGTAATTGGACAGTACGCGCCATCATGCGCGCGCTTAAATGGCT